>AP025056.1:6797975-7044386 GCA_036186865.1 Eustoma russellianum
TTAGAATTTTCTGATAAATAAATATATTTTTCTGGAATTTTAAACTAATTTTAATTAATTATTTATCATTTATTCATTTCAGAAATTAATTTTCAGATTTTTTTTTATTTTTCCGGTTTGGGCCGGCCTGCTACCTGGTCCGGTCCGCTGGCCATCCGGTCCGGTCCGGCTGCCAGGCCGGTCCAACAGCATTTTCCTTTTTTTTATTTTTTTATATTAAATTATATTTCCTTCTAACCTTCATAAAATCTTCGTTTTAACTTCGATTGACCTCAAACCAGTTGCGTTGGACTCGTTATAACGAGATGCAACTTTTGGGAGTGGACACGTCAGCACGTGTCCGGACGCGCCGTCAGGGGCCGCGCGTGGGTCCCACGCGCCACCCCCTGAAACGCGTCCGTCAGACCTGTTTTTCGACTTCCAACCAAATCCCAACCTATTCCGGGCTAGATGAACCTAATCTAAGGCCAAAACACAACTTTTAAGAGTCTCCTAATATGAAAATTTTCCACTTTTCAATTTCTTTCAAGGTTATTTTTGGTTCAATCAAATCCTACCACCCAAGTTCAAACACATACAAGCAGATTGTAGCAATAAAACAATTACCTCATGCTTTTCGAATATAAACAAATACAAATCTACATCTAATACAAATAAAAGCAATGAATCACATAAAAAATACCATCAAAGCATGCATGGAATGTACCTATTTGAGGGGGGAAGAGGCACCTACCTGATTGACACTAAAACGAACAATTTAGACGGATTTGAACTCGGATTTGGAGACCGCGTTAGTCTTCTTCTTCTCTCCTTTTTTTTTCTTTTTTTTTCTCTCTTTTCCTCCCTCTCCCTCACAGACGTTCTTCTCCTTTTTTTTTAAAGTATGCGTTGCTTTTAGATATGGGGGTTGGGGGATTTTATTTTGATTAGGGGAGAGATTTTAGGTATTTTGATGGAATAATTTATGGAGATAAGATAATGTAGTTATCTTGAATATTTTAGATTAGGTAATTTCCCTTTCTTTTCTTTTATCTTTATCCTCCAATTATTATTATTATATTTATATCGTTATTTATTTTTTTTTCACGGCTGTAACATCCTACCCACCTTATAAAAAGTTTCGTCCTCGAAACTTGACGTACCTTATTCGAAGAGCTGTGGATAATTCTCTCCCATCTGCTCCTCGAGTTTCCAAGTCGCTTCGCGCTCCGTATGGTTAGTCCACTGAACTTTGACATAAGAAATGACTCGGTGTCTCAACACCTGGTCCTTGCGATCTACAATTTTGATAGGAGTCTCCTCATATGTAGTGTCCGGTCAGATCCTCAACGGCGGCGCTCTAGAACATGGCTGGGATCCAGAACATATCTCCTTGACTGAGACACGTGGAATACGCCGTGTACCTGAGCCAATACAAAGGGTAACGCTAGTCGGTAAGCTAAGGTACCGACCCTCTCGAGTACCTCATATGGTCAAATGTAGCGAGGCTCAATTTACCCTTCAAACCGAATCGTGAAACTCTTTTCATCGGCGACACCCTCAAGTAAACCTTCTCGCACACAGAGAACTTTAGGGGGCGTCACTTTGAATCAGCCCAACTCTTGCTTCTATCTTGAGCAACCTTGAGTCTATCACGAATCATCTTTACCTTCTCCTTAGTTTGCTCAACTAGTTCGAGTCCGGTAATAACACGCTCATAGATTTCATCCCAATGAACGGGGGACCTGCACTTACGTCCGTAAAGCGCCTCAAAGGATGCTATGCCTATAGCGCTGTGGTGATTGTTGTTGTAGGAGAATTCAATTAGCTTGATCATACCATCCTGTTCACTTGGAGTCCACTGCGCACGCTCTCAACATATCTTCTAGAGTCTGAATAGTCCTCTTAGACTGTCCATCGGTCTATGGATGAAAAGCAGTGCTCAATCGTAGCTCCGTCTCCAACCTTCTCTAGCAAGCTGAACCGAATCTGAAAATGAACCTCAGGTCACGGTCTAAAACGATACTGACAGGGACTCCATGAAGACTGACAATATCATCGATGTATAGCGTCACCAATCTCTCCAAGGTCATGTCACTCGGTACAGGTAGAAAGTGAGCAGACTTCGTGAATTGATCAACAATCACCCAGATCATGTCGTTGTCGTTTCTTGTTTTAGGGTGCCCTACAACAAAATCTATCGTCACATGCTCCCATTTCTATTCTGGTATCTCCAACAACAACATCAAACCTCCCGGCCTCTAATGCTATGCCTTAACCTGCTGACAAAAGAGGCATCTCTCAATGGACTCAGCAATGTGTCTCTTCATCCCACTCTACTAATAGTGATTCTTTAGATCATTATACATCTTCGTAGCACCTGGATGAATCGACAACTTCGAATTATGCGCTTCTTTTAATAGCTCTTTCCTCTGACGCGTATTCAACTACTTCTGTGTGAATAGATACTTCAAGCTCTTATGATCGATAAAGACTTAGCGCTTCACACCGTATAAGTAATGACGCCAAATCTTTAACGTAAACATCACCGCTGCTAACTCCAGATCATGGGTCGGGGAATTTTGTTCATATTGCTTCAACTGCCTTGAAGCGTATGCACTACCCTATCTCTCTATATTAACACGCACCCTAGCCCATTCTTCGAGGCATCGCTGTAGATGACAAACCCTTTAGTGCCTGAGGGTTGTGCCAATACTGGTGCGGTCGTCAACCTCCGCTTCAACTCTGCAAAGCTTACCTCACACTCGGAGGTCCATACAAACTTAGTCCTTTTTTTCTGAGTCAATCAACTCAGTGGTGCTGCAATCCTCGAAAATCCCTCCACGAATTTGCGATGATAACCGACAAGGCCAGGAAAACTGCTTACCTCAGTGACATTAGTAGGTCGAAGCCATTCTGTATCTATCTTCTTTGGGTCAACAGAAATGCACTCCTCAGAAATCACGCGGCTTAAGAAAGTCACACTCTCTAACCAGAACTCGCACTCGCTGAACTTTGCATACAGCTTTTTCTTCCTAAGAGTCTCCAATATCTCCTGCCAGTGTTCAATATGCGTCTCCTCATCAGGTGAATACACTAAAATGTCGTCGATGAACACTACCACACAATGGTCATACTGCTTTCTGAATACTGTGTTCATCAAGTCCATGAAGGCCGCAGGTGCATTCGTCAGTCCAAAAGGCATCACAAGAAACTCGTAGCGCCCATATCGAGTGCGGAACGCAGTCTTTGCTATGTTTTCTGCCTTAATCCTCAACTGATGGTAGTCTGATCGGAGGTCAATCTTCGAGAACACTCTGACACCCTTCAACTGATCAAATGGATCGTCGATCATCGGTAGTGGGTATTTATTCTTTATCGTGATCTTATTTAGCTCACGATAGTCGATACATAACCTTGTATTGTCGTCCTTCTTTTTCACAAACAACACTGGTGCTCCTCAGGGAGAAACACTAGTCCTGATAAACTTCCTGTCCAGCAACTCCCGCAACTGCTCCTTAAGCTCTTTTAACTCTGCTGATGCCATCCTATATGGTGCCTTCGAGATCGGCTCAGCTCCGGATATGAGGTCGATCTCGAACTCTACTTCCCTACTCGGTGATAAACCTGACAGCTCGTCAATGAAGACATCTTTAAAATTTCGTACCACTGGAATATCCTCAATTGATGGAGTCTCAGCACTGGCATTTAGAACATACACAAGAAAACCCCCGGCTCCTTTATTCAATGCCCGAGAGGCCTGTGCTGCAGTCATGTAGATTTTTTTTTCTCTGGGCGACTTTTTCAATTTGACACCCCCCTGGAAGATAGTTTCTCGCTTATCCGGTGTCTGCATACTGACCTGTCTCTTATGGCAGTCGATAGTAGCACTATATCTTGCCATGAAATCCATGCCCAGAATGATGTCGAAATCATGCATCTGGATCGGGATCAGGGTTGCGGAGAACTCAAGCTCATTAATCTCCAAGTGACATTTCTTGTACTGATAGTGGGATACAAACACCTGGTCACTTGCAGCTTGAACATGATAAATGATCTCAAGATGTTCTGATAGAATACTCATGTTCTTGGCGGATCTCCTGGCAACAAGCAAGTGGCTGGCACCACTATCAAAGAGGACGTAGGCTGGAACTTTGCTAATTAACATCTCACCTATAACTACGTCCCCGACCTCCTCTACCTCAGTGTCCGTCATAACACGCACACGAGCGTTGGTCTGTCCCTTTACCTTCTATTGCATCTGACTTGATGATGGAGGGAGTGCTTGTGCTGGTGTAAGGCACTCTATGGAATAGAGTGCTTCTGGTATTCCTCCTTAAACTGAGTCTATGTCGGCGGTGGAGTCCGCATGCATGTCACACACTGCTACCATTGCTCGGTATCACACTCTAAGAATGGTACAACCATATCAACCTTTAGGCCATCCGGAACCTGCATCAACCTCAACTGCTTATACACATTCTTGAGCCAGATCTCTGCTCCTCTAGTCGTGTTGTACCCCTGAACATAGGTATCTGGCAGTTCTGCATCTTCTGGTAGAAAAATCGAAGCCCCCTGGGGTGGTGCTGCTGCTGTAGGTGAGCCATCTGTATCTGCTGTTGGGCCATCAATGTAGTCAGCGTGGCCAGGGTATCTGCAAGGACCTGAGGAATGGTCCCCTGACCCTGATGATCATCGCCATCGTGTCCTCCGTTTCCAGCTGGCGGCTCGCGTCGTGGAGGCATTATCCGGAATTTGAGTTCATGAAACGAAAACAGATTTGTCGATAATAAGTTGAAAGGTGAAACGCGGATAAATAGATAATTAGACAAGAAAAGCTCACAATCGACACACACCTCCCATAACCCGATCATAACTTAGGTCTAAAATCATCTATTAAGTCTACTTCGTTTATTAGGGCTAAAATCGTCATTTTACAAAAGATTGTAACTTATGTCTAGTGGTCTAGTTAATCCTGCGTTCCCGAGGCGGATCTGAAGTCTGGGCTCTGATACCACCTGTAGCGCCCAGCTCCCGAGCTCTAACATCGGGAACAGTGCATATCTCACTAAGGAGAATACAAAGCGTCGAATCAATCTCTTACTTGTCAAAATGACGTAGAAATTTTTCCGCGGAAACGTAAACCATAACACAAATTAAACTCCAATAACCGTCATTACATTGCTAAATAAAAATTCTGGGAATAAAAATAGTAAAGTAGTATGTGGAAAATCCTCAAAGTATAAATAAGCACAAAACAGCTGCAGAGTCCCCTCATATCCTAGCTGCAGCTCTCAACCGGCCCACTCAGCTATGTCCGTCCCGTCCTCAATGAAGATGTGCTCATAGTCCTCATCCGGCTCACCTGGGAAGTAGGGGTGAGTGACAGAAATCACCCAGTAGATGCCCGCCTCAAACAAATACAAAACGTACATACCGAAATGATATAGCCACATAGCACATAACCATGATATAACACATAGCACATAAATATAAGATAACATGCATAAGATAAAGTAAATGCGGTAAGTAAAGCACTCCACATAAAAATGCGCAAGTACGTGATGCATGCTCAATCAACGTGTCACACGCAACGAGAATCATGTCATGCAATATGCACCTAGACCTATATGCAATGCATGCCCTCGGGTCCTAAATCCAGCGTCGTGGTCTCTAGCCACCACTTGCCGTTTGGACACCCACGCCCTATAGACGCAGTATGTCTCATGACCCCGGTGCCCTATAGACACGGTAAGTCATCCCGATACCTACGCCCTATAGACGCAGTATACCTCGTGCAACGCACGTGCCATGAATGCAACAACAAAAGTCGCCTAGGGCCCGTACGCCCATCCTCACCAACTCCGGCACTCAATATTTAGTCGACTAGGGCCCGTACGCCCATCCTCACCATCTCCGGCACTTAATATTTAGTTTAGTAAATTTTAAGAACATTTAAAAGTTGTTATTTAGCATCCTCTTATTTTTCCTTAGCTTTTATTAATTTTGCAGAATTTTCTACTAATTTTCCATTATTTAATTCCATTTATTACTAATTATTTTTAATTACTTACATTTATCAAAATTCAGAAATTAAGTGGGAATAATTTAATTTTAACTTTTTATATTTTCTATAATTTATTTAGAATTTTCTGATAAATAAATATATTTTTCTGGAATTTTAAACTAATTTTAATTAATTATTTATCATTTATTCATTTCAGAAATTAATTTTCAGATTTTTTTTTTATTTTTCCGGTTTGGGCCGGCCTGCTACCTGGTCCGGTCCGGTCCAGCTGCCAGGCCGGTCCAACAGCATTTTCCTTTTTTTTATTTTTTATATTAAATTATATTTCCTTCTAACCTTCATAAAATCTTCGTTTTAACTTCGATTGACCTCAAACCAGTTGCGTTGGACTCGTTATAACGAACAACTTTTGGGAGTAAACACGTCAGCACGTGTCCGGACGCGCCGTCAGGGGCCGCGCGTGGGTCCCACGCGCCATTCCCTGAAACGCGTCCGTCAGACCCGTTTTTCGACTTCCAACCAAATCCCAACCTATTCCGGGCTAGATGAACCTAATCTAAGGTCAAAACACAACTTTTAAGAGTCTCCTAATATGAAAATTTTCCACTTTTCAATTTTTTTCAAGGTTATTTTTGGTTCAATCAAACCCTACCACCTAAGTTCAAACACATACAAGCAGATTGTAGCAATAAAACAATTACCTCATGCTTTTCGAATATAAACAAATACAAATCTACATCTAATACAAATAAAAGCAATGAATCACATAAAAAATACCATCAAAGCATGCATGGATTGTACCTATTTGAGGGGGGAAGAGGCACCTACCTGATTGACACTAAAACGAACAATTTAGACGGATTTGAACTCGGATTTGGAGACCGCGTTAGTCTTCTTCTTCTCTCCTTTTTTTTTCTTTTTCTTTTCTCTCTTTTCCTCCCTCTCCCTCACAGACGTTCTTCTCCTTTTTTTTTTTAAAGTATGCGTTGCTTTTAGATATGGGGGTTGGGGGATTTTATTTTGATTAGGGGAGAGATTTTAGGTATTTTGATGGAATAATTTATGGAGATAAGATAATGTAGTTATCTTGAATATTTTAGATTAGGTAATTTCCCTTTCTTTTCTTTTATCTTTATCCTCCAATTATTATTATTATATTTATTTCTTTATTTATTTATTTTTCACTAACAATATGTGAAAGTGATAAGTGTAGTGTCATTAGACGGATGCATGGATCTACCGAGAATCAAACAGTTTTAGCTGCTTTAATTAATGATGCCAGCGGAAGACACTAGGGGATTCTTGCATCTCTTGCTTTTTAAGGATGATTTCACATGCTTTCATAATACCTATGATGTAACTTATACTGCTCTTGTGCCAGATTTGAAAATGATGTTTCAAGTCCACTATTTTGCATAAATATTAGTAATTTTCTATTTTCTGATGTGTCAAAATGTTACTTTATAAAAATAGAAGTGATTATTACCCAAAATTTCTATAACAACATTAATATTACTTTTGTAGTTCAAAAAAAGATATAATGGATATATTCTCTTAAAAATATTGTCTTAAATGATTTTTTCTAAATTTTTAGGACGGAGGAGTACTACAAAAAACTTTCATATCCAAAAATAATAATAGCAATAATAATAATAAAAAGAATGTTGTATTTCTTATTTATATTCTCCTATTAAACACAAACTACAAGCATGGCAAAAAAAAAAATACAAATTACAAAATAAGTGTGTCAAGTTCAGGAGAGATGGGCTTCTCTGGTGATTTATTTGTAAACAGCCCACATTTGCTCTACGCTGGGCAAAGAGCGATGGGCCAAGCGGATGCATTATAATGCATTTTATTATGTTGTAGGTTGGACTGTCAATTAGACCGGACAGACCCGAACTAAGCCCAGTACATATTACTAAACCGAGCTTAGGTTTGGCAAAGCTTAACCCGATATAAGCCGACACCAAGTATATGTGTGTGTGTATATATATACACACACACACACATAGGTATATGTGTATATATGTATTTTTATTAAGACAAATATATTGGTCATTCAAATTATTTAGCCTACTTGGTCCGAATAAAATCATATACTAGGGTATGAATACGGATAGGAGTGTGTGTGTGTGTGTATACATATATGTATATATGTGTATGTATTAAATATTTTGTCTGTTTGACATGTTATAAAGTGATGACTTGTTGTATCTTTGGTACCTGCTATCCTTAAGACATTAGATGTTTTAAGCCCCTCTTGCTGTCCACTTTGTCTTTTAAAATACAAGTTGACACTTACATTTATTATTTAAGACGTAGATATTACCTATTTATTCTTGTGTATTTGTCTATATATCATCTTTGATTAAAGATTTGCTACCTTCTTCATGGATGGGGATTTGAAGAAAGAAATTAATTTAGCCTCAAGAACAATTTGTTGCTGGCAATTTTTATAACATGCGAGCTTGAGATCCAACCAACTCGACTGGAAGCTATTTGGACCGAACATAGACTTCACTTTTTTGAGTGTCGCAGGGTTGAGTTTGAACTGAATTTAATGTTTTATTGTAAACCAAATTTATGTTTATCAAAGCTCCACTCACAAAACCAGATGAACCATCCTAGTTGTAGAAAAGCCATACTTGTGCCGGGCTTCCTGCTTTTCACGTTTCCTTGCTGATAGGGATGTTAACGAACCAAGTCGAACTGAATACTAGGTTTCAAATTTAGATTCGTTTGGCTAAAAGAATTGTTTGACTCGATTCATTTAGCTAAACAAACTTTAAAATTGGTTCGAGTTCGGTTCGATAACCCTTCAACTGTTTAAACGAGTCGAATAATTCGGCTCGTTTTAGTAAACGAACCCGAATTGATGTTCAAATTTGGCTCGTTTACCGACCATTAATGAACGAATACGAACCAAACACGAACTGAACTCGCGAACTGTTCATTTCGTTGAACAGCCCTACTTGCTGATAAACTCATCTGGTAGAACCATATGGGGTTTGAACATTGATTGAACTTACAACACTGAAACACTATCAAGTGTGACAATACTTTAAAATGTAAAAACATTATTCTAAATAATTTATAAATAATCCAAGCTGGTGAAAAAATACAGCTAGGAAGAACATTGCAATTGGACCTAAAAGTGAATTATATAAACCATGATGGAAAGACAGTGGATTGCATACTCTTTTTTCGTCAGTTGCTAGTTTACTTTCATGCTACAATTTTTATTTTAACAGTATAACTATAATTTTAAGTCCTATGAAAACCAATCCTTCCTTACAAGCAAAAAATAGAATTGAAATCCGAAGGAAATTGTTTGTCGTGTAAATAAGTTACAATTAGCTCATAGATTTCATATTTCAGCATTAGAATCAGATGTAAATTGTTAGTTGAGTGATGTTAGACTGCATGCATCAATAAATTTTTACGTTAAATAATAAGATCATTTCTTTCTAGAAAAATAGAATTGTTTGATCAAAAGACCTTTATGAATATTATTGAGAATCCCACATTGGCTAAATTGAGAAAAAAATACATGGCTTATATGAGGACGAGTTCCACACCCATTGCTTTAATGTTTTGAGTGGATATAGGTCTCACCCCAAGTTTCAATAAATAGTCCTGTAAAACGAGTTTATATTTGAATTTTGAACGGTTCAGGACGAGGGACCCACATATGGACGATTGCTTTTTAATTTTTTATGATCACTATCAGTTTTGAAGTTCATATTCTACTCCTTTAACAGAAAAAACGAAAGGCAAAAATTCCGATAGAATTATAATAGACATTAATGGTCCAAACCAAATTATGGCCCATTAGGCATGCCACTGGTTTGAAAACCGGCTGTTCTTCTTTTCAAAATGTTCGACTTAAGCTTAGAAATGTGTATTTTCAAAAAAAAAAAAAAAAAAACTTCGAAATGTGAAGAATCAATGGGAGTATATTTCAAAGTTTTAACATGTTTAGTATTTTGAAGGTGGTAAATTTTACCATAGTTCTACTTGTTAATTTTTAACCAATCAAATGTACAAAATATATATAGTCCTTTTGTTTTGGACAATCATCCTTTATTTTGTAGGTAGGTAAATCTTATGTGACATGTTGGACAACTTGGAAATAAATTAAAAGGGGTCAAGTTACAAACTGTGGTTAGCAACGTACTTTGAGCTGAGTTATGATTTGTTTTCACTAATGACAAGTGAAAACTAATAAACTCTTAATTATCTATGTAATGAGTAGATGATTTTAGGATTTCGAATCACTCAATTAAGATACTGGGTGAATGAAAAATTAATACTCAAAATAGAGGTAAAATAATTTGAAAGTCGGTTGCTTAACTGTAATTCAAATTTGAAAATCGGTTACTTAACCGTAATTCAAATTCAAATTTACAAAGCGGTTATCTGATCTAACAGTGACAATCTAATCTGACGCCTGTGGTTAAATTGACAATTAACCACTCAAATCCATTTTTTCCTATAAATACCAGGCTAAGGCAGTATTCTGCAACAATCTGATTTTCTCCTCCTCTGCATACACGTGATCTTCTTCTCTGTTCTCCTTCTATATTTTGCATGACGGGAGAAGGGGGTGGGGTAGTTTTTTTTATTATTTTTATCTTTTTTCCTTTTTTTTGATTTTTAAAATATTTTTAATTAATGTTTGCACTTTTTAAAATTTTGAATTCTTTTTTTAATCAATTCATTCAAATAATACAATTTTAGTTTTTTAATTAAAAAGGGTCGCCACGTATTGGTTTGAAAAAGTCAACGGTTAGTCAACTATTTGCCACGTGTAACCAGGCTGCTAACTGAGCCATTTATCAAAAAGACTGGCTGTTAAGTGAGTTTCATCACGTTCAATTGTTAATTGAGTAATGAGTCAAACGTTTACTTCCAAGTCAGATTCACTCTTTATTACTTACAAATTAAAATTTCACATATAATGAAAACGAAGCAATTGGATATATAACTTGTATATTTCTTTTCATAAGAAATACTAAGACAGCGTATATTTCTGGATGGTGAACCACCCTAGTGAGGTATATATCAATCACTTGATAAGTCACATGGTGTACATATATAAGTGGAAAGCGAAAGCAGGAACTTATCAGAATTGGCAGAAAACAGAACTCATCAGAATTTCAGCAAGTTCAAAAACGACTTTCTTGTGAATGTATGAATACAAACTTTAAATGCCAAAAAAATGAACGTTAGAAAGACACTGAGGGGCACCAAACGTATTAATTATGTCTTTCCTTTTCCTTCTATTGATGTAAGAAGAGCGAACCTTCGACACAATCGAAGCATCCATTTGTAATATAAATTTATAAACCTTTCCAACTTTGGATCTTCTTTCCCCTACTGAACCCAGTTGGAAACACAATACTCTAGATTTATTTGATTTCTCAAGAACATCTTATACTTGAGAAGGAAGCTTTCCTTTTCTGGCAACTGTCTTTTTTTTATTTTGTCTTTATTTATATTTTTGAAATAGTACTATGGAAAGTATGTTTGTTAAAAACGATGGTTCGGATGATGAGAGGAATGGTGGAAGCTCGACAGAGTCACTCAGCGGTTGGCTTTCTGAATATAGAAGTAGCAGCAATACTTCAGAGAAGTCGTCTTCTGTTTCTACTCTTGTTGGTTGGCCACTTCCTTTGCCACCACCTTCTCTTTGTCACAAAACTGAAGAACATTTGAATTTCAAGAAATCCAGCTCCAAGTTTTCAGGTACCTTAGATGAAGTTCATGCTGATTGGTATTTTGATTTTCTGTATTTAGATCATTCAATGTGCTTTTGATTTATGCTTTTTCTGAGTTTGACGTGAATTTTTCAAGTTTTCTTGCATCTTTTGCATACTATGTTGTACAAATTTTGTCTTAAAATGCACAAAAACATTGAAAAGATAATGCACAGAATAATACACTGCCGTAAAAGGAAATTTGAAAAGTGTAAAAAAGCATTCCAAAAACGCACAAGTCGGGGTAAATCAAAAGGTTAGTACGCTAAACATAAAAAAATTTACGGTTTTACTCTTTCAGCAGTTTAAAACCGGTTTATTATTCTATTTCTATTCTCAATGGAGTCAAGTACACACTAACTTGGATGCGATTCTTACACTAACTTAGACGCGATTCTTATACTGTGAAGTATCAGTGACACAGTTTGACACAAATTTTATTACGTGTCATCGGAAAACGTATGTGTGTTTCTAGCACATTTGTATAATTGCGTACATCCGATCCCTTACACCCCACTATAACATGGAGCCTCTAGGGGTAATGTTGCTGTTATTATCGGCAAACTTTCACAATCAGAATTTTATACGACTTTTTCTTTATTGCATTTCAAAGTAGCGACTTGGTTGCTGTACTCTGGGAATAAAGTACGTCATCTAAAGTGAAAAAGATACTATTATGGTGGCCTGTTAATATTTCCTATGACATGAATCTTGAATCCTGTCATTAGCTTTTCGTTTATGAAGAGAAAGAAAAGAATGTGCATTAAGACTGGAGTACGACTTCATTTCTTTGTGGTGAATTTGAGCAGAAATGGAGGTGGAGATGATGAAAGATAGGTTCGCGAAATTATTGCTTGGAGAGGACATGTCAGGCAGTGGCAATGGGGTTTGCCCGGCTTTGGCTCTTTCGAACGCCATTACTAATCTTTGTGGTAATTCTATTACTTTACATTCCTCCACAATTTGAAATTTTTATATAAGCCCTTTGGACATGCTTCAACTGTGGACTTGATTGTAGTGAATTATTCTTTGCAGCCACTGTTTTTGGGCAATTGTGGAGGTTAGAGCCATTAAATTTTGAGAAGAAGTTAATGTGGCAAAGAGAGATGGAATTCCTCCTTTTTGTTACCGGTCACATTGTGGAATTCATCCCTTCTGTGCAAACATGTCCAGATGGAACCAAGCTTGAGGTATCATTATCCCCTGCATTTGCATATTTCGCGATCACGATCATAACCATATGTTAGAAACACACAGAGTTTGTTACGAGACTAATTTTAGTGTTCTATATTCAGGTAATGACTAGCAGACCGCGTTCAGATATACTTATAAATCTCCCTGCTCTCCGCAAGCTTGATAACATGCTACTTGTAAGACTAAAACATTGCTTATTGCTGTTTGTTTGTTGAAATTCTTTGTCAAGATTTAAGCTTTTTCTTTCCTTGTGGCTCAGGACATATTAGACAGCTTTGCAAAAAAAGAGTTTTGGTACATTGACCAGGGTCCAACAGACCCAGAGGCTAATGGGTCAGCTTCATTTCGTCAATCTGCTAATTACCAAGATAAAAAATGGTGGTTGCCTGTGCCGCGTGTACCTCCAGCTGGTCTTGTAGAGAATACCAGAACGGAGTTAATCAAGAAGCGCGATTGTGCAGCTCAAATTCTTAAGGCTGCCATGTCTATACATACCACTACTTTAGCTGAGATGGAAATTCCAGAATCATACATAGAAACTCTTCAAAAGGTACAAATATTATATGCACAGTGTTCAGGACTTGGTTTGATTCATAAGTAAAAGACTAACGTTTTTGCAGAATGCCAAGGCCTGTTTGGGTGATATGATCTATCGATGTATAACCTCGGAGCAATTCTCTTCTGAGTGCTTGCTAGATTGCCTTGATTTGTCTTCTCAACAGTTCGCGTTAGAGATTGCAAACCGTGTTGAGGCATCAATTCATGTGTGGCAAAGGAGGCTTCATCACAGAACTCAACTCAATGCGAATAGATCTACCACCAAATCATCTTGGGATATAGTCAAGGATATAATGAATGATGGAGATAAAGTAGAGCTTCTTGCAGAAAGAGCTGAAAATCTTTTACTTTGTCTAAAACAAAGGTTCCCTAGCCTTGGCCAAACTGCTTTGGAGACTAGCAAAGTTCATTGCAATAAGGTAATTCTGTTGTTGCCACATTATCATTAGATTTATCTTTTACTTTTGTCCTTTGCGTTGTTTTCATTTTCAATATAGTCAATGAAACCATCTTTATTGACTTTGGAATATGATAGAATAAAGCAAAATTACTCACTAAATTGGTTGCGCTTCTTATATTATGAAGTAGCAACTGATCGACCCAGCTTGACACATCATTATGGGTCATCGGAAACAACTTCTATGTGTTTCTAACACATGGGTATGGTTGCGTACATCCGACCTCACATACCCCGCCATAGGCGGGAGCCTCTAAGGCAATGGGGGTAATGTTGTTGTTTTTCTTGTCCTTCGCATTGTCTCAATTTCCAATGCAGTCAACAAGACACTCTTCCTTGACTTTGGAATATGATGGAATAAAGCAAAATGACTCGCTAAATTAGCTGCGCTTTTTATATTGTGAAGTAAAAGTTGATAGATACAGATTGACGCAATTTTCATTGTGGGTCATCGGGAAACAACCTCTGTGTGTTTCTAATAATTGGGTATAGTTGCGTACATCTGACCTCTCATACCTCGCCATAGGCGGGAACATCTAAGGCAATTTGGTAATGTTATGGTTGTTTTATCCTTCATGTTATGCCAATAATACTGATGGTAAATTCTCATTCTGGTTTTTAGGATGTTGGGAAAGCCATTTTGGAGAGCTACTCAAGGATCTTGGCAAGTGTAGCCTCAAATATTGTATCCCGTATCGATGATCTTCTTTCAGTGGATGACTTGACCAAGTACTCTGAGAACATACCACCAGCTCCTATTGTAACTCAAAAGCATGATGCCTCAAAACCTGGAACAAAGATTAGCTCGCCTCGTTTTTCAGCAATATCTCCTCTGTTAAGCCCTACAAAAAGAGGCAGAAGACCATTGATCAGTTGCAATAACAGCAAACAACTTAGTCATGACAAAGGAGTTTCAGCAACAACTTTCCTATTAAGCCCCACAAAAAGAGACAGAAGGCCATTTCTCAATGGCCATAACAACAAAATACTTAGTCCAAGCAAAGGGGTTAAAAGGGTCTCAACAGGTCAAAATGTTGGTGAGGAAAGGGTGAAGAACTGCATCAATCTATTCGAAGGCCTGGGTACCTTGGCAAATAGAAATGGTGAAATTGTAGCTTCTCGTAAGAGTCTTTAAGTTCATGGGATGACATTGAAGTGTCATCTTCTCTTCTTGGAGGTAATTTGTGTCCGGTAGACTTCGGATATGATCAACTGTAACATGAAGATTATTTTAGCAAAGAATAGAAAGTATGTTTAGAAGAAGACCGTTCAACTAGTGAAATGAATTTACTTGTATTAACTTCTTTTTTTTTTTTTACAATTTGTACTCCATATTTTTATCAATGTTGCATTTTATTTTACTTTACCGTCTCTTGGTATTTACATATTAATACGTTACAAGAATTAAATACACACATATACAGATATAAAAAAAACGTTATGCATTAGACTCCTATGTTTGCGTAGGGTCCAGAGAGAGGCCGGATCGCTTTGCGATCTGATGTACGCAGTTTTACCCTACATTTTTTTGTGCAAGAGGCTGTTTCCGTATCTGGAATCTGTGACCTTGAGATAACAATATAACAATCTTACCAGTTTCTCCAATACACGCCCTTTAATATATACACATATGTGTCTGTATATATATGTGTGTATATATATTCTTAGAAGAATTCCACAAATTTGAAAATGGGATCGGACCATCAAGACTAGTGATGAGTTGATCCAAGGCAACGGCGTTATGTTCTCTTTCTTATTTCTTTTTTTGTTTTTCGGAATAATAGAAGTGTTCGAATTGTCGAATAATATTTTTTTGGTTGGTTAAGTTATTCCGTCGAAAGCTAGAAGACTAATCATTCGTCTCTACGGTCAGCACACTAAGTGATAGAAGACTGATCAAATGATTTGCTTCATTTCACATGGGTAGGAATCCACTCCCAACCACATATTTACAGGACTAGGTGTTAAATCATCACGCGAATCATGTTGGTTAATTGCTTAAAAATTTTAGGCCCAACGGTAGAAAGTAGAAAGCAGAAAGTGGTGGTCCCTCATGTGTGGGTTTTTGAATGTGGAGGCGTAAATGCATAGGCGTGATGCTTGTGCTCATCATTTATTCCTCCTGCATATTTTCTTCTTGTCACCGCCCTTTAACATTCAAAATTTTGATTGTCCTTTCCCAAAGTAAAATGGGAGCACATTGATTTCAACGAACACTATTTTTTAGAGTACATGATGACAACTTCTCCTCTTTTTGTTACTTCATAAAATATATATATATATATATGTGTGTGTGTGTGTCCGACGATACAACAAATAGACATGTTTGTTGATGCGTATAGCATAAAAATAATTTTTACTTTTAATAAAGTAAAACTTAAGTTGTATTGGTGTATATAAAATGTAACTGAAACTGTGACTAGACCTGAGTTAAGATATGTAGTAAAACGTAGAATAAGAAAATATATAAATGGATTCTTATTTGATATGTTAAGTAGCACATACAAGTCAATATATACAATGAAAATCTCAATCGAATTATTTGAGAGGTTATCAATTAAAATAAGTTATAACACAAGACAATCAAATGGTATAACACAGCCGTGATTTTTGTTGGAAAAGTACTTAAAAATACTTTAAATCTTGTTATCCAACCTTGTATAGGAGATTGGATGAAGTTTGGAGTGTTTTATGAAGAATGGAAGGAAATGGGGGCGTTCCAAACACTTTAAGCGCCTAATGTAGGCGTTCGAAGTGTTCTGAAATACTTCCAGACACTTGAAGCGCCTAATGTAGGCGTTCGAAGTGTTCGGGAACACTTCCAG
Organism: Eustoma russellianum; assembly: GCA_036186865.1. Taxonomy (NCBI): domain Eukaryota; kingdom Viridiplantae; phylum Streptophyta; class Magnoliopsida; order Gentianales; family Gentianaceae; genus Eustoma; species Eustoma russellianum. The sequence continues at coordinate 6,814,779 of AP025056.1, forward strand.
AACACTTCGAATGCCTTGTATAGGCGTTCAATGTGACATGAAGCGCCTAATGTCATTTTGTACAGTCGTTCAATGTGACATGAAGCGCCTAATGTCATTTTGTACAGTCGTTCGATGTCACATGAAGCGCCTAATGTGTCGTTCGATGTCACATGACGCGCCTAATGTGACCCGACTGTTCACAAAAGATGCATCTTCTTCTCCAAATGACATCTCCTTTCATATTGAACGTCCATAACCGATCCATGGAGGAAAAATCTGCAGAAAAAGGGTCTTTTGAACTTGTCTCAAAGCCTATAAATAGTAGGCTTTGCTATCTTCAAAATATATATGAAAAATAGATGAAAAACTCTTGAATTCTTGTGAAAAAGTTCTGCAGCATTCTTCTTCTACCTTTCAATATCATTCTCTTCTACTAAACAAGTTCAATACTTTCTCTCTAAGAGCAATAGAAAGGAAGTAAGCCGTTATATCCTGGGAAGCATTTGCTAGAAGTATACCTTGCTCTTTGGTATAGGCAAAATTGCTTTAAGGACAGTGACAATCCGTCACGTCTCGGCTGTTCTATAATTTTGTGTTGCCAATATTCTCTGCAATTTTCCAACAATCTTAAAGCAATTTTTTTGTGAATATGGCAACAAGACAAGCACCAGTTCCTGATATGTCAAAGATGGAGCCATTCGATGGCAATTTCTTCAAACGTTGGGCGGCTAAGGTGCTATTCTTTTTGGAGATGATTTCTGTTTCGTATGTGCTTACTAAAGACAGACCAACAGATGAAACAGAATGCAAAAAGTATGATGCTGACAATACTACGTGTAGAGGACACATTCTGCACTTTCTCTCCAACTCTCTATTTGACATTTATGTCAAATTTACGTCAGCAAAGGATATTTGGGCAGCACTTCAGAACAAATATGGTTCTGAAGATGTTGGCAAAAGAAAATATGTGGTCAGCGAGTTTCTGAAGTTCCAAATGGTGGACCACATACCGATCAATGATCAAATCCACCAATATCAACAATTGGTGGATAACATGGAGCAAGAAGGCATCAAAGTTGATGAAACTTTTCAAGCAGCCTCCTTGTTGGAAAAGCTACCTTCTTCTTGGAGCAAATACAAGAAGAGAGGCAAGCATGATGATGCCAAGTTGACCTTGGATGCAGTCATCAAGCACATTCGCATTGAAGAGAATAATCGGCTTGATGACATTGGACGTGATGAAAGGAACTCTCAAGCCAATGTGGTGGAGCATAAACCCAAGAGGCAAAAGACTCAGCACAATGGCAAAGGTAAGACATTTGTGCAGGGACAAGGACAGAAGAAGATGAAAGGAGCGTGCTGGGTGTGCGGAAAGCTTGGACACAGAGCGGCTAAATGCAACCAACGGAAAGGCCAACCGAGCAATCAAACACATCTGGTAGAGTTCTCAAAGACAACCGACGAAGTCATTGCTGCGGTCGTCTTATCTGAGGTAAACCTTGTCGGTAGTGCTTCGGAATGGGTGGTAGACACTGGGGCTACCAAGCACATTGCTTCCAGTAAGGATCTATTTTTTGATTATCAAGAAATAGATGATGGCGAGCAAGTTTTCTTGGGAGATGCACATGGTATCAAGGTTCTTGGTAAAGGGAAGGTGCTCCTCAAGTTGACTTCTCGCAAGAGACTGGAGTTGAACAATGTGTTGCATGTTCCTGCGATGCGTAGGAACTTGATTTCCGGAGTACTACTGAACAAGGCTAACATTAAACTTGTTCTTGAGTCTGATAAGCTTATACTTTCTAGAAATGGGGAGTTTGTCGGGAAAGGTTATTGCTCCGGAGGTTTACTTGTATTAGATGCTGTGTGTATTATGAATAATAAGAATGCATCTAGTTCTGCTTATGTTGTTGACTCTTTGAATATTTGGCATGCAAGATTAGGACATGTTAATAAAGATGCATTAAAAAGACTAAAGTTCACCAACCTAATCTCGTATGTATGTGAAGATGACTTTGGAAAGTGTGAGTTTTGTGTAGAAGCAAAACATCACAAGAAGTCATTTAAATCTGTTGAAAGAACAACAGATAAGTTGGAACTCATACATAGTGATCTTGGTGACTTTAGAGGTTATACAAGTAAAGGTGGTAAAAAGTATTACATAACTTTTATTGATGATTTCACTAGATACACTAGAGTTTACTTGCTAGCACATAAAGACGAATCTGAAAGCATGTTCATCAGGTATAAAAATGAAGTTGAAAATTAACTAGACAGGAAAATTAAAAGATTGAGGACAGATAGAGGTGGTGAGTATAATGTGTTATCTTTACAAAGGTTTTGTGAAGATAATGGAATTATACATGAATTCACTCCTCCTTACACACCTCAATCTAACGGAGTCGCTGAAAGAAAAAATAGAACACTCAAGGATATGATGAATGCTATGATTATAAGTTCAGGTCTGCCTAACAATATGTGGGGAGAGGCTATCCTTTCGGCATGTCATATCTTGAATAGAATCCCACATAAAAAGACCAATAAAACTCCTTATGAACTTTGGAGAGGTTACGCACCTAACTTGAATTACTTCAAAGTGTGGGGGTGCTTAGCCAAGGTTGGTATGCCAGAGTTCAAAAGAAGTAAAATTGGTCCTAAGACTAATGATTGTGTTTTCATAGGATATGCTCAAAATAGTGCTGCATATAGATTCATGTTGGTTGATAATGGTTCTATCGTTGAATCTAAGAATGCTGAGTTTTTTGAGCATATTTTTCCTATGAAGAAAGAGTCATTAGTTAGTCCTAAATTTGAAAAAGGTGAGTCTAGCAAAACGTCTAGTAATGACACGTCACCTAGAAGAAGTAAGAGAAAAAGAGTAGAAAAGTCTTTTGAAAATGACTTTGTTACTGCATTCATTTTAGAAAATGACCCGACTACATATCAAGAAGCGGTAATGTCTATAGATTCTAAGTTTTGGAAAGAGGCTATCAATAGCGAACTTGAATCTATACTTAGCAATAATACTTGGGAGCTCGTAGACTTGCCTAGAGGTTGTAAACCTATCAGTTGTAAATGGGTCTTTAGAAAGAAACTAAAGGCGGACGGTACAATTGATAAGTTTAAGGCTAGGCTTGTGGCTAAAGGATTTACCCAACTAGAAGGGATAGATTTCTTTGACACCTATTCTCCTGTTGCTAGGATTACCTCCATTAGAGTGTTAATAGCTTTAGCTTCCATTTATAAGTTAGTTGTACATCAAATGGATGTTAAAACAGCGTTTTTAAATGGAGATTTAGAAGAAGAAATTTACATGAAACAACCCGAAGGTATGATAGCAAAATGACAAGAGCATAAAGTTTGTAGGTTGAAGAAATCGTTATATGGTTTAAAACAAGCACCTAAGCAATGGCATGAGAAATTTGATAATGCCATGTTGTCTAATGGTTATGTTGTAAATGAAAGTGATAGATGCATTTACAGTAAATTTGAAAATCATGATGGTGTTATTGTTTGTTTATATGTTGATGACTTGTTAATCTTTGGTACGAGTCTTGATGTTGTAAATGATACTAAAGCGTTTCTATCATCTGTTTTTGAAATGAAAGACATGGGAAAAGTAGATTTAATTCTTGGTCTTAGATTGATAGAAAAATGTGAGGGTTATATGCTTTCTCAATCTCATTATGTTGAAAAGATTTTGAGGAAATTTAATCATTATGATGTCAAGCCTGTTAGTACCCCATATGATGCATCTATAAGATTAGAAAAGAATAAACGTGATGGTGTTTCTCAGGGCGAGTATGCAAAGATCATTGGTAGTGTCATGTATCTCATAAATTGCACTAGGCCAGATATTGCATACTCAGTTAATCGTTTGGCTAGATATACTTATAGTCCAAGTAAAGAGCATTAGGATGCTTTGAAACGACTATTGAGATATCTAAGGGGTACTATGGACTTAGGACTTACCTTTACCGGTAGTCCTGCAGTTCTAGAAGGTTATTGTGACGCTAACTGGGTCACAGATAACGATGAAATAAACTCCACCAGCGGGTATGTGTTTACTTTGGGTGGTGGTGCCATTTCATGGAAATCCTCTAAACAAACTTGTAAAGCTAAATCAACAATGGAATCTGAATTTGTTGCTTTAGAACTTGCTTGTTCAGAGGCAGAATGGTTAAGGAATTTACTAGTTGATATTCCTTTGTGGACTAAGCCTATGCCGTCTGTTTTTGTTCATTGTGACTCACAGGCAGCTATTGCTCGAGCAAGGAACAAAATATATAATGGAAAGAGCCGGCATATCCGCTTAAGGCATAATATTGTGCGTGACTTGATTAGTTCTGGGGTGGTTAACTTGGAATATATAAAAACCGAGTTAAACTTGGCGGATCCCTTGACTAAAGGGTTGAACCGAAAAATGGTTCTTAAAACATCGAGAGGAATGGGACTTGTTCCGTTGGGTGTGAATTCTCTATGACAGGAACCCAACTCACTATTAGTAGAGATCCTACAAACGGAGTTCAATGTGGTAAAAACACGTCATAGAAGAGTTCTGTTAAGTACTATCACATATGTCCCTTCCTATGTTGATGTTTGAGGATAGTACTCACTGCATGTTTGAGGGTGAGATGTAAATCTCTTAATGGATAATTCATAGCCATCAAAGATGGTGGTGTGCTGCAGTACACACTTGATGAATATCACCTATATAAGTGTGGAAGTGGGGCCGCTTCCTATGAGAGCCTGGAAAACTCTCTAGAGCGCTTATGAATCCTGGGATTGGGTGCAGGGCCTTTAATGCACCACACCGCGAACTTGTAAGAAGTTAGATAATGGCATGTCATTTGTGTGTTCATATAAACAGTAGTGAAATTTGTGGTTCAAGAAGACTGTCACCCTATTTCCGTTTATATAACTGCAAATTGTATTACCGGCCAGTTCAAGACGTTTGTCACTGCTCCGTTATGTGTCATTATCTTCGTTTGATAGTGAAAAGATTGGTTTATGTTCGTTCGTTTGAAACTATACAAGCTTGGATCATGTGGGGGATTGTTGGAAAAGTACTTAAAAGTACTTTAAATCTTGTGATCCAACCTTGTATAGGAGATTGAATGAAGTTTGGAGTGTTTTATGAAGAATGGAAGGAAATGGGGGCATTCCAAACACTTTAAGCGCCTAATGTAGGCGTTCGAAGTGTTCTGGAATACTTCCAGACACTTGAAGCGCCTAATGTAGGCGTTCGAAGTGTTCGGGAACACTTCCAGAACACTTCGAACGCCTTGTATAGGCGTTCAATGTGACATGAAGCGCCTAATGTCATTTTGTACAGTCATTCAATGTGACATGAAGCGCCTAATGTCATTTTGTACAGTCGTTCGATGTCACATGAAGCGCCTAATGTGTCGTTCGATGTCACATGAAGCGCCTAATGTGACCCGACTGTTCATAAAAGATGCATCTTCTTCTCCAAATGACATCTCCTTTCATATTAAACGTCCATAACCGATCCATGGAGGAAAAATCTGCAGAAAAAGGGTCTTTTGAACTTGTCTCAAAGCCTATAAATAGTAGGCTTTGCTATCTTCAAAATATATATGAAAAATAGATGAAAAACTCTTGAATTCTTGTGAAAAAGTTCTGCAGCATTCTTCTTCTACCTTTCACTATCATTCTCTTCTATTAAACAAGTTCAATACTTTCTCTCTAAGAGCAATAGAAAGGAAGTAAGCCGTTATATCCTGGGAAGCATTTGCTAGAAGTATACCTTGCTCTTTGGTATAGGCAAAATTGCTTTAAGGACAGTGACAATCCGTCACGTCTCGGCTGTTCTATAATTTTGTGTTGCCAATATTCTCTGCAATTTTCCAACAATTTTAAGTTCCCAAAACTAAAATTTTAAGTTAAACAAGTAATGTCAGTTGTGCACCCAAACTACATTTTGTTTGTTTGACAAGTTGCATACCTCTCTTGTAAAAATTCTTTAAATGAATTATATGAATATCAAATATCAATTTCATTTGATATTGATAACAAATATCAATTTCTGTGTATTTTTAACATATGAGTATGACTGCGTATATTCGACCACCGTATCCCGCCATATACGAGAATCTCTAAGACAATATGATAATATTGTTGTTGTTTAGTTTGAATTGCCTAACACATACGTCAAAATAAGTATCTTGCTCAATGTCACTAAACGTAATGATGTTTGATTAGTTTACCTAGAAATACTCATATTATATATTCTTGATGAAAATATTCCTATTATAACGTTAGTTTACCTTGAAATATTCCTGTTATAACATTAATACAAGTAAATTCATTTCACTAGTTGAATCAAGAATTGTTAGGTTAATTGCTATCAGGCCATAACATAGACGTTTCCTCGTTTTCAATCTATACGAGGAACGACGGAAACTATTTCGGCCGAAAATTTTTAAACCCAACGTCATGGGCCTGATAACAATTAACCCAACAATTCTTGTGACGTATGCTTTTCTAATCTTTGTTAAAATCTGGTTTTCGGCTTTATTTCATTAGTAAATTGTGCTTCTAGCATTTCAAAGTTCAGACTGTTTGTTTGAATTTAAGAGACAAATATTTTCAATAAATATAATTTGCGCAATAATATATGCATTCTTACAGCAGCTTATATTACTCTCATGATGAAAACTGAGGACATATTGATGACCCATAATGAAAACACACGGAGTTTGTTTCTTGATGACCCATAATGAAAATTGCATCAAGATGTGTCGATTAAATTAGGGGTGGCAATTTCAGACACGACACGAAACACGACCCGAACCTGACACGAATTTTTGCGGGTATGGGTATGACCTTGATGGGTTTCGTGTACAAATCGGGTAAGACCTGAAAGATACCTGCCAACGGCGGGTCGTGTCCGGGTATACCCGCGGGTACCCGTTTATACCCGTTTATACACGAAATATAAAAAATATATTTTAAATAAAATTTATAATTACCAAAATAAAAAATAAATTTTCAAATAAAAAAAGACTACCGTGCTATTAAGTAACCCTATTCGGTTTCTCCCTTCCTCCATTTCCAAATCCCATTTCTTTAATCTATTATTGCGTAGTCAAGTGATTTGAGTTTAGAGGAACTCACTCATTTTAATCTTTAACCTTTGGTTGTGTACTTATTGTTGTTTCATACATCATATCAGTAGTCATTTAAGTACACGAAACCTGAAAAATACACGAAACCTGAAAATACCTTAAAAAATATATGAAATGAGCTATACACGACTTGAAATATTTGTACTTGTCAAGTTCGTGGGTATACCCGATACACGACACGAAACCTGACATGTACGGGTTTGGGTATCTACATCTATACACGCGAAACAAACGGGTAAGGTATGGGTACAGCACTTTGATACACGAAACCCGAAAAACACGAAACACGAAACACGATACACGACCTGTTTGACACCCCTAGATTAAATGATACTTTACAATATAAGAAGCGCAGCCAATTTAATGAGTCATTTTGCTTTATTTCATCATATTCTAAAACAGGGCTATTTATCGAAACGAACGATTTGCGAACTATTCAAGTTCGATTTGTATTCGGTTCGAGTTCATTCGTTAATTTTACTTAAACAAGCCATATTTAAACACCTATTTAGGTTCATTTAGTTAAACCGAGCCGAACTGTTCGGCTCGTTTAAACAGTTATAGGGCTATCGAGCCGAACTTGAACCAATTTTAAAACTTGTTTAGCTAAACGAACCGAGCCGAACAGTTTGTTTAGCTAAATAAATCTGAATTCAAAAATCTAGTATTTGATTCGGCTTGGTTCGTTAATGTCCCTATTCCAAAGTCAAGGAAATGGAAATGGAAAGATTTAATAACATAGTCCAATAACTCAAAATGATCAACCATCCTGAAGCCCATTTATGAACCGAACTAGAACCATAGCCTAGCCCAACAGCTTCTATTTTATACTCTTTTAACCATAGATTTTGTGTGGCATATACGAGCCACAATCGGTGGTGAGACAATGGTATCTTTTTCGAGTGGACAATTTAGTTCGTTTAAACAGTTATAGGGTTATTGAGCCGAACTTGAAACAATTTTAAAGCTCGTTTAGCTAAACGAACCGAGCTTTGTTTAGCTAAACGAATCTGAATTCGAAAAATTAGTATTCAATTCGGCCCGATTCGTTAACACCCGTATTCAAAAGTCAAGGAAATGGAAATGGAAAGATTTAATAACATAGTCCAATAGGTCAAAATGATCAACCATCCTTAAGCCCATTTATGAACCGAACTAGAACCATATCCAAGCCCATTAAATTTGTGCTTCAAAGCTGAAAATGTGAAATTTACTCAACGCATAAGAAAAGCCCACCTATATATAGCCAAGAGCATCGCTTCACTGTCACTTCCACTAAACGAAACCAAATCACCGGATCTCATTCTCCGGACAGCTCATTGATTCTCTGCCGTCCGATCTACAAATGTCGAATTCAGGAATCCCCAAACTAGCCACCACCATCCACGCGACGGCGTTGGACGGAATCGTCAACGTCAACTCCCTTTTCACACTCGCCGTCTTCGTCGGACTTTCCTGGAACCCGAACGACCCGAACAACCGGCTCAACTCCGAGCCAAACTGCCAGGCCGGCAAAAACATTGCCGAGGATCTAGTAGCTTTCCACGTGTACTCTTTCAGCTCTTTTCTCTTCTCCAGCTTAGTAGCTCTCTGTCTGAAGCAGGCAATCCGGCTGGCCCGCTCAGCTCATTACCCGACGGTGTTGACCGTTGACTTGGCCCATGTGAACAAGAATGCTCTTCGGGTCGGGTACTTGATTTCGGCAGTGGGTTCTGTTTCCGGGTGCGGGTTTTTGATGCTGGCGTTGATCAACGTGGTTCAGATCAAGCTTGGAATTTTGGGATGTGGGAGTTCGGAAAGCTATTGGGCGATTGTGCCTCTTGTTATTTTTGTCCCTTGTGGGCTTTTGATTTATGTTTGTACTATTTTTTATGCTTTTACTCGTTAGAATTTTTAATAATTTGACTGTAACTTATTTGGACATTCCTATTTCAATTCCTTATAGTGTAACTTTTTTCTTAAATAATCTATAACCGTTATGTTGACTTTGTATTTTTTGTTTTTATTTTTGTATTTCATTATTTGTACATATACAATTTGTGGTTATTTTAATATAGGAAATTGTCTATTTATATTTACTAAATTCTTTCAGTAACATTCTAACATACCATATTTTTATTATTGTATCAGTTATACATGTACATATAGAGTGAGATTTCTTATTGGAATTAAGCTCTTTATCTTTTGAGATGAAGCTATTGTTTGTCTACTTCTCATCATTCTCATATCTTAATGATGATTTTTGATATCATTGGGATATAATGGGTAAACCAAGCACCAATATCACTACAATATCACTTTTGTCATTAATCCAAGCACCAATAGTAAACCTTTTACTTCAGTAGCTAATGTGGAGATAGGCATACATGTGCAAGAGAAAGGACGAAGTGGTCGGGAGTGGGGATGGTTTAGCAAAAGAAGGTTTAAAAATAGAAACCAATAATAAAACCCATATGTCAAAAGAACAAGCCTTTTTTTTTTGTGACTCTATCATTCACTGGTTCCCGGGCCGGAGTTCTCGAAAGGGAGGTCGTTGGTTCGATTCTTGCCAAAGACAATAGAGCCCCTTTCCAGCAAGTACATAGTGTGGGAGCTTCCTTGGCCTGTAGGCTTGCTTGCAGTGCTGGAGGCTCTTTATGCAGACTACTGTGTATATGATCAAGCTCCTGCTAGCGGGCCGTTGGGTACCTGATTTACATCCATACACTGACTTTGGGACTGGGTGTGGCAGGACCCTTACTGGGTGACTCTACCATTCATCATATTAGTTTGGGAGGGGCTAAGAACCCTAGAAGTATGCGTTTTACACAAACTATAGGAGTCGACAATTAGGTATTGAGCAATTTTTGGTTGGGGCCTAGGCCTCCATTACGTTACCAAAGCAAAAGGTATGAGCAATTTTGCAAAAGTGAAGAAATGGTCCACTCTTATGGTGGCTTGCTTTGATGGGAATTTTATTTATTTATTTTTCTAAAGAAACCCTTCGTTACATTATATCAATAACAAATATATGTGTATAATAGGACACCATTTTCTTTTCTTACCTAACTTACATACTCATACCAGGTTCCACTTCAAAAAGAAATGAAAGAAAAACATAATAAGGGAGAATGATTAAGAAGTACTAAAGTCGACTTCAGTTGACCATTTCCAACCAACAAAAAAACGACATCTTGAAGATTAGATACTTAATTATGATAATACATACGATAATATCACGAAGGGCGGGTCTTGGAGCAACCGGTAAAGTTGCTGCTTTGTGACCGTTGAAGGGTCCAAACTAAGTGTGGAACAAAGAAAAAAATGGAAGACTTCTTTGTTTTGGTTGGTAGCACACTTACTTTGACAAATACAAAGTAGCCATTAAATGAATAGTAACACACATGTGTTTATTCATTTTGCTTGCCTATAAATTGGCAATCAATCTTTCAAAGGAAGACACACCAAAAACCAAAGGAAGAAGCAATTTGAGAGATTCTTGATAGAGAAGTGAGTGAAAGAAAATAGAGAGAGGAAAAGAGAGTTGTGAGATTATACCAATTCGGTATAAGAAAATATTGAGTGTTTCAATTCTCTTGTATTTCTCAAGTTTAAGTCTAAACTTGAGTTGTCTCTTGTATTCCCATTATTTCGAATAGTGGAAGTTGTTCTCACTGCCCGTGGTTTTTTCCCTCCATAGAGAGAGGGTTTCCACGTAAATCTTGGTGTCTATTTTATCTATCTTGCTGTCATACTCGAAGATTCTAGTGAGTAGTAAATTACTATTCACGGTTTTATTCCGCTTAGAACCGGGTCGTTATTCCCACGACATCGAGCTGCAGAAATAGTCTCTTACAAAAAAAATTGTATGGTAAGCCTGCGTACATCAGATGCAAAACAATTCGTTTCCTCTTTGAACCCTATGCAACCACTGCGCCTGAAACGTCCTTATTATATGAGAGACGGGCTTACCTACAATCTCATTGGTGTCCAAAATCTGATGCTAATGGCGAACCCCCTTTCTTCATCATAGCAAAAGGAGAATAATCTAGTAATTGTTGGATTTAATTTAATAAACCCCTGAATAGGACCGTTTAATCGAATCAATGGACAAAGTAACAAAATGCGGAAAAGTATACCTTGCTCCATTGCTGTTGTTAATCTGAACACGTACACTGCAACTGCTCCGGCTGATGAAGAATCTGGCGTGATCCAAGGATTCACGACCTCCCACCAATTGTTGATATACCCCTTGAACGGAATCAACAATTCACTGCTTTACCCGATGGAGAGGCTAGGCAGTGTGGACTTTATAGAAAACTTGGCACACCCTCCCTTTTACACTGTGTATAGCCGATTTCTTCCTCTGATAGTATGAGGAGATGAAGCGTTCTTCATATAGAGGGGATGGAAGGATCTGATAGGTATAAGGTTTTAAATTTAATCTTAAATTTAAAACTCAACCTTATCTTCCTATTAAATATTATCCAATATTTAATTATTGTGCCAATAATTATCTACTAGCCACACGTGGGTTGTCGCCCCTCGGGGACCAGATGTCGTAACTTTATGGTCGCTGCACTTTGAGCCCATCCATCGCGGTCTCTGACCATATGACTGTCTACATATTCGGGGTTTCCATTTAGACCACACTATACATCCACGAACATACCCGATGATCACTTAACGTGTGGATGTTTTACGTAATAATTAATATTATTACGTGACATATGTGACATATAATATTATCATACATAACGTCCACCTTATGATTAATTCGTATAAACCTTATCAACGTGCTGCGCATCACACGTATCTCGAATTAATCCCAACAATCTCCCACTTGGACTATGTATGTATCTTAAAGATTATATGTCACCCTTTTGAGCTCATATACCTTATGTCCCTTAGTGTGTCTTTCCTTTTCCGGTCCATCAGCAAATGTTAGCAAAAGACTTAAGCCGCACGTCGCCACATTGAATTAGTGACTAGTCCCTCTTAAATCATGATACTAACATTCTACTGAATGACATGGATACTGAAATGGATATGTAGTGTGGAATTAATATGCTAGGTGATCATACATATCTAATTCCAACTTGGCCCTCTTTAGCGAGATCAATAGAATTCAGAATGTATGCCGTAACTGCTTAATGTACATTACTTCTGCAGAAAAACTTTAATATAACCGGAATGTACATTATACTGTATATCTGAAATAAACAACTTTATTGAACACAAGAAAAACCTCACAGACTCCCACTAGGATAAAACATCCTCAACTGGACTAAGACCCATACGGCTAACATGCTTGTGAAACACACCCGGTTCCACGGCCTTAGTCAAATGGTCGGCCACCATAGAGTCTGTACTGATGCGCTCAATACTGATCAGACCACTCAGAATTCTTTCTTTAACAGCCAGATACTTCATATCTATGTATTTCGCTTTAGATGAACTCCGGTTGTTATTTGAATATAGCACCGCAGCTTTACTGTCACAGTAAATCTTCATTGGAGACGAGATAGTCTCCAATACCCGCAGCCCTGTGACAAAATTGCGAAGCCATATCGCCTGATTGGATGCATAAAAGTAAGCTACGAATTTCGCCTCCATAGTGGAGGACGCCAATAAGGTCTATTTCGTGCTTTTACATGAGATCGCACCTCCAGTTAGGGTAATAACATAGTCTGAGGTCGATTTCATGCTATCATAGCATCCAGCAAAATCGGAATCTGTATATATAGTGATCTCTAACTTGTCAGATCTCCGATACGTCAGTACGTGTTGTTTCATTTCTTGTAAATATTTCAGCACCCTCTTTGCTGCGGTCCAGTGATCCTTGCCCGGATCAGAGAGGTATCTGCCTAACATTCCCGTAATGAATGCCAAGTCTGGTCGTGTACATACTTGGGCATACATTATACTCCCTACTACCGAAGCATAGGGAGTATTCCTCATTTCCGAACGTTCAAACTCAGTTTGGGGACATTGTTTCAGACTGAATTTATCTCCTCTTGCCAAGGGGTATTAAGTGGTTTACACTTATCCATGCTATACCGCTTCAACACCTTTTCGATGTATGCCTGTTGTGAGAGACCTAAGATACCTTGGGTACGATTCCTCCATATCTCAAGTCCCAACACATATGAGGCTTCACCAAGGTCTTTCATCTCGAAATGCTTTCTCAGAAAGGTTTTGGTGTCACTCAACATGTTTACATCGTTTGTTGCAACCAGTATATCATCTACGTACAAGATCATAAATATGAACTTGCTCCCACTAAACTTGTGATACACACATTCGTCAATTTGGTTTGCCTCAAAACCGAAGGAGGCAACCACTTTGGTGAATTTGAAGTACCACTGTCGAGACGCTTGCTTGAGCCCATAGATGGATTTCTTTAGTCGACAAACCATGCCTTTTGAATCTCCCATCTCGAATCGAGGCAGTTGAACCATGTAAATGGTCTCGTCGAGTTCTCCGTTTAAAAACGCAGTCTTAACATCCATCTGATGTAGCTCAAGATCTAAGTGTGCCACTAAAGCCATGATTATCCGGAAGGAATCCTTCGTAGATACTGGAGAGAAGGTTTCCGTATAGTCTATGCCCTCCTTTTGGGTAAACCCTTTAGCAACAAGTCGAGCCTTATATCGTTCTACGTTGCCTTTTGAATCCCGTTTGGTTTTAAATATCCATTTGCAACCAACGGGTTTCGAACCTTTAGGCAACGAGACGACATCCCATACCTTGTTGTCGTGCATAGACTTTATTTCTTCTTCCATGACCTTAATCCACTTTTCTGAATTTCGACATTGCAATGCTTACTGGACGTTTTCGGGATCATCGTCCAACATACCAATATCGAATTCGTGTTCTTGGAGATACACCACATAGTCACTAGGTATGGGGTTCCTCCATTCACGAGTGGATCTCCTTAAGGGCACTTGTTCTTGGGATACTGTAGGTTCCTGAACTGCATCAGCCGGCAATTCATCGAGTTCTTCAGTAACTTCCTCAGGAACATGAATTTGTTCCTGTGGAGCGTCACTACTGGGATGAGGTACCTCAGGTGCGGGTATCGCTGATGCTATCTCCCCAAAAGATGGTTCGATTCGCATTTCTTTCGCATCTGAGTGTGCCTCATCTAACTCGATGATCTGCTGATGCAAATCATTCCCCCCGGAACCAAAGTATCCTCAAAGAACTTTACCGAATTTGTCTCGAAAAACACTTTACTTGTGGGATTGTAGAATTTATACCCTCGTGACCTTTCCGAGTAACCAACGAAATAGCAACTAACTGTTTTGGTGTCCAGCTTTCTTTCATTTGGTCTGTAAGGCTTCGCCTCTGCTGGACAGCCCCAAACCCTTATGTGGTTAAGGCTAGGCTTACGCTTAGTCCATAGCTCATAAGGGGTCCTTATTGTTGCTTTAGTTGGTACTCGGTTGAGGATGTAAGCTGCGGTTTTAAGCGCTTCTCTCCATAGGAATAATGGTAGTGTAGTTTGACTCATCATACTACGCACCATATCCATAAGTGTACGGTTTCGTCTTTCAGCTACACCATTCATGCTTGGTGACCCAGGCATGGTGTACTGAGGGACGATTCCGTTTTTCTCTAGGTATTTAGCAAATGGTCCTGGACACTGTTCTCCTGATCCATCATATCGACCGTAGTATTCACCCCACGGTCCGATCTGACGGCTTTAATCCTTTTGTTGAGTTGTAACTCAACTTCAGCTTTAAAGGATTTGAACATGTCTATTGCTTGCGCTTTTTCTTTAATCAAGAATATGTAGCCATATCGCCAATAGTCGTCAATAAAGGTGATAAAATAAGAGTGGCCATTTCGAGTAACCGGATGAAATAGGCCACTAATATCGGTATGAATCAACTCTAATGGACTATTTGCACGATTTGCTTCATATCTTCGGACTTTAGTTTGTTTTCCTTTAGCACAAAATACACACGACTCTAAGTCGGTTAAGTCTAAAGAATTGAGAATTTCTGTTTTGACAAGACGTTCTATTCTGTTTTTGGACACGTGTCCTAAACGTCGATGCCAAAGTGATCCTGAATTCTCATGAGTTAATTTTGCTTTAACGTTTCGCGTTACAATATGCAAGGTTTCCTGATGTGAAGCAGCATTTATTGAATAAAGTTTATCAATTTCAGACATTATACCGTGACCAATCAATCTAGAAGCATGATAAAGTTGGAAATTTTCATTTCCAAAATAACCGTAATATCCACTTTTATCCAATCGATAAAACGAAATAAGATTTCATTTAAACGATGGCACTACA
Organism: Eustoma russellianum; assembly: GCA_036186865.1. Lineage (NCBI taxonomy): Eukaryota > Viridiplantae > Streptophyta > Magnoliopsida > Gentianales > Gentianaceae > Eustoma > Eustoma russellianum. The sequence continues at coordinate 6,830,196 of AP025056.1, forward strand.
AAAGTGTCATGCAAATCTAGATAGAAACCGGATGTCAACAGCAATCTGAAATGCCCTATGGCTTCAACCTTTATGCTGCTGCCATTTCCCCAATAGACGTATCTTTCATCGTCTCTTGGTTTTCTATGGCTTAGGCAACCTTGCATAGTCACAGATAGGTGAGTCGTGGCTCCCGTATCGACCCACCAAGTGGCTATATCCGAAACAAAATTAACTTCAGAACAAACTAAGAATGTACCCTTTTTCTTGAGACAAGATATATTACCGGTACAATTCTTCCTTAAATGTCCTTCCTTATTGCAAAAGAAACAAGTCATGCTTTTGGGTGTGTCAGTAGTAGGCACGCCCTTTTCCTTTTGACTTGCCTTTTGCACAGTAACCATTTCCGCAGCTTTGCGTTTCTTACCACCGAACTTGGTGGCGACAACATTCATAACTTTATGCACCCTTATGCTGTCGATTCCACGGTACTGTTTCGAGCAAAGTTTCTTTAAGAGATTGCCTGTCTCGGCTTTCTCATTCTTTACATATCTTTGCTCGAGATCGGCTAAAAATCCTCTAGCCGTCGTGGACTCAGAAACGTGTCCCCTGAAGCATTTGGGGATAGTCTTTTGCATGATCATAAGACACATGTGATTTGATCGTAGCCAGCGTGTCATGTGAGATTTTTCCTCACTGGTACTTTCGTCTGTTAGCACAGCTGGACGATCTATCTGTAACGCATTGTCTAGATCAGCAATCCCCAGAAAGATCTCAAATCGATCTTTCCATTGCTTATAGTTTGAACCGTTCATTGTAGGAATATCCTTAATGTTAGACATTATTGCTGAAAAGCAAACAAGAAACGGACTTAAATACACAACACGTGTAATCTTTAAACTGCATAAAAACAAATATCAAAATAGAACCCCGATTCCATCTACCAATTGTCTTCCAATATTGGGGCTCTTTGGAGTCATCCCAATACCTTCCAACAATTGGGTGTAGTGGTCAATATGACGGCTCTCCAAGCACAGGTTAACCACCTTCCTTTGGGCCGATGAGTTAACCTACGCTTTTAAAGCTTCGCCGCCGGCCCTATTTGGGTCCACTACTGTTATGGCCGAAAAAAAAGAAGAAGAAAATATATATATATAGAGATATATATATATATATATATAGATATACATATACATATAGTAGATATATGTATACATAAATGTTATCAAATAATAATAATAATAATGATAATAATAAAAAAGATGATGATGACAACAAAGATAATTATAAACTAATAGTGTTAGAATCACATTAGGAAACCTAAACCAAAACCAAATGGGAAAACCAAATAAATCTACCATCACCCCCCACCATATACACGATTATACGCATAGCCACACACACACACACACATACACAAAATAATAAACGTACGGCAAAAGAAAAAAAAAGAGAGAGAAGAGAGAGAGAGAAGAGAGAAAAGAGAAAAAGAAGGAGGAAGGCGAGGCCCCGAACCCAAATCTTAGTCCGTCGAATTTATTGGTATCGTTAATCGAGGTAGGTGCCTCTTCCCCCCTCAAACGGGTATAATACATGCATTCCTTGATGATATATTTTATGTGATTTACTTATTTTAATTATTTATATTATAGATGTGTATTTGTTTATAATTGAAAAGCATGAGGTAACTGTTTACTTGCTGCTACGTATGTGTATGAATGTGAATTTGATGGTATGATTGGATTAGGGTGAGAATACGCTTTAAACAACTCAAAAGATTAGGGATTTACATACTTAGGGGGTTTAAAAATTTCGTTTTGACCTTAGAATAACTTCATCTAGCCTGGAATAGGTTAGGATTGGTTGAAAATTGAAAAAAAGGGTCTGACGGACGCGTTTCAGAGGGGTGGCGCGTGGGGCCCACGCGCGGCCCCTGACGGTGCGTCCGGACACGTGATGACGTGTCCACCTTCAAAAGTTGCGTCTCGTTATAACGAGTCCAACGCAACTGGTTTGAGGTCAATCGGAGTTAAAACGAAGATTTTATGAAGGTTAGAAGAAATAGAAAAAAAAAATAAAAAGAAAAAGAAAATACTGTTGGACCGGCCAGGCAGCCGGACCGGACCGGATGGCCAGCGGACCGGACCAGGCATCAGGCCGGCCCAACCCGAAAAATAAAAAAAAAAATCTGAAAATTAATTTCTGAAATGAATAAATAATAAATAATTAATTAAAATTAGTTTAAAATTCCAGAAAAATATATTTAATTATCAGAAAATTCTAAATAAATTCCAGAAAATATAAAAGGTTAAAATTAAATTATTCTCACTTAATTTCTTAATTTTGAGAAATGTAAGTAATTAAAAATAATTAGTAATAAATAGAATTAAATAAGGAAAAAATTAGTAGAAAATTCTAGAAAATTAATACAAGCTAAGTAAAAATAAAAGGAATGCTAAATAACTACTTTCCAATATTCGTAAATTTTATGAAGCCAAATATTGAGTGCCGGAGTTGGTGAGGATGGGCGTACGGGCCCCAGACGACTAGTGTTGAGTGCCGGAGTTGGTGAGGATGGGCGTACGGGCCCCAGGCGATTTTGTTGTTGCATTCATGGCACGTGCATTGCATTGGGAGTGGGCTGAGATGTACGGGTCTCAGACGCTCGAGTGAAGAGGATCATGGTGTACGGGCCATGGATACTTGGTTACGGTGGATCGTGGTGCACGGGCCACGGGCATCGGTTGGGGTGGATCGTGGTGCACGGGCCACGGGCATCCGCAAGGGTGGATTGTAATGCACGGGCTACAGGCATCCAGTCAATCCCGGGATCATGCATTGCATATAGGTCTAGGGCATATTGCATGACATGATTCTTGTTGCGTGTGACACGTTAATTGAGCATGCATCACGTACTTGTGCATTTTTATGTGGAGTGACTTACTTACCGCATTTACTTTATCTTATGCATGTTATCTTATATTTATGTGCTATGTGTTATATCATGTTTATGTGCTATGTGGCTATATCATTTTGGTATGTACGTTTTGTATTTGTTTGAGGCGGGCATCTACTGGGTGATTTATGTCACTCACCCCTACTTCCCAGGTGAGCCGGATGAGGACTACGAGCATATCTTCATTGAGGACGGGACGGACATAGCAGAGTGGGCTGGTTGAGAGCTGCGGCTAGGATATGAGGGGACGCTGCAGTTGTTTTGTTCTTATTTATATTTTGAGGATTTCCACACACTACTTTACTATTTTATTTCCAGAGTTTTAATTAGCAATGTAATGACGATTATTGGAGTTTAATATATGTTATGGTTTACGTTTTCGCGAAAAATTTCTACGTCATTTTGACAAGTAAGAGATTGATTCGACGCTTTGTATTCTCCTTGGTGAGATACGGCGGGTGCACTGTTCCCGATGTTAGGGCTCGGGAGCGGGGCGCTACAGGTGGTATCAGAGCCGAGGCTTCAGATCCGCCTCGGAAACACAGGATTAACTAGATCACTAGACGTAAGTTACGATCTTTTGTAAAATGACGATTTTACCCCTAATAAACAAAGTAGACTTAAGAGATGATTTTAGACCTAAGTTATGATCGGGTTATGGGAGGTGTGTGCCGATGGTGAGCTTTTCTTGTCTAATTATCAATTTATCCGCGTTCCACCTTTCAACTTATTATCGACAAATCTGTATTCGTTTCATGAACTCAAATTCCGGACAATGCCTCCACGACGCGAGCCGCCAGCTGGAAACGGAGGACACGATGGCGATGATCAGCAGGGTCAGGGGACCATTCCTTAGGTCCTTGTAGATACCCTGGCCAGGCTGACTGCATTGATAGCCCAGCAGCAGATACAGATGGCTCACCTACAGCAGCAACAGCAGCAGCAGCAGCCACCTCCAGCACCACCACCCCAGGGGGCTTCGATTTTTCTACCGGGAGATGCAGAACTGCCGGGTACCTATGTTCAGAGGTACCACACGACCAGAGGAGCAGAGATCTGGCTCAAGAATGTGTCTAAGCAGTTGAGATTGATGCAAGTTACGGATGGCCTGAAGGTTGATGCGGTTGTACCATTCTCAGAGGGTAATGCCGAGCAATGTCGGCAGGGCATGGCACGCAGACTGACTCCATCACCGATATGGACCTGGTTCAGGGAGGAGTACCAAAAGCACTATGTTACTAAAAGTGTCATTTAGAGGAGGATGATGGTGTTTCAGCTTCTGACGTAGGGGTCCATGACTGGGGACCAGTAGTTTGAGAGGTTCCATGCACTTGCGAGTTACATGCCCGTCATCATGGATAACGAGAAAGCGAAGATGCTGGAGTTCAAGACCAGCTTGAGCTCTCGCCTTCAGTCATTGATCATCTGCAATCAACCTCCACTTTTGAAGAGTTGCTGGAAGTGTGTCTTGAGGTTGAGGGTGATCTCGAGAGGGTTGGAGCGGTCGACAGGGCTAAGAGACCGCGAGAGGAGTTCTGTCCTAGGAGATAGGAGAGATGGTTAAAGATCTCATGCTGCCATCTGACCGGGCAATCTTTCAGATCACCACAGTAGGGACAGGGATCAGCGTCTCGACCATTGATGATTGAGGGTCCCGCAGCGACAGCGGCACAGCCACTCAAGGCAGTTGTACCGCCACCCCTAGTAGGTACACATTGTGGTTATTCGCACATAGATCATTGCTAGAGAGCTCAAAAAGGTTTGCTGCAACTGTGGCAAACAGGGACATTATGCTAGAGAGTGTCCTACACCGGCACAAGCCCCTCCACCACAGGGTCAGAAGTAGCAGAAAGCAAAGGGGAGGACATTCCAGTGGTATGAGAAATTAAGGACGGCTTCTCTGATGAGCTATCATTTTCACCACCGAGCAGGGAAGCAGAGTTCAAGATTGATCTTATACCCGAAGGTAAACCGATCTCGAAGGCGCCATACAGGATGGCAACAACATAGTTAAAAGAGCTCAAGGAACAGTTATAGGGGTCGCTGGACTGAAAGTTCCTAGTGTTTCGCCCTGGGGACCCCGGTATCATTTGTGAAGAAAAAGGACGGTAGTCTGAGACTATGCATCGACTATCGTAAGCTTAATAAGATCGCGATAAAGAATAATACCCACTACTGATGATCAATGAGTTAAATGATCAGTTGAAGAGTGCCATGGTATTATCGAAGATTGATCTTCGATCATGCTACCATCAGTTAAGGATTAAGGCAGAAGGCATAGCAAAGACTGCGTTCTGTGCTCGATATGGCCACTACGAGTTTCTTGTAATGCCCTTTGGACTGACGAATGCACCTGCGGCTTTCCTGGATCTGATGAACATAGTATTCAGGGAGCAGTTGGACCATTTTATGGTGGTGTTCATCGACGACATCTTGGTGTACTCGCCTAATGAGGAGGCTCATGCCGAACACTTGCGGGAGGTATTGGAGACTCTTAGAAAGAAGATAGAGGCGATCACGGAATGGCCACGACCTACTAACGTCACTGAGGTACGCAGCTTTCTTGGCCTTGCCGGTTATTATCGCAAGTTTGTGAAGGGATTTTCGAGGATTGAAGCACCACTGAGTCGACTGACTTAGAAAAAGACTAAGTTTGTATGGACCTCCGAGTGTGAGAAAAGCTTTGCAGAGTTGAAGCAGAAATTGACGACTGCACTAGTGTTAGCATAACCCTCTGGCACTGAAGGATTTGTCATCTATAGCGACGCCTCAAAGAATGGGCTAGAATGCGTGTTAAGGCAGGGAGATAGAGTCATTGCATACGCTTCGAGACAGTTGAAGCAATATGAACAAAATTTCCCGACTCATGATCTGGAGCTGACAGCGGTGATGTTTGTATTAAAGAGTTGGCGTCATTATTTATACGGTGTAAAGTGCAAATTCTTCACAGATCGTATGATCTTGAAGTATCTATTCACACAGAAGGAGTTGAATATGCATCAGAGGAGATGGCTTAAGCTATTGTAGGATTATGACCTGACCATTAGTTATCATCCGGGAAGGCAAACCGAGTTGCAGATGCCTTGAGTAGAAAGTCTAATCACGCTGGACAGACACCATTAGAGAAAGAGATGGCAGAGTTTGATCTCGACATTGTTGACTCCACTGCTAATATTCTGGCAGCCTTAGAAATTACACCATCTCTGGTTGAGCGGATCAAGGAGGCGCAAAAGGAAGATGTGACGCTTAGTGATATCCGAGAGAGGATGTTAACCAATTTAATTGAGGGCTTCCAGATTCATGATGATGGAAGTATTTGGTACCAAGGAAGGTTGTGCGTGCCTGACGATAAGGAACTAAGGAGGGAATTGCTGAAGGAGGCATACAATTCGAAGTTGTCGATCCACCCCGGTGCTACGAAGATGTATAACGATCTAAAGAAACACTACTGGTGGAGTGGGATGAAAAGAGACATTGCTGAGTTCATTGAGAGATGTCTTGTTTGTCAGCAGGTTAAGGCAGAGCATCAGAGGCCGTGAGGTTTGATGTTGCCATTAGAGATACCGGAATGGAAGTGGGAGCATGTGACGATGGACTTTATAGCATGACTTCCTAAAACAAGAAACGGTAACGATATGATCTGGGAGATCGTTGATCGATTGACGAAGACTGCTCACTTCCTACCCGTGCCTAGTGATGTGACCGTGCAAAGACTGGTGACATTATATATTGATGATGTTGTTAGCCTACACGGAGTCCCAGTCAGTATCGTCTCAGACCGTGATTCGAAATTCACCTCTCGATTTTGGTCAGCTTGCCAGAAAAGGTTGGGGGTGGAGCTGCGACTCAGTACCGCTTTTCATCCACAGACAGACGGGCAGTCTGAAAGGACCATTCGGACATTAGAAGACATGTTGAGAGCGTGTGCATTGGACTTCAAGGGGAACTGGGACGGTATGATCAAGCTAATTGAGTTTTCCTACAACAACAGTCACCATAGTGCCATCGGCATGGCACCCTTTGAGGCGCTCTATGAACGTAAGTGCAGGTCTCCTGTTCATTGGGACGAGGTTGGCGAGCGTGTTATTACCGGCCCTGAGTTGGTTGAGCAGACTAGAGAGAAAGTAAAATTGATACGAGATAGACTAAAGGTTGCTCAAGACAGAAGCAAAAGCTGGGCCGATTCGAAACGACGTCCACTGGAGTTCGACATGGGCGAGAAGGTTTACTTGAGAGTGTCACCTATGAAGGGGGTTTTGCGATTTGGTATAAAGGGTAAACTGAAGCCTCGCTACATTGGTCCTTATGAGGTACTCGAGAGGGTTGGTACGTTGGCCTACCGATTAGCATTACCTCCTGCCTTGGCTCAGGTTCACAGCACATTTCACGTTTCTCAGTTGAGGAAATATGTTCAGGACCTAAGTCATGTTCTAGACGCGCCACCGTTAAGGATTCGACCGGACATTACATATGAGGAGACTCCTATCAGAATAGTGGATCGCAAGGACCAAGTATTGAGACACCGAGTCATCCCTTATGTCAAAGTGAAGTGGACCAATCACACCGAGCGCGAGGCGACTTGGGAGCTTGAGGAGCAAATGCAAGAGAGATAACCACAGCTTTTCGAATAAGGTACGTCAAGTTTCGAGGACGAAACTTTTTGTAAGGTGGGTAGGATGTTATGGCCGAAAAAAAAGAAGAAGAAAATATATATATATAGAGATATATATATATATATATATAGATATACATATACATATAGTAGATATATGTATACATAAATGTTATCAAATAATAATAATAATAATGATAATAATAAAAAAAAGATGATGATGACAACAAAGATAATTATAAACTAATAGTGTTAGAATCACATTAGGAAACCTAAACCAAAACCAAATGGGAAAACCAAATAAATCTACCATCACCCCCCACCATATACACGATTATACGCATAGCCACACACACACACACACATACACAAAATAATAAACGTACGGCAAAAGAAAAAAAAAGAGAGAGAAGAGAGAGAGAGAAGAGAGAAAAGAGAAAAAGAAGGAGGAAGGCGAGGCCCCGAACCCAAATCTTAGTCCGTCGAATTTATTGGTATCGTTAATCGAGGTAGGTGCCTCTTCCCCCCTCAAACGGGTATAATACATGCATTCCTTGATGATATATTTTATGTGATTTACTTATTTTAATTATTTATATTATAGATGTGTATTTGTTTATAATTGAAAAGCATGAGGTAACTGTTTACTTGCTGCTACGTATGTGTATGAATGTGAATTTGATGGTATGATTGGATTAGGGTGAGAATACGCTTTAAACAACTCAAAAGATTAGGGATTTACATACTTAGGGGGTTTAAAAATTTCGTTTTGACCTTAGAATAACTTCATCTAGCCTGGAATAGGTTAGGATTGGTTGAAAATTGAAAAAAAGGGTCTGACGGACGCGTTTCAGAGGGGTGGCGCGTGGGGCCCACGCGCGGCCCCTGACGGTGCGTCCGGACACGTGATGACGTGTCCACCTTCAAAAGTTGCGTCTCGTTATAACGAGTCCAACGCAACTGGTTTGAGGTCAATCGGAGTTAAAACGAAGATTTTATGAAGGTTAGAAGAAATAGAAAAAAAAATAAAAAGAAAAAGAAAATACTGTTGGACCGGCCAGGCAGCCGGACCGGACCGGATGGCCAGCGGACCGGACCAGGCATCAGGCCGGCCCAACCCGAAAAATAAAAAAAAAAATCTGAAAATTAATTTCTGAAATGAATAAATAATAAATAATTAATTAAAATTAGTTTAAAATTCCAGAAAAATATATTTAATTATCAGAAAATTCTAAATAAATTCCAGAAAATATAAAAGGTTAAAATTAAATTATTCTCACTTAATTTCTTAATTTTGAGAAATGTAAGTAATTAAAAATAATTAGTAATAAATAGAATTAAATAAGGAAAAAATTAGTAGAAAATTCTAGAAAATTAATACAAGCTAAGTAAAAATAAAAGGAATGCTAAATAACTACTTTCCAATATTCGTAAATTTTATGAAGCCAAATATTGAGTGCCGGAGTTGGTGAGGATGGGCGTACGGGCCCCAGACGACTAGTGTTGAGTGCCGGAGTTGGTGAGGATGGGCGTACGGGCCCCAGGCGATTTTGTTGTTGCATTCATGGCACGTGCATTGCATTGGGAGTGGGCTGAGATGTACGGGTCTCAGACGCTCGAGTGAAGAGGATCATGGTGTACGGGCCATGGATACTTGGTTACGGTGGATCGTGGTGCACGGGCCACGGGCATCGGTTGGGGTGGATCGTGGTGCACGGGCCACGGGCATCCGCAAGGGTGGATTGTAATGCACGGGCTACAGGCATCCAGTCAATCCCGGGATCATGCATTGCATATAGGTCTAGGGCATATTGCATGACATGATTCTTGTTGCGTGTGACACGTTAATTGAGCATGCATCACGTACTTGTGCATTTTTATGTGGAGTGACTTACTTACCGCATTTACTTTATCTTATGCATGTTATCTTATATTTATGTGCTATGTGTTATATCATGTTTATGTGCTATGTGGCTATATCATTTTGGTATGTACGTTTTGTATTTGTTTGAGGCGGGCATCTACTGGGTGATTTATGTCACTCACCCCTACTTCCCAGGTGAGCCGGATGAGGACTACGAGCATATCTTCATTGAGGACGGGACGGACATAGCAGAGTGGGCTGGTTGAGAGCTGCGGCTAGGATATGAGGGGACGCTGCAGTTGTTTTGTTCTTATTTATATTTTGAGGATTTCCACACACTACTTTACTATTTTATTTCCAGAGTTTTAATTAGCAATGTAATGACGATTATTGGAGTTTAATATATGTTATGGTTTACGTTTTCGCGAAAAATTTCTACGTCATTTTGACAAGTAAGAGATTGATTCGACGCTTTGTATTCTCCTTGGTGAGATACGGCGGGTGCACTGTTCCCGATGTTAGGGCTCGGGAGCGGGGCGCTACAACTACCATGCTCATATGTGTCTTTGACAATCACACCTTCCTTTAGGCCGGTCAATGATTGCCTCCAACACATAAATGCCCTTCACGATCATAACAAATATAGTGGCGATGATATGATTGCCGCACTTTAAGGGGATCATATTAAAGCCCTACATTTGCTAAGTCGCGTAACTTTATGGTTCTAAATGATCCGCAGTTTACTAACTGACCCTTTTGCACGTACCGTGCATACTTAACCCCAACATCCTTTTTGTTTTACTTAAACCAATTTGAACTAGCTTGATTCCCTTTACGGCTCAAATAAGAACCACCTTGAACCAAGCTCAGTTCTCCTTACGGTATAAGAAAACAATATCTTTATCAATCAATTTAACAAGTGATATAACCTTATGATGGGTCACATTGAGTGTGAAGTGAACCGATTCAGTAATACCCACTTGCCATAAGGGTGTATTACCATTCCACATAATTTCCAGGCCACCGGTGGAGTCACAATGGTCTCGTTTAAGTACCGGCTTTCTTAGACAAAACTATGTGTACGGTGTTTTTATCACAACTCAATGAGTCATCTATCACGAGTATAAACCGCATTGATTGATAAGTACTGGTTAATTCAGTCAACTTAGCCCATCGAATTAACTTGGTTGAACTCGGTCAAACCGGGTCAAGCAAGATTCGGATCCTTATTGGGTTAAGTTCCTTAACTTTATTTTATTTATTTATTAACATGCTTAAACATAAGGCATAAATAAATAAATAAACAAATAACTGCATGCATATAAACATAATAATGCAATAACCGGAAATTAAACTTAATACTTGATTATTATTATTTTGGATTTGTTTAAAATAATAATAATAATAACAAGAATTTATTATTATTATTACTATTTTCCTTAATAAACTTTAAATAATAACAATAATAATGAAATTATTATCATTATTATTTACTTTATTTTCCTTTAAAAGAAACTTTAAAATAATAATAATAATAATAATAATTACTTATTATTATTATTATTTTACTTTAATGATAATAACAATAATAATTAAATTATCATTATTATTATTATTATTTTCTTTAAAAGGAGACTTTAAAATAATAATAATAACAACAATTTGTTACTATTACTATTTTCCTTAAAATGAACTTTAAATAATAATAATAAAAATTATTATTATTTACTTTATCCAAAATAATAATAATAAACCAAATAAAACTGAAAATTAAAAAAAAAAGAATAAGAGAATGGCGGGTCGGGTCGGGTCAGTACCCGCCCGGCCCAATCTTAAAACCGAACCTTTTTTTTTAGTTTACTGTAATTTGGGCCGAAGCCCAATAACTGAACCGAATAGGGCCGAATGGTGTAGACAGCCCAGTCCACCTGAAATCTTTTTTTTGGACACTTAATTGGGCCGAAGCCCTCTCGTGAAGCACTGCCGGACCGGGTTGGGGCCCAATTCTGAAACCGAATTTACCTTTTTTTTATTAAACCTTTTGGGCCGAAGCCCTATTCTGAAACAGGGTGGGTCCAGACTGCCCAAAACCGCTAGGGAGCCTGCAAGGAGCAAAAATGCTCCTGGATTTTCTCGAGAAGGAGTCGAACTCCTTACCTTCAGGAAGAAGCACCAGCCGCTGGGCAGTAGACCAGAAGTAATTTCGTGTTCGACAAAGGGCAACTTTTAACTTTATATTAAACTTTTAATAGTTACAGAAAACCTTAAAAAACCTGAAATTTCGCTGGGGGGAGTTGAACCCGCGACATGCCAGTCGCTGTCCCAGGCGCTGTCCATCAGGCCAACGTCCTATTTGCTTAATATGAGGAGAACTTTTGTATTTATTTAAAGATGAACAGAATTCCAGAAAACAAAATTGCAGCCGGGTTTTTCGCAATAAGGGCTTGAACCTGAGACCTTTCGCATAAGAACAGCAGCGCTGGCCGCTGGGCCATCGGCAGGTTTTGCTAAAATTGGTGCGGTTTTATATATAAACATAAAAACAGAACCCTTTCTTTGACCAAAACTTCTTCCAGAAAAATGATTTTGACCCGAAAAATTCTAGTTTTTTCCGAACATGAACAGATTAACAGAATAAATAATTGATTCGATTAGGCATGCTCTGATACCACTTGTTGGATTTAATTTAATAAACCCCTGAATAGGACCGTTTAATCGAATCAATGGACAAAGTAACAAAATGCGGAAAAGTATACCTTGCTCCATTGCTGTTGTTAATCTGAACACGTACACTGCAACTGCTCCGGCTGATGAAGAATCTGGCGTGATCCAAGGATTCACGACCTCCCACCAATTGTTGATATACCCCTTGAACGGAATCAACAATTCACTGCTTTACCCGATGGAGAGGCTAGGCAGTGTGGACTTTATAGAAAACTTGGCACACCCTCCCTTTTACACTGTTTATAGCCGATTTCTTCCTCTGATAGTATGAGGAGATGAAGCGTTCTTCATATAGAGGGGATGGAAGGATCTGATAGGTATAAGGTTTTAAATTTAATCTTAAATTTAAAACTCAACCTTATCTTCCTATTAAATATTATCCAATATTTAATTATTGTGCCAATAATTATCTACTAGCCACACGTGGGTTGTCGCCCCTCGGGGACCAGATGTCGTAACTTTATGGTCGCTGCACTTTGAGTCCATCCATCGCGGTCTCTGACCATATGGCTATCTACATATTCGGGGTTTCCATTTAGACCACACTATACATCCACGAACATACCCGATGATCACTTAACGTGTGGATGTTTTACGTAATAATTAATATTATTACGTGACATATGTGACATATAATATTATCATACATAACGTCCACCTTATGATTAATTCGTATAAACCTTATCAACGTGCTGCGCATCACACACACGTATCTCGAATTAATCCCAACAATAATGACATGCTCACTCAGCATCATCATAGTCCTCAAGTGCTGCAATAGAAAAATGGAACCTAATTGAGTGCTCACTCCACTGCAAAATCTGCAGTCAATGGTGGAATCCAACGTGTGACCACCAAAGCAGCCTCTCCTGTACTATAAAAACCACAAGGAAGACCCTCAATTTGTCAATCACATACAACATTACAAAAAAAAAAAAAAAATGAAGTCCATTTATGTAGTGGGATTGATTTTGGGAGTTGCAATTGCTGCCATTGTGGCAGTAGAAGCAGCAGGGGAATGTGGGAATCCAAATATGGAAGCAATGAAGCTGATCCCATGTGCAGATGCAGCCAAAAATGAGGACGCTACAGTCTCTAGTGGGTGCTGTGCTCAGGTTAGAAAGATGGGACAAAATCCTAAGTGCCTTTGTGCTGCTGTGCTCTCTGATTTGGCTAAAAGCTCTGGTGTGGATCCTCAAGTCGCCATAACCATTCCCAAACGCTGCAATATTGCTAACCGTCCTATCGGATACAAATGTGGTGGTTAGTTCTTTTTCTTTTCTTTTTTCATGATTCTTTATCGGCAAAAATTAAAATGGTCGAAGATTAACTATTAGACGTCTTAATGTTTATTTCTCTCTCACCTACCCATCCTTAACCAAATGATAGACATCTATACTTCAGAACATAATTCAGTTGTTATTCGGGTTATGATTTAGTCCAAGAGGTCAAGAATTTGATTCCAAGTACACTCATAGTGTGAGTGTTCCTCCGCTGCTAAGCCGAAGGCCTGGGACATCTTGTGTGGGTCACTACCTAAGATCTCATCTAATCTAGAAGCGGCCTCCTGATTTACATCATCCACATATGTTCATTGGGACTGGAGTGTTGGACGCCCCCGAGGGGAGGGATTTCACCTTTTGCTCCAAATGATGGAACGGGATTCAGTGACGCGAAAAAAGGGGAGGACGCAGTGACACCCCAATGGGTGGCTGACATGTGGCTCCCCTGTGAAAAGCAAAAAGAAAAAAGAAAAAAGGTACACAGTTGGACACATGTCTCCCTATTGGCGGCGTCACTGCGACTCCCTCTCCCCACACGTCACCGAAACTTTACCTCCAAATGATAGACATGTAGACGTGGCACTTCATGTTAAACACAAGCATCTTTATGACATGACAATTCCTTCATACATGTTCATTTGTAATTCATCAAAGAGTTACTCCTACACTACCATAACATTTGTAAAATTTATAAATTACTTGAGGGTGAAGAGAGTATAGATAAGTAAAAGAAACAAATCACTCATGCAGAGTGGACGTGTTTAAGACTAGGTCATCAATTTTTTGTTTATATTATAATGAATGAAGAGACAGAGTAACTAATAAAATAAATAACGTTTTCGGTACACTAGTTTCCCGTGTTTTCAATCTAATGAAATATTAGTAGCAGTTGATCGACAGACGCACTTTTCATTATAGGTCATCGAAAAACAACCTCTCTGTGTTTCTAACATATGGATATGATTGTGTACCACAATTAAATTTCTTGTCCTTATGTCGACGACAGATTTGGCACAGACTAACGGTCGCTTGTTTGCAGCGTACACATTACCTTGAAGAATGAAGAATGAAGAATGAAGTTTGATAAGTGTTTGCTGTTCAATCATTCAGGTTGAGCATGTATGTGTATTGTTCAGTGTGCACTAATAATCAATGTACCAGTGTGCTAATAATAATAGCTTTGTTCACCAAGTAATGAAGAATTCCGGCTTCATAGGTTAACTTTTTTCCAGTATCAATATTTCAAGCCGATTTTATTTTTCCACATCCGACCCCTATACCTCGCAATAGACGAGAGCCTTTAAGGCAGTGGAGTAATGTTGTTGTTGTTCCTCCTTATGTTAAGCCAACAAAATGGAAATGGAAATGCAGTACCAGAATCATATTGTACTTATTCTACTTATCAAGGATAAGAAACACTAATAATTAACGGTCAGTGGGTAAAGGTTATACTTAAACAAACTTGTGTACAGCATCACCACAAGAAACCAAACAAAGAAGATGCTCTGGTCATGACGTTGTTTGGCCTATAAGTTGACATTTAGTGTCGTCAGACTCATAGTAACGCCGTGATATTTAAGATTTGAGGCTTTACATATATGATGTATTTTTTAGGATGTACTTGAGCAATAAGATCTCACAAGTGGTACTCGTTGATATAGTGTAACAGAAAATGTAATAAACGTTGATACAAAAATCGAACTGAATGTTGGAAAAATGACAAAGATATGGAAAACAAACAGAAATAAAATGAAAGCAATGAAGAAGATAACCGAAACGTAACAATCAAACATTACGATGTCTCTAAACAATTTTGTCTCCAACGATTGAGCAAAATCGAGTATGCAACGAATGTCTTCTAGTATATAACGGCTTCTTCTTGTCGTTTGCTTTATAAGAAGAAGATTGGATTTGTGTAATGAAGTATTTAATATTAGAGGAATAAGAAAAAAGAAGAGGAACAAATTCTGCAGGTTTTTAAAAAGTATCTTCTCAAAATCTTAGGATTCTAGTATTTAAGACTTTAGTTTAAACAAGAAAGAAGTTAATTTAACAACTCGCTATATAATTTAACTTTTTAAGTTAGTTTTTGTCTATTCATGGTTGAAAAGTAATGTTCTAAGTTGCAAAAGTTACATCATTTGCATCATCTCAGACCGAACTTGAAATTTAAATATTTGAACAATACAATTGAACATTTGAGACCGAACTTAGGACTTACCATTTGGCAAACCTGATTGCTGAATGTTCAATGATGCGAGTAGTCAGAAGCAGAATAAGGCCGAACTCAGAATTAAGAGCATGGTCTCACAAACCAAACTCAAAGACAGAGTTTCGTCTCGTTTGATTCAATTCAGGTTTAACTCATTTCTCCAATTAAATTTCTTACACATTTTTATGTAAACTTGGAGCATTTTCATGTGTTTTTTCTAGCAATCTCCCACATGATCTAAATTTATTTAAGAACATCCACAAATAACCATAAACTAGACTTTTTGATATTAAACAAAAATATTGACACATGCTGGACGCTGACTTTTGTCATGAATCGTCATTTAGTGCAAATAGAAGTATATAAACGAAAATAAAGCCACATAGACGTCTTGAATCATATTTCTGTAATGTTTATATGAACGACAAAAAGACATGCTGTTGTCTATTTTAAAAAGTTTATGGTTTAGTGCGAATTTGGCAATGCACTTGTCCCAGGTTTGTATATAGGTGAAATTCATCAAGTATGTAGTGCTCACAACACCATGAACATGACTATGAATTTCATTAAAAGATTTTTAAAATCGCACCCTCATAACTTGCAGCAAGCACTATCTTCAACATCTTAGAAAAGGACTAGCTCAATAGTGCTAGCTAGAACTTTTCTACGACTTTTTTTATCCACTGAACCTTGCTTGTAGAATCTCTACTAAAAATATAACGAAACTTATCACATTGTAACTGTCAAAGTTCGAACATTAAGATATTATTAAAATCTCACCCTCATAACTTGCAACACGCACTACTTCAACAGCTTAGGAAATGTCTAACTCAATAGTGCTAGTTAGAACTCTTCTACGACTTTTTTTAACCATTGAACATTGCTTATAGAATATCTACTAAAAATATAACCAAACTTGTCACACTGTAACTGTGAGAGTTCGAATATTAAGAGATTCTTAAAATCTCACCCTCATAACTTGCATCAAGCACTACCTTCAACATCTTAGGAAAGGACTAGCTCAATACGGCTAGTTAGAACTCTTCTACGACTTTTTTTACCCATTAAAACCTTGTTTGTAGAATCTCTACTAAAAGTATAACCAAACTAATCACAAGAGTTCGAACATGTAACATTAGATGTAATACACTATAAATGTCATATATTACGGAAGAAGTAAGAACCATCAGATAATGCTGTTTATCATTCGTCTATGTAATTTACTCTTCGTTGTGTAAAAATTTCACGTTGTAATTTTTTCGCGTTATATCCCTTAAAGTATATATTTATGCTTTTTCTTTACGTTAAAAATTTATTATCCAATAAATATTTGTTGTGAGTGGTGACTTGTGAGGGTCGGCTGTAGGCTGTGGACCACATGTTTTTATTTTTGTTTTTGTTTTTTCTTTCTTTCTATATTTCTGCAATAAACGGATGTGGAATCTACATAAGCGTACCAACACCGATCAATGGCGCCGTTTTAAGATATTATAATCGTCTTCCTGGAAAGCTGATTGCCATTAATCTATGCGGGAATTCAGTGCCCGTCGGTCGAGTCACCAAATTCTGTTCTTAATTGAAGAAGTGGGGCAAAAGAAATGCAAACCGAAGCAAGAGTTAGGGTGGTGATGGAAGGAGGGGGAGCGCAGCGAACTTTACATATGGGTCACGGGCCAGTTGTCGTTGACGCCGCCGCCGCCGATGCTGCTCGTCGGCTCATGACTCAGCGCAACGAGAGGTCTTTACGGAGTCAGCAGTCACAAATGGGTACTGTTTCACAACTCCTCGCCGGTGGAATCGCCGGTGCTGTTGGCAAAACCTGCACTGCTCCTCTCGCTCGCCTTACCATCCTTTTCCAGGTTTTTTCCCCCTTGCTTTAGTAATTCTAAATATGTAAGTAGTTAGATTGAATCGAATTATAGTTAAATCTTCGAGATCGACGGAGGAGGATGATGATCCGACTCTATCAAGATTAATTGGCCTTTTTTCCATAAATGTGTTATTCTGTTTAGGGATTATTTTTTTGATGAATTTGCATTTTTTTCCTTAATGTGTAATTCTGTTGAGGGATTATTTTTTTGTATGATATATGAATTGGATGTTTTACAGGTACAAGGAATGCATTCTGATGTGGCTAATCTAAGTAAGGCTTGTATATGGCACGAAGGTAGGCGTGTGATCAGAGAAGAAGGGTTTAGGGCATTCTGGAAGGGGAATTTAGTCACAATTGCTCATCGGCTCCCATATTCTGCTGTTAGCTTTTGTGCTTTTGAAAGATATAAAAATGTTGGTACATGTGTTTCTTCGTAAAGTTCCTTTGTATTACTTTGACTTCTCATATTGTTTCTATTCCTTTTGGGTCTTTTTTCGTCTGATGCCCTATTTGTCTGCTCTCTATTTGTTGTGGGGCAGTTACTACAATCCGCGTGGGGTTTGGAAAGTCAAGGCGAAAACCTAAGTGCAGATGTTTGTATACGTCTCTTAGGAGGAGGGCTAGCTGGAATAACCGCAGCTTCTGTCACGTACCCTCTGGACCTTGTGAGAACACGTCTTGCTGCACAGGTAAAGAGCTGTTAAGAGTGATTTTTCCTTGCAGAAGATATATCATTCAACTTCCTTTTGTACTTGTGTATTCTCTTATGCTGTTTCTAATTGATAGGGAATGTGATGTGTGTTAATCTGGCTTAACAAACTATAATTAATGACCTGTTTGATAGAATCCATATAGTTTTAGGAATGCAATGGGTTTGGTCTGGGTGAAGCTGCTAAAATTAGGATATTTTAATATGTCTTGGATGCTTAGTCTTGTATTACTTCTCTGAGTTTATTCTGTCTATCCTTACTGTTTGGGTATTATTACCATAATACGTCGCTGAACTGTTCTGTGAAGCCAGAAACCTACTCGGTTTCGGCAGTCAGCGCTAGAAACCTATTCGGTTTCGGCAGTCAGACGTAGGGCTAGCAGGATGGGTGCTGGTTCAAAAACTAATACACCACCTTGATACCACAACTTATTTTTGTGTGCCTGCGTATGTGTTTTTTCCTCTCTCTCTCTCTCTCTCTCTCTCTCTCTCTCTCTCTCTCTACATCTTCTTGTTAGGATATGATTTTCTTTTTTTGGTCTGGGAAAGCATATGTTTTGTAAAAAATGCAGTGAAGACACGGGAACCATATAACTGACCCTACCTATTGTAACTAAGGCTTGAGTGTTATTTTTCTCGGCGCATCCATGCTTCTGTAGATGAATGAGTTATTGATTCATCTTTTTGTTGCAGACTAATGTCACATATTATAGAGGCATTTGGCATTCTTTACGAACCATTTGCAGAGATGAAGGTGCAATTGGCCTCTATAAAGGACTTCGTGCAACTTTATTGGTATGTTGTCAAACATCAACTTCAGTTTGCTTGTATCCTTTACCTCTTGGTCTGCTAACGTCATCCCATAACTGCAGGGAGTTGGCCCGAACTTGGCAATCAGTTTTTCAGTTTATGATACGACGAAATCACTTTGGCAACTGCATCGGTATATTCCGCATATTATGACTCATTGTTTGCAAATATCTGCTTTCCTTTGTCTGGCCCAAAAGTCTGAATCTTTCTGATATTGAGTTACATTTATCAAAAGCTTATACTGAATGCATTTTTCATTTGCCTTATTCAAAGTCTAATTATGCCCATCGTGCGGGCCTCCCACTGGGGCCCATGATCGCCCGTGAATTAAGAAAATCTCTCTGACATCAGAGAACCACTTACCCCTCTTATGTTTAATTGAAGCCGATGATTGCGAAGCTCACAAGTTCACTTGCATTCTTTTCCAGGCCACATGACTCATCAGTCTTGGTCAGCCTTGGTTGTGGCAGTCTATCTGGAATTGCATCATCTACAAGTGAGCAGTCTGCTCTTTTCTACTTTACATGTTATTCTTCCAAAAACATCACTGCTGTAGTAAGTTGGAAAGTTTCTCTAAAGTGGATATATATATATATATATTATCCTGATTTCTGAGAGATTATTATTAGCAGATTTAGCGTGGATAAATTTGCTTGCCTATATTTTTTTAGCTATCCAATGCCCTTTAGATTTACAGTGACACATATTTCGAACGAATGTACAACTAGTGATGTACCATTTTCTAAGCATTTCGTGTCTACTGAAATCTGTGAAAATTGTTTCTGTTTTATGCTCTTATTGATTAAGTAGTGTTGTTTGTACATACTTGAGAAGATCTTAACACCTTTAGCTGTCTTCTGTGCTTTTGATGCAGAGAAGCAGGATGAGGTGCAGGCTTCTCACTAAGTATTTAACCAGAGTGACCCTTAGTGAAGATGCCCTGAATTATTTTTGTGGAATATGAAGTTCTTGCAAGGGACTTGGAAGTATCACTTGCTTTCAGTAATTTATGAACTAACTTCATGCTGGATATAAGTTTTCTGGTTTAAGTGACTTTCTCCATACTCTTACTGGACATAACATGGTTCTACAAACATGCAGTTGTCTCAGTTTCTAGGATGACTGCTCTCAGTGATCCAATATTTATTTGAGGTTACCGATGTGAGACGTGCCTCATTGAGGTATGCTTCTCAGTCAGGTTTTCCAATTGCTCCTTGAATGTGAACACCTTAGAGCTTCACAAATTGAAAATTGCCAATGTTTGTGCGGGAACCTTTTTGTGATTCCTAAGTTGCCATTTTCTTAAATCTTTATCTAAAGGGATCGGCTTCTGGCCCTTGCTCTTCATTTTTTCTGACGGACAATCGGACATGACTGTCTAGTATTGAATTGTTACATGTGTTCGGAAATTGGGTTCTGGACAAGGCTGTGTAAAAAATCTTACGGCTAGAAAAAGGTTGAAAATGTGTTTTTGGTCTGATAAAATGCTGGGAGTTTCTTCTTATTCTTCTTCCCCTCGGTGCTGTCTCTCAGTTTGTCTGTAGTTTCTTGTGCTTCGAAGAAAGGTATATACTTTCTTTCTGGAAGCGTTTTCCTTTTTTATTTTCTTTTCAGATTGTCATTTTTTTTTCATGTTTACATTTATTTTGATGGTTTAATCTGAGGGGTTAACTCCGGTGCCGAGAGAAGGTGATGTCCTGCAACATACTGGCCTTTGAGAAGTAATTGTGACTCTCAGGATATTCTCTTCCCTTTCACACTCTGTATTCTGAGGATTTGTAGGGATATATTGAAGCTAGGCTCTCAACTCTCAAATATATCCTGTTGGCTTGAACCAGAGAGAATATATTACAGCTCTTTCTGTGTGCTTCTGCAGTAACTTTCCCCTTGGATCTTGTGAGGCGTCGAATGCAGTTGGAGGGAGCCGGTGGCCGTGCTCGTGTTTACAAGACTGGAATTTATGGTACATTTAAGCAAATCTTCCGGAGTGAAGGTCTTCGTGGTTTATACAGAGGGATTCTTCCCGAGTATTACAAAGTAGTACCGAGTGTTAGCATTGTATTTATGACCTATGAAACATTGAAAGAGCTGCTGTCCAACATTACTGAAAGTTGATGTTCATATCTCTGAAGGTTAGTTCATTTAAATACTAGTTCCTCTTATCCGGTCTCGTTTGTAACAGCATGTTTAGATGGCAGATCTGTGGTATATAGTGGAAGAAAAATCAGTTTCCAGAGTTATCAGGGGCCCAGTGGCATTATAAACATCAGCTGCATTAAATTTTTGTTCTTTTTGTTTTTTTATTATTATGTAAGGTTTCCCCCCGCCACCTTTATTCGTGCCTAATTTATTGTGTGGTGTAATACAAGTTGTTACTACAATAAATAACTACTAATGCTCAACTAATTATTACTGCAGTTTATGTTTTAAATGATTTTACTATTTACTTGTCTTGAAACCTTTTCATAATGCCATGTTTTAGTTGATGTAGCAACCAATTTAGATGTTAGAGCTGGAAATACAATGTGTTTCTAATACATATGTGTGGTTACGTACATCCAACTCCCTATACCTCGCCATAGACCGGACCGGTAATGGGGTAATGTTGTTGTTGTTGCTGAGAACTCGCCTTTCCTTGTGCAGGTTAGGCAGATTTTTGATACATTCCATGGCTACTTCTGGCCTGCCTGTCCATCACGAGTCCCGTGAGTATTAGGGAACTCCCTATCTCAGTCGTGGTTGCAGGGACTTGCTGAACTCAACACTAGAGGTGGCGTTTCCAGTGGCCTACGAGTTTGGCAGTTTACAATATGGGATCATGAAATCTCAATCAAGACTGCATCTGAGGAACCTTGAAGTAGAAGAAAACATTTGACTTCCATTTCTGCTCACCAGATGAGATTTATTTACAGAGTAGTAGAGACTCAATTAAATAGGACTCCCGACTGACTGTAAAATATTGAAGGGGTTCGAACTTGACATCTGTAAAATATTGAAGGGGTTCCAACTTGACATCCTTGCTCTCATAATTATTGCATTTGACACTTTCTTACTAATTCGTCATGGATTATTATGGTTACTCATTAACGTTTACCTACACAAGTTGAATGAGCCGTGATAGAACTTATTTTCCTATGGTATGTTAATAACCATTTTCTTGACGTATACAAGTTGATTGTTATACATTGTTATTAAGCTGCAATATTAAAATGGGAATATTCATTTAAAGAAAAAATCAGCTTGGATCGATTAACATCATATATTCAATATATATTCAGTATATTCCAATGACATCAAAAGCTATCTTAGGCCTGGAGAAGGTGAGATGCAGACAAACAATACATCTATCTCAAATGATAGAGAGAGAGTTTGTTTCCAATAAGACTTCCAACTCTATATGTATCTAGCAGTGGACATTATAATCCTATTTTGCATCAATTCAGTCAAATTAATATATATGTTATATTTATTTCAAATAATCTGACTAAATAAATGTGACAACAACATAATACTATAGATGACACCATGAGCTGCCCAATCTTATACTTATTTTGATCATTAATACACTCTCAATATAAGAAAATTAGTTTTGTAACTTTTAATAGAGAAATATATATTTTTCATTAGTATGCAAAAAAAAAAAAAATGAAATAAAGGACAAAAGAGTTGGTAAAACTTCTGTTGAAAAATGTGTCTTAATTAAGGAATATTATAATTAGATTAAACACAAGTGTGAAGATTATCGGAATCCCTCCATTTGACCGTCTGGCCCAAAGCGCCTTTGGCTTCTGGAGTGCGATAGGCCTATAAGCACATACTAACGGTCAGAAGCATCCTCCATGGCCTAAGGAGAGTCGTGGAGGAAGAAGATTCTCAAGAACCCTCGAGCTAAGGCAATTGGATTTGCCAATCTTCCAATTGACATGGATTCAACTCGAGCATTTGTCAAAGATGTCAAGCGATTGGTTATAAAGGTCGTATCTTTGTTTCCTCGGTTGATTTGCTTGCCGGTATATTTATTTCAATATTTGTATTGTTAACCCTAATTTATTATGCGCTTTCACGAGTTCTCTTGCTGCTATCTTTTACTGTGGCGGAGGTGGATAGTTATGTGCATTTGGAGTTAAAGTTGGACAGAATATTGTTCTTAGTTCTGCATGGCTTGAGAAAATTTGTTATTTTGATGGGAAAGAGTAGTTTTTCAGGCGGTTAAAATGTCACAATGGTTTATGAATACGAAAATATTACCAAAAAGTGATACATACTCAATCACTTCTTTTTGTGTTTAAGGCGAGGATTTAGGTAGAGAGATAGGATAGCCAAGAGTGGGAAAGGGACAAGTATTTTAGCTGAATTTTATCCACTTACCACGAGTACAACCGGCTAAATATCAAAGTTTAGATGTCTCTCTAGGATATTCAACACTGGTACTGTGTTTTCTGCTAAAGAAGTAGTTTTCTTTCTCCTCCGTTTTGTCTTTCATTATGTAATTATTTGTTTAATGGTCCTCTTAAAACTATCAAACTATCTCAAGAGGGCAGTAATTCCATATAAGTAATCTCTTTTTGCTTAGGTAGGCTGGGCTTTGCGTTATTCAACTAGCAATTCGGACAGGGTAAACTATTACTCAGAAAAAAAAAACAAAGAAACATGAATTTTGAGTTCATGAATGAATTGAAGGAAAAAGGGGGAAAGTTATTGGAGTTTGGTGTATTATCTTATGCATTTGTCCCTGCTGAATTTGTCTGACTGGAGCCTTGGAACCGTGACATTGTCATTCCTTGTTTATTCAGTGCTGTGAACTGAGACCACATATTGAAAAAGAGGCTAAATGAAAAATCAAGAGGCCTGTTCTTATCATTCAACAATTGTGTCACACTCCTCCCAGGAATTGTGGGCCAAAAAGAAGACCTGACAGAAAATTATAACTTCGGTTCATAGCAGTGTTAATAAGTTTCAAAGTCCTGTTGGTTAAGAAAAAGGATCAAGGTCGTAGAAATCACAATAAATTTGGCAAATTATATTATTGGTGATCAAGACACCGAGAATTAAGTATGGATAGTAGTGATAATATGAACGTTCTACTCTGTGGTGGCCTACCAGTTTTTAATATCAAATTACTTGGACAACCAACATGTATGCATAAAATATGAGTGCAGATTTTTAATTTATTGTTTGTTTTTCCTAAAGAAACAGGGATTCTCTCAATTCAGTATGACCTTGATTATTGAAGTGAATACCTGTTTTTCTCACTAAGCTTTTTGACCTTGAAGGTTGGGACTGCTGTTGTCACTCGGGCTGATGGAAGACTGGCACTTGGAAGATTAGGACAACTTTGTGAACAGGTAACCTTCAGGATTGTTCATTTTACTCTTTTATCCTTCACTTCAGTACACTTTACCATGCCACTTTGATTTTTGGTTCTCCCAGTAGCTGTATTATGTTGTGAAAATACTATTACATTTTGGTCATAGCGTAAAGTATGAAATTAACTCAGTGTTGGTTATACAGATACAAGAACTCAATTGTGAAGGATACGAGGTTATTTTGGTGACTTCTGGTGCTGTTGGGGTTGGTCGACAACGCCTTAGATATAGACGATTAGTACACAGCAGGTGATCAAGTTGTGTTGACTATGATGTAGTTACTGCATTAATTCATGATAACTGAGCTTGCCAATTATTTCTTAACCTATGCAATGCCTTTAGTTCCTATGGTAAACTTCTGGGCAGTTAGATGTTTTTGGGACTAGTTGGAGGAGTTAGTTATAAGCTCTCAGCCCATAGCATTTTGAGAGCCATAGATTTTTTAAGGTAGTGATAGTTCTTCATATATGCACCAAATAAATCATAATTGGATGCTTGTTTTTAAGACCATACAGTGAATCTTACTTTTCTAGTTGCTGTTGGTCAATTATGTATTCAGCTTTGCTGATCTTCAAAAGCCACAAGTTGAACTTGATGGGAAGGCATGTGCAGCCGTTGGACAAAACGGTCTAATGGCTCTATACGATACAATGTTCAATCAGGTGATGTGATTTCCACCTATTCTTCTACTAGGTCATCATATACAAAAAGTGGAATAAATGTTCAAAATGAGAAGTTTATTAACTTTTTCTGTTCATGATGTATCTCTTTGCGGTGCTTGTGTACAGTTGGATGTGTCAGCAGCTCAGCTTCTTGTTACCGATAATGATTTTAGAGATCCAGATTTTCGGAAGCAACTAAATGAGACTGTAAAGTCATTGTTAGCTTTGAAAGTCATTCCTATATTCAACGAAAATGATGCTGTCAGTACCCGCAAAGCACCATACGAGGCATGTTATCCACCTTGTTTCCTACGACATTGAGAAGACATTCATGCTGGGCAAGGATGTATTGTGCCTAATTTGACTGGAATTACGTAATCATGTGAATTTGTATGTTAGTGGCATACAGCACAGAAACTCGTTTACAAAGTTATTCTTTTTTAAGCGAGGATGTGATACTGCTAGAATACAAATACAAGAACTATAACTATATAAGCATATGTATACATGTGTTGTGTATTTTATGTATGTTATTTTTTGTCTGGTGTTTTGTGTGTAATATGTACTATTGATATGCTTCTTTTTTCTCTTTCCTTTTAGACTAGCGTCAAGTGTTACACGTGAGTGCATTGACACACATGACATATGCTATTTATATTCACACACACCCTACCCGACCACCTGTTCAGAGATGAATATAAGTTGGTGAAACCACCTGTTATAGAACTGGAATACAAACTTACTCTGCACACAACTTTACATTTCATCCCTCCTCATTGAACGTATTAGCTGAACCATCTTGGTTTGTTTGTTTAGTTTTCATTCCTTATACAGCAGGCTTATCATGTATGTGTACTCTCTCTGGACTCCCCCATGTTTCACTTAATGGTTATCCTGATGATTAAATTCTTTCCTAGGACTCCTCCGGAATATTTTGGGACAACGATAGTTTGTCTGCTCTATTAGCTTTGGAGCTCAAAGCTGATCTTCTTGTTTTATTGAGTGACGTTGATGGTCTCTACAGCGGCCCACCCACAGACCCACATTCAGAGTTAATTCATACTTACATCAAAGAAAGGCACGAAGGAGTGATCACCTTTGGGGACAAGTCTAGAGTTGGAAGAGGGGGTATGACTGCTAAAGTTAAAGCTGCTGTTTACGCAGCTCATGCTGGCATTCCTGTTGTTATCACCAGGTAAGATACATACTTGTTAGTATAATAAAAAGGTTCCGCATTTTTGCATATTACGATCGCTGAATGCTTTGAGGATATATTATAAATTGAAGTTTCAGCGATAAAGTATTGAGCCTTTAGTCTTGAAGAAGATTAATACGCCAAATTGATGATCAAACCGACAATGATACTCCCACGAAATGATACTCTTAGGATCAGTCAATAAATTAGACACTGATGCAGTCATAATAGCCACAATAAACTATTGAGCCTCTAGTCTCGAGGAAGATTCGTGAAAAGAGGAATGTAGAATCTCTATTTGGAGTATCACAGTCAGCTTGAACATGTGAATTTATTTAAATTTCTGTAACATCCGAAAGAAAAACATGGGTTACTAGGCAACGTAAGCATGAAAATAAAGAATTTTTGGCTGTTCTTGTTTCTGTTTGTTAATTTCATTTTTCCTTGGTTTATCCCTCTTAAGTGGTTTTGCTGCGGGGAACATCATAAAAGTTCTTCGTGGAGAGCGGATTGGAACCCTCTTTCATCGAGATGCTCATCAATGGGTCTCAACTGGAGAAACTGGTGTCCGACAGATGGCAGTTGCAGCAAGGGAAAGTTCACGAAGACTTCAGGTCTTAGAGCTCAAGGGATCTGTAGGAATGAATTTGTTATGAAGTAGTGGAAGCTAAAGCTTATATCCTACCCTATGTTGCAGGCATTGCCTTCCCATGACAGAAGTAAAATTTTGCTAGATATTGCTGATGCTCTGGTAGCAAATGAAAGATTGATTCTTGCTGAAAACAAAGCTGATTTAGCTGCAGCTGAAGAGGCTGGATATGAGAAATCTCTAATATCTAGACTAGCCCTGAAGCCAGAAAAGGTAACCTTTCTTTGGATTTCTATTGGCTGGGCTTGAAATGTTAAAAAATTATTGGACACTTCTTAAGTTTTAAGCTATGTTTTTGCAGATTAAAAATCTTGCGAATTCAATTCGTGTACTTGCACAGATGGAAGAACCAATTGGCCGTGTCTTAAAAAGAACGGAGGTAGATGGGGGGCATTAATATCAGCCTTTTTATCCTGGCTCTCAGAGTCCAAGTTAATAAGAGAACATGATATTTAGTGTGCTCAAGAAGTTGATGTTCACTGTTGTCTTCTTTTCATCCAGGTTGCTGATGCCTTTGTCTTGGAGAAGATGTCTTCTCCGTTAGGAGTTCTTTTGATCATTTTTGAGTCTCGCCCTGATGCACTGGTTCAGGTAAATGAAAATTTCCATAATCTTTGTCACTGTAAGGTTCCATATGTGAACAACTGTTTATCACGTATCAGTCAGAGCTTAGCCAAATAGCCAATCCTGGGGATTGAAATTAGAATGTCTCAAGTTGCGGATCTTCCAATATCAAATGTATGGTATTGGTTTCTTTGCATTCCCCTTGCACCCAAACCATTTTTTTTGTAATGGGGCATGAATAATATTACTGATGTACACTCATTGATACGATGGATTTGCTGAGACACTCAGTTCAAGTATTAGAAGATCATGACATCTATTCTTTTGAACCCTTCTTTTTCATGTAAAAATCAACCTTGTTTTTCTCTTAATAAAAGATGGGACATGATATTTGCACTCTCCTTTTCGAGATTTTTACTCTCCTTAGTTTTTAATAAATCAATTATAAATGGACGAAGTAACTGTAAAAGGCAATGGTGAATGAATGAGATGGGAGTGTGAATGTAGATAATTGGAGTGAGATTATCAATTTCCTAAAAGAATTACATTTGCACCAAATATTCAAGAAATTCTCTCCACATCCATCAAAAGTTTCAGTTTGGCCCTTTAATTTTTCGAAAGGTCATTTGTTCATTGCTAAAAATTAACTCCTAATGAGCTGTGTAATACTACAACAACTCCTTATGAGTGGTTTAATATTTTCTCAAAATCCATTACTCTATAGTTGGAGCTGCAAATACTAAGAAAAAAAAGAGTAAAGCTTTTTTACTTCAAATAATTATAATCTAAAGAAGTTAAAAGAAAAGCTTTCTTCATAAACGAAGCATTTTAATTCAAAATATTAACCAGTGTACATTCAAAGATAACAAGTGATTCCACAAATGATATTTCTAGAACAGAACATGGATAGGTGAGATGTAAGCAGTGCGATTCATACTAAGAGAAATGACTTCCACATTCTTTAATTCTTGTTATAGAAGCCCTAGCTTATAAAGTTTTCCGTTTTTCTCTGGTCAGGAAGGGCTTATGCTGCTTACCTTGTTTGATATGTTCATTCAATATTGAAAAAGGTAAAACTACACCTGAGGAGAAGGGCCACTATAGAATCTAGAAATAACTAGCTTGTAGTAGTAGTAGTTGGCCTAACCAAAGGGTCATGACAGACAAAGAGGCTAAGAGCAAGCATAAGCTCATAAATCAATAAAGTAAACACATGACCATATTACTCAAAAGAAAATAAGTAAAAATTAAGTTGATGTCTCCTTCTAACTTTTCCACTGCTCACATAGAACACGAGGCTATTCAAAACTAGGGTTGCATCTTTCTGTTGTGGTGCTGGTACAACATTTGGTTTCTTTCTTGCCATGACAAACAAAGAGGGTTAATAGCAAGCATAAGCTCATGAATCAATAAAGTAAACACATGACCATATTACTGCAAAAGAAAATAAGTAAAAATTAAGTTGATTTCTCCTTCTAATTTTTCCACTGCCCACATAGAATACGAGGTTATTCAGAACTTGTCTTGCTGCTGGTACAACATTTGATTTCTTTTTTGCCATGCATATAGTCATAACCTGGCATCATTTTTTTTTTTGGGATACGAATTTAATTTCATTATAGTAAAAAAGTAGTGTACAAGAATGGATCATGTACTATCAGAAACCTCTAGTGTCTGCGTAAGCCACAGTAACATAAGACCCTCCAAGTCAAAATAGCACTATCTAGGCAAAAGTAACTCCAAATTTTCCCTTTAGCTTTGAGTTTTTCTAACTTCCGTCAGTGCCTTTGAGATGTCTGATAATATCCTTATCCCTGATTTTCGCATTCAGCTCCTTCCTTGTATAGATGTAGCAGGACTTGAAAGGTAGGCGGGTTTAAATGCATTAAAGTGCAACCGAGCACGCATAATTATCTAAGCCAGATTAGATTTTGGTTTAAATGCATTAGAGTGCAATGCACCACCCATAATTTTTAAGGCAGATTAGATGAATAGGTGCTTTGAGTTTTCTTTTTCGTGGCTGCAAAGCCTTTCATACCCGAGTGTGAACAGATGGACGATTCTCAGTTTTTAGCTTTATTAATAATACTGCTGTAACTATTCACCAATTTATACCCATTGGTCCGACAAAGTCTTTTCGCTTACTGGTGTGAATGAGTAACTTAAAGCAAAACGCATGTGCATCGCTTGGTGCCGTATCCCTTAGAGATGCTAATTATGCTTCCAACTTGCACAGCTTGTTGTTTAAGTGCTTTCGTGTTCAATATCTTGATGTCTAATTTTTTTTTTCTAATCTGAATTTTGGCTTTTCCTTCGATCTATATATAGATAGCCTCATTGGCCATAAGAAGTGGGAACGGCCTCTTACTTAAAGGTGGAAAGGAGGCAAAACGCTCAAATGCTATGTTGCACAAGGTAACCTATCAAACAAGAAGTTGTCTTTTCCTTGTTTTCTCTGAGCATCTTCTTCAGTGTCATTTATTTCTGTTCTTTTTCATTCACAATTAGGTAATCACTTCATCAATTCCGGACAGCATAGGAGAAAGTCTGATTGGGCTCGTCACTTCAAGGGAAGAGATCCCGGAACTGCTGAAGGTATCTTAGTTATAGCAGTTAAATGTGCGACTAGCTGTTTTATGTTTCCATATCATATTTCTTATGCCTGTTTGGAATTCCTTTGTTTTCCAGCTTGATGATGTGATCGATCTCGTGATTCCCAGAGGGAGCAATAAACTTGTTTCCCAAATCAAGGCTTCCACAAAGATTCCAGTTCTAGGACATTCGGGTGAGGAAGGACCTCGCCCTTGAAATGATTATCTTTTGCCATCTGATTATATGTTTGATCTCTTTAATCATGTCTTAGTGGGTATCATGTATAAGTTGTTTCCCTTCCCAGATGGAATCTGTCATATATATGTTGACAAGTCTGCTAACATGGATATGGCAAAGCAAATTGTTTTGGATGCCAAGACTGATTACCCTGCAGCCTGCAATGCAATGGTTAGTGCTGCAGAATTTTTATTCATGACAAAACCTCTCTTGCAATGTATGGCCTTTTACAACGTTATTAGCAACTTTCTTTTCATGTGTCATCCTTGTTTTTCAATTTCTAGGAGACACTTCTTATTCACAAGGATCTGGTACAGAATGGTAGCCTGAACAATTTAATCGTGGAACTCCAAATCAAAGGTGGGATTCGTTTGCACTTGTCCATTATTTTATGTCTAGTGGAACATTGACAAGGTTTGAATAAGGGGAAGAGAAAACTACTACATTAGGTTGTGATGCTTCTTTTAGAATGGAGGATGTTGCTAGTATGATTATCTTAAATGTCTGTTGATGAATCTTTCTTGTATGGAGTGTTCTTAGTTTTGGTATCCGTCCCTTGTGCTTTTATGATGGCAAAAAGGGGCTGTTCCTCTTGTTGTGTTTTCTCCATCTTCTGAAAAGGCAAAGACTATTGTTGTTCGACTTGGACTACCCTCTTCTTTATACACAGCATCACCATAGTTTTCTTTTCTTGCTCTTCTGCAGTATGGCCTTTTCCCATTTTGAAAAGAATGTTTCAATTTCTATTGGTTCCTTTGTGACTGATTTTTGCGTAAAACTTCAACATGCAGAAGCAGAGATAGCTCAGGACTGGATGCTAATTCATTATTCTTAGCATTGAAATGGATAGGGGACGGCCTTTCAGATGTCATTAATATCTTGGAAAATTGTGTAGGAAATTTCTTGAGATAGGTTTTGTTTTCCTAGTTTGGATCTTTTTTTTCCCAGGAATATAATATATCGTTTGCAATGCTGTTTTTTTTCCGGAAATTTTCGATATAAAAGGTGGACAGCAAAGTCCTAGAAAAGACAGAATTTGATATTTGATCGACTGGCCTTGCTGTTTATTTTTCTGGAAATTTTCATTGGTTCCTTTCCATCCACACACTATGTGGCTGCCGCCATTTTGAACCAAATCAGATCTTTTTGGAAGTTTGAACACCACTAGCTTGATTGAAATCTAGAATGGATTGGGTGTTCAATTAAAAAATATGTCCCTGCAAATTTTTTGGATTTTAAAAATCTAAATATTTGATGCAAGAAACAACCGGTATTGATATTACAAAATTCTTAAGGATCGTCGAAATTAGTTCTTTGATATGTGTGGGCACTTTTGCTAATGAAGTCCTTATTTACATGGTAGAAGAAAGAAAATACTCAATCTTTTGGAGGGAAATCATTTGACTGGAAAATTCTTATCAGATTGAAGAAGACTTCTGCAACTTTGCTTCTGGATGGTCAGCATATGCTGGCCAAATCCAACCTTATTGTCCACCCTTTTCCTCTCATAACTGTCCGTTGTACCATCAACGTAGGTAACCAGCTTAGAATATGTTTCATAGAACTTAACTTGGCAGTAACTTTTCATGCTAGTTTTAACATATAATTTATTTTGCTTTCCAATCGTGCAAGTAGTCATATATTAAGCTTCAGCATTTCTTAAATTGTTTTGTATGATAAATTATAGGGTTCTGTTGGTTGTTGGAAACAAAGATATTGTAAAACTTTATATAGTGATAACTTTGAATTGAGGCAATAAGATGCCTAACAAACTTTTGAACATGTCTGCATTCGTTCAGGTGTTGCTGTTTATGGTGGACCAAAGGCCAGCTCATTGCTAAATATTCCAGAGGCAGGTTCATTTCATCATGAATATAGTTCATTGGCGTGCACTGTTGAAATAGTGGATGATGTGAACGCAGCTATTGATCATATTCATCGCCATGGAAGGCATGCTATTGTTCCTTTCGCTTTCAATGCGAGTGTGTCAGGAGAAGTGCTCTTATTATGTTTTTCAGTAATAACAGTTTTCCTGCTCCTTTGCAGTGCACACACTGACAGCATAATTACCGATGACACTGAGGTTGCAGATCTATTTTTACGTCAAGTTGACAGGTATCTTGTCTTTTCCAGCTAACTCAGCCATTATTATATGGGCATAACGAACACAAGAGAATGGTATACGGCGATTACAAACTGAAAATATTCCTTACGTTATTATGTGTTGCAATTCAGCGCTGCTGTTTTCCACAACGCAAGCACAAGGTTTTCTGATGGCTTTAGATTTGGACTAGGTGCTGAGGTAAGTGATTTACTGGTCTAAAGTGCAATGAGTTTACAAGTATTCTGGTAATAAAGGGTTCTACAAACTGAACTGAGCAGGTTGGAATTAGTACTAGTAGGATTCATGCCCGTGGTCCAGTTGGGGTTGAGGGCCTGCTAACTACGCGATGGTATGCTTCTTATTCATTTTTTCCTGTCCCATACTTTTTCAGACGCTATTACTATTAGCAATAATTCATGTTAAAGTAGTACCTTTTTGTGGAAGTTGATTTTCTATTAGCTTTCTCCAGCTGCAATAATCAGAAAGGCGAACTGATGGTATATTGCACTACAACCACACACACAACACAACACATACCGATATATCCTAACTTCAGCAAAAGCTATCGCTAGGGTACGGGGAGGTAAACAATATCTACATCCCAAAGGATAGAGAGTTTGATTCCAGTGAGACTTTCGGCTCTATATGTACTCGCATAGATGACATAACAGTAAGAATATGGTGTGCTAGTGTATATTGCACCACAACCAGTATAATTGTATTCTAGTCTTGAGACTTACTTTGAGAGCTTCGATCACGTTAATTCACTCACTTAATTCATTCTTACTGTGCCCGCAGTGAAATCATTTTGTGTCAATCTAGAGGTAGATGTACCTTTCTCATATTACACCTCCCCTGTGCCCCTTCTCTTGCAGGATAGGAAGAGGAAATGGGCAAATAGTGGATGGTGATAAAGGAGTTGTGTACACTCACAAGGACCTCTCTGTATGAATTTGGGATAATAGTCCCAATACGTCCATTCTTGTTCGGCTTTAGCTGTAGTTTCCGGTTTGAGATGAGAACCGTTGCTGTCCTCATGATTGTTTTGTTTAGGATGTGATTCAGAGAAAGAACAATAATTTATCATTGTTGTACTATATTAGCTTACAGTTTTGTGCTGTTTTTGCTCCAGTGAATAATAAGTGGTAGTCTGCACTTGGGAGAATTTTGTCCATGTAAAATTTTTTGTGTAGCATGGGAGTCGAACATCTTTATTTGACTGATGCTAAATCTGGATCATTATTTTTAGTTGGTTAATTGAGAGAACATTTAGGAAAATCATGAAGTGTTAATTGAATGATTAATATAGAAATTTCGATTACTAATAATTACTATTTTTAGAAAATAGATAATTTTTTTAAACAATACAATATTTTTAGTTGCATGCACGAGACTTCCACCAAGAAACTATAGAGTAAACGAAGAGAAAGGATAAACTTTGGACTTAAAAGTTTCTGTGTTTGTCTGTTTGTCTTGCACATCATCAAGTGTATTATGATTCTCATTCTTATCCTCCCACCACTCCCTCTTCCCCTCTTGTTTGACTATGGGAGTTCAAGTAATTATGAGAATGCGAGCAAAAAACGTCGTCCGGCGGTTCAGATCTGAAGAGGCTAAAAGCGAAGCAAAATACGAGACTTCCAATTGTACGTCGACACGTGTACAAAAACAATTTTTTAAAGAAGGGGTGTTACATTTTTTTTAAAAAAAAAAACTTTTTTTTACACGTAGCGCCGCATGATTGGAGAATACCGTTTGATGGCGGATGCCGAAACAATCCGACAACTATGGTTCTCATAAAACGTACAAATCATGAGAAAATTTGTCTTTAACTTTCCATTATCTAGCAGAATGAAAACCATAGCACAACAAAGCTACTGAAACTGGAAGATGGAATTTCAAATAACACCAGAAGCTTATTCCTTATCTACAATAAAAACATTACAGATTTCACACCAACGATGAAATTTATACACCATTCATGCAAACATCACAACACCACAAACAAGCTGAGAAAAATTATACAGCTATGGAGAAAATTGCAACTATAACATCACAAAGTTGTGACAAAATAATCTGC
This sequence comes from Eustoma russellianum, assembly GCA_036186865.1. NCBI lineage: Eukaryota > Viridiplantae > Streptophyta > Magnoliopsida > Gentianales > Gentianaceae > Eustoma > Eustoma russellianum. Next base: position 6,864,667 of record AP025056.1, read on the forward strand.
TATCAACTATCCCTTGCTTCACATAACTATCTCTGGCTTCAGGATGCTTGACTTTATCTCCTTATGGGGCAAAACTACGCCACCATTACTGTAAATTTCATCGCAGACATGAACATCTTCTCCCAGGATAGTCATGTTTTCCACGCGTGCCCATTGGCCAACAGTTGAGTGCCAGCCAATGATGCTACTTGAGATGCACGCGTGCTTCTTGATGCGGACACCACGCATCACAGTGCAGCGCGAGAGTCTGACACCCGACTCCACCACACAACCAGGGCCGATGGCAACATCAGGTCCAATCAAGCAACCTTCCCCGATTTTGGCACTCTCATCGACCAGAACATTGCCCACGATATGAGATCCAGAAGCCAGTTTCGGGGAAGATTGCTTTCTCAAGGAGTCGAGATACAGTCTTAGGCCCGTGATGTAATCCCTTGGCTGTCCTATGTCCATCCAGAACCCTGGTAGAACCATAGCAAATAGATTTTTATCATTGGCAATTTTTGGGAACACTTCTTTCTCGATTGAAGTAGGTCTCAACTCAATCCGGTCAAGAACTGAGGGGTTCAGTAGGTATATGCCAGCATTGATTTTGTTGCCAACAAACAATTTTGGCTTCTCGACGAACCTCTCCACTAGTCCAGTAGACTCTTCCATTACCACTACACCGTATTTGGAAGGCTCATCCACCTGCGAATACCTTCAAACTCAACTTACAGATTTAAGATAAAGAATTTTCAAGTCGGAAGGATTTTGAAGAAAGTTTTACCTTGGTGACCATAATGGAAGCCTCACCTCCATGAGACTTGTGGAATTCGATCATTTGCTTAAGAGGATATTCGCTGATAACATCACTGTTAAGAACAAAAAATGGCTCACCAGATCCATCCACCAGCTTATCCCTAGCCAAAGCCAAAGGACCAGCAGTTCCAAGTGGCTCAGTCTCCTGTGAGCATGTGATCTTAATGTCCAGCTTCGTCTCAAAATCTTTCAAGAAATTCAGCATCACCTGTATGGACAAGGATTCGTGTGAGCTTTATAGCTTACTGAACTACCATTTAAGAGAATAAAAAAGAGGAACCTTCACCAATTTTACCTCAGGTTGGTAGTTGATGGCCAGGACAACTTCGTCAACTCCAATTGCCTTGAGAGCCTCGATCTGTGGGTGGATTAAACATAGTATTGAATGTGTTACCCATTTTAAACTTGTTCATCTACCCTTTTGAAATAAGAGAAAATTTTCCTCAAAATACTAAGAATGATCCCTTAATTAAAAGAAAAATTAAAACCGGAGAGTCTGTTCTCTTGACAAAAAAAAAAAAAAAAAAGACTGCAGATTATCAACCTACTGACTCATTGTCAAAAGGTCAATTTTTTTAAGATTCATCTTTTTGATCAAGATATGGCAGATGAAGAATGTATTAAAACCACATCCAGCTTCCAGCAGGATTGGAGTTTACGCCACAAAAAGCAAAAATAAAAAATAAAAAAGTAAAATCAAAACATACAGCACTTTGAATCAGCTTGTTGAGGACCCTATCAGTTTTTGCAACGCGAGCTAGACATGATAAAATTAAACGGCTGCCTATTCACAATTGAAGCATTATGTCTGCACCACCCCCTTACAGAATCATCGTGTATCAAATAAAAGTGCAAGACTTGAAAAGTGATCCATAAAAATATGCTTGCACTTGTAAAGGAAGAGATCCCACTGTGTCTTGGAAATAGTTTTGGACATTTTAACTTCTTAGTGACTATAACAAAGTATCATGTTCTTTTTTCAAGAGACAGCGACGTAACAGCAAACCAGAAATTCAAAAATGAAAACATCAAGACTACCTGATGCAAGATCATGGGCTTATTAGCAAAATCAACCAGCGGCTTTGGAACACTCAGAGTCAAGGGCCTCAAACGAGTACCAAAACCCCCAACAAGAATAAGTGCCTTCATCTTGGGACTGAGATTGCTCCTTGTTACCTATTTGATTAAGACAAAAGTTCAGTGATGCCTCCTACAGACCATTAGAAGGAAGAGATTCAATAAAAGAGAGAAGTTTGCACAAGAACTTTGCACCGACAAATGCGGTCAGTGCATGCCGATTTTTCTTATCTAAACTGGCACAACAACAAAATTGACAGAAGTACCCTGTACCCTGTACAGTTGGGGTCTATAAGAGAGCACAAAAAATTATATAAAGGATGAACTGAATAAAATATCATAAATTTTGCACATGCGTCATTTGAAACTAGAGCCAGAGAGACAAACGGATATGCGCCCAACAAGTTTTTAGCTGGAAAAAGGAACAAAATTCCAGCTATAGCACAGGCTGGAGCTTCCAAATAGTGACGACAGACCCCTGAATTTTAGCTTATAAAAGAATAACGTACTGCTCACAGCGAAGCCGAACTTTTAAAAATCAATACGTAGCTAAGATTCATGTCAGCAATGATTTACCTCTAAAACAAATTGAAATAGAAGTTATATCCGCTGAAAATAAACATGCGCCATCTGTTATGGATTAAGGGAAATGCAGAATGTACCATTTAGTTTGATAATATACGGATTAAAAGGGTTTGGTATGTGAATCAACCAAAGCAACATTAACATAACATTCTTAATTACATTGATTTCTTATATGCAGATTCAGGACTAATCTGATAAAAAGTTGAGCTTTTAATACACATGGATGCTATGCAAAACTAGTAAAGCATATCTGATATCAACAATTCCGATCTTAATAACCAAGTTACCATAGATGCAGATTCATTCAAAATGCTATGAAAACCAGAATGAATAAGACTTTATGACATGTAATCTGTCACACAGGGAAAAGAAAATATAGATCTCCACTTGGATCACACAGATGAACCGAAATCACAACCAAATCGTAATCTGAAGATAACCAAAATGTAAAACACAATAAGAATATGATGTCAACTTATGTCAAAACCGTTACTTATTCTATAATTTCATGACAGAATATCACAACCGCATGATGAAGTAAACAGCAGAACATATCTACAAAAGAACATGAAGTCAACTTATGTCAAAAGCATTACTTATTTCTGTAATGTCATGACAGAATATCACAAAAGCATGATAAAGTAAAAGGTAGAACATACCACAAAACCTTTAAAAATTAACAACAACAACAACAACAATAAATCATGTATCAAAGAGAATCTCCAATCCCATGTAAGAAAAAAGGTGCTTCAACATCAGATTCAAAAACCCAGAACTCAAATTACTTTTACAACAATTCTTGACTGAATTTCCGGTCGCTTTCAATTATTTCCACACTGTAGATTCAGTTCAAAATTCAAGAAACCAAAGAGAACAACATCCAAATGCCAGCAAGAACATAACCAGAAGAATTCAGACCATATGGAATTTCAATTTAAACACGATTAGGACAAGATGAGATGGATAATTTACCTGGGAAAAAGGAAACGTTAACAAGGAAGAAAAAGGGTAGAAAAGGAGTGGACTGGTGGGATCAGCAAAAATGTATTAACAGGCGACCCAGACAACGAAAAACGACTGGGTTTAAGCTGGCAAGAAGATGGGGGTGCCTACCCACCAAATGAGATGGCCCCGATTTTTTTTTTTTTATGAATCCGACTTGATTCTTCAACGTCTTCAATCAATCAGGCCTTAATCTAACTCTCCTATTTATAGATTAATCAAATACCAAAAGATCATTCTATAAGTAGTCTCTAATCTTCTTCTGTACCCCAACTGTTTTTCTTTTCCCCGTAGTTTTTTTTTTTTTTCCTTTTTGGTTTTTCTTCCTTGAAAATTATCCGAAGATTATCCGAAGATAAAGTCTCACCGACAGTATAATGACGGATTAATTCGAAAGGTCATGTGTTATAATTCGACAAGAAATTTCAATCATATGTTATATCATATTTTTTGTCATACCTTACAAGATTATATTGTATATATAAATTTTGTAAAATTTTAATATGTATACATGGGGATAATCTAAACATGTTTTATACATTTAATGTAATTATGTCTTGTTTGTTAGTTAGATGGGATAAAAGTTACTATAGAAAATTTTTAGCCGACTAAAACCATTAAGCAAAAAATGGTACTCTCATTAATTGGTGCTTTGACAACTTTCTCCCTATTAATTTTCCGTGAAAGAAATAAAAAATTCACTGGACCAATGCAGGAAAATGTCTCTTGTAACAAAGGAAAATTAAATAAATTGAGAAAGTCATGAAATTAATAGGGATAAAAAGTCGAATGCAATTCCAAAAATCGAAAATATAAGAACAATAAAATTTGATGAGCAGGTACCTGTAAGAGGAGGAGGGAGGAGGATGATGGCGGATCCTGCGGCGGCGGAGGAGCAGAAGGAGAATGGATTCCAGTGGAAGATGCTCAGTTTATTCTGGGAATCAATATAAAAGAAAAGATTTCCTAAAAAATATATATATAATTTTTTTTCCAAGTCTATTTATTGTCCTATTTCTTTTATTAGCAAATTATTGTTTAATATATTATCTCATATAGAATCGGAATCTTACTGGAAACAAACTTTCTATCTCTTGAGATAAATGTATTGTTTACCTTAATCTCACACTCTACATACACTAGCAATAGCTTTTGTTATCATTGGAATATAATGTATATGATTGTTATTGTTTTTTTATATTGTTATAAATTGTACACTCACATCATACTATAAATATCACGAAAGTCGTGTCGTCCATACAAATTTAATAATATTTCACGACTAAACTATAATGTTAACGTGGCATTATTTTCTCTAAAAAAATGTGGCATTTATTTTATTTGCATGTATTCGGATAGATGACGAATAGTTCTTTCTTGGTGCATTTGCAAATAATCTTGTAAACTTCTGGTTATCAAATTATGCCATTTATGACCATATGACCTAAGTGTGTATTATGGAAAATAATAATAAGATATTTTTATTTTATGACTTTCCGGCGTGCAGAATAGTTTTATATCTTCCAAGCAAAACATAAAAGACAGGTTTTCTTGAATAGCCCACATCACATAGCTCAGTTGGTTCCAAAGAGACAGAATTGCTAGAAATGTGCAATGTTCGAATCTCGCAGCCTGCATTGTGGGTGCCTTATCTTCAGACTCCAATGTGGGTCTTGAGGGTGGACCCCTAGTATGGGTCTGTGTGTTCTGTGTCTCCCCTTTAGCGGGCCGCTGAGTACCTGATTTACATCCTCCCAGCTGCCTCGTCGGGCTGAAGTGTGGGGGCCCTTGGGGTTGGGGTTCAACCTTTTGCTAGACAGGTTTTCTTTTGAACAAAAATAAATACAGCATTTTATATAAAGTATAGAGTAAAACTGTATACATCACATCGTTAAGCGATTCGGTCTATCTCAGACCATATACAAACAAAATATCCTATTGCACCGTATGCATTGACTTTGAATTATTGCAGGAAACTTTAAGTGAGATATACTTCCTCAAATAACTTTAAGTAAATGTAGAAAAGTGAACGGCCTATAGTTTGCATTGTTGGCAAAATAGGTGACGGAAAACAAGGGGCTATATACGAAAGGTCATGCTTCAATGGGGTTTTTCTATATTCGGGAATTACTAAAAAAAAAAAAAGTCAATCTTAAGGCAAATGTCTCCATTGTTGGAGTAAAAAAGTCATTTTCTGACTCTGAGATGTTTCACCGTTTTATCCTTAAGGAGCATTGTGGATGAGGAAATCAATATATCAACAGTCTACTAGGTTAGGTGAGGATTTATGCAATGACCCACACAAGGTGTCTCTTTGAAAACCAGGCATTTGACCTAGCAGCAGTGGAACACCCACACTGTGTGTGTCTCTGAATTCGAATTCTTTACCTCTTAAAGCAAATATAAATCTAAGTACCAACTTAGCTATGTTATGGAGGCGAAAGTCTCTATTGTTTTATTTATACGACGAGTGTGTCGATGAGTTAAATCAATAAATATATTACACTAAATAATCTTTATAAGTTGTTTTTATCTGAATCTACAAGAACTCAAAGTCAAAGTCCCCAGCAATATTAATACATACTTTTGAATATCAATGTGCCACCACAAACATATCCTCTGATTACTAATACATACTTAGAGTCAGTCCAGTCAATATAATATTAACACATTTGAATATAAATTTCATGAATTTATTAAGTGACTACAAATATTCCGTTAGGCAATTACAATTCAACGAAATAATGATAAATAATAGTGAAATGTCAAAGCAAGGAGCACATTGGTATAAATGACATAATATATCGAAAGAAATAAAACCTACAAAATAAACATGATTAACACATAGTTTTCAATACACGTATGTCTAACGGTCTTTATTTAAACTATGCTATCAAAAGGGTAATATTTTCAAGTTCGAAATAGTATGTGATATTGATACTGGAGTTCAAAGGATACTCCAACTAATAGTGTCTAGTGTCTAGTAGATTTCAATATAACAAACTTGAATAATTAAATTCTGTAGCTGTGTAATCATGGGTATAAAGTTCTTTTACATTTTTTTTTAATTTGGGGAGGCGATATACTATTATTAAATTCGCTTAATCAATGCTCTATTACCAGTTCTTCTGTAATATACGAAAACTCAGTGTTCATCTGATTTGACTATCATGGTTTGAGTAAATATCCTACCAAAAGATATTACACCAACTTTGATATCAAGGTTGTAATTACACCAACTTTACAACAACAACAATATTATCTCATTGCCTTAAAGGCTTTCGTCTATCGCAGGATATAGGAGCCTCGGATGTACGCAACCATACCCATGTGTTAGAAACACACAGAGGTTGTTTTCCGATGACCCATTATGATGCGTCAAGCTATGTCGACCAATTGCTTGCCAATTTAGTGGATCATTTTACTTTATTCTAACATATCTTAAAGTCAAAGAAGAGTATGTCTTTACTCCATTTCCAATGAAAACGTAATTACACCAACTTTGTCATCACTTAAAACATTTGAACGATATTACAAGTAGTTGTCAGAAGAGGAAATGATGGTTATTGGAGGGACATATCCAAAGTAAATGAAGAAATTCACATTTTTAGCAATCTATTTGTAGTTGGATATTTAGATAAAAGCGTTTTCGGTGCATTAAGTTTCTGGATTTGTACAGAGTCTAGAAGCGATCTGATGTACGCAACTTTACCCTGTAATTTTTTTTATACAAGAGACTGTTTCAGCGGCTCGAACCCGTAACCTCAAAATCACAAAACAGTATCCTTACCAGTTGTTTTAAGACTCGTTGTCAGTTGGATACTTAGATATCATCAACTAATAAATATAACCATGAGTGCTACCTTTCACCTCCAGTCCGAGATTCTTTTGGTAATATAACAAGGGATAGGATCCCCTCACCGCTGCCCCCTCACCGCATACATGACCGCGCGACACGTGTCAAAAAGGAGGGGTGGTGAGGCTGGGTGAGGGTAACCCTCATCCAGCCTCACCACTCTCTACTGCTGCCACGTGTCACGTCCTGGGCCGCGCGGTGACTCACCGCGCGGTGAGGAGATCTCATCCAAAAAAAAACAATGATTACTTACTCAACACAAATAACAAAAACTAATTAGATGAACTTCTATCATGTAACAAACTTATGAAGTACCGTATGAGTTGATCAGATATTCATGACTAAATTTTATAAATTATGATATGTTTTATTATGTAGAGCTCCACAATATATCGTGCCAAATCGAAATTTTGGATCCAATCCTTGTCATCGTTGAACCATTTCATAAAAATCTAAATAACGTCGTACAAAATGATATCATTTGAAACAGAAGAATGCGTTCCCAGTGTACTATGCTTTTCCCGGTGTACTATGCTTTTGTACTTGTATAGGGAATGAAAAGAGGCCGGATCGCTTCTTATTACACAATCTTTACCTACACTTGTGAAAGAGACTATTTCAGCTACTTGAACCTGTGATCTTATGGTCACAAAACAGCAACCATATCAGTTACTTCAAAATCCGCCTCAGAAGAATTAATCTACGAGTAGTTTTAAAAAAATCACTAGTAATCCTGCATTAGGATCCTGTGTTTACTTGCAGGGTGCAGGAGTGGGTCAGATCGCTTTGATCTGATGTACGCAGCTTTATATTACATTTTGTGTAAAAACTGTTTCTACACGGAACGGTTACTTTCCCAGATTCTCTCACACTTATGGCCTATTAATCTGGGTATGCTAATTTATTCCGATAAGTAAATGAGTTATTCTTTGAAGATTGGATTTCTTAATTTATATCTTAGTCATTTGCACATGTAATCTACTTATTGTTTAAAATTTACACCAAACATCTATACATATTCTATCTAAATTTAGAAAAAAAATTTAAAATTAATATCCCCCGCTCAAACCATGGACAAAAAAATGTCAGAAACAAAAAATATTCCCGGTACATTAGCCTCATGTGTTTACGCAGGATACAGGAAGGGGGCAGATCGCTTCGATCTGATGTACGCAGCTTTATACTACACTTTGTGCAACAAGCCGTTTCTACTCCTCAAACTCGTAACTTTAATGTCACAAAGCAGCAACATTATCAGTTGTTCCAAGCCCGCCCTCTAAAACTAAAATGCCAGAAACAGTAACTAAAAACAAGTGATTGAAATGATAACCGGAACTTGAATCCTAACGCAAGTTGAGTCTATTTATGGTTGGGAAAAGGTTGAACCCCAACTCAAAAAGCCTCCAGTGACTCAGCCCCAAGGAGCTGCATGGAGGATGTAAATCAGGAGTCCAGTAGTCTCCTAGATTAGGTGAGATTTTACACAGTTACCCACATAAGGTGTCCCACAAACCAGAACTTTGGCCTGGTAGCAGAGAAACACCCACACTGTGCGCGTCCCTGGATTCGAACTCAAGACCTCTTGCTGGCAATCCCCAACCCGAGTATCAACTGGAATATGCCCGGGAGCAAAAGAAAAGGTCTATTTATTTATTGTACTGGATACGTCATTTCTTCTTAAAAGATCCAGTACTCATCATTCTCTCCCAAGGGTTGAGTTACGAAAATAAGACCAAGATGATCTAAAAGATGCAAATAATATGGCGATTTAGGATCAGTAGTAGCAACCAGCTGATCGGCCATGAGGGATGACAAACAATATTGGAAAGAAGAAAGGAAACAAATAAAATTGGTGTGGGACAACAACCGAAAATTGCAAACTGACAATTTGCGAAAGGAAAAGTGACGGCCGAAATGCTGAAGAAATAGCAAGAACGGCGACAACCAATGAAATGGATCAAATTTGTTCTGATACCATGAAGAAACGTATGAAACGTGTATTTCTGATATATTTAACTTTACATATGCCGTGTACTACATATATTGAAGTCATACAAAACTAAAGTCCTATAATCAGGAATATCTCAACCTCTACAACAAACTAACAAATATTATCTACAACTTTATCTATATCTCAACATCCTGCAAACTGTTCCTGCACCACTATATCTCCAGTACAATCTATAGAAGCAGGATCCCTAACAAGTGAATCCTCCTCCATGTCAGCTACTCCAGCCGGTGCAAATACGCATCGGTTACAGTCTGTGGACAAAAGGCATGTTTTTCTGTACTTGTCTTCACCTCCATCTACAGGCATGGCGACTCCTGGCTTTGCAGGATTCTTGAAATCAGGTTGGTAAGTTCTTCCAATGACACCTTCAACTCGCAATGACAATGCATCAAACCCGAACTGCATTTCCAGGTGAGCGAAGCAATTATCAGAAGGTATTTGATAGTTGTGGATCCTGTCATCCTCCTTAGTTACTGGAACCACATTTCCTGGAATCTGTGCCTCCAATCTCCATAGGCACAAGTCGTTATGGTCGTGAAACGTTTGTGTCGAGATAGTTGGATATGCTCTATAAGGCACAGTAAAATGTGGATATGGTGTTAAAAGTATGTTCTATAAGAACAATTCTGGATATGTAAAAAAAAAAAAAAGAAAAAGTTGTACTAGTTCAATCTGTAATGCATTACTCTGTTACAAGTTCAAGATATAAGAATCTAAAATGGAAATCACTAGGCTTCAACTACGGAGGACACTGGCGATATTTGGCTTCAAGATTAAGAGGGGCAGTTGCTTTTATGCTCAGGAGATGGAAGAAGAATGTGTGTGATAGACGTTCAGATCTATATGATTCTGGGTCTTTCAACTTTTGCAATTTCTTGGTACTAGAAGGAATTTTACTCTTATAATTTGGAAATCCTTTGCGGTTAAGGGAGAATCTCACAAGGCGTATTTATTTTCTCATTGTAATCATTCTTGCTTTAAGCCGATCAAGAATTTTTGTTCATGTTAGCGTGATACTCTAAAGCTGAACGCACAATTTCTGTAGTCATCAGCACTTTGACAAGCACCCCTGTTTCAATTAGTTCTCTGGTGGTCTTATATTCATGCTGATGAGACCAAAATCCACCTATTCAGATAAAGACAACGTTCAAGTTAGTCAATAGCGGTCAACGTAAGACCATCTCAGACAGTTGACTGGCACTTGAGACCAAAATACCGAACTCCAGCTGCCCTGGTCAGGAGATCTCGGGAATACCTCAAGCACGGGTGAAGCAAAATCTCAGCATAGCGCACAAATTCAGCCAATATGGTACTTGGCCGATGTGGTACTTGGCCAATATAGGATTCGACCATTATGGTCTTCGGCTACTATAATGTAAGGCAACATATCAAATTGACCACAGTATATCTCGGCCACATTAAGCCTCAGCAAGGCCAAGCTTCAGTCCGGCTAATGCTCAGCTCGACCATAGTGGATTCTCGGCTAGGCTACATCCCTGCCAGAGTTCAGCTCGGCCAGAGCACCTCGGCCAAAGCATCTCAATATAAGGCCTCGAACATAAGTCCTTAAATTTGTCCCTCCGATTATTTAATAGGCGGCCTCAGCACTTTTGTCTAAGAGGCCAATTTGGCATCTCGGCCAAACGATCTCGGCCGTAAAGGGGGGTCTCGGTCTCAGGCCCTTGGTTCTCAGCCAAGGGTCTTCAACAGTTCATCTCGGCCATGGGTCTTCGACTATTGATCTCGGCCAGATTATAACTCAGCCACAATACTGTTTGCTGCGTGGCCTTCATGCCACCTTATGTCTCCAGCTGTCAACCATGCAACGGATAGTTGCCAGCACAGCAACCCCCAGCTGCCACATGGCTATCATGCAAGCCAGAAATGACACGCAACTCTCAACTTCAACAACTATAAAAAGGGGCTTCATCAACAATCGAAGGCCAAGTCTCTGGTGAGTCATCAGCAGACTTCATCTCAGCTCGTCCCACACCTTGGCCGACCCCAAAAAGGTTTTATACAGCCTTTATTCCAGCTTAAGCTCTACGCTAAAAAAACCCAGGACTGACTTAAGCGTCGGAGGGTTTTCCCAGGGCAGCGCCCTGGGACCTCTAACGTTACTCTTCCCTCTCAGGTTCCAGCGACGGAGTTAGACGGAAGATTAACGGCACTCTACCTGGATCGTCTCCGATCCACCCGGCGAGCAAATCCGGTCTCGTCATTTGGCGCTAGAGGAAGGGCCCTGAACCTCCGGTCCATATCCACTATACCATCACGGAGCTGACATATTACTCCTTTTGGGAGCTGAAATTAGCCCCTACCATCTGCCGAGGTGATCCATCACCTTAATAATTATATTAAGGTGGTCAGAAGCATCCAGGTCTCTTGATGCTTGAAGTTTGCTTTGGCCCCACTACAGTTATTGAATAATCTCAGCTGGCCGAGTTGTGCAATATTTTCTGCTCAGATCTCTGACTTAGCTCAGCTCCGCCACTATCGAATTTGCCCACTCTTTTCACTGCTAAGTGCCACCAACGAAGTTCATCAATATACAGAGGTGGGATGCAACAAGCCCCTCAGTTTTTGGGCAGCATAGTTCTCGGCCAACCATGAAACTCGGCTGTAGGCTTCGGCCAAAAGTATCTCAGCCAAAATGATTTTCGGCCATGGGATTTCGGCCAGACCATATTCTTGGCCGAGAAACACAACTGCCGATCTCGGCTCAGCATTTGAGACCCAACTGACGGTTGACATTTGCGGCACGTTATTACCCGCTAACTAAGGAGTTTGTTTCCCATCCTCGGACTTTGGAAGCGCTGGAGATACTAAGAGAATGGGCGTTGGGCTGAGTGGCAATAGTACAATTGTGGATCGGTTTGCTTATTGTTCCACAGAAGAATCGTTTCCAAAGCAAGTGCCTGAAAGATCTTTTGTTCATAGGGACAACAGAAATACAAATAATGGCTTTGACAACTCCTTTTCCTGATCATCACTTTATATAAGTATACGAATAATGGCTTTGAATGCCTTTCTTATTTCCAAGGCATTCAAGTTAGCACCTGGGTTCTCGGTCAAAATGATTTTCGGCCATGGGATCTCGGCCAGCCCTCGGCCCTGCCATAGTGATCTCGGCCTTATATTATCAAGAGGCCCATCTCTGATCAAATCTCTGGCTCAGTTCAGCTAGGCCTCATATTATCCGAAGAGGGATCTCATCCAGACTATGGGACAGGTTTCCCTATAAGACCTCAGCAGGCCTGAGGCAAAAGACCTCGCAGGTTCGAGGCAAATGCCCGCTAAAGGGTATCTTAAGACCTCAGCAGGCCTGAGGCAAAAGACCTCGCAAGTTCGAGGCAATTGCCCGCTAAAGGGTATCTTAAGACCTCAGCAGGCCTGAGGCAAAAGACCTCGCAAGTTCGAGGCAATTGCCCGCTAAAGGGTATCTTAAGACCTCAGCAGGCCTGAGGCAAAAGACCTCGCAGGTTCGAGGCAATTGCCCGCTAAAGGGTATCTTAAGACCTCAGCAGGCCTGAGGCAAAAGACCTCGCAGGTTCGAGGCAATTGCCCGCTAAAGGGTATCTTAAGACCTCAGCAGGCCTGAGGCAAAAAACCTCGCAAGTTTGAGGCAAATGCCCCCTAAAGGGTAAACTCATATGAGCAGGCTTTCATAAATCCTCCGATGCGGGGGGCAGAGGTAAAATGTCGGTGTACATGCACCTCTTCAGACCTAGCAGGGCTAAGCAGAACTGTACCAAAGTACAACACTTCAAGCTTTTTGAAGCTCAGCTGAAGCAGTGCAGGATTCATGCTTTATCTATTTTGATTCAGCTCGGCAGAATAACAGGTTTATTCTACCTTTTAAAGCTTAAACAGTTTATTTTGATAACTGTCTGCAGGCGTAAAAATTGTCAAGTACAAAGCAGAGCAGCAGTAAAATTCCTGGCCTCGGCAAATAAGAAGTCGGCCAGGCCTCAGCCCGGCTGGAATGAATCTCAGCTAGGCTTCAGCCTGGCCAAAGCACCTCGGCCAAAGTATCTCGGGCAGGCCTCAGCATAAGGCCTTTCTGTCAAATGTTTAGTATAAGGCCTTACATTTCATCAAATTGGCCATAAACTTTCGGCCATCATGATTGAACCTCGGCCCCAATTTTCTCGGCCTTCCCGCCTCATCAATTGGCAGGCTGGGAACATTTCCATCAAATGATGTGACATCCAGATATGGTCTTGCAAGTATCTTTGTTATCATGGCAAAACAAATCAAGAAATGTTTTTTCCTTATGATGAATCTCGGCCTTGGATCTCGGCCATTGGTTCTCGGCCAGGCCCCGGACGACCACAGTGCATCTCAGCCACTGTTTTGTTCTGGGTTAACTTCCGAACTACGATCTCGGCAACTGAATAGATTAGTCTGCCCTTCCTGTTCGGCTCGGCCAGACTAATCTGGAGGCATAATGATGAGACCAAAATCCACCTATTCGGATAAAGACAACGTTCAAGTTAGTCAATAGCGATCAACGTAAGACCACCCTAGACAGTTGACTGGCACTTGAGACCAAAATACCGAACTCCAGCTGCCCTGGTCAGGCCTCAGCCCGGCTGCAGGAGATCTCGGGCATACCTCAAGCACGGGTGAAGCAAAATCTCAGCATAGCGCACAAATTCAGCCAATATGGTACTTGGCCGATGTGGTACTTGGCCAATATAGGATTCGACCATTATGGTCTTCGGCTACTATAATGTAAGGCAACATATCAAATTGACCACAGTATATCTCGGCCACATTAAGCCTCAGCAAGGCCAAGCTTCAGTCCGGCTAATGCTCAGCTCGGCCATAGTGGATTCTCGGCTAGGCTACATCCCTTCCAGAGTTCAGCTCGGCCAGAGCACCTCGGCCAAAGCATCTCAATATAAGGCCTCGAACATAAGGCCTTAAATTTGTCCCTCCGATTATTTAATAGGCGGCCTCAGCACTTTTGTCTAAGAGGCCAATTTGGCATCTCGGCCAAACGATCTCGGCCGTAAAGGGGGGTCTCGGTCTCAGGCCCTTGGTTCTCAGCCAAGGGTCTTCAACAGTTCATCTCGGCCATGGGTCTTCGACTATTGATCTCGGCCAGATTATAACTCAGCCACAATACTGTTTGCTGCGTGGCCTTCATGCCACCTTATGTCTCCAGCTGTCAACCATGCAGCGGATAGTTGCCAGCACAGCAACCCCCAGCTGCCACATGGCTATCATGCAAGCCAGAAATGACACGCAACTCTCAACTTCAACAACTATAAAAAGGGGCTTCATCAACAATCGAAAGCCAAGTCTCTGGTGAGTCATCAGCAGACTTCATCTCAGCTCGTCCCACACCTTGGCCGACCCCAAACAGGTTTTATACAGCCTTTATTCCAGCTTAAGCTCTACGCTAAAAAACCCAAGACTGACTTAAGCGTCGGAGGGTTTTCCCGGGGCAGCGCCCTGGGACCTCTAACGTTACTCTTCCCTCTCAGGTTCCAGCGACGGAGTTAGACGGAAGATTAACGGCACTCTACCTGGATCGTCTCCGATCCACCCGGCGAGCAAATCCGGTCTCGTCACATGCCGTTTGCGTTCCTAGTATTTCGTTGAATGAAATGTATTTTGTTACTTTGATCGATCGAGTACAACAGATCCTATCTATGGTATGCAATAATGGATAAAGACAAGATTGATTCAATTTGATATCATTTGTGATCACGGTCTTATCTTCCCTCGATTAGTGTTTTGACTTGTGTACTGATGAAGTCGGATCTTCACCAGAGATCAAGATGACCTCAAAATGATTCCGTCAGTTAACGTTAAAGATTTATTAACTGGGATTGAGAATGTGTAGCTGTAATAGCGCCAAATATCCTGCACAAAGGAGCACAGGTCAAAGGTACTGGGGGTTAGCCCCGGGAAAAACCCTCCGATGCTCAAGTCAGTTTGGGCCATATCTCTCTGAGATTCAAATTTAAAGGATGAGTTAGGAATTTCTCACAGTATTTGCCGAGGAACAGGGTATATGAATATGTTGTAAAGTCTGGTCCTCCTCCTTTGTCTTGGTCTGCTTACCTTTATAGATCTCTTTCCCAATCTAAGATTTTGATGATAGCTTGGAGAAGACGCTTTGTTTAGGGCAGAGAGCTTAAGGCATAATAGGTCTGCTGATGTGACCAATAGGTCGACTGATGTGATCAATAGGCCGGCCTGGTTGATGTAACTGATAGACTGGCTGTTGTGACCTTGGCGTGTTCAAGAAGACTAACCAGCTGTAGTCGCTATATTTGAGAAGTATCTCCGTTTGAGGGTCCCACGAAGTATTATCGTAATGGGTCCATTTGCTGTGGTACACAGCTGACCTCTGCCGAAGTGCACGACCTGCTGTGGTACACAGTTGAACCTTGCCGAAGTGCGTGACTTGGCCTTATCTCGTGGAAGTGGTCTGAAGTGCGGTATATAGACATAGGATAACGTTGATGCCGAGGTGCATACCTTAGCCCATTCTATCTGAGGATGCCACAATGCCCTGCTGAAGTACCATTGAGGTTTGGACAGCCGTACTTAAGAGCTGAATTGCTGAACTGCAGTACTTGGAACGTTGAGCCACTGACATTAAGTTGTTGACTGCTGTTGACTAATTGGATGGTTTTATTATGGTTTATCATGTACTTTCCATCACCCTGATTTATATACTTTCTATTGCTGTTTCGATTTTCAGATTGATGTCCGAGGAGACTCTTTTGGTCTATTGTCCGCGCATCCATTGGCACCAGAAGTATCACTGCACCACCTGGACTATGTTGAACCATTGTTTCCAAATCAAACCCAACGCCAATCTCTAACAATTTCTCTTTCCGCTTCTTTTTTGGTCTGTTATTTGCTCACAATATTACCGATCTCACACACTTGGATGTAGGTGGATTATTATTCTGAAAGTAGTTACCATGTACATCATGTAAATTTTTTCATCTGATTAATATTTTGAACTAGCATAATTAGAGATAAAACGTAACTTATTTTATCAAAAACGAATACAAAATCATAATACTACTATACCGTTGGCATAAACTCTTTCATTAAATTCTCTTATTATTCTTGTTTTCCCGTCCTAGCTAGTGCGTATATATAAATATCAGGCATATGATTGCTTCGACAGATTAACATCCACCTATTCAGTTTTAAAAAAACTAAATCAAATTTGGTCTCGCAGCCCACTCCAGACTGTTTGTTTCAATTTTTTCATGTCAAGTGCTAACAATAAGCATAATAAAAGATGAATTTATATATGCACACCATTTATATTATTACCTCCGTAAACAGCTTTTTCATGCTTAAACACGGCTTGGTTTGATTGGCGCTCCCATGAACTTTATTCACTCGGGAGTAGGGTCGAACAGTTCACAAACTGTTTTATTTCGATTCGTGTTTGACTCGATTTCGTTTGTTAATTATGAACCGAGTTTAAACACTCGTTTACTAAAAAGAGCCAAACTGCTTGTGAACTGTTCGGCTCGTTTAAACAGTAATAGTATTTTCGAGTTAAACTCGAACAAAATTTAATGTTTGTTACAGTAAACGACCTGAACCAAATAGTTCGTTTAACTACACAAATTCGAATTCGAAAACCTGAAATTCGGTTTAGTTCGGTCAGTTAACACCTACTCGGAGAGAATTTGTCTGTCAAAGTATAAATTTGGCAACATAAAATTGAATATCCTTTGTCAGCAAAAACTTCTAAACTAGCAAATTTGACCTTTTCCTTTACATTTAGAATAGAACAATTTAGGCGCTGCTTTTTTGGAGGTTCCAATTGGAGATTTAGGCATCCAGATCCTCACTTGAAAAAAAAAAATATATTCTCTACCTTTTTAAAATGCAAAACTAAGCCTTTTTGTTTGAAGAAGACACAATGCACCTAGTAGTGTGTTGTGTGTAGTATGTTATGTCGTAAAACACAATACACATAGTGTAAAGTAAGACTATGTATACTCAAGCTGCGGAAATAGCTTTTTGCCCAAAGCGTTAGGTAAAGTTGTGTACATCATATCGCGAGGCGATCCGGCTCCTCCTCGGATCTTGCACAAACACAGGAACCTAGTGCACGAGGAACGCATTTTTTAAAAAAAAAAAATTCAAAAGAGAATCTTCACTCGAGGTTTAGAGGGACGATGTCAATAAGAACGATTCCATAGTATCAAAAGCATTCCTGTCATTGTTTGTTTTATGTGGCTTTGTCATGTTGGTTTAATACAAAATCTTATAGTATAAGTTTTATTAAGTTGGACCGTCTAAACATATTTTTTGTTCTCAAGACCAGGTTTTGTCAGTAAGACAAAAGACGAGAATGATACATTCCATGCACAACTAATAACAGCTGATAATGTTAGAATATCTCATAATACTCCAAAAAAAAATAGTAAAAGATATATGTTATTTCAAATAGTATTTGGTAAACTCAAGTGTGATTTATTGTTTGACATTAATCCATGTTGGGATCATCGCTAATCATATTTTTATCTGATGAAAAGAGGCATCAGAGTATCAAAATATCAATCTCTGATGACTATCTAGTTTTGGTGTTTTTCACATAGATTATGGGATCTACCGTACGGCCGATTATTTTCCGGCGGTGGCGGTTCCGATGCCAGCTTGGCTATTGGCAAAACTTGGCTGCTTTAGTTTAAAAATATATGATAATTTATTTTGTGTACACTTTTTTCATTTTCTTTTTTTAATAGAAATTTTGCTTGCACAATTGATAAATGGAATGAGCTTGGAATTTGTCCATCGTACTGTTTTGTTAGGTTCTATGTCTTTTGCAGTAAAAGTGGGGGAAAAAAATGAAGATATGTGAATTCATGACCTCCGAAGTGGATGAATAAGCAGTAAAAGAACAATTGCACATTACAATACCAAAGTTATGGAGATCTTCTGTAATATAACTTCCTCTTATACTTTAAGTGTTATTGGCCTTCGTCCATTTAAATAGAGATAAAATTGACTTTACATGTGACATTTTATTTCATTTTGTCCGTAAAATAGTATACCAAATTTTTAGACCATATTACACAAACTAATAAGATATACTCTTATAAAGTTGACAAAATTATTTGATCAATGGAATGAAAAAAATACATACATTCATCGAAAAAACAACTATGGTTTATTCTATGTATTAATTAGATTACTTATTTTGTCTGAGTTGCAAATCGAAAGATTGCGACTTTGAATTGACGCATAAAATTATGACCAACTTTAAATGGAAGTTATTTCTCTAGTCAGAGAGTCAGGTCCAAAATTTGGTGAGTCCACATTTTGAGAAGCCTATATCTCCAAATTTTGTATTCCTACATAAGACACTATGATTTATCAGTCCAAAATATTTGTTTATGTTTGTAAAAGAAAATATTTGTACAATTTTAGAATTTTAAAAACACTTTATCAAATATTCACCATCTTTTCAGTTCTACCCTTTATTTAATGTCACTTGCTCTTGGTTAGAATTACTAAAGAGGGTAAGGTTAATAATTCACTGCTAAGTCTTTTTCTCAACTTGAAAAAATGGACAAACAAGTCGGGACTTCAATTAATTTAAATATGGATGGGGACTTTGGAGCAACTGGTAAAGTTGTTGATTTGTGAACTTGAGGTCACAGGTTCGAGCCGCAGAAACAGCCTCTTGCACAAAGTGTACGGTAATGTTGTGTATATCAGATCGCGAAGTGATCCGGTCTCTCTCCAGACCCTAAAACACGGGAGCCTAGTTTACCGGGAACGCCTTTTTAATTAATGTAAATATCAACGATCCTTTTAGAACACAACAACAACAACATTACCCTATTGCCTTACCGGCTCCCGTCTATGGCGGGTTATAGGAGGGTCGGATGTACGCAACCATACCCATGTGTTAAAATCACATAGAAATTGTTTACGGATGACATAAAATATTTTACTAATCCTTTTTAGAACACATAAAATATTATTTTATTATATCACTAATTATTTTTGTTTACTTTACTATTGAAAGTAGTTGTTACTTTCGCTCTTCATGTTATCAATTAGCTATCCCATTAAACACCCTCATTAAACACCCTCTTATCAATCTCTATAGCAATTATTTTTGTCTTCAAAGGCATACCCCATTAGCATGCAGTGTTGGGTTCAAACCCTCCATTAATTGTTGTGGTACATTCGAATACGGACTCTTTTCACATGGCAATGTACAACAACATCACCCCATTGCTTTAAAGGCTCTCGCTTATGACAGGATATGGAAGGTCGGATATACGCAACTATATCTATGTGTTAGAAACACATAGATGTTATTTCCCGATAACCCATAATGAAAATTACGTGTCGATGAACTGCTACTTCACAATAGAAGAAGCGCATCCAATTTAGTGAATCATTTTGTTTTATTCTATCATATTACAAAGTCAAAAGAGATTTCGTACTTAACTGCATTGGAAATGAAAAATTCACATGCCAATGTAAAACCCCCCCCCAAAATCTATCTGAAGATATATTTCGAGTTACATTCTTCGTAAAGCTATAAAAGAGATTGTCATGACCCGAAAAAGTTTTCAACCTTTTTTTACAGAAATTACTTTTACCGGTCAATGTGAAAACAGCAACAAGCAAATAGGTAGTAGCTAGCATGGTTACTAAATTTGCTACTAAAACTACTATGCTAAATGCGAAGACACGGTTTTAGTGTGCGTTAAAGACGTGTTTAGTACCTCCAATTTACACATTGATACAAAGCAAAGATATAGCCAAAAAGAGTCAAGTAAATTTGGATTTCCTCCCTATCCTTACTATTAAATTGCAACTACAATATATCATAATTATCATTTCATCAGTCCAATGTAACGGAAGAGAGCATCCAAAATCAAACTTGTCCTTTTGTTTGTTTGATATTGAAAGAGAACAACGACAAACTTTGCAAGAAAGTTAACTCCAAGACGTTTCATTCTTGTTATATTATTCTTTATACTTTGCGTATTTATAGCTTGAAACATCATTATGGATCATCGAGAAACAACCTTTATATGTTTGTAACACATGGATATGGTTGTGTACATCCAATCCCCCCATGTCCTGCCATAGTCGGGAGCCTCTAAGACAATAAGTTAATGTTGTTGTTGTTGTATCCTTTGGGTCTTTGTTTATATCTGCCTACTGAGATCTTCCTCAATTCCATGGCGAACCGGTGGTGGGCTGGAAATCCGGCCACTAATCTCATCCCTTCTTCCCCTGCATCTCCAATTTCTAGTGCCGTTCCAAAAGAGCAAGTTCCTATTGAGGAGAAACATGAAGAAGAAGGGAAGAATCAGGAAGATCTTCAGATCGCCGAGCTGGGTAGTTCCAGCCGTCGCCCAAGGGGCCGGCCGAGGGGTTCAAAGAATAAGCCAAAACCACCGATTATTATAACAAAAGAAAGCCCTGACGCGATTCTGGCCTACGTGCTGGAGATAAGCAGCGGCAATGATATCGCCGCTTGCATCGCCTCTTATTCTAAGAGCCGTCACAGAGGAGTTCTGATCCTCAGTGCAAGTGGTATCGTGAATGATGTGGGCCTACACCAGGTGTCACCACTGGCACCTGGTGGTGGGGTGATTACATTACAGGGGAGATTTGAGATATTAACTTTATCAGGTGCTTTTTTACCTGGTCCATCACCGCCTGGGGCCAGTGGGCTGACTGTTTACTTAGCTGGCAGTGATGGACGGGTGGTCGGTGGAAGCGTGGCGGGCCCGTTGGTTGCTTGTGGACCGGCGGTGGTTGTGGCAGGGATATTTGGTGGTGCAACTTTTGAGAGGCTGCCTTTGGAGGATGGGAATGAACAAGGGGTTCAAGTGCATTCTCCTTCTTTGTCTGGTGGACTGCAACATCCTAATATGATGTCCCAAATTTCTCATGATGTATATTGGAACAATCCTCTACCTCCTCCCTCTGCTTGATTCAGACAAGAATATCAGTTGGGGTTTTGTTCATTTCTATGTGGATGATCTCTTGCTCCACTTTTACCTCACTCCACTCGTCACCACGCGACACGTGGCAGCAGGGATGAGTGGTGAGGCTAGATGAGGGTCGTCCGTATCTAGCCTTCCCACCCACCCATACTGCCACGTGTCGCGTGATGATGAGTGGAGTGAGGAGAAAGCGGTAAGGGGATCCTAACCCATTTCTATGTGCATGGTACTGTTTCAATTGGAGAAATGACGGTTCCCCAAGGCAAAGATCCATGCAGAATCCTTTGTTACAAGAGGTTCTTTTTTCCCTTTTTTTTCCCAGAGGATTGAAGGATATTTATTTTTATTTTCTTGGGTTAATTTTTATTTTGAGATAACATGTCGTAGGGTGAATAAGTCAGTACACGTAGAGGATATTCGAGTTAGAATTTTTAACGTGAGAAATAGAGTGTAAAGTGATAGAAAACGAGCTCAGAATGTCCTCTATGTGATTTGAGCTTTCAGTGGCAACTTCTGACTTCAGACTTCAAAATTGATGCTAGAGTTCACTTTTTCTATCCTCTCTCTAGAAAACCATACGAACATTCCAAGTATATCTTAACGACAATAAAAGGTACCATTAAGCTATGAGGTCTCTAAAAAAAGCATAATAGAAAGAAAACTCTCACTCTCTATATTTGATAGCTTTAGGTAACTTAATTAGTGAGGCACAATTGCTTGCTCATGATTTGGCGTCCTTATTATTTTCTCATGTTAGACGCCCTGGTAACGTTCTTGGGGCATCATGTAGGTAGATCAGATCTTTTAAATGTTGTTTCTATTAGTTGGGATATATATATTCTACCACATATATCTTCGATAGTTATAGCATAAAAATGAAAATCCCTTATCTATAAAAGAGGGGGAAAAACGGAACAAAAAGTTACATAGCTTTAGATAAATTATCCCTTATTATTATGCCCTTATATGAAAATGAGTTTCTTTTTTTAGAGTGGTTATTGTTGGGAAAATATGGCAAACAAGCAAGAATATGTAAACAATAAAGCCGAGACGAGTCTCAAGATGACTCTGTCCTTAAAGCAATTTAGTCTCTACCAACGAGCAAGGTAGACAACAAGACTAATGTTTCCCAAGATATAACGGCTGTCTTCTTTTCCTTTGCTCTAGGAGAAGAAGAATGAACTTGATTTAGAAGAGAAAGATAAAGGAGAAAGATAGAAGAAGAATGCTGAAATTTCTATAGATTTTTGCAAGAAAGTTGTCTCTATTGAAGATAGCAAGATCTCATATATATAGACCTTGGATTGTGTTAAAAACCATGTTTGAAAGTCATTTCAGCAGTTTTTCTATCAGTTATGGCAGTTGTTTACCGTTCATAGGTGAAGGGAGATGATCCTTGGATCAAAAGTTGCAACCCAAAATGAAAGGTTCTGTCCGCTGGCACGTCGATCTCTCACGTCGATCGATCGACGTACGTCGATCTCTCACGTCGATCGATCGACGTACGTCGATCTCTCACGTCGATCTCTCGTTGAGAGATCGATGTGCCTCAGATCCACGTCGAACCCTGACGTCGATCGATCGACGTACGTCGATCTCTCACGTCGAACCCTCATTGAGAGATCGACGTCCTCAGATCAACGTAGATCTCTCACGTCAGTCTCTCAATGAGAGATTGACGTCCTCAGATCAACATAGAACCCTCATTTCAATCTCCCAAACAACCTCATATACATTCTATATAAGTTTGGAGCACACGGAAAGGTACTTAAACGTACTTTTTCCAACAATCCCCCACATGATCCAAACTTATATAAAGACAACTTCCGAACGTTAAACAACTAACCTCTCCATTATCAATCGAAGATAATGACACATAACGGATACGATGACTTGTGGTCTTGAATCGCCGGTAGTACAACTTGAGTTATATAAACGGAAGTAAGATGAACTTCGTCTTGAATCTTACTCCACTATTGTTTATATGAACAACAAGAAGACATATCATTATCTACTTCTCCAAGTTCGCGGTTTTGGTGCGATATCGGCCATGCACCTATCTCAGGATTCATAAGCTCTCTAGAGAGTTTTCCAGGCTCTCACAGGAAGCGGCACCACTTCCAAGCTTACATAGGTGAAATTCATCAAGTGTGCACTGTTCACACCACCAAACATTATGGCTATGAATTTTTCATTAAGAGATTCTTAAAATCTCACCCTCAAGTCATTACAGTGAGCACTATCAACAACAACACCATAAGGAGGGACACTTAGATAGTGCAACATAGAATTCTTTCATGACTTGTTCTTACCACATTGAACCCCGTTCGTAGGATCTCTACTAATAGTGGGTTGGGTTCCCATCATGAAGAATTCTCTACAGATGGAATAAGTCCCATCCCCCTCGATGTTTCGTAGACTAACTTCTTGTTTAGTCCTTTAGTTAAGGGGTCTGCAAGGTTAAACTTGGTTCTTACAAACTCCAAGTTCACCACCCCAGAACTAATCAAATCACGCACAATGTTGTGCCTTAAACGGATGTGCCGGCTCTTCCCATTGTATATCTTGTTCCTTGCACGTGCAATCGCAGCCTGAGAATCACAATGAATAGATACAGAAGGCATAGGTTTAGACCATAAAGGAATATCAACAAGTAAATTCCTTAACCACTCGGCTTCTGTACTAGCAAGTTCTAAGGCAATAAATTCAGACTCCATTGTAGATTTTGCACTACAAGTTTGTTTACATGATTTCCAACAAATAGCTCCACCACCCAATGTGAAAACATATCCACTAGTGGAGTTTATTTCATCATTATCAGTCACCCAATTAGCATCACAATAGCCTTCTAAAACAGCAGGTGATCCTGTAAACATGAGTCCTAAATTCATTGTCCCTCTAAGATACTTTAATAAACGTCTTAATGCACACCAATGACTCTCATTTGGGTTATGAGTGTATCGTGCAAGCCTATTCACAGAATATGCAATGTCAGGCCTAGTGCAATTCATCAAATACATTACACTACCAATTATCCTAGCATATTCACATTGAGACACACTATCACATTTGTTTTTGGTCAAAGTAACATGCGAGTCGTAAGGCGTACTTACTGGCTTTACATCGTAGTGATTAAACTTTCTCAACATTTTCTCCACATAATGTTCTTGAGAAAGTAAATAACCCCCACACTTCTCTATTAACTTAAGACCAAGAATTAAGTCCGCCTTCCCCATGTCTTTCATATCAAACAAAGAAGACAACAACGATTTTGTATCATTAACAACATTTATGTTGGTTCCAAATATCAACATATCATCAACATAAAG
The DNA here is from genome assembly GCA_036186865.1 of Eustoma russellianum. NCBI lineage: Eukaryota > Viridiplantae > Streptophyta > Magnoliopsida > Gentianales > Gentianaceae > Eustoma > Eustoma russellianum. Next base: position 6,889,309 of record AP025056.1, read on the forward strand.
GCAAATAATGACACCATCACAATCATTGAACTTACTATACACACAACGGTCACTTTCATTTACTATATAACCATTAGACACTAATGCGTTATCAAACTTCTCGTGCCATTGTTTAGGTGCTTGCTTAAGACCATACAAAGACTTCTTAAGCCTACACACTTTGTGTTCTTGACCTTTAACAATCATACCCTCCGGCTGTTTCATATAAATCTCCTCTTCTAAGTCTCCATTTAGAAAAGCTGTTTTCACATCCATTTGGTGAATAACAAGCTTGTGAATGGAGGCAAGTGCTACTAGGACTCTAATTGTAGTGATCCTAGCAACCGGTGAATAAGTGTCAAAGAAGTCAATTCCTTCTTGTTGTGTGAACCCTTTTGCGACAAGCCTAGCCTTAAACTTATCAATTGTTCCATCCGCCTTTAGTTTCTTCCTAAAGACCCACTTACAACTGATAGGTTTACATCCTCTAGGCAAGTCCACTAACTCCCAAGTATTGTTACTTAAAATAGACTCAAGTTCACTATCTATGGCTTCCGTCCAAAACTTAGAATCAATCGACTTAATTGCTTCTCTGTAAGTTTTGGGGTCATCTTCTAAAATGAAGGCTGTTATGAAGTCACTTCCAAATGACTTTTCAGTTCTTTGTCTCTTACTCCTCCTAGGTTCATCAACTTCTTGATTAACTAGGGACTTACTAGACTCACCTATTTCAGTTTTAGAAATATGCTCGGATTGTCTATTCATGGGAAATATATGCTCAAAAAATTCAGCATCTTTAGACTCCAATATAGAACTGTTGTCTAAAGCCATGAATCTATATGCTGCACTATTTTGAGCATACCCGATGAATACACAATCTCTTGTCTTGGATCCGATTTTACTTTTCTTAAAATCTGGAATTCCGACCTTGGCTAGACACCCCCACACTTTCAAGTAATTTAAGTTGGGAGCATAGCCTTTCCACAACTCATAAGGAGTTTTATCTAACTTCTTATGAGGTAATCTGTTTAAAATATGACAAGCTGTCAAAATTGCCTCCCCCCACAAATTGTCCGGCAATCCTGAACTAACCAACATGGCATTCATCATATTTTTCAACGTTCTATTTTTCCTTTCGGCTACTCCATTTGACTGGGGTGTGTACGGGGGTGTGACTTCATGAATAATGCCATTCTCTTCACAAAACTTTTGTAAAGAGTCTGTGCTATATTCACCCCTCTGTCTGTTCTAAGCCTTTTGATCTTTAAGTCTAGTTGATTCTCAACCTCGTTCTTATAACTTATGAACTTAGACTCGGCCTCATCCTTATGACTTAACAAATACACTTTTGAGTATCTAGAATAATCGTCGATAAAAGTAACATAATACCTTTTACCACCTTTACTCATGTGATTCTTGAAATCACCTAAGTCACTATGAATCAAGCCAAGTTTTTGTGAAACTCTATCAACTTTCTTAAATGGTTTCTTATGATGTTTTGCTTCAACACAATGTTCACATTTGTTGAAGTTATCATCATCATAAGAAATTACATTCATGTTCTTAAGTTTCTTTAGTGCTCCTATATTTGCATGTCCTAATCTAGCATGCCACATATCAAGAGACTCAGCAAAATAAACAGAACTAGATGCATTTGTATTATCACAGCAAGTAGCATCAAGAACAAGCAGACCTCCGTTACAAAAACCCTTACCAATAAACTCTCCATTCCTAGACAAAATAAGTTTATCAGATTCTAAAACGAGTTTAATATTAGCCTTGTTCAGCAGCACTCCGGAGATCAAGTTCCTACGCATGGCAGGAACGTGCAACACATTGCTTAACTCCAGTTTCTTCCCAGAAGTCAACTTGAGAAGCACCTTACCCTTTCCGAGGACTTGGGTACTATGTGCATCTCCCAAGAAGACTTGCTCATCACTGCCTATTTCCTTATATTCAGAAAATAGGTCTTTACTGGTAGCAATATGCCTGGTAGCACCCGTGTCTACCACCCATTCCGTAGTGCCACCGACAAGGTTTACCTCTGTCAAGACAACCGCTGCGATGATATCGTCTGCTGCTCCTTTGGCCTCCACAAGATTCGCCTGGTTGCTTGGTTGGCCTTTCCGTTTCCTGCAATTGACTGCTCGGTGTCCCGGTTTCCCGCACACCCAGCAAACTCCTTTCATCTTGTTCTGGCCCTGCACAACAACTTTCTTACCTTTACCTCCACTGTTGTTGCCGCTGCTGCCATAGTTGTTGTGGAACTTGGGCTTCTTCGCAGCATGCTCCACAACGTTGGCCTTGACTCCATTCTCATGATGAGATTCATCTTCCATCCGGTTGTTCTCTTCGATGCGTATATGTTTAATTACTGCATCTAGAGACAACTTCGCATCATCGTGCTTTCCCCTCTTCTTGTATTTACTCCAAGAAGGAGGAAGCTTCTCCAACAATGCCGCCGCCTGGAATGTCTCATCAACCTTGATCCCTTCGTGTTCCAGATTATCCACCAACTGCTGGAACTGATGGATTTGATCATTGATTGGAGAATGATCAACCATCTGGAACTTCAAGAATTCACTCACCACATACTTGCGTTTGCCAACATCTTCAGCACCATATTTGTTCTCCAGTGCTGACCAAATCTCTTTTGCAGACGTAAATTTGACATAAATGTCAAACAGAGAATTGGACAGAAAATGTAGAATGTGGCCTCTGCAAGTGGTGTTGTCTGCATCGTATTTCTTTGCTTCAGTTTCATCATTGGGTTTGTCCATCTTGAGTACATATGAAACTGACAGCATTTCGAGGAAGAACAACACCTTGGCCGCCCACCTCTTGTAGAACTTGCCATCAAATGGCTCCAACTTCGACATATCCGGTAAAGCTTGCTTGGATGCCATCATAAATTGCTTTAAGATTGTTGGGAAAATATGGCAAACAAGCAAGAATATGTAAACAATAAAGCCGAGACGAGTCTCAAGATGACTCTGTCCTTAAAGCAATTTAGTCTCTACCAACGAGCAAGGTAGACAACAAGACTAATGCTTCCCAAGATATAACGGCTGTCTTCTTTTCCTTTGCTCTAGGAGAAGAAGAATGAACTTGATTTAGAAGAGAAAGATAAAGGAGAAAGATAGAAGAAGAATGCTGAAATTTCTATAGATTTTTGCAAGAAAGTTGTCTCTATTGAAGATAGCAAGATCTCATATATATAGACCTTGGATTGTGTTAAAAACCATGTTTGAAAGTCATTTCAGCAGTTTTTCTATCAGTTATGGCAGTTGTTTACCGTTCATAGGTGAAGGGAGATGATCCTTGGATCAAAAGTTGCAACCCAAAATGAAAGGTTCTGTCCGCTGGCACGTCGATCTCTCACGTCGATCGATCGACGTACGTCGATCTCTCACGTCGATCGATCGACGTACGTCGATCTCTCACGTCGATCTCTCGTTGAGAGATCGATGTGCCTCAGATCCACGTCGAACCCTGACGTCGATCGATCGACGTACGTCGATCTCTCACGTCGAACCCTCATTGAGAGATCGACGTCCTCAGATCAACGTAGATCTCTCACGTCAGTCTCTCAATGAGAGATTGACGTCCTCAGATCAACATAGAACCCTCATTTCAATCTCCCAAACAACCTCATATACATTCTATATAAGTTTGGAGCACACGGAAAGGTACTTAAACGTACTTTTTCCAACAAATGAAAAGAGATTTGAACTGCCGACACCGTCATTCTCAATGCCTACTTTGTAATTCGTAGTCATATGTTCTAATCCTCTAAACTTACGTTCCATATGGTTTTTATTAGTTGATTTAAAATTTGTTCAACGACATGAATTGAAATACGATCTGAATAATTTAGAAACATGACCTAAAGAGGATTTTTTTTTTTTTTTTTTTTTTTTTTTATGAATGTGATGGTAACGAAAGACATGGGCCGATAGGTGGCTTTTGCACCGTTCGACGACCCGAATTGGTCACATTTTTAGATCATACAACTTACAGGATTCTTGTAAAACTCTTTTACACCGTTTTCTTATAAAAAGAAAAAAAAATCTTTCTCATGTGAAATAAATTATGTCGATCGAACTAATTGGTTGCGAGAGAAAACGTTCTCAGAAACCTGCGCGGGATAAACGACATTAGGGGTCCCAGTCCCAGAGCAGAAAACTCCTCCGATGCTCAATCAGTCATAGTTATAGACATAGTGCATGCTGAGGAGGCATAGGGCAATGACGCGTATTGCAATGTTGGCTGGCCTCATTTGCATAGTCGCCACGTGGTGTCATGTGTCACGACGTATGGCTAAGACTGCTGGCTGGCAGATGTCTGCTCTGGCATATGGGGCGAGCTGAGCTCAGGCCTGTCATCTCGGCAACGTGGCCGAGTAGTGAAGTTGGGGTGACATAGTCTGAGCTGACCGCAGTAGGCAACTGAGCCGAGCAAAAGGCCTCAGAGCCAAAACTACAAGATATGAATGTTGCAACACTGCCAACCGTTAGAGTTGCAGCCTCTGCCGAGTCGGTGTATAAGACGGCTAGCGTTATGGCTGATGCCGAGTTGGTGTAGATGCTAAGTCTTTACTCGGCTGGTCCAATGTGACCGAGACAAGGTGATTGGTACTGAGGCTGACACCTATTTGTCGAGTTGACCTGGATCAGTATTATGGTGACCCACATCTCATGAGTTGTGTTGGCTAGAAACTAGCCAGAGAGATGACCGACTGCCACGTGCTAGTGGCGGGACCCAACAACGTTGAATGTTATTAACTGCAATGATAATATTTGTCGCTATTACCGGCGGTACTTGGGCGAGCGGTTGGTTCATCAATCTTAAGCAGCTTTCTGATTAGATTTGCAATTGCATATAAGGAGGATTTATTGAACAGGAGAAGAAGATATTGTACATTAATCCGTACTGGTGCTAATAGAGATTCGTGGTCAAGAAAGAACGTTGGCGACCACTTGAATCATCTCATGGGATAACGATCCAAAAACCAGGTTGGCTTAGCCACATACGAACAAAGTCTTCCTCTAATTCTGGGTTAATTATAATACGTTTCACATCTATCGAACCTGTTGTATGTGCTCCCTTTAATCCAAAAGATGCAAGCTTTGTCCGGATTAACTCCATTCTGGGTGTCCCATATGAGAATTTACCAACCAAGGCAAATCTATATGGAGACGCTATTTTTTCTCTCCTTTTTTGTCCTTGAAAAAAAAAACACCCAGCTTGATGTGATAAATCTTTGGCTCTTGTAATGGAATCCTAGCATGTTGGGCAGTAGATGATGGAAGGATATCAGGAGAGGATTTTCTATGGGTGCGAGGCGAATTGGGTGGCTCCGGAAGAGACCTAGTCGGCGGCGACGGCGCCGCCATGAACTACCCGAGAATCTTGGAAGGGTTATACCCTCTGAGCTTTTCATTCTTATGCAGTTGATTATTCTTATTCTTCGTCCTTACAATGAATAAGTATCAACTAATTGAATAATTGACCAAAATTGAACAACAAAATATATATATTATGAAAATAGAAAAGACAAAATCTACCTAAAAGAATAAATCAAAACGATTTAATAAATTGGCCGCGTTTGTTATTGTGTGTAAAACTTTTTTTTTCCATGAAGGGGATCTTTATTCATAAATCAAAATCAAATGTTACAACGTGCCACTGGCATAACAAGCTATGGTTACCGGCAGTGCTACCCAATACTATCTATCTGTACAGTAATACATGGCTTCAAAACGACAGCCTCTAGCTTCCTAGCCCTACTCAGAATGACTTTAGCTATGGTTACCGGCGGTGGCAGGCGTAGAGTATTACCGTGAGTTAGTTGATTCCGCCAATACCAAATGCATGATAATGTTTCTCTGAAGACGTAACGCCATTCCACCATTCGCTGCGGAGAGTGCCTCCAGCTATGTATATTAAACAACACCCAGGGTTGCACGTCACTGTGATTCCGAAATTCTGTCCATCCCTCCCAACTGAGCAATTGCTGCCAAACACTCCGTGCCCAGTAACAATCTCGTAATGCATGTAGTAGGTCTTCCACATAAAGATTACAAATACCACTACTACTATTCTCTGCTACCCGTCGGTGGTATAGGAAAGATGCCGTAGGTAATAGGCTCTGATATACCTGCCAAAGGAAAAGATTCAACCGGCCTGGTCCCTTCATCTTCCAAATGTGCTCCCAACTGCGGTCGACTTGGATAGGCAACGTAGATATTTGACACTCGTATGCACTTGCAACCGTGAATTGACCCGAGGATGTTTTTCCCCATCTTATGCTTTCCTGCGGTGCATCACTATCAAATGTAGTCGAAGTTTCCAGCCCAGCAGTTAACAAAGGGACTGTCGCTAGTAAGTGCCGCCACAAAGACGACGTGTTCCTGCGTTGGCGAGTTTGCAGCAGTCCCCCATATTTATGGTTGAGGACTTGGACCCAGAGCAAGTCGGGGCGCGTCAATGTCTGGAATCCCAACTTTGCTAACATGGCTAAGTTCATATCCCTTATACGCTTAAAACCGAGTCCACCTCTATTTTTAGGAAGACAGAGGCTCGTCCACGAACACCAATGGAGCTTCTTCCCATTTTTGTTTTCTCCCCAGAAAAAAGCTCTAGAGAGCTTATCTATTTCATCCAGCAATCCCACAGGTAGCCGCACCGTTTGCATGGCATATGTGGGCATCATTGATAACACGCTCTTTATTAGAACACAGCGTGCGGCTTGGGAAAGTGTTCTGGCTTTCCACGACGCCAACCTTGTCCTCACCTTATCCAAGATATGATTGTATGTTTGTCTACTAATACGCCCTTGGATGAGTGGCATACCAAGATACTGACCGAGATCGTCCGCAAGATTGATACCAAGCCTAGCGAATGCTGCTGGGCGAAAGGATGATGCAATATTAGGTGACACCATTACACTTGATTTGCGCATACTAACTGTTTGTCCAGAGATCCTGCAAAAATCTTTTAAAATATCTACCATGACTATTGCTTGTGATTCAGTGGCAGCACCAAATAGAAGCAAATCATCGGCAAAGAATAGGTGTGATATACTTGGTCCCGCTCTAGATGTCCGGCTGGGTGTCCATAATTTGGCATTTATCGCGCGGTTAATCTGTCCGTTGAGCACCTCCATACATAGTAGAAAATATATGGTGCCAGAGGATCCCCTGACGAATACCCCGTTGCGGTTGAAAAGATTCTGTACACTGTCCATCCCAAATTATGGATAAAGAAGCTGATGTGATAGTGTACATAATTATATTTACCATACTGCTGCTAAATCCAACGGTCACCAGCAGCTCTCGCAAGAAGGACCAACTCACCTTATCATATGCTTTCTCTAAATCTACCTTCACGGCCATATATCCATTTTTACCACGTTTGCTCTGCATGGAATGTACGATCTCTTGAGCAATGATGATATTGTCTGCAGGTTGTCGGCCTGGGATAAACGCACTTTGTAGTGGGGAGATTATTTTATCAATAATCGCCTTCAACCGATTAGCAATGATTTTTGTTATTATCTTAACGACCACATTCGTAAGAGCTATAGGCCGAAAGTCAGATGCATTCTCTGGGGGGGACTTTTTCGGTATTAACGTGATAAATGTCTTACTCATCGCAGGTGGGAAGCATCCTTGTTGGAAGGCCGTTAAGACAAATTCAGTCACCACAGATGCGACATGTGTCCAATTTTGCTGGAAAAAGATCGGAGGGAGCCCGTCGGGGCCAGGCGCTTTATATGGTCCCATCTGAAATAATGCATCTTCAACTTCTTTCGGAGAGATTGGTCTGTTTAACCATTCCTTATCCGTGGAGTTAAAGGAAGATATCAATCCGTCCAAGTCCTGGTGTGAGGAAGTATCAGCCTCTTGTTGGAACAGTCCTCTGTAGTGTGTATATAAGACCGAGCGCATGGCGGCAGGTGTATCAGCCCACTCCCCATGCGTATCCTTCAATCGGGCAACGTACTGTTTCTTTCGTCGAATAGCCATAGACTGGTGGAAAAACCGAGTGTTCTGCTCACCATCACATAACCACTGCATATTATTTTTCTGCTGCCAAACTATCTCGTCCTGTAGTAGTATTTCGTTGTATTCATCCAGCAATTGTGTCTCTAGCCGAGAAAGAAAGCTGGAAGGATGCGTTGCTAGAGATTGTTGGAGTCCCGCCAAGCGAGCAAGGCATCTCTTTCTGCGCTTTATCAAGCTGCCGAAGACCTCTTTTTTCCATATCAACATTTTTTCCACAAAGCAGTTTATGGTGGAAGTGAGGTCTCCCGGGTAGTGCAGCCATGCCGATTGCATGAATGTGGGAAAATCCTTATGTAACAACCAACATGCTTGGAACTTGAATGGCGTTGTGGTGGAATTTTGTTCCTGCGAACCTCCTATCGTTAAAAGGAGTGGATGATGGTCTGAGTTTGCGCGAGGGAGGTGTTGTAAATTGGTGGTGCCGAAGGTGGTCTGCCAATGCTCGTTGGTCCAAGCCTGATCAATACGTTGTTCGACTGAGTGGTGGCCTAGCTGACCATTGGTCCATGTGAAGCGTGGGCCTGAGAAGTCTATCTCCATTAGTTCACATCTCTCAACCATACGAACCATGCGATCGAATCCAATTCCACGAACTGGGCGTCCACCTCTCTTGTCCTCCTGTCGGATCACTTGATTGAAGTCTCCAATCAGCAGCCAAGGAATGTTGATATTCACCGCCATTGCCTCAATATATTCATGAAAAGAATGCCGAAGTGATAAGGTTGGGGATGCATATACTAAGGATATTATTGTGCTGATTGAATCACCCGACAATATGCCAACGGTTAGCACCTGCGAAGTGTAACTAATGACCCTTATACGTAGAACAGTAGCATCCCAAAAAAACCATAAGCCCCCGGAGAATCCACGCGCCTCTACCGCCATAAAGTCTGTAAACTGTGAATGAGATATAATGTGTTTAGCATGAGAACTAGGAACTCGGGTCTCCATAAGAAACAACATACTCGGTTTATAGTCCCGCAACATCGTGGTAATAGTCCTAACTGTCTGGGGTGATCCCGCCCCACGACAGTTCCACGTCAAAAGACGTAACATAGATAGATTAAGAGGAGGTGTTAGGCTGCCCTTGAGCAGGCCCGCCCATAACGATACCGTCTGTATCCATGCCTTGTGCACCATAGGGATGGCTCGTCCTCATATCATTCATGTTTTGTATGGAACCTGCATCAGGAGGTTTTTGCTTAATCTGATCACCCTCATCCATAGTAGATAAGCCTGCATGTGACGTACACATCACACTTTCCTGTAGATCATCATTCCGATGGAGTATCCTCGGTGGGTTACCATTTGTAATATCCGTGAGAGGTCGTTGTGAGGTGGCCTTTGATGATACAGCTGGAAGCGAAGGCCATTCAATCGGCACCCATGTAAGACCTTCGACCATGTTGCTTGTTGGGGTTCCACTCGATTGTGGCTGCTGTTGTCTTCGTTAGGTATTACGTGCAGGGCCTTTTGAAGGTTGAAGTTTAACTTTCGGTGGATCTTTCAGCAAGACACCCTTCCCTCGCCTTTCACGTGTCTTTAGTAGTTGCGCTTTAGTAGCCGCATGGAAGACGACGGGGGGTCCTGAATCCAGAATGTTACGAATGTCTGCAACAAGCTGCTCCCCAGATACATTAGTTGTCTCCTCCTCTCCATCAATAGCTATAGGGCCATAGCGAGACCCTAAATTTGCATGTGGGTTATTGTGTCGCTTCCCCACAACAGCATTACGGTTCTCCTCATCCTTCTTCTTGTACGAATCTGTCGCCCTTGATTGTAAATTACGTCTCCTGTTATTATTCCGAACAATCATCCAAGGACCGTACGGGTCTGATGGTGTCTCGGTCGGGCCAGTGGGGGCGGCATGTAGTGTAGATGTCGAGTCAGTATCCGCAATACTAGGGCATTCCTCACTTCGGTGGCCGTACCTTCCGCATGTGAAGCAAATTAAGTGGAGACCCTCATATTCCACTGACAGTTGCTGGCCATTCAATATCACAGTAGACGTTAGAGGCTTACGTAGATCGATTTCAACACAAACTCGCGCATACTTGCCACGAATGACCTGCATGGTATTGAGATCAATTTTTATGGCTCTCCCCAACTTATCCCCAACGCGCATCAGGACTTTTTCGTTGAAAAACTCCAAGGGAAGACGAGGAATCCGCACCCAAACTAAGGTCGATGAGATTTCGGCTGTGGACGGGTGGAATCCGGGCCTAAGTTTGGTGACCGTTAGGTAGTGTCCTTGGATTACCCAAGGTCCATTTTCCACGACGTGAAGATAGTCCTCTTGAGAGTAGAATCTTATCGCATAGAAGCCATCCTCCAAGTCAATTATTTCCAGTCGGTTCTTAGTCATCCATAATTCTGGAAGGCGCTGTGAGAGGATACGATAGGATATATGTCGGCCTAGAGGTTTTACGATTAGTGCACGCCGCCAAGGGAGCCATAACTGCCGCCATTCTTCTGAAGGGACGTCGACTACCACCTTCCCCGGGCCCTCCATTTCAGATTCGCTCCCCATATGCGTGGATGTCATCTGAATCTCATCATCAGCAAAATCGTCTACTTCGCCTTCACCGGTATAGATTCCATGGTTTGCCATGCATGAATCCCCCTGCCTCAGTATATCAGCCCATGCACTCCCGCTCTTCGATTTACCTCCATCGCCATCTGGTGATGGTGGTTCACATGGTGCAAGTCTTTTATATTTTTTTACGCTTCGATGTACTTGGTCCACCTCCTCAACCGATCTCTCGATTGTTTCTTCATCCATGATATTATTTGGTTTTCCGATAGGACGCCGCTGGTCGTCGGCCGGTAAAGACGCCGGCGCTCTTGAGGAACGCAGGACGGTTACGATATCGTAGAGGTTTCAAAATCGCCAGCCGAGATTTTCGGAGAAAAAATCCCTATTTTTAAAAGGAGGGGTGCAACACGAGGACTTCCCAGGGGGTCACCCATCCTAGTACTACTCTCGCCCAAGCACACTTAATTTCGGAGTTCTGATGGGATCCGGTGCATTGTGTGTAAAACTTAAATTGATTGTGTTTCTTAAAATATGTTTTCTGTTACGGACAGAATCCGGGGAAGCCCACTGAATTTGGGCTTATCCATAACAATCCAATTGTCACGTGGATCCTAGCAATTCATGGTAGGCCGGTAATTTCAATTGTTTTTTCGGGTCCTGCCAATTTAATATCTCGGCTCATGTTCATTTCAGTTGAGACTTGCCTTTGAAAGAATTATGTCATCACTACATGGAGTGACCAATATTATAGGTTTTAGACAATACAGAATTATATAATATTACATCATTTATCATGATGTGACCAATATTATGTGTTTTAGATAATGGATATATTACATCATTTTGTCATGATGTAACTTATAGATGCATTGCACCATTCACTTTGATAACATGGTAGAGTTTCCTTGCTTTGACTCTCTGTCTAAGTCATATGAAAAACATATAGATGGCTGGTTATCGGTTGTATAGAAAATTACACTTTTACCCTTATGATTTGATGAAATAGAAAGAAGATCATTTCTGGTTTAAAATTTGACAATAACCTTCATTGTGGGTATAAGCTAAACTAAAAAGATCTGTTTTTTAATTATCTTTCAGTTAAGTCCATAACCATAGGGGTTCTTATTGTCAAAGTTTAAATTTCAAGTGGTTTATTGCTATAAACAATCATTCCATCTCAAAACCCGACTGATTTAGTCTGTTTCTCACCCGTCCCATCCCATCAAACTTGTAGGACTCCGAACAGCCTCCTCCCACCTCACCCTATAACATATATATACACACACAAATACACAAAAATATATATGTACACACACCCTCTTATATATATTTACACATAGACATATATACACACACACATACATACATATGTGTGTGTGTTTCTGTGTGTGTGCGCGTGTAGAATATACATACCTACAAACATATATAAACAAACTTTTTAATCCAATTTTTGCTAGAGACCATGAAATGTACCCCCAAAAAGGGAAGGGTCGAGGATATTTCAACATGAGGGCATTTGAATTATGATCAGTCAATTGTCTTGGAAAATTGTTTATTGCCGTCAGTAACGGTTGAGATCACAAGAGACAAAAGGTGAGGCAAAATATGAGGCATCTAATCACGTGTTGCCACGTGTACAAGTAATTATTTTTTAAAAACAAAAAAATTTTAAACTTCTTTCACTTTTGTACACGTGGCAATCTGTGATTGGAGGCCTCATATTTTACCTCATTTTTTACCTCCTCTGATCCCAACCGCGTCAGTAAGGTTTTTCTTAGCAAGTACATTTCTACTCTTGATTTCAGTGGCTGTAAGGAATATATTTACCATTCTGTTGTTTGTGTCGCCAATGTAACTGTTCATTATCCATTGTGACTAATTATACGATTCAAAAAAGTTAGAAGACATGTGTATATGTATATGTTATGTGTGTCTATATACATATACACATATATACATATATACATACATGCAAATATATATATATATATGATAACAGTGAATAATTTCAAAATAGACTCGACAGCAAAGTGACGCAGAAATATACATCAGACTTTACATCAATCAAATGGGCAGCATTATTTCATATGAATTTCCTCCAGAAGCAATATTAAATAAAAGACTTGAGTTCTAAGGACCGTATTAAAAGAGGACACCGATAATACTATCCAATCCTACCAGCTGTGGCTTGTGGAGATCAAAAGCTTTAAGAATCAGACAAAATAGCACCTTCCAGTTCTACAATTTCAAACCAAGAAATTTAAAACAACAAATTTCATAAAAATACCGAAAATTCTCCCGTAATTTAGGTGGAGAAGATAAAAGAAAGCTACTAACCACAAGATTTAACAAGGAGTTTGGATCCTCTCTCCCACAATCTCCTCATCCACTTTTCTGTACGACACGTGGCAGTAGGAGTAAGGTGGTGAGGCTAGATGAGGGTCAATCATCACCACTCTCCCCTACTGCCACGTGCCGTGCAGTGAAAAAGTGGGTGAGAGGATTATGGTGAGAGAATCCCGTCCCTTCAACAAGGTAGGCAAATTTTGTGGTTAGTAATAAATAACTATTAGACACTTGTTCGTTTATTACATAAAAATAATTGATATTTGACAATAGTAGATACGCCAAACATGACACGCCTCTATTATTATGTTTTTTATTAGTTGATGAATAACAATTATAGTTTATTTATTGATTATTATAAAATTAGCCCAATAATAAATATGTATTATTGTTTATTTTTCATTTTCAATGAAGTGAATAACACATTATTTTTTAACTTTAAAATATAATAGAATAAAATAAAATGACTCATCTTGACGCAATTTTCATTATGTGTCGTCGAGAAAAAACCACTATATGTTTCTAACACATTTATATCGCTGCGTACATCCGGTCTTTCATATTCCGTGATAAGCAGATCCCAATTGGATCATGTTTTTATAGTCCAACAGAAGTGCTACAATTCAATCAGAAGCAAGAAGGTGGTGCCACGTGGCTAGCGGGTAATCTTATTTGTGTGGCCGTTAGGAATTCAAAAGCCTAATCCACAGTATTTCTATTTGTGTACACACGAATTTACTATCTTCTATAAGTTTCCCTCTCTTTCCTCCAAAATTTCCAACTTTTGCATCTAATTACCTTTTGCTCCTCACTCCACTCTCATACTATACAACTCCGGCCACCGGACCATCGACACTCATGGCTGCTGCCGCCTCCACCGTCGGAGCTGTTAACCGCGTGCCGGTCGGTATTTATGTCATTTCCCAACTTTTCATTTAAGTTTTGCTTCATCATTATTTGCACAAGTTCCATATATTCTTAATTACTTGGTATTCATTTTTTTTTTTTTGAATATGTTGGCGTAAGTTGATATAGAGACTGTTTTCTTTAATCCCATAAATATCAGAGAGATTACGCTAATTGATTAAATATGATGATGTATGAGTACATACAGAGTTTATTTACTTTTCATGGATACGATATTAAACTTATAATAATCGATTGAATATTTTGAAGTCTGCTACTTGCATAAGATTCACACCTTCAGTTCATCGATCAGAGAATTTTCATATAAGGCAATAAGCTAACTTTTTTTTTTAAAAAAAAAATTGTTAGTTTATTTATGTTTACACAGCATGTAATTATTGAATAAAAATTTTGACAGAATTCTACACTAAGTTTGTTACTTTACCTGAACAAAAGATTATCAGTAGTTTTATTGTATTCTATAAGTACTACTAGGCAAGATTATCAGTAGTTTTATTCTAGTCATAGCCAAGTACTATGCAAGATCATCGCTATAACTGAGGATGCGCGAGCAACTGATAAGGTTGCTGCTTTGTGACTTTAAGTTCATAGATTCGAGACGCGGAAACAACCTGTTGCACAAAGTGTAGGGTTAGATTGCATATATCAGATTGCAAACCGATCCGGCTCCTCCCTAGGTCCTGCGCAAACGCAGGAGTCTAATGCATCAGGAACGCCCATAAGTATAACTACTAGTCATAACCAAGTAAGTAATATAAAATTTGTGAAAGTTTGTTTGAAACCTGCCTACCAGTCAGCTGTTGCTAAACAATATGAAAGTGACATCATAAGTCTCTATAAAGCTGATTTTATGGCCCTATAAATATAATCAGAGTAACTTGAAACAACTGAATAATATAGTTTTTAACAAAATTTTACTATGGTACCTGGAGTTGGAGCCCGTACATTAAATAAAACAAGCAAGATACCAGGACACTCCTATTACATGAGTATTCCTATTAGTACTAGCGACCATTATAAGATTCAATCAATCAATCAATCATACTAAGTATATCCCAACGACAGCAAAAGCTATCGCTAGGGTCTGGAGAGGATGAGTGGCAGACAAACAATACATCCATCCTAAGGGATAGAGAGTTTGCTTCCAATGAGACCATCGGCTCTATATTTACTTCATAAATAGAACAATAATAGAAATATGTACTAGTGAAGGGATTTTATTAAACATAAACGGAAATCTTCCGATATTAAAATAGTCATAACATAGGGTATGCATAAATAGTTAAAATACAAATACCGAAACAAAAAAAATACAAATTCAACCTGCAGTGTAAATACTATCTAATCTTCTAAGGTGCCCTTATAACATGTCTACCCCTCCTTAAACTTAATCATCTGCCAACATGAACTCCTATCATGGACCATGTCAACTCTAGTAAGTCATGGCTAAAAGAGGTAGATATGATATTTGTTGTAATAAAATTAACGGTGGGTTGATTTTTGTTGAAGCAGCTCAACTTAAATGGATCTGGAGCTGGGATTCCAAGCTCAGCCTTCTTTGGCACCAGCCTGAAGAACTTGAAGGCTTCACACACAGCACCTAAGGCTGCTGGTGGGGGATCCTTGAAGATTGTGGCTGCAGAGGTGGAGAACTCAAAGAAGCAGACAGACCAGGACAGGTGGAAGGGTCTTGTGTACGATGTTTCTGATGACCAACAAGACATCACCAGAGGAAAGGGTATGACTGATTCTCTTTTCCAGGCTCCTTCAGGCTTGGGTACCCATGATGCCATCCTCAGCAGCTACGAATACATCAGCCAAGGCCTTCGCACGTAAGATCATTTTTCTTTTACCAACTATTATCGCGCCAAATTTGGTTTTCCTCTATACTTCATACTCCGTTCATTCCAAAAGTATTGTCTCTTTCCACTTTTCAACGTAAGTTGAAAAGCCAAAAGAGATAATATTTTTAGGACGCAAGAAGAGAGATTAGCATATTTGTATGGTAGAATCTTCTAACTCATACAATGTTCTATCTTCTAAATCACTTGTTAGAGACACGTCCTGCTTATTCAGTTATTGATAATATGATGCATTGGTTATGCCGAGTTAGATAGAAGATGATACACAATTTATATAGAAAGCTATCATCCCATTATATGTACATCAGAATGTAGTATGTGGTTATAAGTGAAAAAGTATATATATTTTTTTGTGACAATAATTTTTTCCTATAAATATCGATCTATTAGTGTTATCTTTGATTCTAATGAAAAGAAAATAACGAGGAATGATTTTGAGAGGGTGGTAATGTTGCAGATACAACTTTGACAACAACATGAATGGTTATTACATTGCTCCTGCCTTCATGGACAAGCTCATGGTTCACATTTCCAAGAACTTCATGAACTTACCTAGTATCAAGGTAATGATCTTTGAATTGAATAATAAATAGTTATTCCTTGATCAGTTTCAATCTAGGAGATTCCTATTTAAGTACATGTGTCTTGTATCATTCATATTGTAACACATGTATAAAGGCAATTTTTTTCCCTCTTAAAAATATTGTTGCTCTGTCCAATAAAGGTTTGTTTAGTAATGTTCTTCAGGTGAGAAGTTAAAACTTTTACTATGTAAGTTGAGGTCATGAGTTTTGAGTGGAAAATCTAGTTGATGTAAGGTTACATATAGAAAGTTACTTATCACGGACGATCATGAAGTTCCATGGCCTAGGCTGTTGACCTCCGTTGCATTCTGGAGGGGTACGTGTCTAAAGTCTGTTCAAGTGGCAAAGCTTACGTAATAATTTATGGTAGAAGGACCGTCATAATTTGTGGTAGAAGGGTTTGCGTTCGCGCAGCCCCTGTCAAAAAAATACATATAGAAAGTTACTTACCACAGACGATCATGAAGTTTCATGGCCTATGATGTTGACCTCCGTTGGATTCTGAAGAGGTACGTGCCTAAAGTATGTTCAAGTGGTAATAAATTGTGGTAGAAGAGTCGTCATAATTTGTAGTAGAAGAGTTTGCTACTCTTGAGAGGTACGTACCTAAAGTCTGTTCAAGTGGCAGAACTTACGTAATAATTTGTTGTAGAATGTCGTCATAATTTGTGGTAGAAGGGTTTGAGTTCGCGCGGCCCATGTCAAAAAAAAAATACATATAGAAAGTGTATAGTAACATAACTTTTATTTAGACTACTTCCATGCAAAATGCTTTCGTATGAGCACTTTTATACCTCTGATAAGTTTATAATACACTTTCGATCAAGTATTATCTTTATTTGCTAAATTACCGAAATTCAACAATTTGTGCTCACTGTACCCATGGTTTTGCCTTCAAATCATAACTTATTTGTTCAAATGTGTATGTATGAGTAAAAGAGTTTATACATGTTAATTTGAAATGTAAATTTTATGTTCTTCTTGAAGATTTGCCTAATCTTCGACCAAGTCGGTGCATGAGAATTGAGAATTTGAAGTTGGTTGTTGAAATAAATTGGTTATTTGCAGGTGCCTCTGATCTTGGGTATCTGGGGAGGAAAAGGACAGGGAAAATCATTCCAATGCGAGCTCGTCTTTGCCAAGATGGGAATCAAGTAAAACTTCATTTCTTATAATTGAATTCAAAATCCACACAAAAACCGCTTACTAAGTATCATTTTCCACCCTTCTACAACAACAACATTAACTTATTGCCGTAGAAGTTTAACCAATGACAGAGTATATGGATCAGATGTACGTAATTATACCCATATGTTAGAGTGTGTTAGAGGTGGTTTCTTGATCAACCATGATAAAAATTCCGTTAAAATGTGTCCATAAGCTCATATGAAAATAGGAGAGAGTAATTATATTCTCTATTTTATTTCTTGCAGCCCAATCATGATGAGTGCCGGAGAATTGGAAAGTGGGAACGCCGGAGAGCCAGCAAAGCTTATCAGACAAAGATACCGTGAAGCAGCCGACATAATCAAGAAAGGAAAAATGTGCGTGCTCTTCATCAACGATCTCGACGCCGGTGCCGGACGTATGGGTGGGACAACTCAATACACAGTTAACAACCAAATGGTTAACGCAACACTCATGAATATCGCCGACAATCCGACCAACGTACAACTTCCTGGAATGTACAACAAGGAAGAGAATGCACGTGTGCCGATCATCGTTACCGGTAACGATTTCTCGACCTTGTATGCTCCTCTTATTCGTGATGGACGTATGGAGAAGTTCTACTGGGCTCCTACCCGTGAGGATCGGATCGGAGTTTGCTCCGGTATCTTCGCCGCCGATAATGTCCCTGCGGAAGATGTTGTTAAGCTCGTCGACACTTTCCCTGGCCAATCCATTGGTATGTTTTAGTCTATATGTAACTTATTTCGATATACTAGCTAACATGTTTAGAATGCATTGACATGTTAATTAGATCCAACTGTTTTATTAAAAGATATGATTAGGACTGTTCAGCAAACCGAACAGTTCGCGAACTGTTTCAGTTCGGTT
The DNA here is from genome assembly GCA_036186865.1 of Eustoma russellianum. Lineage (NCBI taxonomy): Eukaryota > Viridiplantae > Streptophyta > Magnoliopsida > Gentianales > Gentianaceae > Eustoma > Eustoma russellianum. The sequence continues at coordinate 6,907,670 of AP025056.1, forward strand.
CGTTTTCGTTCGGTAATGGTCGGTAAACGAGCCAAATTCAAACAGCTGTTTGGGCTCGTTTACTAAAACGAGCCAAACTATTCGCGGACTATTCGGCTCGTTTAAACAGTTAAAGGGTTATCGAGCCGAACTCGAACCAATTTTAAAGTTCGTTTAGCTGAACGAACCGAGCCGAATAGTTCGTTTAGCTAAACGAATCCGAATTCAAAAACCTAGTACTCGGTTCGGCTCGGTTCGTTAACCCCCCTAGATATGATATAATTGATTAATTGGTACTGCACCTAAGAGATACGTAATATATGTATTTTTATAAGCATAACGGTTATACTAAGTCAGCATAGTATACTCGCTTAGTCTCAAAAATATCATCACAGTTAACTATTCAACATGATGTAATTTGCACCGTATTGAAAAGCCAACTGCGATAATACTTTTGAGACGGAATGAGTATCATATGACACTTAATTCTTCTCAAAATATGTGGCATAACATTTATTGGGATTTTACTTATATGTATGAGTTTGTATGTTGGACAGATTTCTTTGGTGCATTGAGGGCAAGAGTGTATGATGATGAAGTGAGGAAGTGGATAAGTGAAGTTGGAGTGGAGGGCATAGGAAAGAAGTTGGTGAACTCAAGGGATGGACCAGTGACCTTTGAGCAGCCCAAGATGACCATTGAGAAACTTCTAGAATATGGAAACATGCTTGTGCAAGAGCAAGAGAATGTGAAGAGAGTCCAATTGGCTGACATGTATATGAGTGAAGCTGCTTTGGGTGATGCCAACAAGGATGCCATGGAGAGAGGAACATTCTATGGTTAGCTCTTTTCCTCCTAATGGCCTTCCTAGGAGTGGAGGTTAATACCTTGCTGCATGCAAATTTATATCATCTTATATAGCATTCACCTTGCATGAGATTTTCTTACATCCCATGTATCTCAAGTTGATGAAGTAGGTTTTTCAGTTGCTCTTTTCTCATCTAGCTCACTCTACTTTGATTGAAGTTGATAAAGTAGATTCAGTTTAACTATATACTATTCTTTCTGTTGATTCAATAGACAAGTAGATTTTCCACTTGCTCCTTTCTCATCTAGCTCACTTTATTTTGATTGATGTTGATAAAGTAGATTTAGTTTAACTATCTACTACTCTTTCTGTTGATTCAGTTGGCAATAAATTTTTCACTTGCTCCTTTCTCATCTAGCTCATTCTATTTTGATTGAAGTTGATGAAGTAGATTCAGTTTAACTATCTACTACTCTTTCTGTTGATCATTCAGTAGACAAGTAGAATTTCCACTTGTTCCTTTCTCATCTAGCTCATTCTACTTTGATTGAAGTTGATGAAGTAGATTCAGTTTAACTATCTACTACTCTTTCAGTTGATTCAGTAGGCAATAGATTTTTCACTTGCTCATTTGTCATCTAGCTCATTCTACTTTGGTTGAAGTTGATGAAGTAAATTCAGTTTAACTATCTACTACTCTTTCTGTTGATTCAGTAGACAATTAAATTTTTTACTTGTTCCTTTCCCATCTAGCTCATTCTACTTTGAGTGAAATTAATGAAGTAGATTCAGTTTAACTATCTACTACTCTTTCTGATGATTCAGTACTAGACAAGTAGATTTTTCACTTGCTCATTTGTCATCTAGCTCATTCTACTTTGATTGAAGTTGATGAAGTAAATTCGGTTTAACTATCTACTACTCTTTCTGTTGATTCAATAGACGTCGTATAGGTCGTTAAAACAATGTATCTCTTCAATTGCTTTATCATGTTCCCATTTTGAATGAGAGTATTTTGTGTTGCATTTGGAAATTAAGATTTGCTTTTGGTGATGAATGTGCAGGTCAAGCGGCTCAGCAAGTGGGAGTTCCAGTTGCTGAAGGGTGCACTGATCCAAATGCTGCCAACTTTGATCCAACTGCAAGAAGTGACGATGGAAGCTGTTCGTACAATCTTTAAGTCACGTATAATTTTTATTTTTTTTTAATTTTCCCCAAACCCTGGAAGCAATGGAGGAGTAAATTTTATGTGTGTGGAGTGAATGTTCATCTCTGTCTCTATATAGACCACCTTCATGTATTTTTTGTGTACCAATGTAGACACCTTGTTCCAATAATTGAGATTGTTTTTCTGTTGTTTAACTGTTTAAATATTTTTCCTCAGAATGTTTTGTAGTAAGAGTCAGGAAAATTTTTCATATCGTTTTTATTTAATTTTACAAAGATTATCCACAATGTTGTGTTAACTATGAGCTCAGCCTTGTGGAACTTCTCACAATTAACCAAAGTACTGTTCCAATCAGTTACTTATTTCTTCAACTTCCATCTTGTATCACAATAAGCGTTTCATTATCTATTTCAACTTACAAAATTATGTACCGTTAAAAATATATGACAACATTAAATTAGAAAAAATGGTAGAATATATGGTCAAAAGATTCAACATCAACAACATTACCCCATTATTTTAAATGCACTCAGCTATAACAGGGTAAGGATGGTCGGAAAAGTAACCGTTACTAAAAGGGGATAGGATCCCCTCACCGCATGGGGGTGCGGTGACGCGTGACCACGCGACATGTGGCAGCAAGTGGGGTTGGTGAGGCCAGATGCAGGTGACCCTCATCTAGCCTCACCACTCACCCTCGCTGCCACGTGTCGCGCGGTCACAAAGGGTGTGAGCAGATCCCAACCCTACTAAAAGTGACTTCTCTCCCACCCAACTTTTAATACCACTCTATAATGTACCACAGTTTTAAACATAAACCACTAAAGCAGTCCTTCTTTCCTTTCAATTGGCATAAAAGGAGACTCAGATTTTTCCCTCCAAACCAGAATTCAGAAGAAATGGCAATGAGAATATGTTGTCTCTTGAATATCTGCCTATTCACACTTCTCTCTGTCATGTAATAATGATGGCTACCTTCAATTCCTTCTTTTTTTCTGAAAAGAAATTCCAATTGTTTTGGTTGTGAGAAATAAGACAATGGTCTAAATTATTTATGTTTATTTAGTTGCAGATGGAACCCAAATCATAATAGTTAATAACTGCAAAGAGAGCATATGGCCTGGAATTCTTGGCTTCGCTGGCTACGAATCTCCCAAGAATGGTGGCTTCAGCCTCTACAGTGGGGGGAAGTAGTTTTAGATCTTCCAGATATGTGGTCTGGGAGAATCTGGGCCAGACAAGGCTGCTGTTTCGATCAAAACAGCAAAGGCACATGCCGAACGGGGGACACACTGCATGGGAACGGGTGGACAACCCCCTGCAACAGTAGTTGAAATGACTCTTGGAACACCTCAAAACCCAATGCATACTTGTGATGTGAGTTTGTTTGATGGCTTCAACCCTGTTTCGATGGTTCCGTTACACGGTGGTGCAGGCTGTGGGTTGGCTGGCTGTGAGACTGATCTGAATGTTTGTTGCCCTGCAACTTTGGCTGTTCAAAGAGAAGGAAAGGTAGTAGGGATGCAAGAATGCTTGCTTGGCTACCAAGAATCCTAGGTACTGCTGCACTGGTGAATTTGCTAACCCTGCAAGCTGCAGACCAACGATTTTCTCTAATCTTTTTAAGGCCATTTGTCCTCGGGCTTATAGCTATGCATTTGATGAACCTACTGGTCTCAAGGGATACAGGGAGTCACGGTATGTGATAACCTTTTGCCCTCCCAAGGTGTAGTTTTGCTTCCTGATTCTTGGTGCAATAGCTCATTTGATCTTCACTGTTTCTTCTTCATTTGCTTGGGTTGCTAAAAATCAGTACATATCCTCCTCGGTCCCCCGCTAACATATAATATGAACTAAAATACATTGATAATTTGAACAAAGACTCACAGGACAAACTCATGATTGAAACCTGATCTGCACTATGGTTTTGGATCAATGGAGACGAACGTACAAGTACAACGTGCACTGAGAAGTTGAGAAATAACCATTAGAAGGAAATAAATACAATCTTCAGTACAGCAGAAGAGTAGCCATATGTTGTGAACATGGCAACTTTTGTACATTGACAAATACCATTTTGCGTATTTGTTCTTTATAGCCTTGCAAATTGTACAGTAATTATATCACCTTGCGGGGGCATCGGATTCTCTTAACTATCTGAGCCTCACCTAAAGGCCGATTCCAGGTATACATCAGACATGTACAATAGCAAGTACAGTGATATTATTCCTCAAACAGGTCTTACATAATAAAGAACTTTTAGAACACGAAAATTGAAAGATGATGGCATGTATCCTAGCCTTTGTTAGCTGTACAGCTTCCTCTGTTGTCATCTAAGCTGATTGTGAAGACAGAATGCCAATCCTCCTCTCTGCAAAATAAGTAGACGTTTTGTCAGAGAGAATTTCTGGACAGTATTCCAGGAATTCTATAGATTTTTATATCCATCTAAAAGTGGAAGTAGAAGATAAATGCAAAGATATGTCTAACGAGAGGCGAGCCACAATGGCCCCCGCCCCATTGTCATCCCCAGTTTATACTATACGCTGCGACAGAAAAGAGAAATAAACTATAAACCCAAATGATGGCCACCCTTGTATCACGCTCTGTAAGGAGTAATGAAACAGACGATCCAAATGGAACGTAAAATTACCTCCGGCAGCAACAAGTTTCTCAACACGTGCAACTATATGTTTCCCATAAGTATACTTCTTGAGAGCATTCAGATGAACCTTTATACGATTAAGAATCATTTCAAGTTGCTGGTCATCACAGGTTTCAAGCACTTTTTGCACAACATAATTTGCGAATTGGTCCTTCATCATTACCTGAGACCAGAAAAGATAAACAAATGGATAAGAAGAAATGAAAGTGGCTAATCTATCATGCTTTAAATGATTGGTCATAAATGAATTGGTCCATCATCATTACCTGATACCAGAGAAGATAAACAAATGGATAAGAAGAAATGAAAGTGGCTAATCTATCATGCTTTAAATGATTGATCATACATTTTGGAGACCAAAGGAATGACTTAGGACCACATAATAGCTTGAGGGAATGATTGATCATACATTTGGATACAGACATAAATATAGCTTAGGACGTAATAATTGCTGATACGCCAAACAAAAGGAAGGAAAAAGAAGGAGAATTTGAGTAAATTCCAAATCCAATCAAGATAGGATTGCAATCAACCTTTTGAAGATTGGGATAAGATTATCATGCCATAAAAATGGATCTCCAAAGTCCCTCAAAAGGCAAGAAATCGGCTGCATTAGTAGGAGAAGGAATATTCCATTTTCAAGATTGTTCTTTTAGGAAAATTACAATTTATCTCTTTTAACTTTTTGGTAGGTATTAGATAGAGGGTTTTTTTGGCCAGCCCAAATTTTGGACTTATTGGAAAAAGTTTCGCTCTGACCTCTCTCTAAAATTTTTCCCCCAAACTTTCCACCACCCTCTCTCTCCTTCGCCGCTCCACCGCAACGTTCATTTCTCCGCCGTCAACGGTCATCTACTCTCCTTCTCTCCTCTTCTTCCCTCCCCCTTTTCTTCCTCTCTTCTTCGCTTTCTTCCTCCCCTCTTAACGTTTTCTCTCTCCTCCCATAACCTACGGCTCTCTGAAAACTCATTCCCTTCCAAGATCTCTCCGACCGCCGCTTACCGCGGTCGGAGAACCTCTCTAAAACACAATCATACCTTCCTTATGGCTGATTATATAACTTTTCAGTCATAAGTTCAACATGCAGCAAGTTGTTAGGGCTAAATCGGCTTGGGCCTCCCTGCTCAAGCCGGATTTTACCCCCGAAACGGCTTCTACTCTCACGCAGATCCAGATCCACAAGGTGAATGGTGAAAGCTGCTTTGAAATCAACCCTGATGAAGTGGCTGCTTCAAAAATGAAATGGAAAACTGCAATCATCGGTCAAGTTATGGGTAACTCTTCCTCCTTTCTTAATATGAAAAAGTTTGCTGAGGATAACTGGACTTCCAAGGGTCTGTTGGAAGTCCAAAGAAAGGATGAGGATCTTTTCGTTTTTCGCTTCCAATCTGAGGATTCGAAGCAAAATATCCTAGATCTCTCTCCTTTACCATTCGGTAATAGGGTGCTCTTTTTATGGCATTGGTCTCATGACAAGCCCATTCAGCGCCTTAACCTGGATGTAGTCCCTGTGTGGATTAAATTCCCTGACCTCAGACTACATCATTTCACCCCACATGTCCTTAGTGGCCTTGGATCTATGATTGGCAAACCCCTATTCATGGACAAACTTACAACCTCCCAAAATAGGGTTTCCTTTGCCAGAATATGTGTTGAAATTAAAGCTGGGGATGATCTTCCCACAACCATCTCCTTTAAGGATGAAGATGGGAAAACCTGCACTCAGGAAGTGATCTATGAGTGGCTTCCAATCCGTTGTCCAAAATGCAAATCCTTCGGACATAACTGTTCTTCCCCCCCAAACCAGCCCAAAAACATTAACCCTGCATCTGGTCGTAATCAGTTCTCTGCTAGGCAGAACTATAACCCCCCTCAAAACCAAATGCGTTTTGGTCAAAATCAAATTACCCCTCTTCAAAATCTGGAGGTCTCCAAAAACACACAGCCTTCGCGCAGGATTCCTACTAACCATAGGGCCCGGAGGGATAACAGTAGTAGACCTAGACATCTTGACCCCCCCAACTTACAAACAGATCCTTCCAACATACAAAAAACAAGCAAAGAATGTAATGCTCAACAGGTTCGATCTTCAAATAGTCCAGTCCGTCCGGTTACTCATCCTAACTGTAACTCGTTTGCCCCTCTTATCGATACTAATGGTGAGGATATAGATGGGGATAAGGAGGACGCCCAATCACCTGTTGTTGGCTCCTCTGAATCCGAAAGGAATGATAGCCAAGATGCTGAATATAACAAAACCTTGGCTGACCATATTAGACGTATCAATGCCAGTTTGGAAAAAGAGCAAAATGATTCCAGCTGGTACCTTTCTTCCAGCTCTGATGATGAGGACCAACCCACAAACCAATCCCAGGATTCAAACTCTCATACCCAACCTCCTTCTAAGCTTAAATCCATCATTACCAAAGACAATCTGTCAATGCCCACTCCACCTGAAAATCTGGATCAGGTTAAAACCAGTAGACATCATAGAAGGTATGAGAAATCCAAATCACCACCTCTGCGATCTAGGTATTGCAGTAGAGGACGACCTAGGGGTGCAAAAACCAAAAGATGATTAAAATCGCTTGCTGGAATATTAGAGGGCTAAATTCCCCTCTTAAACAAAAAGAAGTCAGACGCTTTATTGCTGAAAAACAAATTAACATTATTGGCTTAGTAGAAGTCAAAGTAAGAGAAGAATTCTTCCAACCTTTCTCTCGTAAAACCTTCAAAAACTGGGAGGTTTTCCATAACAATCTTCCAAACAACGTCTCCAGAATTTGGATTGGGTACAATACGGACCTCTTCCATATTCAAGTTCTTCATACTGAGGAACAACTGATAACTTGTAAAGCCACTGTTAAGTCTATTGATCAAGAAACCTTCTTTCTCACTATTGCCTATGGCTTTAAAGAGAAGGTTCGGCGGAGGGATCTATGGACTGCCCTCAGATACCAACATTCCCTTTACGGGAATCAACCCTGGCTTATCATGGGGGACTTTAATGTCATCCTTGATAGCTCAGGGAAAACTGGGAATCACAGAGTTGATAGGTTAGCAATTAGTGAATTCAGAGATTGCCTCTCGGAGATCGATGTTTTGAACATCCCTGCGAGAGGTTTTAAATTCACTTGGTCGAACAAGAGAATGGAAGGCAATAGGATTTACACTAAAATTGACCATTCCTTTTGCAATGAGAGTTGGACGCATAAGTTCCCTGATTATCAATTAGACTATGAAGCACCTTCTATCTCTGACCACTCCCCAGGTATTCTTTCAGTAAAGCCTGGTACCAACTTTGGTCCCAAGCCATTCAAATTTATCAAAGGCTGGATGAAGCACCCCAACTTCAAAACCATCCTTCAACAGAACTGGGTTGTTCCTATTCAAGGGAACCCCCAAATCAGGCTTGCCAAGAAGCTGAAAAGGTTAAAGCCGGCCCTTAAAGCCCTAAATAACCAATCCTTTGGCAACATATCTGCCAAAGTAGCGGAAGCTAAAAATAATCTTGAAATCGCCCAATCACAGGCTATGTTGTATCATAATAATAGCCAATTGTTACAAATTGAACAAAATGCCCTCCAAGATTACATTAACCTCTCTTGCTTTGAGGAATCCTTTCTCAAAGAGAAAGCTCGTATCCGTTGGCTTAAAGAGGGTGATAAAAACACCCATTTCTTCCACAGATCCATTAAAGCTCACACGGCGAGAAACAAAATTCTCCGCCTTCAGGACTCTTCTGGTTTTTGGACCAATAATTATGAAGAGGTTAAAACCCTGGCTGTTAGTTTCTTTGAGTCCCTCTTCACGGAACCTAATCAGCCTTCCTTACCCCTGGATGAATGGTCTGGTGCCTCCTTGAACCAGGACCAGGCTACTTCACTACTGAGCCAGATCACCCACAAGGAAATCAAAGATACTCTCTTTTCCATGAAAGGTGATAGTGCCCCTGGACCTGATGAGTTTACTGTTGAATTTTTCAAAGCCAACTGGGAAATTGTGGGTTCTGATGTCTTTGAGGCGATTGAATTCTTCTTTTCCCACAACTTCCTCTACTACCCTCTAAACTCCACTGCTGTTTCCCTTATTCCAAAAACCGAGAACCCCACTAAAATGAAAGACTTCAGGCCCATCTCTTGCTGTAACGTCTGCTACAAGATTATCTCAAAGATCATCGCAAACAGGCTAAAACCTTTCCTTTCACACTTAGTTGATAAAAATCAATCTGCCTTCATCAAAGGAAGGACTATCCAGGATAATATCCTTCTAATGCATGATCTGGTCAAATCATACCAAAAGACTAATGGTCCTAGCAGTTGCGCAATAAAAGTTGACATTATGAAAGCTTTTGACACTGTCAGCTGGAGCTATCTTATGTCCATTCTCAAAAATATGAACATCCCTGACCAGTTGAGGAGCTGGATCTACCTTTGCATCTCTACCCCCTCATTTTCTATTAACCTGAATGGCTCTCTGACGGGTAACTTCAATTCATCTAGGGGCTTGAGACAAGGTGACCCCCTCTCCCCTACCCTCTTCATCTTAGTCATGGAAGGGTTCACTCAACTACTAAAAACCAAAATTCAGCAAAACCCATTCAAGTTCCACCCTAGATGTGCCAGCATCCAGCTCAGCTCACTCGCTTTTGCTGATGACCTATTCATCCTCTCCAGTGCTGATGATGGGTCCATTATGACTATAAAAAACACTCTTGAGTGTTTTTCCTCATCCTCTGGCCTCTCCCCAAATCAGTCCAAATGTGAAGTTTTTGTCTCTGGTGTCTCTCCAGTCAAGAAGCAATGGATTGCCCAAACACTGGGTATGTCGCTTGGTGACCTACCCATCAAATACCTAGGCTTACCTCTCACCCAACGGAAAATCTCATACTCTGATTGTGGTCCCCTGCTTACCAAATTAAAAGCAAAAATTTCCAGCTGGACTGTTTCTAAACTGTCCTATGGTGGGAGGCTGCAGCTTATTAATTCTGTGCTGCTGTCCATTGTTCGTTACTGGACTGCTGCGTTCTTTCTCCCTAGAAGGATCCTTAGGGAGGTGGAACAACTCCTCAGATCCTTCCTCTGGGGCAGTCCAAGGAAATCAAAAATTAAATGGACTGACTTGTGTAAACCCAAAAAAGAGGGTGGCTTAGGTCTTCCCAACCTGTCTGATCTGAACAATGGCTTTCTGATGAAGCAGGTTTGGTTCATCTGTGAAGGTAAGGAGTCACTATGGGTCAAATGGGTTCATTCTATTATTCTGAAAGGTAAATCTCTTTGGGAGGTTCAACCTAGGCGGAATGATTCTTGGATTTGGAAGAAGCTTCTTTGGGTTAGGGATTATTTTGCACAATTCATCATGAAGACCATTGGGAATGGTTCTTCTACTTCATTTTGGTATGACCCTTGGCATCCCTGGGGCGTTCTGATCAAAAACTTCCCTGAGCTTAAGACTAAACTGAACATCCCACTGAATTCCAAGGTGGCGGATGTCATCCGTGGTGGTCTCTGGAGCCTTCCATTTGGACGTGGCTGGGATTCCCAGGTCTCTCATTTTTTCTCGGCTTGCAGGTCTATTCTCATTTCATCTAATGTTGACCGGTGGGTTTGGACTCCTGCTCCTTCTTTTTCCATACGTAGTGCTCTTAAAGCTTCCTCTCCGAGCAGGGCTGTTATGCCTTGGGCGGATTTTGTCTGGAGTAGTCGTCATCTCCCTCGCTATGCTTTCATCCTTTGGATTGCATTTTGGGAGAGGTTGCCTACTCTTCATAGGCTTGCCCAGTGGGGTATTGCCAACAGTGACCTTTGTCATCTTTGTCACAGCCAAACGGAAACTCAAGATCACCTCTTCTTCCAATGTCCCTTCTCTTCCAATATCTGGAAGGCTACCCTTGATAAACTTAACTGTAGAACAATTGTCCATTCTCGGGGTAACCTTCTTAATTGGCTTTCAACCTACAACTGGTCCTCTAAATTCCAAAAAGACTTGCTCCTCTTCAATCTCTCTAGTGTGGTATACCACATCTGGAGAGAGCGGAACCTGAGATTCCACAAATCTCTTCGTTCCTCTGATATAGCCGTTACTGGGGAGATTCTTCAAAGTCTGCGGCTTGCAGCTTCATCATGGAGGAAAATCCGTAAAAGTCACACAAACTGGGAAATTGCAATCAACCTTGGACTTCCAATGTTTATTTTTAATCGCTAATCTATGTTCTTTCATCCTTTGATTTGTTCATTCGGGTTCTTTGCTTCTTTTCTCTCTTGTTTCCTGGTTACTGCTCGTTTACTCTTTGTGCAGGTTACTGTCGTGGCTGGCTCCTGTTCCCATGGCGTCCTTGCTCATTTGGCCATCTATCTCCATATTTTCCTCCCCTACGTTGGTTTGGGGATGCTGATTTGCTATAGTCTTGATCGCCTTGCACGGGTCACCTACGGGCTTCCATACTCATTGCTGACTGCTCTGCTGCTGAGCGCCTTCCCCATGCTCCATTTTCGAAGGCTGTTGTGTCTTTTGTTAATATTTATTATTACATGCCTTCTGTGGGCCTTTTGTATATTTTTGATCATGGTTGCTTGTCATTCAACCATTGATTCTATCCGTCTAGGACTACTTTTGCTAAGGTTGGCTGTAGTATAGCGCTCAATGTACGCCACCTTTATTTTGTTTTGTTTCTGTCAGGCATCCTGTTGCCTCTATTTTCATCTTCCATTGTAATCCTTGTAATCCTTGCCATTTTGGCCGTTATATGAAAATTTAAATTACAAAAAAAAAAAGATATTAGATAGAGATTATTTTTTTCTTTTTGGTTGTTTTTTGGCTGAAATTTTCAGCCTATAAATAGTACAAGGCAGCCGGCCTCATGGGAGAACTTTTCATCAATAATATTTTGTGTGTTTTCTTCTCCAAGTGAGTGAAACTTTGTTTTCTTGATTTTGCACTAAAAATCAAGGCTAATATCTCTCAATCTTGAGCAAATTGAGGGTGATTGCCAAGAGTTGAAGTGACCGTCTAGGAGGGCCTATTGAAGGTTTGCCTACAAACGCAAACTTGAATCTAAGGTATTGCTTAAGCCGGCAATTTCTACACAATGGAAGCAAGGAGAAGTTTACTTCTTTGTGCCTAAACCCTTGTGGATAGGTTGTTGGAGGTGGAAGAGTGGATCCTACGCTTGTCAGCTTGCATCAAATTGGTATCAGAGCCTCAGGTCACTCAATTCCACCAACTATCCTGCATTTTTTCTTTTCATTTATTCTTCATCCATAATCTGAATTTTATTTTTCTTTTCACCATACGCGTTTCCTTTTCATCAAAAAAAATTTCTTTTATCCGATTTATTTGAAAAAAAAAAGGTTGCATTTTTTCTTTGACAACTTGAGCATTTAGGATCGTTGGTTAGGAATTTCAATTCAGCATCACAAATATTTGCCTACATTATCCAAAAAGCCACCTAGTCATATTCAATCTTGTTGCTACCGAAGCTATTGGTTGATTTTGATTTTTATGTGGCTTGATTTCATATTGTGACTGAATTCATACATTGATCTTTGTTCAAGTATCAATTTTCAGCATTCAACCCATTTGACAAAAAAAAAGTCTCAGCCGACCCCCCAGGCCGCACTTACCCCACCCCTACCCCTACTGGACGCACCTACCCCCCAGGCCAAAATTCATCAGCATCCAAAAATCATCTAAACACCTCATAAACAGCCCCAATTAACCCCTCAAACCAAAATCCCTAATTCAATTCATCAAAATCCCCAAATTAGCCCAAAACCCTAATTTTGCCTAACCCTAATTTTGTTTTTGGCCAAATTCTCACTAATCCAAGGGTGTTTCTTGAAATTGAAGGTACCACGGTGATCACGGAGTTCAATTCTACATTCTGCCCAAAAACAGAATTTCTGAGGGTAAAAGTGTAAAATTACGATTTTGCCCCCGAAAAAAAAAAGGAAAAAAAATCAGAATCTGAAAACAAAAAAAAGGACAGAAAAAGGGCTGAAAAGTGAAGAAAGAAAAGCAACAGCAAAAGGAAAACCGTTGGACCTTTATTACACCATTGTGGCCATATTGCGTGTTCTTGTGAAACTCACCAAAAAAGCCCGCACACTCAGTTTTATAGCCATAATCTGACCCATATACATTGCTTTCCACTTGAACATTTGATTTTTGTACGCAGTTGAGCCATTTTGTGATTTTAAGTGCATAGGATCAAAATTGACTAAAGATTGCCCACGGCAACCCCTAGTCCTTCTTTGATTCAGCCTTTTACATCATTTTTGGTTTCACTTCTTCTTTGAATCGTAGTTAAATTGTTTAAGTTGGTGTCCCAATCGTTGGAGTCTATTTTGGTGAGATTTGATATCCTTTTTGGTGCAAGTTGAGAATTTTGATACCCGGATTAATTGCTGATTTTGCTGCTGATTTCTACTGTTTTGGAGCAGTTTTTCCACTGTTTTTAAGGGTATATAGGTGCTGGAATTTGCTGATTTGGTACAGCACCAAGTTGGAAGAAAACCGGACCATTTCGGAGCTTTTTGGAGACTGTTTTAGCTGCAGATCAGCAGCTGTTTGGGTCTGATTTCAGCGTCTCTTTGACGCCAAATACGCGTCAAAACAGCCGGTTTTGGTTCATTGTGGGTTGGATTCGATTTGGACAAGTTTGGGTAAAAACTGTGCATTACATTGCGGTATTGGGTATATTGTACGAGACTTGGCAGTCACCTATCTTTATTGCTCTCTTTGACATTAATTAGCCTCAGATTGATCAAGAAACAAAGTGGTAAGAGAGAGAAAAGAAAGTTAGAAGAGTGCACAAAATTTCTATTTCCATTTACCCATTCGGATTCTTTGTTTTTGGTATCTTGTGTCCTTTGTTGTTTCTAAGCTTTTCAGGTTTACCATGTCCATTTCAACCATTTGGGGAGTACTCTGCCCTAGGCAAGAGTATGAAAATCTAGACAGGCGTATGTACCACTTTGAACAAACTCAAGACCTTTGGGTAAACTATAGGAGACAAGGAGTTCCAAGGCATCAATCTCTTCCACAGGATGATCTTTGTGTTCATGATTACTACAATGAGTTATTAGATCATTTATGTCATGCAAATGTTAAGGAAAACGAAGACCTAACAATGATTAGATTTCTTGCTGGCCTAAACAAGGAAATAATTGAACGTTTACCTAACGTTAAATATAAAAATCTTGCTCATTTATTTATGCTTGCTGATGGTTGTGAAAAACTAATGGCTTTTGAAGCAAGGCAAGCATACTTAAAAGAAAAAGAACAAAGTAAATGGGAAGAAATGAAGTTAACATTGAAATCTTGGGTACTTGCATTACAAGCTGAAGAAACTGAAAATTTGCATGAATCTAACCATACTTCTAATGAACTGAACGTTAATGACAATAATGAAGTAGTTGAGCTTGATTTGCATGTAACCCATTCTGATTTACATGAATTAGATGTTACTACTCCTGCTTTTTGTGATGAACATGATTCTACATTGCATGAGACATCTAAATTACATTCAAATAACCTTGTGTATAACAATCATATGTTTAATCATGATTATGAAACTGCTTTCTATGACAAGGAAGAGTTTATCTCAAATGGTTCAGAACTTGATTCAAGGCTTCAAGGTATGTTTCTTAAAACCACAATTACGCCACTTTTATCGCAACATCACACCACATTATATGACATTTGTGTGCTTCCCTTGAGTGTTTTTTACATGCATAAGACATCTGACCTTTCAATGGTTATGCATCCTAAACATACTAGGAAGAAGCACTTGTTCAATACTTCATTTCAAACACCAATTCTAGAATATGAGCATGTGTACATTGAGTTGCATTATGAAAGTCACATCTTTATGCATCCTAAACACGTAAGAAAAAGGACATTACTATTGTGTATGCATGTTAAAATCAACCTATGCATGTTGGAAGGTGCGTGTTTCTTAATTAGGTTGCTTATTCATCCTAAACATATCAAAGTGAAAGTGTGCATACATGTGTGTCTTATATCTTTGTTACATTGTTTAGGATCGTTCACCCTCATGGCATACATGCTAAGATTCGGGACGAATCTTTTCCAGGAAGGAGGGAATGATACGCCAAACAAAAGGAAGGAAAAAGAAGGAGAATTTGAGTAAATTCCAAATCCAATCAAGATAGGATTGCAATCAACCTTTTGAAGATTGAGATAAGATTATCATGCCATAAAAATGGATCTCCAAAGTCCTCAAAAGGCAAGAAATCGGCTGTATTAGTAGGAGAAGGAATATTCCATTTTCAAGATTGTTCTTTTAGGAAAATTACAATTTACTTTTTTGGTAGGTATTAGATAGAGATTATTTTTTCCTTTTTGGTTGTTTTTTGGCTGAAATTTTCAGCCTATAAATAGTACAAGGCAGCCGGTCTCATGGGAGAACTTTTCATCAATAATATTTTGTGTGTTTTCTTCTCCAAGTAAGTGAAACTTTGTTTTCTTGATTTTGCACTAAAAATCAAGGCTAATATCTCTCAATCTTGAGCAAATTGAGGTGATTGCCAAGGGTTGAAGTGACCGTCTAGGAGGGCCTATTGAAGGTTTGCCTACAAACGCACACTTGAATCTAAGGTATTGCTTAAGCAGGCAATTTCTACACAACGGAAGCAAGGAGAAGTTTACTTCTTTGTGCCTAAACCCTTGTGGATAGGTTGTTGGAGGTGGAAGAGTGGATCCTACGCTTGTCAGCTTGCATCAATTGCTCTAGCAGGGAGAGCAGTTTCAGGGCTGTTTTAGAGTCAGAGGAGGTTACTACATGTGTAAGAAGGAAGATGGAGTGGTTTAGTGCATATACATAATATAAGTTCTAGCTTAGTCACTACGAACTATCCAAGCACTGGCTCTGGATCCAGAATGGGATGCTGACTTTATTATTAGGAAAAGGAGGATTTTTTTCCCTTTCTAATTAAGAAGAGAGTATGGGGTTTTGCTGGCTTGCTCTGCAATCAACGAAGAATTTCACGTTAATAAACTAGCTATGTAAGCTATAGAGAAAATTAGTACCTAATTAGCTAAAAATGAAAGTATATGCCTTTTGGGTTTTATATAATCTATCAGTATAGTAGGGCAAATACAGTGTTAAAGTGGTTGAAGAATGTAAACTCATCCGTGTCTGCCAGCAATTCGCTCATGCATACAAGAAACCTACATGACTGAATTTTCGGAATTACTTATGTGAAGGACACATGCAACTAATCACAAGAACGCCTAAGAACAGCTTCACAAGTTAAGGCAATTTATCATAAACTTTCCTACATAAATCAAAACAGTGGATCGCCAAAAACAAGAAAGATCGAAAAATATCAGAACAAGCTCCCGAATCTGGCCTCACATGTATAAACAGTAGCAAAGCAGAGCTCACCAACCTGAAGTGGCTCATTCTCATCAGTTGAACCAAGCATCTCAGTTACCAGTATTTGACGTTCCTCGAGGCTTCCAAACGCTAAACATTTCTCTATGACATTTGATGCAAACTTTTGCTGGCTCATTTGGACAATCTGACCAATAAACTTACTAATAATGCACGAACGTTCGCTAGGTTTCCCATGCTCGAGTACATGCTGTTAAAGTTTAAAAAAAAAAAAAAAGCAGAGCAGTATGAGGACGCATGACACCGTAGTCCATTCAGAAAATGATAAGAGATCCATGACAAGAAGCAAGGAGCATGAGAAGGACCAGAAATCTCTAAGCAACGCATTGTTTACACTGTATAATGTAAATTTCTCTATTCAGCTGGACAGACCCAGATTCAGCAATGAAAGTAAAGGCAGTGGACTCAACGTGAGAAAGTGTCTTTTTTGTAATTCGTGCGGAAGTGTCAACTACACGTGGATCAAGAATATCCAGTCGTCTCCCAGATAACTAAAGTTACACGTCTATCTACACTTCAAGCACAGAATTACGACTACTGCTTTTAATAAATTAGAGATTGACAAATATTATAAAAATAGTAACTCCTTAACTATGCCCAGGCATAGGTTGTGGCCCATGACTGCAACAAAGGAAAGCACAAAAAATTACTGCCTGAACCTACCACATGTCGTACAACACTATTGACAACAAAGATAGTCATGCCATTTGCACAAATTTGATCTGATCATTCAGCTGGGGTCATACAGTTCTTCTTCTTCGGAATAGTAATTGCTGCTCTAAACTATGTTCATGTGTTTCACGGAAAGCATTTAATCAAGAAGCGTAACTGATGTTCACATCTGTGATCCCTACAGAAAATATACATAACAATCTCGCAGAGAAAACGTTGGTTGAATGAAAGGCTGATGACAGTATCCAAACTAGGAATTCCTGAATACATCTATTAATGCCCAAAGCTCAAAAGAAAAGGGATACTACCTGAACAACATAGTTACCGTACTGATCCTGTGCAAGCATGGAAACAGACTTCAAAATTTCACCCATTACTATGCTTTGGGTCCTGGAATCATGGCAATGCTCCAGAATTCTCTGCCATATGATATCATGCAATTTTAGAACCAACATTACCTTCTCGATCCAGTCTGAACTACTGTAACATCCATTTCATATATGCTAACCTGTATGACTCGGCATCCATAGGGATGCATCGATAATGTCACAACTTGGTCATAAAATGTTGAAATGATAAATTGGATAGAATCTTCAGGTATGCATTCAATGCATTTTTGAATAACATGGTTCCCATTCTGATCCCTTACACAGCGCATAACATTACCCTCCAGCTCTGCGACAATTTTAGTTTGTTGATCCAGATCAACAACCTCAATTGCCTGGACAAACAGAGATATCTCAGTAACATCATAAATTACATGGGTCTCCTATTGCCTAAAATCACCAAGCAACCCTGTTTTAAGTAAGCATCTGAAACTCAGCAAAAAGAAAACTATCTTCATCACATTCCAGATGCCTATTTAATCAAGATGTTTAAAAATAAGCTTGCTGCCCGACTCCTAAATGGATCAAAGGTATGGGAGAGAGGGAGGGACTAGTAGAGAAGGCTGCACTCATCCACAAGATTTTAAATGAAGAATTACTAACAATGTTCTAGAGGGAGCATGTGACAGAACTTCTCAAAAAGAGCATTTATTTTCTGATCTTGAAGTGTTTGATGATATGCCTAACATATGCCTGAAGACTTGCCAAAATCACAAATGCATAAAAACCTTGACGAATAGGATAGCAATATTAATTAACATCTCAATGTAAAAGATTAAGCTATAAGTGAAAACACTACTGTATAACAGTTAAGCCCTTTCACAGGCAACATGATACGAAAACAAGACTTGCTAAGATCTTACTGTCTCAGGGAACAGACCAAATATTTAAGTAAGTACACTAACAACCTTATCATTGATTCTGGTTGTCATTCTTTGAAAGAAATATGTTAAAAGTGGTTTTAGAATGGCGTGCGACAAAACAAAAATTCAGATTATGTGCTTTCAGAGGAGTGACCAGCAAATAGTCACTAAAATCAATCTAAGCCGCTTTGAAATTTCTACATAAAAATACCACAAGCCTCGTACCGATAAACGTAAACAGCTTTTCAAGATTATTACATCTGGGGCACAATTCTTTAAATAAATCTAACAAGCAGAAAAGCGCCACCAAAGCCACAACACAGTCCAGTGGGACTCTTTAATGCAAAATCAGCTGCATTGTTAGAAAGACAAAATCCTGAGTGCCACTTGCATAAAGTTGATAGGCAGATATCCAACAAATGAGGCGCAAGGATACCTTCTGAATGACCCGGCAACCATACATTTGGAGGCTAAGTTCCAAAACATGCCCAATGAGCTGGTCCGCCATTTCTCTAATCTGTGACGGATTTCCATGTTCGAAAAACTGAAAGTGAAAGAATAAAATTAACAAAACACATGAGATGGTAATAATTTGATATCCCACTTATTATAAGCAATTTTCCAAACAATATGGAAGGCTGCAGTAACAAAATTGATCATGCACAGTGAGAAACCAAGCATACCTTCTGGATCACATAATTACCGAATACATCGGCCATCAGGGACAGAGCATGTGGCATTATCTCAACGAATACCATGTCTTTCTCCTCAGTGCTAGCAGTTTCAAGTTTCTGCTGGATAAACCGACTGCCGTACTGATCCGCACTACCCAACAAGTGACAATGAACTGATGAAATAGTCATTCATGGCTTAAAAAGGGTTAGCAAGCACGAAAAGCGAAAAAAATACCTGAACTCAACCACGTGGCCAGTAATCTCAGAAAGTTCAAAACACTTGGTTTTAGAACTCTTGAACTGATCAAGTAGCGATGAGGAGAAGTTTTCTTCCAAGCTGCGGCCATGTTCCAAATGCCATGTTCCCGTCATATTCCCTGCCAAGGTCCTCATTCCTACTGGAAAACCTGTGTTCCTATCACCATGCCAGACAGGACTACCAATCGCAATAGGAGACTTTGGAAAAGGGGATCCCATCAGAGGGCTACCAGGATATGTCAAACCAAAATTGTTAGCAGCATTTCCATAGTAGCCATTGTTCAGACCATTGTTAAGGTAGGGAAGACCATACTGAGAGTTTTGATGCAAAAGCAGCGACTCCAGGTAAGATTTCTGAAGTTGAAGCAGTTCCATGTATGAATTATCAAGAGACCCTCTATCCACTTTAGAACTGTTGAAAGCTGTAGCTTGTGTAGCAGCACTATAATTAGTTGATCTCAAGTATTGAAGATACATAGGATCCATCAACAGCCCTTGCGTATCACTCCCTAGATTCTGATTGCATACTCTACTAAGATTCTGCAACTCTGCTGCAGCAGCCAACAAATTGGGCCCCAAGTTCAATCCCCCACCTATTCCTTCAGTGTCATGACCCATTGCCCTTGCAGCAGCAATATTTTCCAGCAAGGGCGACAAATTGTCATAGTCCATGGGGTTTTCCAACGTGGCCGATGATGCAGGATTTATAACACTTGAGCCCAATCCAAAGGTTGAAAAAGAACAATTAGGACTCTCAACATTAGGATATGGAGAAGGCGAATTTGATCCGGTGTTGCAAATAGGCATAGATTGCCCCTTCAGGTACGGGCTGTCATGAGATAGAGCAGATTTATGAAACCGCATTGAATCATGATTGTTCAAAAGAGAACTTTTGTTAATGAGTGTATGATCATTTTGCAAATGATACATATTTTCATGACGATTTCGAGTATTTGGATTGCTTCCTTCTTCTGACATGCCATTCACTGATAAATTCAAGCCAGATAAAGCACCAATAAGATCTGCATTCACATCCATATCCTGTACAAAAGCATCTGATGACTTTAAAAGTTCAATATCTCTTTTAGTCAGTGAGTTGACTGTTGCCCCTCCAACCTGAGGAATTCGAGGATTTGGACTTTTAACAACAAGCTGAGGGTCAGGAGTCGGGCTTCTTGACAATGAAGTGCCTAATGCAGATGCATAAGTTTGAGATGAACCCATGTTTTGAAAACCAGGTATCTCATGAATATTTGAATCTAGTGAATTCCTGTCTAGCTGAATATGAGTATGCTGAGCTTCAGAAGATTCAAGAGCATTATCCAATGCACGACTAGGTGGACGGGAGGGATGCCCAGAAACTTGTGATCCATGACCAGAGTTGCCCTGCAATTGCATCAAAGTCAAGTGTGCGGATATTTTAACTAAAGAACTTCCGAATAGTGCATGTGAGTATTGACATATGGCATGATCCAAGTAAAATGCAACTCTAGATCATACCTTTCAATTTAAAAGCTTAGGCTATAACTGATAGTATTCTTTGACACTTAATGAAACTTACAAGGTTTCTCTTTTGCATAATAAATTCACATTTCACCCCAAAAAAAACTATCAAGTCTACCATTTTTCCGCTAATGGTGGCGGCGGATGTATGGGAAAAAGCATGCTGCGGAAAAAATTTAAAGATAGGACCACCTATATGGGCAACTTTTAGCTTAGGAGTCTGAGTTGACCATACCCATGAAATTATAACATGTGTAGAAGAAGATCTACAGAAAAAAAAAATGTGTTTTCTTTTGTTTGGGGGGGAGGGGGGGTAGTTTGCTTTCGCTGCACATGTGGCTGTTACAATAAGAAGTCCTGAGTTAGGACTTCCCTAAACACAAGGCAAGAAACTATCAGACTGAAGAAACTTCGGAAGAATTAAAAGAATCTACCAGACAATTGGGAGGGATCAAGGAGTACAATTCAAGGAAGAGTTGATAATATCAGAAAACTTCTGATAATTCCTAA
Source organism: Eustoma russellianum (assembly GCA_036186865.1). NCBI lineage: Eukaryota > Viridiplantae > Streptophyta > Magnoliopsida > Gentianales > Gentianaceae > Eustoma > Eustoma russellianum. The sequence goes on from AP025056.1 coordinate 6,928,575, forward strand.
AGAAATGAATTAGGAAAAATAGATCTAACTAGGAAATTGCTGCGAACACGTTTATAGATCTTAACATTTTTGTGAAAAGATAGGGGATGGAAAGGCTTTTGGCTTTTCCTTTTTGGGGCAGACAGGTTTTATAGATTGTTCCACGTAACATTTTTGTAGATGTTTACTTATCAATGAAAAATCTTAGTTATAAAAAAATAAAATAAAATATAAAATGCATAATGACAACTTCAAGAGAGAGATCTTCCCTTTCCATAAGGGAGCAGCCAAACAAGGTAACTAAGTGTCATACATGAAATCAAATATGAGCATTAGACAGAAATTTATAAAGGGCAATATTGAAGCTTTGCCCAAAAATTGTTCTCTTGAACATAAATCTGAGCTCTTCTAGTAGGACCAGAAGATGGACCAGGAAAAAAAACGCATCTGCCAAAAGGTAACTAAAACAGCTCATTAATCACATAAATCACACTGACTAGTCCTTTTCTTCCAGACATCACGTAACTCGCTGCTCACAGATCTATCAAAATGCAATAAACAACTAAATTACCAAAAAAGTAGAATAAATAAAGGTCTATCTCACTTTTTCTAGTTGCAGTAGCGAAAAACAATTTTTTGAAGAAATGACATTCAAGGAGAAGAGAACATACATGCTTCCTGAAGATATCAGTATAACACAAGAGCTAACAGTAGGGCCAACTTTTCTGCTGAATGACGACAGAAAAAATTTGTCGACTTATTTATGCCATAAATGCCCAATGACAACCAACAGAAACAGAGACTCATCAACTCAACCCAACAACTTTGATACACAGGAGAATATTAAAAAAGCGGTTGCAACCGAAGTTTCGAAAAACAGAACTGCAGGCTCAGACAACAAAAGACATCCCTTTATAACCCCAAAAGGCAAAATCCATGAACCCACAAACAGCTAACTATGGAGAAAAACAACTTCTTTAACTAAACGACAGTCATTTCCAAGTCATGTCATTAGTGAGCAAGGAAAATAAGTACAGGAAAAGCTTCAGACAACTAATTAACCCTGGCTAAGCTATAATGCCTCATATGCTAGCAATACTCAGTTAACAACTTGATCCACGAAAACACTATCTGAACCAATTAAATCGAGGCAGAATCAAATGACTGTACATAATTGGACAGCTTTTACAACCAATACTTGTTACTCCTTTCAATCTCTGACCAATCAAATAACATCATCTGTCTAACATTCAAAATTAATATCAAAAAGTAAACCATGTAAGATTAACATCAAATAGATTCTTCTAGATTAGACAATCAAGAAACACAATTTTTCAGTCACGTAACTCAGGAGGTGGAAACCCATCGAAGATTTTGTTTCTTCACCTGTATTATTTCTGCAAAGCTCTTTTGCCGTCTTCCCAGACTCATTTCTGGCAAACCGATCATCCCATCGCCACTCCATTCTTGGCAAGCCTCCATCTCATTCTCCAGCCTATCAAACTTAGGTTGCACAGAGAACAGAGACCTACCTCCATCTCCTAGTTCATGGAAGCTACATCCAGCTGCCTTCCTTCTGTTACCAACAGCCATAGAACTGCTGCTAATGCCGCTGCCGCCACCCTGCAACCTCTGAGAAAACCTCCAATCCTCCTTTGACAAAAGAGGAGGGGGAAGCCTAGGGTTGAGGTTCACATTAGAATAATAATAATTAATGTACGACGGATCAGACCTTATCTCATCTTCAGAGAGGCCGCCGCCACCAAGACCGCCTCCAAATAAACCGCTCAGTGATCCCTCTACAGTCGGTGGTGCAGAGCCGCTCCTATAAATACTGAGCTCTCTCTCTATATCACTCGCCTGTTGCTGCCGCCGCTGCTGCTGCTGTTGTCTCACTAACATCTCCAGCTCGTCATTGTAATCATCTTTCCCTCTCATCAACGATCTCACTCCGATTTCAGACATCATCTTGGAATAAATATCTGTAATCAGCGGCTATATACACATACATACCTATGCATATATCTAACTGTACATTTTTATTCCAACCAAAAAGAAGAAGAAAAAACCTAATGATTATCTCAAATTGTTAAATGAAGACAAGTCATCAGTAAGATCATCAAGGTAGAGATTCTTCATAGCTCACGTAACTTGAAAAAAGATAAAGTAACGTCCAGCTGAATCAAGATAATTACAGATAACAGGAAGATTTTGCGATTGAAGTCATGATTAGGTTAGTGCTGGGAAGAGTGAAATCGCCGATAGGGAAAGAATCGCCGGCGCGGCATTTTGTAGAGAGATAAAGGGGAGGGTTTAGTGTAGACTATAGAGAGAGAAAGTAAGGAGAGTGAAGAGGACAATGAATAGTGAAGTGGAGAGTGGGAGAACAAGCAGGGAGTGTAAATAGGGGTTGGGGTGTGAGAATCTAATCAGATGATGAACGGTCAAGATTGGAGCTTATAAAGGGTCGGTTCTTGCCCTTTTCAATGAGACGGTCACCCAAATTTTATCGGGTTCCTAACCCCACTTTCCTCACCTCTTTGTGACCACATGACACGTGGCAGCAAAGAGGGTAATGAGGTTAGATGCGTAGCCTTACCACCCCATGGCTGTCACGTGTCGTGTGGTCATGCGTCACCGCATCCCATTTACGGTGAAGAAATCCTATCCTAATTTTATCACCTTATTCCGCACCGCACGATACGTGACAGAATGATTGGTGAGGTTGACCTGTATCCAACTTCACCATCCCTCATGTATCTTAGAGAGCGAGGTGAGAGGATTCAAACTCTGCTTCAAGTAGGGCTTTTTAATTACTGCTTGTGTTATTTTTGTGGGGACATACGTCGTCGATTATAATTTCGACCGAATTTGCTTTCTGCACTATTATTTGTAAATAAAGATAAGAATAACTTCAAAACAGTTTTGCAATTTTGAAAATTTTTGTTTTTCTATGTAAATTGTGATTATGATATACATGACACCGTTATACAGTGTCATACACACAGTGCTTCAGGTAGTTATTAAATACAAGTTTGAATTCTTAAAAAAATTCAAAATTAAATTTATTAGACACTTGGATCTCGATACAGAGTATATCGTGATAAGAAGACATACACACTAAGATTCCAATACGTAGATATGATGAATTGTTATCAATATTGGTTACATTTCTAATATATCCATCTAACTATCGAAATATTAACTTTATCACGTTATACTCATCGTTATATAATATTGATTTTAAATTTAGTCCCTGATTGTAAAATGCACCATTAGATTGTGCAAAATCGGTTCTCGAAGAAAGTCTGTTTCTTTTTTCTCATCAACAATCTGCATCTTTTCATTTCTTGTGTTGACTTTACGAACAACGTTGGAGAGAAAAATACGTAATTTTTGAGAGAAAAAATGTCAAAAAGTTAATAATGACGTGCAAAAACTTTTTTGAACTTAGGCCAAGAGCTAATTCGCCATACCAAAATGTAGTCCAACACAATTTATCCATTTTTTAGTCTTAGGTCTTCTAGTTGCAGATGAAGCCATAGTTTTACGGTTTAGTTTAAAATTTCAAGATAAATCATGAATGTATGAGGAGAGATTTTATACGGTTTGTAAGTAAAGAATAATTAGTGGCACAATGAAATGATGACACATAAAATTTTGCATGCTAACAAGAAGAGTAGTGATTGATCATTACAGAAGGCACATATAGATTAACAAATTTGACTAGCCGGAAGTAACTATCTCTACTTACTTTAGAAGTATTGTAAAACTTCTCATTTGTATATGATTCAATCCTATATGTCCTACCTTCGAGAAAGAAAAATTATATATATATATACACACACACACTATGATTCAAAAGAAAATTAGTGCAAGTTTCCACGTACATTATGTGACACGACTCAACTCAAAACAAAAAGATAATTACTTCTGATTATATATTATGTGAGTCCATAATTGTTTAGATCCTATCGTTTTTTTGTTACTGTTTTGTGCCACGTACTTCTTTTTTCCTTAAAAATGTAATTAATTCATGTCATCGGGAGTTCTGTGATGACCGTTTATTATCAGTCGTCTATTCATCCGAATACAGATGTTCATGTTTGGTTAGTATTTTGCAATTGATAACGGATTCAACACGTGTATGTATAGTGTTAAGTTGTGTTGTCATGTAACAATGAGTATTAAGAATTATCTCATATCGACCCATTTGAAAAAAAAAAATTGTTATATAAGAAGATGTACCACCACGAATCTTTTAAATGGATAATTTCTCACTTTATTTAAGTCTAAATTTATAGTTAAAAACAGTCAAGTTTCACCGGTACACAAAGTGTAATATTTAAAGCACTGATACAGATAAAAATTATGAAAAAACAAAGGAAACCGACAAATAATAATAACAACAACAACAACAACAATAATAATAATGATGCTGATGATAATGATAACAACAACAACAACAATCATACCCAGTATATCCCGACGACAGCAAAAGCTATCGTTAGGGTCTGGGGAGGGTGAGCGGCAGGCAAACAATACCTCCATCCCAAGGGATAGAGAGTTTGCTTCCAGTGAGACCCCCAGCTCTATATGTACCTGCAGAATTAGCACAATAATAGGAATATGTACTAGTGAAGAGGTTGTATTAAACATAAACGGAAATCTCTTGATAATAAAATAGTCATAACAGTGGATATGCACAAAAAGATGAAAGCTAAATACCGGGAAAAAAAAGTGCAACGTCAACCTACAGTGTAAATACTATCTAATCCTCTATGGCGTCCCTATATCCTGTCTATCCCTCCTTAACCTTAATCCTCTGCCTCCACGAACTCCTATCCTGGACCATGTCCTTAGAGAGGTGTAACTCTAGTAAGTCATGCCTAATCTGCTCATCCCACTTTAGTTTGGGTCTGCCTTTACTCCTCTTTCCTTCTACATTGAGGCTTTCAATTGATCTGACAGACGCCGTCGTCTGTCTCCTCTTGACATGCCCAAACCATCTAAGTCTTCCCTCTCTTATCTTATCTGATATACTAGCCACCCCTAACATTTCTCTGTATACCTCATTTCTTAACCTGTCTAGCCTTGTATGCCCACACATCCATCTTAGCATTCTCATCTCTGCCACCTCCATCTTCTGTGACTGCGTCCTCTTGATAGCCCAGCATTCTGTTCCATATAACATTGCCGGCCGCACTGCCACCCTATAAAATTTTCCCTTTAATTTAGTCGGAAAATTCTTGTCACACAGCACCCCTGAGGCCGCCCTCCAACGACACCAACCTGCCTGAACTCGGTGTGCTACGTCACTCTCTATATCCCCATCTTTCTGCACAAATGATCCTAGATACTTAAACTTACTTACCTTTGGGACAACTTGACCTTCGATGGTGAGTTGACTATTCTCATTGTCAGCGGCGCCGCTGAAGTCGCAGTGCAGATACTCAGTCTTAGAACGACTAATCCTTAGGCCTTTTCTCTCTAAAGCCCCTCGCCACTCCTCTAGTCTCATACTCAGACTTTGTCTACTTTCTGCGACTAATATAATATCGTCAGCAAAAAGCATACACCATGGGATTGTCTCTTGGATCGTCTTTGACAACTCGTCTAGGACAACTGCAAAAAGAAATGGGCTCAAAGCAGACCCTTGATGGAGGCCTACTTCAACCGGGAAGAAATCTGTATTCCCAACAAGCGTCTGAACGGTTGTTTTCGTCCTAGCATACATATCCCTAATTACATTTATATACTTCATAGGAACCCCTCTTGCATCCAGACTATCCCATATCAGTCTACGTGGCACACTATCATACGCTTTTTCAAGATCGATGAAAACCATATGCAGATCGCGCTTCTTCTCCCTATACTTCTCCATCAATCTCCTTAAAATGTGTATTGCCTCTGTGGTAGACCGTCCTGGCATAAAACCAAATTGGTTTACTGTAACTTGAGTTTCTCTCCTAATTCTAGTGTCGATTACTCTCTCCCATAACTTCATAGTATGACTTAGCAATTTAATCCCCCTGTAATTTCCACAATACTGTGCTGATGATAATGATAAATAAACAAAAGAAGCTCCCTTTTTTGGGGAAAATGAATCGATTATATTAATTGCAGAAATTCTGTACAAGAGTGTAATAGTTACGTAACCTAGGACAAAATCAAGAGTGTCTACTTCAACCAGGGTTCTCATCAATGTTACCCTTTCGTCTTTCTACATGGGCTGTAAGCAACTGCTTGGTTCGCTGTACGCTCTCCCGAATAAACTAAGTTGTGATGAAGGTAGACTGGTATATTACCCTGAACAAATTGGCTTCCGGTAATTGTAATGCATATTCAATTTGCTACTTTGAATTTGCCGGCAGCTGTACCCTTCCCACTCCCTGATGAGATCAGAAAAGGTCTCATATGAGGCAAAATATGAGGTCTCCAATCACGCAAAGCCACGTGTACAAAAGGACCCGTTGTTTACTTTTTTTTCTCTTAAAAAAGGCTCTTTTGTACACGTGTCGTCGCGTGATTAGAGACCTCATATTTTGTCTCATATGAGGCCTTGTCAGATCTCATGTGTCCAACTCCTGGTCTCAAGTACCATCATCTATATTATGAGTATTTGGCATCTGCAGCCCAGACTTCAAGAGAGTCATGCAACTGATAATATGTGCCGTTAATATTGCCTTAACATTTTGAGTGGAGTATAAACTTATGTAAGTTTAAGTTTTAATTTAAACAAGCTATTCCACATTAGGTGACTGAAGACTAGGAGCCTGAATGAGCATATTTGAAATTTTAACAATGTTGAAGAAATTTTGTAAGGTATTGGTTATAGCATCACTTGACCGGTTTTATTTAATATTGATAGAAGACGTTTCCGGTGCACTGAACTCCTGCGTCTGTGCAGGCTTTAAGAAGTGATCGGATTGTTTCAGGATCTGATATACACAGTTTTACTTTACACTTTATGTAAAAGAATGTTTTCGCAGGTTGAATATGTAACCTCAAGGTCACAAAGCAGCAACCTTACCAGTTGTTTCAATATTCGTCTTTTTTATTTAATATTGATAAATGTTTTAAATTTTCTATACGATTCAGTCATGAATCACTACGCAAACTTCTAAATTTGGGGGTTTAAGATCTCATAATCACATAAAGATCACATTATAGGTGGGTTTTGTTCAATTTATGTAATCATATCATATACTATAAATTATTAGAGATTCCAAAAGGCAAGTTATTATATTAAGTATTAAGAATGAAACAAATGTAATCATAGTAACAAATTTATTAATAACAAATGTATTAAGTTAGATTATTTAAATGAAACAATTCAAATGTATCATAATTATCCAGAAGACATAAGACGAGAAATCAAAGTGAACTGTTGCGATTTGCGTGCGAATGTGATGGGACCCAATCAACGAAGTCAGTCAGTCAGGTGACACGTGTGGCCCACCTGCCTTTCAAAGAAATAGAAAAAAAACGCAACCGCTTCGGCACATCCCATATCCGGGACTCTCGCGTGACTTTTACGCCTTTTAGTTGCGCGTGACAAAGTATACGTCATCTGTAGTTTTTTCCGTCTTTTTTTCTTTAGTTGATTTACACATTATCCGTAGCTTAGTCAACGGCTTACGTTCCATATACACTTTGATGTTCTATTTTATTTTTGTACTCCTTGCTTTTTTTCGAAGTAATCTATTAATCTCTAAATATATGAGTTCGATTTTTCATATAAATTGATTATATAAAAAAATAGAAAAGACTTACTTTTGAAACTAGTTCAATTACTTTATATCTATATATTTTTAAGAAGATACTTTTTCAATGAAGAATAAAGCAAATTTTACTTAAAAAACGATGGAACCATTTGGATTAGAGGACATTTCGAAATAAAAAATCACAATTAGGGAAATAATTACAAAAAGTTCTCAAACTTTGTAAAAAAGAAAAAAAAAAAGAACCTTCGTGTTCGACATTGTTTCTTCAAAATTTCAAAATTTCAACTTTGTAATAAATTAATATCATATTTATTATATGTATAAATTTTTTATGTCATCTATAGTACCCAAAAGAAATCTTTTCCATCTACTGAAACGCTTGTAAAAACAAAATTACATTTGTTAATAAAGATAGTATCACACTGCAAATATATCATGCACTAGTAAAAAAAGTTTTACTACATAAGAATGAGGAATTACGTCACTGTCATATCCTAAAAATTGTTTTTTTTTTTTGTGTGTAACGAATAGGCTCTTGAATTTCTTTAACTAAAAAAATAAATGTCAAACTATAAAACCATAGATGTATCATAATATTATAGCAGCGTGTATGGCTCTAACATTTCGTTGTCCCAATATAATGTATACCATTGTACATATATATACTCTAAGTAACAATAAGCATCTATGCTTTAATTATATAAACAGGGATCAAAGTTTTTGTTGTTGCTTTGTTGGTCAGAGACACAAGTACCATCACAACTAGGGCTGTTCAACGAACCGAACAGTTCGCGAACTATTCGAGTTCAGTTCGTGTTTGGTTTGTATTCGTTTGGTAATTGTTTGTAAACGAGCCGAATTCGAATATATGTTTGGGTTCGTTTACTAAAACGAGCGAACTATTCGGTTCTTTTAAACAATTACAGTATTATCGATCCAAACTCGAACCAATTTTAAAGTTTGTTTAGCTAAACGAACCAAGCCAAACAGCTCGTTTAGCTAAACAAATCCGAATTCGAAAATCTAGTATTCGGTTCGGCTCACTTCGTTAACACCCCTAATCACAGCTACAAAATAACCTTCTCATTCTAATCTTACCAAATTTTCATTGATTAAACATCCATGATGATGATGTATCTCTGAAAAGTTCATTGTGGATCTAATGTTTGTGCCAAGAGAGGGCAATAGCAAAATGGTCACGCAATGGCATGAATTTCTCAAATGATATTTTAAACAATTGGATTTTTCCTAAGTATCCCTTACAAAGTACAAAGTAGATCTATAGGCTCATCTTGGAGATGTGGCACAAGTATATCGCAGTCTTATGTGTGTAATTATTATGTTTCTTAGATCTATTCCTCTTTGGTTATTATTATTAATCTCCTACCAATAAAAATCTAATCAGAGAATTAATAGGCCGATCAAACATAATAATATCATAATCGTGTGAAAATTCTTGTATGCGTTGTTTTCTCCTATTTGATCCTTTTTCTATGTTACGGTAGAGGGGAGTAGGGATGTTAATGAACCGAGCCGAACCGAATACTAGGTTTTCGAATTCGGAGTCGTTTAGCTAAAAGAACTGTGTTTAGCTAAACGAACTTTAAAATTGGTTCGAGTTCTGCTCGATAACACTATAACTGTTTAAACGAACCAAATAGTTCGCGAATAGTTCGGCTTGTTTTAGTAAACGAACCCAAACATATGTTCAAATTTGGCTCGTTTACAGACAATTGATGAACGAATGCGAACCGAATACGAACCGAACTCGAACAGTTCGCGAACTGTTCGGTTCGTTAAACAACCCTAGAGGGGAGTGAGTAGAGGGGCAAATTGACCAAGATGATTGAACTACTATTGTTCAACATGTGAAATGGCTAGTTGAATTGAAGATAAAAAAAGCTAAATCGACTTAAAAAAAAGGTTTTCGGTATACTAGTCTTAAAGTTAAATCAACTTAAACTGATCATTAAAGAAGCGAGTCAAAATAGAACATCTAACATTTTGAACTAATATATATCGAGCATTATCGAGCATCTAATATAAAAATATAGATTTTGTTTTGTCTAACATTTATCATCATACAATTGATTATGTATTATGATTATACGATTAATTATACATAGTGGCTTGTGGAATTTGAATGTATATTTGATTTGAGTATATCAATTAGCTTAAGATTGAATTCAAATCTGAAAGGGTTCATGATAGTTTGCGCATAATCAACCGATCTTGATTAATCTGAAACTACATCAAACCAAGCTCGAATATTTCATTCTATATTCAAATAATTTTCAATTGAGTTCGAGTATATCTAATTTAGTTATAAATTCAATACGTTAAAAGAGTGTTTGATTCAGCTCGAATAATTAACATCCGTGGGTGGATCCGAAGAAGGCTTCTTGACCACTTGTCTTCTTGTGTGGGAAGAGGAATCGCGACCAAAGCCCCAAGGGGCATAGTCTAGTGGTAAGTGGCAAAGGTGATTGGAGCTAGAACCTCGACGTCTCGAGTTTGAGTCCGTGTGGAGACAATCCTTGTTGAAATATTACAAGGGTTGACTCTGGGCTGGCTGAGTCTCGTATGTCCTCTCTCTTTGCAGGGCTGCCGGTGGAGCACATCCCTCGATTTACATCCCACCTGGCTAAGGGGTCTCTGGTACAGGTGGGGAAGAACTCACTCCCTCATCAAAGGAATCGCGACCAAAGTAGGGAAGGAGTGATGTATGTTATAGCCCGGGCAAGAAAAAAAAAAGAATAAAAAAATAATAATAAAATAATAATAAATGCCATTAATCTCCCTCTTAATAAATCCCCACCCTTATCACTTAAGTCAACCTGAAGCGTAAATAGTGTCTACGCATACCTATGTCCCTAAATATACTCTAGGGTGTCCCTATATATGACCTATACCTCGTTAACCTTAATCTTACTTCTCCATGAACTCCTATCATGGACCATGTCCTCAGAGAGATGCAAATCTAGCAGGTCGTGCCTAATCTGCTCATCCCAAGTCAGTTTGGGCCTGCCTTTACTCCTGTTCTCCTCTACAATGAGGCTTTCAATTGCTCTGACCGACGCTGTTGTCTGTCTCCGCTTGACATGCCCAAACCATCTCATTCTTCCATCCCTTATCTTATCTGCTATACTAGCTACGCCTAACCTTTGCACGTGTTTGCTTATGTTTTACAGTTGTTTTGCATTACATGTACATATACACGTTATGTGTATTTTAATATCGAAAGCCTCTTCTTTGTATTTCCTGAATTTCCTCATTAACACACTAGCACATCATATCTCTATTATTATGTCATTTATGCAAGTACCTATAAAGCCGGGGGTCTCAATGGAAGCAGACTCTCTATCCCTTAGGACAGAGATATTGTCTGCCTACCACTTATCCTCCCCAGACCCTAACGATAGCTTTTGCTGTCGTTGGGATATACTGGGTACGGATGATGATGATACAACTAAGCTTGAAGGGGAGTGTAGATATTCAGTATAGGAATTGTATGTATTCACAAGTTTAGTACACGGTATATACTCACGTGGTATAGACACAAAGTACAATATACATAATCTGTACATATAGACACAGTATAATCTGTACATATACACATCATGTCGGCAAACATGAACCGAACTCGCAAACTGTTCGGTTCGTTCAAGCCCTAAACGTCGATCCAACATGAATTTTTAATAGTGCTACCATCCAATTACCTAAATTTAACTGTTGAAAAAAAGGCATTATGAATAAAATGAACTAATAAAAAACATGAATTACTTAAGAGTTTTTTATTACTTACACATCTCCCATCTCCTAATAGGCCAGCCCATTCAGGATAGGATCACCTCACCGCAAAGGGGTGCGGTGACGCGTGACCGCGCAACTCGTGACAGCTCACCACCTCCTTGGTGCCACGTGTCGCGTGGTCACAAAGTAGGTGAGGAAAGTTGGGGTGAGAAGATCCCAACCCATCCCATAGTAGGTGAGGAAAGTTGGGGTGAGGAGATCCCAACCCATCCCATTCATCTTCCCAAATTAATGTTATCAAACATTATTCAAATAGTTTAGGCTGGTCTAGCTGTGCATATGCAACGAGAGCTAAACAAAGGCTGCCACATCCACTTCAGCGTTGAGATCTATCGGTCTATAGTTAATGTTCTTATGTCTTAAAATAAATGTTGGTTCAAAGGTGAAAGGAGTTTCCACCATTCCAGCTCCAAGAATCATATGTAGAGGATGTAAATCAGAAGTTCAGCGGCCTCTTAGATTGTCTTACGCAGTGATTCACACAAGGTGTTCCTCCGCAAACCAGGCCTTGGGCCTAGCAGCAGAGGAACATCCACGCTGTACGTGTCTCTGAAATTGAACTCTTGACCTCTTGGAGCAAATCCTAACCTTAATACTAATTAAACTGTGACCTGTGAGCATCTTGAAGTAAAGATTAAGAGAGAACCCTATAAAAAAGGGGATGAGATCACCTCACTCATTTTCCTCTCACCCCACGCGTCACCGTGCGACACGTGGCAACAGGGTTGGGTAGTGAGGCTAGATGAGCGTGACCCACATCTAACCTCACCATCCACCCCTGTTGCTATGTGTCGCGCGATGAAATATGGGGTGAAGAATTTGAGGCGAGGGATCCTAAACCATAAAAAAGGTACGTTTCTAGGATTGGTAAACGGAGTACGAAAACTCTCACAATTAAAGCATAGGCAGTTATTAACACTTTATTCCTATGAGAAACAAAATGGATAGGTGAACTCTTTTTTTTTAAAGAATAAATCACGTACGACTTGGTATATCGGTAAAAAACCACATTAGGGAATATCATCATTGCTGCTTGTTCGGTGTCCAATTAAGTGTTGACATGACAGAGGCATGTCGCAGTGGAACAGTCAGGAGAATTTTTCTGTTACTAGGAGATCAGCCTCCATATTTAAATTAACAAGGCTAATCTAGAGGCATCTGATGACATCAAACCAACACGCTCCAAAAAGCTACAAGCACGATCAACTCGGCACCTCTCAATCAACACCGTCTGACCACTCGAGTGAACATGCCATTTATTCATGTCACAAACACACGGTCGCGACAAAAAGTTAAAACTTACAACAACAACAAGATTACCTCATTGTTTTAAAGGCTTCCGTCTATGATGGGGTATGGGGGGTCAGATGTGCGCAACCATACTCATGTGCTAGAAACACAAAGAAGTTGTTTCCGGATGACCCATAATGATGCATCAAGCTATGTCGATCGACTGGTACTTCACAATATAAGAAGCGTGACCAATTTAGTGAGTAAGTTATTCCATCATATACCAAAGTCAAGGAAGAGTGTGTCCTTGATTCAATTAGAAATGGAAACAAAATAGTTAAAACTTAGTACTCAATAATAATAATAATAATAATAATAATAATAATAATAATAATAATAATAATAATAATAATAATAATAATAATAATAATAATAATAATAATAATAATAATAATTCAGCAACAACGTTAAGAAAACATGTAAGGCGGTTGGTAACTGCTAATGATTCTCTGAGGGCCTCACTTTCAGTCCTCAATCATTAGAGACGGACAATCGACTAATTACAACTGTTGATGTTTTCCGAACTTTCCTCTTTAGTGTCGTCCTTGATGAAGCTGGATCTTCACCAAATATCAGAGATGATCCGAAAGGGATGTTGTTAGTTCTTCCTTACTTGTAAAACTCAAATCTTTCCTGAACAACGAAAACAAAGTTTAGAGGTCCCGGGGTTATGACCCCGGGTTAAACCCTCCGATGCTCAAGTCAGTTTGGGTCATTCTCACTAAGATATGTTAATAGGTTAAGAGTTTGAGTTGATCTCACAAGTATGAGTTTTTTCTCTGTATGCTCTCGAGGAAGATGGGTTCAGAATCCCCTTCCTTTTGCCCCTTTTCTTGCTTTTATCCATTACGTTGTTCAATGCTTCTACTGTTGATGTGACTGATGCGTGTGTCAAGGGGCTATCTTGTTGTAGGTGTGCAGTATGATTAGACAGACACTTTTGCAAGTTGTCAAGTCTATGTCGCGTAGATAGCCTTCAATAGCCATTCTTTACACTGTAGCTCTGTCAAATGTCCTGTTGGAACCCAGACGAAGCTTTCTTGAAATTCTGTTCTGATCTGGTTGAATTGCTAAGGGATTAACCTTTATGCGATATAGGCCGAGGTTGGAGCTCGGGGCTGAGGCAGAGCAGAAGTGCATTCCTTGAGTGAAAAGTTGCTTGCCTAATACTTGGGTATTTGCTCATCGCGGCCGAAGTGAATGTCTTGGTCAAATAATACCTTGCTTGGGCAGAGGCGCAACACTTGTGAGTAGAGGTGCGATACTTTGTCCGCCAGGAGACCCAGCCGAAATGAAGTGTAACGAGCTGAAGTACTTCAACGTTGACTGTTTGTTGACCAATGGGGAGTTTTATCTTATTCAACAGTTGAGTTTTAGGCGCATCAGCCCTAATCTTCTTTACTCTCCTTCTTATCGCCAACTTGCGTTGATATGATGTTGCAGCAGGCTAAGCTCACTCTTTATACGGGTACACAGAGATTGAGTCTTAAGTATGAAAGATCGAATATAACTCGGTTCAATATGGCTTCTTCATGAGGCTAAACTCGCTCTTTCTGTGGGCACATAGAGATTAAGTCTTAAGTATGAAAGATTGAATATAACTCGGCTCAATAGGGCTCCTTGGTGTTCTCATTGATATTGATTGGGTTATAACCAATGGGGCATATTTATATTTATATATTTGCATTGGTTGTTATACTATGAAACTTTATAAAGGTTGTAAATCGAATGACATGCTTTAATGAACAACTCTCATAGTTTGTTTAGAGAGGACACACAAAAGAACTAAATTCAAATCAATTAAATTGATTCAGACCATCTACAGTAGGCCACTCGTATCCGTTTGCTAAGAACCCTAATATATTTTTTACTTGGTTGTACCCCTTGCATGGTATATGCTCCTTAACGTATCACGAATTTTTTTTTTGTTACACTAATATTTCAAGATCGAATTTTTATTGACCTTTTTAATCCAGGCTACTGGATACGCTCCAGATTGACAACATGGATAAGCATATGCCTTCTTGTGTTTTTCATCTTTGGATTGCATGAAGATATAGCGTGTGTATATATATATACTTCTACTTTATAATATAAAAAGTTAATGAGCCATCTTGATTTATTCCAGCATAATCCAAAGTCAAAAAAATGTGTCTTTTATTATGTTGAACATAGAAATATTGTAAAAGAAGAAACATGAACTTAAAACCTCGGCAAGTCACTGGACATCCCATTGAAGAATAAGGAAGACTCATCTGGGCTTAGTGATCCTAGGACATTTGAGGACAAGAAGCAGAACGTGAGTGGTGTTTATCACTCCCAACGAGCCACCTGATGTCTCTAATGAAGTCATGATAAAGATAGCTTATCGTCTTCTTCATAGGGCAAATGGCGGTTGATGATTAAAAGTCCACGTAAAAGATCATTTACCCAGCATTCCAACCTAGTCAACGGAGAAAATCGCCAAAATGGATGAAATACTACACTTTAAGAAGTGACCGAAATATTATAAAATAAAATATTGATAATCAGAGCGTTTCTCTCGAAGTAGTACACATGCGTGTATGCATACAATATATATATGTATATATGTATGTGTGTGTGTATATACATACATGCATATATATATATATACACACACACACACATATATATTAGAAGGGAGAGCCTTGGAACAACTGGTAATGTTACTTCTTTGTGACCTTCATATCACGGGTTCGAACCGCGGAAACAGCCTCTTGCACAAAGTATAGGGTAAGACTGCGTCTATCAGATCGTGAAGAGGTCCGGCCCCTCTCCGGATCCTGTACAAACGCAGGAGTCTAGTGCATCGGGAACGTCCTTTTATGTATGTATGCATATATGTATGTCACTTCCAACGGGAGTGGTGTTTATCACTCCCAACGTGAGTGGTGTTTTTCGCATAGACATGCAAAAAACCTGTAGGTCTAGCGGTTGAGTAGCATTTATCCTATTCTTGGGTCTCGAATTCGATTCTCCATGATAGACACACTACATATACATACATACATGCATACAAGTGCATGTGTTTAGTGGAAGGGCATGCTATTTGCTTACCTCCATTAGTTTGTGAGGGGATTTAATACAAATTTTGATGGTTGTGTATGTATGTCCGTGTGTATGTTTTTATATTCATTACCAATTGGATTATGTATATTTAATATAATCATACATACTAAAGCAAAATCTCACTTATTAGTCTAAAGTTTGGCCCATTACTCAGTTAACAGCCTAACGTTGATGAAACTCACTTAACACCCAGTCTTTGTCCAAAATGGCTCACTTGTAGCCAGGTGACCGTTGACCAGTCGTTGACTAATCTTTGACTTTCTCAGACCAACCAGGAGTTGACACGTGGCGACCCTTTTTAATTAAAAAAAATAAAATTGTATTTTTGATAAAGTGATTTAAAAGGAATTTAAAAATTCTAAAAAAAATGTAAAAATTAATTAAAAATATTTTAAAAATCGAAAAATTCAGAAAAAAAGATAAAAATAAAAAACTACCCACAACGTCCCAGCACTCCACCCACCTACCCCAACCCTACGCCCCCACGCCCCACTCCCGCCCCCCCACCCCAGCTAAAACTTTTTTTAAAAATTTTTTCTGACTCACTCATAACGCTCCGACCACCCCCGCGTCCCCTCTCCCACCCCCTCCTCTCGCAAAATTTTTTTTAAAAGAATTTTTCTGACTCACCCATAACGTCCCAACCACCCCCGCGTCCCCTCCCCCTCCCCCGCGCACACCCCCAAAAAAATTTTAAAATTTTTTCAACTCAACCACAAAGCTCCGACCATCCTCCGACACCCCAAACAATCCAACCCCCAGCCCAAAACATTGTCATTTTTTTTTGGACTGGAGGGTTGGATTGTTTCGGGTTCTGGGTTGGGGGGTGCGCGGGTGGAGAGCTGGGGCGTTGTGGGTAATTTTTTATTATTTTTATCTTTTTTTCCTAATTTTTTGATTTTTAAAATATTTTTTAATTAAGTTTTACAATTTTTTAGAATTTTTAGAAATAATAACATTTTTTAGAAATAATAACATTTTTTTAGAAATGAAATTTTTTTTTAAAAAAAAAGAGAAAACCTGCCGTAGTAAGTTACCTTCCGGTGACTGGCTACAAGTGAGCCATTTTGGACAAAGACTAGGTGTTAAGTGAGTTTCATCAACGTTAGACTGCTAACTGAGTAATGGGTCAAACTTTAGGCTAATAAGTGAGATTTTCCCTACATACTAACCTTTGGATCTCCATTTCCAAAACGAGAGAATCTCACTTAGTAGCTAAACGTTTGGCCCATTACTCAGTTAACACTCAAATGTTAATGAAACTCACATAACAACCATTCTTTTTGGATAATGGCTCATTTACAACCATCACCGGTTGATGACCGGCTGGTGCATGTTTCTTTACAATTTTTTTAATATATGTTTTGATGACCGGCTGGTGCATGTTTCTTTACAATTTTTTTAATATATGTTTTGATGACCGGCTGGTACCGGTTGAATGACTGTAAATGAGACATTATCCAAAAAAAATAGATGTTAAATGAGTTTCATCAATGTTTGACTGTTAATTGAATAATAGACCAAACGTTTGGCTACTAAGTGAGATTCCCTCTTTTCAAAACGAAAGAGATAAGAACTAACATTTTAATTGTCATTAGGGAGGGGAGACATAATCCAAGCACCCAGATTTTACGTCCAACTGTCCAAGAACTGGGATTCAAGAAAATCCTTTCCTTGTGTTAGAATGTAAAGAATCATAGCATGTATACTCCAAAATAACTTCTTGAAGGTGGACATAGTGGCTATTACATCTAATACTACACACTAAATCATCATGTTCGTTCCATCTTTTGTATTCCCGCGTTCTCACTCAAATCGTAGACACTCTTTAGTCAAACATTTATTCAATCTAGCAGTCATCATTGAGTACTATATTTTTGCTATTTAAATGCGAGTGTACATGTATACGTATATACAAACATACATACATATACACATATATGTGTATGTATATTATATATATGTGTTTGTACACATTTATTACATGTATACATAAATATGTGTAATGTATATGTATATGTGTGAGACGTTTTGTTTGGGTATAGATGGAGACAAAAGAGAGCAGCCGAGATGATAATCAAACAAGAAACTTGTTACCAAATGGTAATCAGAAATGGATTCTGAAGTCAACTTCATATAAGAATGCTCCAATGGGTTTACAATGATTCTTGTTGCCTCCTCATTGTCAAACAATGCAACAACTTCCAATTGCATCGCTTTGACTGATTAAGCTCATGAGATTTATATGTGGTTTCGAACAAAAAAGACCGAGTTTGTTCGTTCAAAAGAGTGTGTGTGTATATATATACTCCTTCCGTTATAAAAATAGTCTTAAAAAATATTATCTTAGTTTTTATGTTGTTTTGTCCTAAAAATATGGTAAACCTTCGAAAAAAAGAATATATTAATAGTCAAAGTTTCTACACTATATATTTTTAATTAACATTTACACTAATTATCTATTTACATTAATTAACCAACTAATAAGTGTAGAATATAAAATGCGACAAAAATATATTGACTTATTTATATTGTGATCAAGTCAAACTACGAATATTTTTAGGTTAGTTGGAGTGTTTATATTCTTGATCATTTCAGGGTTTAGGGTTGAATTTCTGTCTTTTCTTTCCTTTTTTTCCCAATTTCTTTTTTAATTTTTGAGTGCCACTTTCTCATTGTTGATTTCTAATGTGAGTTTTTCTCTCCATTCTGAGGTAGATATTAGATGTAATTGGGGGAGGGGGGGTTAGGTTCCTTTGAAAGTATAATCAATAATGGACCTTGAATCAAACTTACACATTTGCATGCCTCTCAACTTCTCTAGACTCTAGCAATAGCTTTTGTTGTCGTTGGAATATATTGGGTATGTGTTGTTTGTTTGTTTGTTAGTTATACCTGAATTAAACGTTTTCTACAATGTGTAAGTTTGGACTATTATAAGGAAGAATATAATGTAATTTTCATGAACAACAGGAATAACTAATTAAGCTAAAGAGAAATAACATCTATGAACTTTTTATTGTGTTTCGTTGGATCACACTATTCTGAATCTTGTTGCGCCTGCGAATTGGGGCCGCTGATTAAGATGGGTTTGTATGTTTCTTATTTTTTTTTTAATTTGTTGATTGGAAATAAGTTATATGATTCTTATTCCTCCTGATTTTGTAGAAAAGTTCAATAAGAGGCATTATTCTTAATATTTAGTGTTGTTGGATGCTCTCTTTCTCACACATTTGTGGAGGTCTTAGTCTCTCACGACCAAATTCACATTGTCACTTTCTATATTCATAATAGACAAACATATAACCATTTTTATATGCGTTTTGATAATGTCGTTAGCTATATCATCCATCTTTTTCAAAGCGATATATATATATATATATATATATATATATATATATATATATATATATATATATAACCTGTTATTGTGTCATTTATGCAGGTATATATAAAGTCGGAGATCTAACTCTTTATCTCTTGTGATAAAAGTATTGTTTGTCTGCCTCTCACCTTCCCAAGATCCTAGCGATAGATTTTACTGTCATTGGGATATACTGTTACGATTGATATATATATATATATATATATATATATATATATATATATATATATATATATATATGTGTGTGTGTGTGTGTGTGTGTGTGTGTGTGTGTGTGTGTGTGTGTGCGTGTGTGATATATATGTATATATATTATATGTATTTGTGTGTGTATATATAAGAATGTGCCCACTGCTGCTAGGGCGAAGGCCTAGTTCGCGGAAGACATCTTGTGTGTGTCACTGCGTAAGTCTTCACCCAACCCAGGAGACTGCTGAGTTTCTGATTTGTATCCTTCACAATGCTCTTTGAGACTGTGGTGGTGGAGCCCTCAAGGCCATAGTATGTCCTTTTGCTAAAGAGTGTGTGTTTCCTTTATTTCGTTTTCTTGCCAATTACGACATTTTGAATAAACCGATTCCTGTTGTTTTCAGTTTCTTCGCGACTAATTCAAAAATTTAAGATAAAACGCCAAATTCAAACTAAAACTACTCCAAATAAAATTCGAAATTTTATACTAAAACAACACCAAAATCGACTACATTAGAGCAGTATTTGGTTTTCCTTTTTTTTATTTTTATACATACGCATAATAGAAAAAATCAAACTTCAATATTAAAGTTAGAAAAAAAATATTATTCAACCATTAAATCTACATATTTTTGGCGTTGCAAGAGTATCTTCACATAATTTCTTCTCTTTATTTTGTTGGAGCTGGAGGTTGACAGTTGAAGGTTAGGACCCACATACCGATTCAGATGTCTAACATTTCGATTCTGATTTCAATTCCCATGCTTAAACACAACGCACCATTAAATTTAAATGGGGAAGATAACCGTTTTGGTGTTGTTAGATTTGTCGAGAGTACAACAACAACATTACCATATTGCTTTAGAAGCTCCCATCTATAGCGGAGTATAGAAGGATCGGATGTATACAACTATACTCATGTGTTAAAAACACAGAGGTTGTTTTCCGATGACACATAATGAAAATTGTGTCAAGCTATGTCTATCAACTGTTATTTCACAATATAAAAAGCGTAGCCAATTTGGTGAATCATTTTGGTTTATTATATCGTATTCTAAACTGAAGAAAGTATGTTTTTTTGAGAGTAATTTATGATGCATGGGCTTTGACTTGTCAAGTTGTTTACTGCATTGTTCGACAAACCCTAATGGGTGATATTTCTCATGGGACAATTTCAGTGTTTGTAGGTATAGTGGGACATAATGCCAATTGAATAAACCATGAAATTCACAAAACATCATAATTAGTGCGTGATATTTCTTTACTATCACGTCAACACCACATTCCCTCACCATAGTTATTGTTCCTACTTCATCCCCTCCACCTAGGGCTGTAAACTAGCCGAACGAGCCGAGCGTTGTGTTGTTCAAGCTCTGTTCATTTAACTTAGCAAACGAGTCGAGCTTGCTTGTTTATTTAAACGAACATATTTACTTGTTCAAACTTGGTTCGTTTAACTCAACGAACAACATTAACGAGCCGAACACCTTAAACAAACGGTGCCACTTACCGAGCTCGAACAGAAAAGGGTGTTCAAACTCTGTTCATTAACCTTTTATCCGAGCCGAGCTCGAACTCGAACCTAAACCAAACGAGCCGAACAACCGAACGGCTTGGTTCATTTACAGTCCTATGGCTCCACCCGATGCCCCCCCTCCACCCGACCCCAAAAAAGACAAAGAAAATTGGGTTTTTTTATGAGTAACTTTGATTATTTTTTATCATTTCGACTCATGCAATTCACATCTCAACAACTTCCTATCGAGATTTTTCTCCTTAAAACTTTCGTGCACAATTTATTTCCTAGAATATTTCGTATAAAAAATACGTCCCGGTGCAATAGGTTCCTACGTTTACGAAAGATTTAGGGATAGACCGGATCGTTTCGCGATCTGATATACGTAGCCTTACCCTACACTTTGTGCAAGATGCTATTTCTGCGGCTCGAAACCGCGCGTGACCTCAAGTTCATAAAGTAGTAGCCTTATCAATTGCTCCAAGTCTCGCCCTCATGTTTTACATAAAAGAAAATCAAAAAACAATTGCACAAAGTAATAATTTGATTCATGCATGTGATCAATTTATTACATGAGACGCACATTAACGATTAATGTAAGTAATCAGCATTTTTTTTTTGGGTCCAGAAATAACTTCAATCATGATTCCGATCAAAATGAAGAATTGAACAATGATCATTCAAAAATATTTTCTTCCCTTGATTTAGTATGAGTACAATTGTTGCTATTTATAGTGATACAAAATCTTCTATTTCTACTAAGATATCTATTTAGTCAATATTCTCTACTAAAGTCAAGATACACCAAATCTTCTATACGGCTGTTTTCCGGCTACTTTCTAACACTCCCCCTCAAGTTGAATCGTGGGATCCACAACGTTCAACTTGTGCAAAATATCTTCATATGCCCGTCCATTGACCGCTTTGGTCAAGACATCTGCTAGCTGATCCTCAGACCTTACGAAAGGTAGCTCAATGATTCCTCCTTCCAACTTTTCCTTGATGAAATGTCGATCAATCTCTATATGCTTAGTCCGGTCATGCTGTACCGGATTTTCTGATATACTGATAGAGGCTTTGTTATCGCAAAAAAGTGGAGTGGGCAAAACGAATCGTAGTCCAATGTCTCTGAGCAACTTCTGAACCCACAAAATCTCCGTAATCCCTTTTGCAATCCCACGAAATTCTGCCTCGGCACTGGACAGTGCAACAACTTTCTGTTTCTTGCTTCTCCAGGTTACCAGATTCCCTCCTACAAGTACAAAATATCCTGAGGTAGATTTGCGGTCTACTACATTTCCAGCCCAATCTGCATCAGTATAGGCTTGAACATTTAGATGTCCATTGTTCCGGAACACAATTCCCCTTCCTGGTGTCTTCTTCAGATAGCGTAGGACCTTCATTACTGCGTCCATGTGGTGTTTTTGAGGATGATGCATGAACTGACTAATCACACTTACCGCGTATGCAATATCGGGTCGAGTATGTGATAAATAAATTAACTTTCCCACCAAGCGTTGGTACTGCCCTCGATTAACTTGCACTTCTTCTTCGACAATTTGAAGCTTATGATTAGTTGCCATGGGTATATCACTTGGTTTGCAGTCTAGCATCCCTACTTCTGCGAGAAGGTCCAAGATGTACTTTCTTTGTGATATATAGATTCCAGATTTTGACCTCAACACTTCAATTCCCAAGAAATACTTTAGACCTCCTAGGTCTTTCATCTCAAACTTGGTAAATAAATGGTTCCGAAGACGAGCAATCTCCTCAAGATCATCCCCCGTGATCACCATGTCATCTACATATATGATTAAACACGTCACCAGTTCCTTCCTCTTCTTAATAAACAGCGTATGATCTGCATTACTTTGGTGATAGCCATCTTGCTTCATAACTTGGGTGAATCGGCCAAACCACGCTCGGGGAGACTGCTTAAGTCCATATAAAGCCTTCTTTAGTCGGCAAACTTCTCCCCTTTCAAACCCTATGGTGAAACCTGGAGGAGGTTCCATATAAACCTCTTCTTTGAGATCGCCATGTAAAAAAGCATTTTTGACATCAAATTGATGTAGATGCCAATTTTTAGTTGCTGCGACAGAAAACAGTACCCTGATCGTATCAATTCGGGCTACAGGAGAAAAAGTTTCTGAATAATCAATACCATAAGTCTGCGTGTAACCTTTGGCAACAAGACGAGCTTTGTTTCGTTCAATACTCCCATCAGCTTTGTACTTGACAGTAAATACCCACCGACAACCAACGGCTCTTTTTCCATCGGGAAGAACGCACTTCTCCCACGTACAGTTTTTTTCTAAGGCTTCCATTTCAGTATTCATAGCCTTTCTCCATTCTGGTCGAGACTGAGCTTCTTCAACTGTTCGCGGAATCTGTGTCGTACACAAAGCCGCAAAGAACCCTTGAGCTATATCAGATACTCCTGTTACGGATAGGTCCACCGGATACCTGGATGTCTTAGAAACTCGGTCAGGGGAGTATCTTTCCGGGGGAATTCCTCGCTTGGTTCTTGGAGGCAACACTCGTATTCCTGGCTGCTCCACCTGAATATTAGTTCTTGTGTACATTTCGGGGATAATGGGGTACTCAAGAGTAGTATCTGGGTTATGTGAATCAGTATTAGTATCATTATCAAGGGTAGGTTGAATAATACTTATACCCGGATTTGTTGCCTTGAACAGTTCATTCGTTGCCGGGGGATTCTGTGGTAGGGGTACTTGTGCCTCAGGTTGTACAGTGTTGGGAGCTATAGTGCAGTCGGCGCCATCTACTTGCCGTGTTGGGACATCCGTCAGACAAGGGAGGAGTGGCAACGAGCAATCTAGGGTTCCATCATTGGTACTCTCCCCTTGAAGCCGAGATTGGGAGGGGTAGTAATATTCGGTCTCAAGGAAAGTGCAGTTCATGGTAATATGCATTCGGTGAGTCCGAGGATTATAACACCTGTAACCCTTTTGTGTGGTGGCATATCCAACGAAGATGCATTTTTCAGCACAGGGATCAAGTTTGGTTCTTTCATGCTTAGGAGTATGGGTAAAGACAGTGCAGCCAAACACTTTAGGAGGAAGTGTATAAAGTGAGGGAATGGAATGTTGGGAAGAGAGTACCTGAATAGGTGTTTGGTAGTTTAGTATTTTTGTCGGAAGGCGGTTGAGGAGATAAGTGGCTGTAGATACTGCCTCGGGCCAGAAACTAGTCGGAACATGAGAGTCAAACATCATAGCCCGAGTCATTTCGAGAAGGATCCGGTTTTTTCGTTCGGCGACCCCATTTTGTTCAGGTGTGTGTGGGCATGTTGTTTGATGAAGGACACCGTGTGTATTTAAGAATTGTGTCAAAGTAGTATCTAGATATTCACCCCCATTGTCAGATCGCAGGATTTGGATCTTAGTATCAAACTGTGTATGAATCATATTGTAGAATTGTACAAACTTTTGACAGACTTCGGACTTATGTTTCAAGATATAGAGCCATGTCATACGAGAGAAATCGTCAACAAAAATCACATAGTAACGAAAACCAAGGGGAGTATTATAGGGTGAAGGTCCCCAGACATCAGAATGAACTAGTGAAAACATACGATCAACTCGTGTATTATTAGCAGCATAGGATGCCCGAGTTTGTTTCGCCCGGAGGCAAGTATCACATGACAAATTGGTAATGGGAAATGTGAATAAAGTTGGAAAAAGATGTTTTAAATAACTAAATGACGGATGACCTAATCGTCGATGCCATAACCACACTTGCCGTTCAGTCGTCCCGGTGACAAGATTAGACTGTCCCTGTTGCACCACCGCATCAACATAGTACAGACCTTGGCGCTCAGTACCACGCCCAATGATCACCCCCGTACGAATGTCCTGCACAAGGCAAAAATTAGGATACATAAGAACGACGCAATCAAGAGCCTTGGTAAGTTGACTAATAGATAGTAACTTGGTAGATAGGGATGGGACATAGAGACAATTTGGAAGTGTCATGTGAGGTGTTATGGATATGGTGCCCCCACTTGTTACGGGGAGAGAGGCTCCGTTGGCTGTGGCAACCATAGTTTTAGTGGGTAATGCTTGTGTAAGAAGGTCAGACGGGTCATAGGTCATTGTGTCAGTAGCTCCGCAGTCAAATATCCATTGTGGCGGGGCTTGAATGGTATGACATTGAGAATTCAAGGGCTGTTTGGGTAAAATTGATGAACATGAGGCTGTTTTGGGTGTTTGGAAATTATGTGGGGCACGGTTGGATATAAGGGAAAATGTAGGGTTAGTATCATGAATTTTTAAGTGTGGAGGGACCGTAGTACAACAAGACAAATATTCAGGGGGGCATTTGGTAATATGGGGGGTATTTAAAGGTGGAAGAGGGCTAGGGTTTAGAACCCCAGCCCCGTTACCTCCTTCGTTGCCGCTGGTGAATTCTTCTGCAATTCCTACGGCGGCCATGGCTGTCCCTCCAGTCTCTTCGGATCCTCTGCGATTGGGGGCCTCTGTTCCCTTCCTGTTGCCAGATACACTATATCCAGTGTTCTGGGCGGCAGCAGCTTGTGTTTTTCTCTTGAATTCGTCCCACCAATCTGGATAACCATGCAACTTGAAGCATTTCTCCCTACTATGTCCTTTTCTGTTGCAGTGAGTGCATTCCAGTGATTTATCAGGGTCTCCCCGCCGTGATGGTCCTCCTGAGCGGGTAGAAGACCCTGCTGTCCCTCGGTTCTTAGCTATCTCTGATGATGATTTGATCATCAGACCCTGTCCAACCCCAGATGATGATCTCAGATCTGATGGGGTATTCAAGACTCCACGTTGGATCTCAGATCTGCGGAGTTCGTTGTATGCATTTTCTACTGTGGGTCTTGGTTCTCGTTTTAAAATTTCCTTCTTGGTGTCAGCAAGGCTTTCGTCAACTGCAAGTAGAAGCTGGTAAAGCCTTTGTTCCTGAACTTTCTTGGCGTAGACAGCAATGTCTCTTGGTGATTCCATGGGATTGGGATCCATGGAATCAATTGTTAACCAAAGTCCTTGAAATTGATCCCATAAAACTTCAAGGGGTCTATTGTCCTGTTTAATTGTATAACACCGTTTATGGAGATCAAAAATTTGGAGTGGATCACTTCCAGATCCGTAGGTCACTGAAAGGCCATCCCAAAGAGCCTTTGCAGTGGAATACTGGGACACGTTATTAACGAGACTGTCCTCAATGTTATCAATTAACCATGTGCAGACTAATTGATCTTGCTGTTCCCATGTTGAGTAGTTGGCATCCGTAGGAGATGGAGGAGGGGGAACTCCAGTGATATGAGAAGTTTTCCCTCTTCCCCCTAATGCCATCTTCATTAATCTACACCACAGTGTATAGTTTGTGCTGTTTAATTTAATTTTCAGGACAAGATTTGCCGTCATAGGTGGTGATGGTGAGATATTCATGTTCTGCTGAAGAAACTTGGCAAATTGCTCTGACCAGTCAATATTTGTAGGGAAGTTGGTTCTGGTTTCTGATGTTCCAGAACTTCCTTCAGGGGTATTCGGTGTTTCTGACATGTCTTTCGTTATGTGCAGGAACAGATTTGAGCAGGGACTATCTTGGTCTGGAGAGGTACTGGGGCAATGAGGACCAGCGTGCTGAGCCCCAAAAAAAAAAAACGATAAGAACAGATGCAAAGCTTGAAGCTTTAGGTATATGTGGCAATGATGAAGAATTCTGAGCCTCACGAGAGAAAGAAACAAAACTCAGATTAGGGCATGTAGGATACTTGATCCGAAGGGTAGTTTATGACAGTGATGAATTCTCAATTCTGAGTCAGTCATGAATCAAGAGCATAGGTTTGATCATAACCTGCTCTGATACCATGAAGAATTGAACAATGATCATTCAAAAATATTTTCTTCCCTTGATTTAGTATGAGTACAATTGTTGCTATTTATAGTGATACAAAATCTTCTATTTCTACTAAGATATCTATTTAGTCAATATTCTCTACTAAAGTCAAGATACACCAAATCTTCTATACGGCTGTTTTCCGGCTACTTTCTAACACAAAATTTCCATGGGTCAAAGTAATTTAAAGAAATATTTGGATCACGAGTATGATCACCTATAAGTTATAACAACAGAAGAAAAGTTAATTGATTTGCATCTTCGAGTCTATGTTACAAAATCAGTTTGGGCTGGGCATAGAAGTTAATCATAAAACCTATACTTGCATCTAACCTAATGCACGGGTCCAAATAGTGTTTTTATAATTTTGGGTATTTATTTGGTAGCAAAAGGTGAAATCATTCGACCTGACCCCACTGTCCTAACCTTATGGAGTTTTGTGTATGATACAAATTAGGTGTCCAGCGGTCTTCTAGGTTGGTGAGACTGCACACGAGGATCCACACAAGGTGCCCTATAAACTAGCAAAGGTGGATCAATTGTCCCCTACAGACTAGCATAAGTAGAGTACTCACACTGCGAGTGTCTTCGGATTCGAACCGTTGCCTAACAATTTTCAATCCGAATACCAACTGGACTACGCTCTAGATGCGGGTATTTATTTGAATGGAAGTTGCACAGGATCTGGACCAAATCTCCTTATACGGATAGTCCTAGACGGTCTTCAAAGGACATGGTTATTCTAACGATAGCAAAAAATATCGCTAGGGTCTGAAGAGGGTGAGAGGCAGGCAAACAATATCTTCATCCCAAAGAATAGAGAGTTTGTTTCCAGTGAGACCCTCGGCTCTCTATGTAACTGCATATATGACACAATGATTGGATATGATGTACTAATGTATTATTGAAGGAATTTAGTAAATACAATCAAACACTTGTGATATTAACTGCATATAGAGTACTACATAAGCAATTAAGAGAAAAACACTGTAATTTTCCCCCTCTGGCCCACACTATATTTTTTGTTTTTGTGACTATTTGGGGCATTTTCCCGTGAAAAAAAAACAACCAAAAGTGTTAAGCATTCTATATAAACAATTTATTTAGGCATTTTACCTCCTAATAACAATAGTAAATAGGGGGAGAAACACCTTTGAAAATAGTTTGAGATGTCATTTTGCAATTTAGAGTTTAATTCATACAGGCATTTAAAGTTACATTCATGATAAGCTGATAATTTCATATTCTTGTCTTGCTTTCCTAAGTGTAACTGGCCGCAATTTACCAAACTTCCCCCTGAGAAGGACGACATGTGTCTTTATATCGAAACAAATTTGGATTCAGACACCTCGTAGACACTAAATACTGGACTTTTTACCTAAACCGTTAAGTTTGAGATTAAAACAGGGGAAACTCTTAGAGTCAGGATATGACGTTTTTGCATATGACATGTGTGTGATCCTTTCATCCTAAACATATAAGGATGAAATTGATGTTTGAACTGTTTGCAAGTTGACTGTGGCTTTTTCAAGTGCCAATTTAGTACAAAGTTGAAGCTATCAACGTACTAACGTCTACGCACTTCAACGTTGGATGACGAAACTCCTCCATTATTGTAGCGCCCCGCTCCCGAGCTCCATCCTCGGTAACGGTGCACCCGCCGTATCTCACTCAGGAGAATACAAGGCGTCACATCAACCTCCTACACGTCAGTGCTGACATAGAAAAGTTTTCCTTTTCTTTCTGCGGAAACGATAAGTCACAACACTAAATTGAAATTAATGAACTTTAAGAAAATAACGAAAGTAATTCTAGGCTGACCAGGCCTTACAAGTCAAGGTCAAATGTCTAAATTTAAAAGCATGTAATTGTTTTCGAAAGTAATACTGAATATTAAAATAAAATGTCTGTGTCACTCCAAAGCATCACAAAAAGCCTGTCTCCATCCTTGCCGCAGCCGTATCTACGAGTCACTCAGCCCATTCCACGGTATCGGACCCATCCTCAACGTAGATGTAATCGTACTCTGTCTCGGCTACATATGGAATAGTAGGTGTGAGTGATGGTAATCACCCAGTAGGTGCCTCTCAAAACAATACAAAACTTACATACCCAAAACGATATCTCCACGTAACCACATAGAACAGATAGCATGCAACCGGAAGGTAAGACACTCCACGTACTCAACATAAACTACATGACATGGCTTATACAGAAATAAACACTCCACACCAGATGCATGCGCAAGTACGTGATGCATGCTCACATAACGTGTCACGCGCAACTAGAAACATGTCAGACAATATGCTCCTAGGCCTATATGCAATGCATGCTCCCGGGACCTAGTTCCAGCGTCATGGTCTCTAGCCACCACTTGCCGTTCTGGACACCCACGCCCTATAGACGCTGTGTATCGTACGGCACCCACGCCCTATAGACGCTGCGTATCTCATGACACCCACGCCCTATAGACGCTGCGTATCCATACGACACCCACGCCCTATAGACGCTGCGTATCACATGACACCCACGCCCGACCGACGCTGTGTATCATCACGGCCCCCACGCCCTATAGGCACTACGTATCCTCCGAACACGCACACCCTCAGACAATGGGTACCTCATGCAATGCACGTGCCATGAATGCAAGGGAAAGGGGAAGAAAACAGCTGGACGTCATCCTCTGACGTCGATCATTCGACGTGGTTCTGAGGCACGTCGAACCCTCAGCCATGGGACGTCGATCGATCGACGTTGTTCTGAGGCACATCGAACCCTCAGCCCCTGGACGTCGATCGATCGATGTCCATCTGAGGCACATCGATCTCTCACCCTCTGGACGTCGATCGATCGATGTCCATCTGAGGCACATCGATCTCTCACCCTCTGGACGTCGATCGATCGATGTCCCCGAATTTCAGAAGTTCCATTCTGAAATTTCTGCAATCCAACCCTCAATTCCATTCAACCTTTCACCCCTTCCCACATATTCATATACGCATAACGATCTCTCAACCCCACACAGAAACGTACAACAACGAGATCACGTTGAAAACAAAACGAATAACGGAAAATAAACACCTTGGAGCAATTAATCAAGATCACAATCGTATAACCATTGAACACCAACGACACGAAAAATACCATTTTGTCTATGCACGACTTCATACCGTTTTGAGGGAAATAATAGCATACACCTACCTCGATTCCTAGCGAGAAGTGATTGATATAGAAAGGTGTGATGATCTACGAGCGTTGTGATTTCCTCCTCTTGATCCTTTGATCAAGGATCCTTCGTTTCCTTCTCTTTTCCTCCTTAGCCGAAAATTGAGAGAGGAGAGGGGGAAAAGGTGGCTACTGAATTTGAGAGAGTGGGGAGAAAGGATTAGGGTTAGAGAGAGTAAAAGTGAGGGAGATTTTAGGGGAATTAAGGGTGATGATTAAGGAAGAAAAGATAGAATTTAGAAAAAAGGATAGAATTTAGTTATTTTAAATATTTGGTTATTATCTTCTTCTCTTTTCTTTTTCTTTTTTTTTTATATAAATCCGGTTATAACATCCTACCCCCCTTACAAAAAGTTTCGTTCCCGAAACTTGCCGTACCTTACTCAAAGAGATAGGGGTAGCGGTCGCGCATTTGCTCTTCTAGCTCCCACGTTGCTTCATTCTCCCTATGGTTGCTCCACTGAACCTTTACGTAGGGGATGATCCGTCTTCTGAGCTCTTGGTCCTTGCGATCCAGAATTCGTATCGGAACCTCTTCATATGACGCATCGGGTCTGATCTTAAGGGGTTGTGCATCCAACACATGACTCGGGTCGGCAACATATTTCCTCAATTGGGAGACGTGAAATACATTGTGTACTTGAGCCAACATCGGAGGTAACGCCAATTTGTAAGCCAAATCTCCAACCTTTTCAAGTATCTCATAAGGTCCAATATATCGCGGCTTCAACTTCCCTTTAACTCCAAACCGTGCCACACCCTTCATTGGTGACACCTTAAGGTAGACTTTTTCTCCCTCCTCGAACTCTAAAGGTCGTCTCTTCGTGTCGGCCCAACTTTTACTTCTATCTTGAGCCGTCTTAAGACGTTCCCGAATTAGTTTTACCTGTTCTTTAGTTTGCTCGATTATTTCTGGAGCTGTCAACCTCCGTTCACCAACTTCGTCCCAATGCACAGGTGATCTACACTTTCGTCCATATAAGGCCTCAAATGGTGCCATACCTATGGCACTGTGATGGCTGTTGTTATAGGAAAATTCTATCAACTTCAGCATGCTGTCCCAATTTCCTTTGAAATCCAATGCGCATGCTCTCAACATATCTTCCAAGGTCTGAATGGTCCTCTCAGATTGACCATCGGTCTGAGGATGAAAAGCAGTACTCAGTCGCAACTCAGTCCCCATCTTCTTCTGACACGCTGCCCAGAACTGAGATGTAAACTTCGAGTCACGATCCGATACTATGCTAACTGGTACTCCATGAAGGCAAACAATGTTATCAATGTACATGGCTACCAGCCTCTCCATAGTAAGTCCGGTGGGAATAGGCAAGAAGTGAGCGGACTTAGTCAGTCGATCCACAATTACCCATATCACATCATTCCCATTTCTTGTCTTTGGAAGTCCAACCACAAAGTCCATGGTTACATGTTCCCACTTCCATTCGGGTATCTCTAGTGGTCGCATTAGTCCACCGGGTCTTTGATGTTCTGCCTTAACTTGCTGGCAAACAAGGCACCTTTCTACAAACTCGGCAATGTGCCTCTTCATGCCATTCCACCAATAGTGTCTCTTGAGATCATTGTACATCTTCGTAGCACCAGGGTCAATAGACAGTCTCGAATTATGTGCCTCCTTCAACAACTCTCTCCTGAGTTCCTCGACATCCGGTACACACAGCCTTCCTTGGTACCACATACTGCCGTCGTCATGAACTTGAAATCCATCCACTTGGCTGGTTAACATTCTTTCTCGCGTCTCTCTAATTGTTGCATCGTTCTTCTGTGCTTCCTTAATTTGGTCTACCAAGGTTGGGGTGATAATTAGCGTCGTCAGAATGTCTGCGGTAGAATCTACAAGGTCCAAATCAAATTCTGCCATTTCCTTTTCTAGAGTAGCCTGCCGTGCATGGCTCGATTTCCTACTTAAGGCATCAGCTACTCGATTGGCCTTCCCTGGATGATCGCTGATGGTCAAGTCGTAATCCTTCAATAACTCCAACCATCTCCTTTGGCGCATGTTCAGCTCCTTTTGCGTGAACAGATATTTAAGACTTTTATGATCAGTGAACACCTCGCACTTCACTCCATGTAGATAGTGGCGCCAGATTTTCAGTGCGAACACCACCGCTGCAAGTTCCAGATCATGAGTCGGGTAGTTCTGCTCATAGGGCTTTAGCTGTCGTGAAGCATACGCAATGACCTTGTCGTTTTGCATCAACACGCATCCTGAAATATAAGAATTAGACCACACCTCTAATTGTATACCAAATCAACTTGAAATTTATACAATTACCTAGCCCGTTCTTAGAAGCGTCACTGTAAATGACAAACCCTTCGGATGCGGAGGGCTGAGCAAGAATAGGGGCTGTGGTCAGTCTCCTTTTTAGTTCAGCGAAACTCTGCTCGCATTCGGTGGTCCATTCAAATTTCGACTTCTTCTGCGTCAATCGGCTTAGAGGCACTGCAATCGACGAGAAGCCCTCTACAAACTTCCTGTAGTACCCAGCCAAACCGAGAAAACTCCTTACTTCCGTCACATTAGTGGGTCTCGGCCACTCGGTGATCGCCTCTACCTTCTTTGGATCCACTGAAATTCCTTCTTCAGAGACCACGTGACCCAAAAAGGCTACGCTCTTCAACCAAAACTCACACTTGCTGAACTTGGCATATAATTTGCTTCTTCGAAGGGTCTCTAGAACCTCCCTCAAGTGTTCCGCGTGAGTATCCTCGTCAGGGGAGTATATCAGGATATCATCAATGAACACCACAACATACTTATCCAGTTGTTTCCGAAATACTGTGTTCATTAGGTCCATAAAGGCAGCTGGGGCGTTGGTTAGCCCAAAAGGCATAACCAAGAATTCATAATGGCCATAGCGTGTTCTGAAGGCGGTCTTGGCCGTATCTCCTGATTTGATCCTCAACTGGTGATAACCGGATCGCAAATCAATTTTGGAAAACACTCTAGCTCCTCGTAGCTGGTCAAAGAGATCCTCAATTCGAGGTAGTGGATACTTGTTTTTGATAGTGATCTTGTTGAGCTCCCGGTAGTCTATACATAATCTCATGCTCCCATCCTTCTTCTTTACAAACAGAACTGGAGCACCCCAAGGTGATACACTGGGTCGAATAAACTTACGATCCAACAGTTCTTGTAACTGTTCCTTCAACTCCTTGAGTTCTGCTGGGGCCATACGGTATGGTGCCCTGGATATGGGTTCTGCACCGGGTATGAGATTGATCTCAAACTCCACATCTCTTTCTGGTGGCAGTCCTGGTAACTCCTCGGGAAAGACATCTGTAAATTCCTTTACCACAGGAATTTGGTCGATCTGCGGAACCTCTTGTTCGGCACCCATTGTGTAAACCAGGAATCCTTCTCTTCCTTTCCTTAGTGCTCGAAACGCCTGAGTCGCAGTCAAATAAAGCTTTTGGGGTGCCTTCTTAAATTTAGGGTTCCCTTGAAATATAGTTTCCCCCAGTTCAGGTGCCTTCATGCTGACTTGCAGTTGCCGGCAATTAATATTTGCATGATACTCCGCCAAGAAGTCCATGCCCAGAATAATGTCGAAATCGAACATCTGGATCGGTATCAGGGTCGCAGAAAACTGTAGACCGTTAATCTCCAATTCACATCCATTGTAACGATGATGAGATACGAGTACTTGGCCACCCGCGGCTTGTATACGGTATGGAGTCTCAACCCATTCGGGAAGAATGTCCAGATTCTTGGCAAATCTCTTTGCCATAAACGAGTGACTTGCTCCACTATCGAATAGAACATTTGCTGGCACTTTGTTAATTAAGATCACACCTACCACATTCAGGTTTTAGCACACAACCATAACAACACATAAAAAATGTACTCCAACTACGAAATTAAGTACTTAAATAAATGTACCCGTCACCACGTCGCCTGACTCCTCGACTTCTGCATCCGTCATCGCATGTACCCGGGCATTGGTCCGGCCTCGTCCTCCTTGTTGAGCCTGTGTCTGCGAGTTTACCTGAGCCGGTGTTAAGCATTCCTTAGCAATATGTCCTTGCTTCCCGCAGTTGTAGCACGTTCTCTGATCCTTCCGACATGGTCCCGGATGGAAACGTCCGCACAGTGTACACCGTGGGATAGGTGCCGTAGCCCTTACTGGTTGTGCATCAGTCGGTGCTGGACCCTCAATCATCGGGGTCTGAATCACTGCACTTTGCTGTCGTTCTGGCCGAAATGGTTGCCCGGACTGTGGGCGGCGAGGTACTTTCAACCATCTCCCTGATCTACCTGTCTGCAACTCCTCACGGGGCCTTTTTAGTCTCTCTAGTGCAGCTGCCCTTTCCAAATTTCTCTCGACCCGACGACATACCTCCAGTAATCCTTCAAATGTGGTGGCCTCTGCACAAACGATCGTCTGTTGGATGCGAAAACTCAAACCTGTGTGGAACTTTAGCATCTTGGCCTCTTCGTTGTCCATTATGCATGACATATATTGGCCCAGTTCATGAAATTTCTCAGAGTATTGATCCACCGTCATGGACCCTTGAGTCAGCAGCTGGAATTCCGCCATCCTTCTCTGAATAGCACTACCCGGAACATAGTGCTTCTTATACTCCTCAACAAATTGCTCCCAAGTCACTGGTGGAGTCAATTTGCGTTTCACTCCGTTCCACCACCTCTCAGCTTCCCCTTCCAAGAACGGGGTAGTCACCTCTACTTTCAGATCCGCGGGTACTTGTATCAGTCTTATCTGTTCAGTTATGTTTTTGAGCCAAATCTCGGCTTCCTCAGGCCGAGTGGTACCCCGGAACATCGGTATTCAGGAGTTCTGCATCTCCCTGTAATAGAACCTCAAACCCTGCTGTGGTGCGGGCGGTGGTGGTGGCGGTTGTTGTTGCTGCTGTTGCTGAGTGTGCTGAAGTATTTGGGCAATCTGTGCCTGTTGCTCTGTCATCTGAGTATATTGTTGCGCCATCTGCGCCTGCTGATGGGCTATTAAGGCCGTCAGATTGGCCAATGTATCCGCGAAGTTTTGGGGGATCGCCCCTTGCCCCTGACGTTCGTCTCTGTCATTTCCATCGTTCCCTGATGGTTCACGTCGTGGAGGCATTGTCTGTGGATGATTAAAGCATGTTAGACAAGGTTGACTTAAGAGTATTGAAAAGAAGTAAGGAGTGGAGGTCGAAGAAAGGATAACCGATACTGTCTGCTTGCTAACGACACTCACCAACCCAAAACCCAGTCATAGCTTATGTCTACTTCATTTTATTCCAATTTTAAAAAAATCATTTGAAAACAGATCGTCACTTATCCTAGGGTTAATTGACTAAACTATTACGTTCCCGAGGCGTATCTGAAGCCTGGGCTCTGATACCACCTGTAGCGCCCCGCTCCCGAGCTCCATCCTCGGTAACGGTGCACCCGCCGTATCTCACTCAGGAGAATACAAGGCGTCACATCAACCTCCTACACGTCAGTGCTGACATAGAAAAGTTTTCCTTTTCTTTCTGCGGAAACGATAAGTCACAACACTAAATTGAAATTAATGAACTTTAAGGAAATAACGAAAGTAATTCTAGGCTGACGAGGCCTTACAAGTCAAGGTCAAATGTCTAAATTTAAAAGCATGTAATTGTTTTCGAAAGTAATACTGAATATTAAAATAAAATGTCTGTGTCACTCCAAAGCATCACAAAAAGCCTGTCTCCATCCTTGCCGCAGCCGTATCTACGAGTCACTCAGCCCATTCCACGGTATCGGACCCATCCTCAACGTAGATGTAATCGTACTCTGTCTCGGCTACATATGGAATAGTAGGTGTGAGTGATGGTAATCACCCAGTAGGTGCCTCTCAAAACAATACAAAACTTACATACCCAAAACGATATCTCCACGTAACCACATAGAACAGATAGCATGCAACCGGAAGGTAAGACACTCCACGTACTCAACATAAACTACATGACATGGCTTATACAGAAATAAACACTCCACACCAGATGCATGCGCAAGTACGTGATGCATGCTCACATAACGTGTCACGCGCAACTAGAAACATGTCAGGCAATATGCTCCTAGGCCTATATGCAATGCATGCTCCCGGGACCTAGTTCCAGCGTCATGGTCTCTAGCCACCACTTGCCGTTCTGGACACCCACGCCCTATAGACGCTGTGTATCGTACGGCACCCACGCCCTATAGACGCTGCGTATCTCATGACACCCACGCCCTATAGACGCTGCGTATCCGTACGACACCCACGCCCTATAGACGCTGCGTATCACATGACACCCACGCCCGACCGACGCTGTGTATCATCACGGCCCCCACGCCCTATAGGCACTACGTATCCTCCGAACACGCACACCCTCAGACAATGGGTACCTCATGCAATGCACGTGCCATGAATGCAAGGGAAAGGGGAAGAAAACAGCTGGACGTCATCCTCTGACGTCGATCGTTCGACGTGGTTCTGAGGCACGTCGAACCCTCAGCCATGGGACGTCGATCGATCGACGTTGTTCTGAGGCACATCGAACCCTCAGCCCCTGGACGTCGATCGATCGATGTCCATCTGAGGCACATCGATCTCTCACCCTCTGGACGTCGATCGATCGATGTCCATCTGAGGCACATCGATCTCTCACCCTCTGGACGTCGATCGATCGATGTCCCCGAATTTCAGAAGTTCCATTCTGAAATTTCTGCAATCCAACCCTCAATTCCATTCAACCTTTCACCCCTTCCCACATATTCATATACGCATAACGATCTCTCAACCCCACACAGAAACGTACAACAACGAGATCACGTTGAAAACAAAACGAATAACGGAAAATAAACACCTTGGAGCAATTAATCAAGATCACAATCGTATAACCATTGAACACCAACGACACGAAAAATACCATTTTGTCTATGCACGACTTCATACCGTTTTGAGGGAAATAATAGTATACACCTACCTCGATTCCTAGCGAGAAGTGATTGATATAGAAAGGTGTGATGATCTACGAGCGTTGTGATTTCCTCCTCTTGATCCTTTGATCAAGGATCCTTCGTTTCCTTCTCTTTTCCTCCTTAGCCGAAAATTGAGAGAGGAGAGGGGGAAAAGGTGGCTGCTGAATTTGAGAGAGTGGGGAGAAAGGATTAGGGTTAGAGAGAGTAAAAGTGAGGGAGATTTTAGGGGAATTAAGGGTGATGATTAAGGAAGAAAAGATAGAATTTAGGAAAAAGGATAAAATTTAGTTATTTTAAATATTTGGTTATTATCTTCTTCTCTTTTCTTTTTCTTTTTTTTTTATATAAATCCGGTTATAACAATTATTGAGAAAAAAAAGCAAGTCTTTTGACACGTTTTCATGTGCCTTATGTACATGTATTCTTATAGATAAATTTAATAACCACGATTCAGTAACACCTCAAAATATGACTTACAGTTTAGATCTTGATTCAATTATGTTCGGCCGTACAATTCGGCTTTGGAATTATCCTTGGCAGCCGATAACTCTCCATTTTAAGCTTATCTACATGCAAGCAAAGGGTGATTGAGTAAAACAAGGGGTCCATAAATTTTCTAAACATTTCATTAGTCAATGACCAACTAATCATACGTGATTATTGACCATTGTAAAATTTGTGTCCTCTTACCATCGCACCTTGATGCCACTGGCTGCAGTTTTAGACTTGATAACCATTACTGAACGAGGCAGAGAGTGGAATACAGCACAATTACGCTAATTACTATTACCTCATGAGAGTTTTAGAGTTGTTTCTTTGGCGTTGTGCGAAAGCATCTCATCCATGTGTGTAAATTTAAATTATTTATACTTTTCAAGTTTGTGGATATAGCTGATACACCACATGAAACCTGACATGTACAGATTTGGACATCTAATTCCGTACACGCAAAGCAAACGGATTAGGTATAGATCTGCTACTTTGATATCCAAAACGCGAAAAATGCAAAACACGAAACACGACATGTTTGCTATTTGCTCTATTTGGGGGCAAGATATTGAAACGGATCATCATATGTTCTTTGAATGTAAATGGGTTACTTGAGTATCACATCGCATGCCAAATGGTCGCAAATATCTTTGGCAGCAATCTGCTTCTTTTTTGGATATGCTCGCGAGTATTTTGGACTGCGCCAGGTCATCAGAGGTTTTCATGTATATAAAACTTGGGTCAGTTTAAAATGTAGATGATTAGCCATGTGTTCTCTGCTTTCACTTAAGTCTAGATGTTCATGTCTGGCTTGTAGTTTGTGATTGATCAGGAAGGATTCTAAAGAGCGTACGTTGTCACATGAGGACGGATGTTGAGAATATTATCCCACATCGCACACTTTGATAAAAATACATAGGTTATATTAGGATGCGTTACCACCGTCCATTGCATTAAGGTTTTGAGTGTATATGTGACTTAAGCCCAAGTTTCAATAGGTTTTCGCGTTTATGTCTGTTTTGTGGACGGTCTGAAAAACAAGGAATAAAACACTGTTTGATGGAACTCCCGTATCTATTTCAATTGTGTGTGAAGACATTTTCGCAGCGCATAAGGACTTCCTGTTATGCTCTGAATTTCAGCAGAACCATGCCTCCAATTGTACTTCAGATGAAGTCAGGTTGCCTGTCTCTTCTTCTTGCTTTAGAATCAATGTGAATGCAGCATGGCAGGATTTTAAGTCTGCTTCAGGAGTGCTTATTCCAGACTCCCAGGCGTTGTGATTCATGCGGCAGCAACCCCCACAGGCTATACAATGTCAGCTGTGGCGGCTGAATTAGAGGCCATTTCTTTTGGACTTATAGAAGCTAGGAAATATGGGATTGCAAATTTGGTTTTGGAGTCAGATTGTTTCCTGGCAGTGAAGCGATTGAACTCGACAGACTTCGACCTATCTTAAGGCCTGTTTGTTGATTCGCGTAATCTAGTGTCTTCCTTTAGCTCTTGTAATTTTATACATGCAAAAAAGGGTCATGAACGTGACCACACATCTTCTAAGTCAGCTAGGTTCCGCTAGTTCATTTTACTACTGTCAGTGGTATAATTCTCTAGAGAGTTTGATTCTAGGGACACGCACAGTGTTGTGTTCTATTGTTGCTAGATCGAAGGTTTAGTTTGTGGGGGACACCTTGTGTGGGTCACTGCGTAAGTGCTCATCCAACCTAGGAGGCCGCTGAACTCCTGATTTGCATCATCCACAATGTTCCTTCAGACTGAAACGGTGAGACCGTCAAGACCAGGGTATGACCTTTTACTCCAACTATCTGTGTTTCAAAAAGAAAAGGAAAATCATGAAACCACTCCTCTAAACTAATAGAAAGTCATGAAATCAATGCCAATATGAGTTGCATAAGTGACATATTATTTTTTAAAATAGAAAAGTTTTATGTTCGAAAACTAAATGAAGCATACTTGGTTGGAATCTCAATCTTTATCCTTAGAAAAACAATATTAACCAATTGTGACCAGAATCAAAAAGAGAAGGGAAATAAAATAGAATAAAAAATGGGCATAACTGGCAATTAATAAGTTTGTCTTGGACGCATTTAATTAAATTAAATATATGTATCAAAATCTAAATGATAAATATGATAATCAAGATTAGTTATAGCTGGAAACTTATATGCGTTTGGTATAGAAACTAAAATGACTATCAATATCATGCATACCTTTAAAATACATTTTAAAAGAAATAAAAATTAAAACGCGTGCACACAACGGTGGCATAGTGGTGGCACATTGGTGGCGAGATGGTAACAGGGTGGTGGCTGGGTGTCGGGTGTAGCGGTGGTGTGATGGCGGAGCGGTAGTGGCCCACGGTGACATGTCGTCATCATCATCATCCGGACTCAGTATATCCTAACAACATCAAAATAAAGAAATAAGTTGACTCAGGTATCAATCTATGAGCTGAGAGTTTTGACATTTATATTTTGACAGCCATATCATTCAAAGAAGCATAATAAATGGCATCATTCGAATGATATTCCTTGAAACCCAACAACTAAACGTCGCTCAATTCAACTTTCCACTTCTCGATATCAGCCCTCCCCGCTCATCCCTTCATTTTCACCACCCAGAACGTTCCCCACTTCCCCTCCTCCGCCTTACACCGCCCTCTTCCGCCGCCTCCCTCCCCACTCATTTTCCTCCAAATTTCCAGCTCACTCATCACTGATTCCTTCACTTATCTAATTGTATTCTGCTTGTTCCGATTTGAATTTTGAGGTAAGAATCGAAAGTTTCATTTCTATGGTTATTCATTAATTCGTTGTGAGATGTCTGTTGCTTCTTCATACTGGTGCTACAGATGCAATCGGTTTGTTAGGTTATCGAATCAGGAGGATTCAGTAGTCACCTGTCCAGAATGCAACCTTGGATTCGTGGAAGTAATCGAAACTCCGGCCGGATCTACCCCGTCCAATTATATGATGCGGAATTCGGAGGGTCCGGGTCCTGACGGATCGGTTACTAGCCTGGGACTTCGCAGAAATCGGAGAATCGGTGGTGACCGGTCACCGTTTAATCCGGTCATCGTTCTTCGTTCTGATGGCGGAGGTGGAGGTGGAGGTGGTGGTGGATATGAATTATATTATGATGATGGGGCTAGGTCGGGTTTGAGACCCTTACCCACAAGTATGTCGGAGTTTTTACTTGGGTCTGGTTTTGACAGGCTTTTAGATCAGTTAGCTCAGGTAGAATCCAATGGGATTGGGAGACTTGATAATCCTCCTGCGTCAAAAGCAGCTATTGAGTCAATGCCTATAATTGAGATTGATGGAACCCACATTTCAACTGAATCACACTGTGCTGTTTGTAAAGAGCCCTTTGAATTGGGATTAGAAGCTCGAGAAATGCCCTGCAAACATTTGTACCATTCCGATTGCATTCTTCCTTGGCTTTCCTTGCGTAATTCGTGCCCTGTATGTAGACATGAGCTGCCTAGCGACACACGTGATATGGGGGAGTTGATTAGAGGATCGAATGAGGTGAATGGTGGAGGAAATGAGGATGAAACTGTTGGTTTAACGATATGGAGATTGCCAGGTGGTGGTTTTGCAGTTGGGAGGTTTGCAGGTGGGAGAAGAAATGGGGAGAGAGAGCTTCCTGTTGTGTATACTGAGATGGACGGGTTTAACAATAATGGGGTTCCAAGGAGGATATCTTGGAGTTCAAGGGGAGGTGTTTCAAGACAGGGAGCAAGTTTTAGGAGGACTTTTCGGGGTTTATTTTCTTGTTTTAGTGGTGGTAATCGTCGTGGGAGAGATTCTGGTTCAAGTTCAGACTCACGGGTGACTCAAAGAAGTAGTTCTTTTTTATCCATGTTTAGTCCCAGTTCAAGGAGGAGGAGATACTGGGGTTTTGAAGTGAATAGGGCAGAAAGATGGTAAATATGAATGAAGTAGAAGTGACTCTTGCATGATTATGTCTCTGTTGAATCATATTTCCTCTAAATATCTTTGAAATGGTGATCCCGATTCCCCAGTTTCCTAGTGGTGTCAAGTCAATTGCTGTATATTCTATCAGAATCGTTTTGAATAACTGCAGAATACACAAAGTCATAGAAGCTAGAGTAACAGTGTGCTACTGCAGAGGCCGTGTTGGATTTTCTTTGGTGGAAGCTGGACGTAGTAAGCATTGGGTGCCAAATTTGCGAACCACAGATTGCCTGAAGACTTCTTTTCCTTTTTCCTTGTAGTTAGGCATTAATCTGTTGTGTCATATTTTTCCAATTTCACTTTGTGAAATTTCCGATACAGACTCGAATGTTCTCAGACATGATAAGAATCCTATTGTTCATTGAGCCATACATACGTGTGTGTGTGTGTGTGTATATACATATCACGTTAAATTGTATTTCATTCGAATTGTATATCTGAGTATAGTCTCATTCTTGTTTCAAGACCAGCTGAATCAACACTTATAAATATGATAAACACTTTCTTTTGGTTGCAATTCAGATGCATGGCTGATGAGTTATGTAGTGAATTGGGGCTGGCTGTTCAATATTGATTCCAACTATGAATGCAGGATGTTAGATTAGACAATTTGTTTGTCGCCCTATGTTAATTAGCATCAAATTTCTTGCCGGATGAGTGTTAGGCAATTGCCTGTTGTATATACTGCGAACTTTGCACTTCTATTTGTTGAAGGCAAATATCAACACCTTTTCGGATAGGATGCGCTTTCTTATCGTGGCTTCCTTATTGAATCTTAAATGATTATGGACTCGTAGAGTACTTTCTTGCTAGATGATGATCATTATTATCGTAGTTGTTAGTTTTATTTTAACATCTTGGAAGTTTTTGCAGATCCTTTACGTAATACTGTTAAAGAGGGAAAAATGTTGGTTGCATATTCTTATCATGAAGTTTACTTCTTTACTTTGTAAATTTTAAAATGATTTCTGCTTTTGTGCTTCTCCATTTGGGGAGTATTCCATGGTACTCTTTGGGATTTCAGGCTTCGCTACCATTTTTGGATGATCAACTATTTGACTACTTCTATACAGCCGAAAGTGGAGGTGTGGCAAGATTGGCAGTGGTGGGGGAGGGTCTTGTGGGCATTTGTGAGGGAGCAAAGCATGAGAACCAGGTAGTTTTAACCACATGTCCATGACAGGAATATGTTTTTGCTACTTTGTTCCTCTTTTAGGCCTCCCTTTGACCGTACTGCTTTTGAATAGTGCTGTAGATGTGTTCACGAGACCCTTCTAGCTTTCCAAAGGTAATTGGTGATGTCGGTATGTTTCCTTTGCTGTGCGTTTATGTGACCCTTTTCTCTATCCTCTTTTTCTTTCCTAGGAAAGTGGTGGATTGTGGGTGTTTGGGGGTGGGGGTGGGGGGGGGGGAGGAAATTGGGTATTGTGGGCAAAAAGTGGCATGCACATGTATTACTACCAATATATTTCTTTTCTTTGAAATAGCCCACAGCTGAGCTATGAAAAGAAAGAAATTCTTCCTTTATGCTTACAAGGATTGAGCAAGTATTATTCTTTCATTTAGAGGTGGCTTTTCAGGTAGTAAGCTTGTCTCTTTTTCTTTTTCTTTTTTTCCTTTTTTGAAAAAAAGGGTTGTAAGCGTGTCCTGGGACCAATTTTTGATGCATTTTCAGGTTTGCATTCTTGTTTTCTTAAGCATTCTTGTGCTTTTGCCTTATGGTCAGCATAGTCATTGGAGGGATAATTGTGCATTTTAGTCTTAAACGGATAGAGTCCATGCATACTTTTATTCTTCCACCTCCTTTTCTTCCACAACATCTCCTCCTCCCCCCCCCCCCCCCCAAAAACCCCAAAAAAAGGGCGAAAAAAAACTGGAGTGACATATGAACTGCAAGAATGAAACTTTATCTGATTGATCATCCCTTGTTAGAATATCCTAGAGATTTTGTGTTAATTATGTATTGAATGTGGTCTTCCTCCATTTTAGGTTGATTCGGCTGGCACCTTAAATGTGCCGATTTGGTGCATTAAGAGTGTAGCGGTTATTTGAGAGATTTTTGTGTGTTAATTGTGTTGTAAATGTAGTGCTTGATTGTAGGAAGATTTTATGGTAGGAAGATAGAATTGAATCCCTTAATTTATGGGGATTGATAGGCTCCATTAATTGTAAATAGTTACCATAGGTGTATAAGGAGATGAATGGTGTAATTGTCTTGATTCAATGAGAATACAATTGTTGATTCTCCTCTCAAAGAAACCGGCCACCTTCGGCCACCGTTGATCTCCTTTCCGGCCACCATTGTTTACATGGTATCAGAGCCAACTCCAATACACCAAAATAATTCCTAAGTCATTCTCATCCAACTTCAGAGATGAGTTCTCAAACAACCTCTCCCGGTGCAAGCTCATCTACTGCACCGGCTCTTACTCCTAGCGCAGGCACTACTGCAGCAAACTCAAATGATCTCAATTGAGCCCCAAGTTCGGCTACTCTTAGCCGAGCCCAAGTGGACCAATTACTTGCACTCCTGAAGGGACAGACGGAGATACAACCCAATACCAATCACCAATCAGGTATGGCCAATCTCGTTGAGACTTCGTCTTGGATCCTAGACACAGGGGCCACGGATCATATGACAGGTAATATGTCACTGTTTTCTACCTTTGTACCAAATGCCGGAGTGTTAAAAGTTCGTGTGGCAGATGGGACATTTGCAAGTGTAGCAGGAAGATGGTCTGTGAGAGTATCCCCTGCATTAGTCCTCCAAGCCGTCCTCTTTGTCCCTACATTAGCCTGCAACCTAATATCTGTTAGTAAGGTTACAAAGGATTCCAACTGTATTGCTAATTTCTCTGTACAACTCTGTGTCTTGCAGGAACAGGGATCGGGGAGGAAGATTGGCACCAGGGGCGGAGGGAAGGGGGGGCCTGGGGGGGCACGTGCCCCCCCAACGTCGACGAAGAGAATCCTATAGATAGGTAAGTGTAGTTGTATTTTTGGTCATTCAGTTCAAAGTGTGCCCTTTGTTTGACAGAAAACTAACTCTCTGTTACGTGGTCACATAATGTTTAGCATTCGGCAATTTTCTGCTAAGTGGCTAAATTGTGTCTAAAACTTACCAAAATACGGATATCCAAAATGCTACATCGGGTTTGATTGATAATATAGACTCTTTTGAGTTTGTATTTGTTAGAAAGTTTATGTTGAAAATTTTAAGAATGACAAGTACATTTTCTAAGATTCTATGAGATCAAAACATAGGAT
This sequence comes from Eustoma russellianum, assembly GCA_036186865.1. NCBI lineage: Eukaryota > Viridiplantae > Streptophyta > Magnoliopsida > Gentianales > Gentianaceae > Eustoma > Eustoma russellianum. The sequence goes on from AP025056.1 coordinate 6,973,381, forward strand.
GTGCTCTTAATATGATCAACAGAGTAAGAAAGAGCTTACAAGAATATAGAGAGGTTGGTTGGGATAATTTGTTGAAATTGAAATACATGAAATTGATGTGTCTAATATGGAGGATGTTGTCATTGACTGGTCTAAAAAAAGCGTAAAGGTGGTGAACGATGACATACTTTCATCATTTTCGTGCGAAAATCTTCATAAAGGTAATTCATTTATCTTTATTGTGTTGATACATATGACATCGATGATTAATTTGTCTATATCGCAATTAATTTTTATTCATATAAATTCTTAGGTGCTTGAAATTATTGCTATGGAAATGGATGAACACTTCACATAGGCAAACACGAATTTACTTAGATGTGTAATGTGTTTTGATCCTTCAAAATTCTTTTGCGAACTTTGATCATGGTCAATTATTGCATCTTGCTGAGTTATATCCAGATGACTTTACTTCCTTGGAACAAATGGAGCTTGACCATCAACTTGACAATTACATTGTCGATATGAAATCAAATGAAGTATTCTATAGTATAAATAATTTTGGAGATCTTGCAAAGAAGATGGTGGAGAAAATTATCACAATTACTTTCCTTTAGTATATCGACTTATCGAGTTAGTATTGACTTTACCCATTGCAACGGCTAGTGTTAAATGAACTTTTTCTTCAATGAATATCGTCAAGACTGATCTACGCAACCGGTTGGGAGATGACATACTATCGGATTGTTTATTATGTTACTTTGAGCAGAAATTTTTAGCACCATTGAATATGAAGATATTATGCAACGATTTAAATCAATGTCATCTCAAAGAACCTTTTTGCATATCTTGGCAACTCCTTCTCGTCCTACAATAGGCAAATAAAAGGTATGTATTGATGTATATTACTATATTCATTTAATGATCCGCATATTGTTTGTTGTGTATTGTTTATTTTTTTTGTACATTGGTTGGTAGATGTGTTTTCCTTCACGTATTTTATGTTATAATACAAAAATATGTCTACAAGATTTTGTCGGTTTTCCCGGTCCGAAACAGTAACCGGTGGTATTTCTGTGGCGAAGCCTGTCGTGCCCCCCCAAGAAGGGACTCCTGGCTCCGCCACTGATTGGCACTGCTAGAGAGAAAGGCGGACTCTATCACTTTGAGGAGGAACCCCACCCAGAAAAACTCGCTCTACATTCAGCAACTCCTCTTGCTAATCCTAGTTTAAATAATCTTGATGTACTCCTACTTCATCAAAGATTAGGACATCCTAGTCTTCAGTATCTGAAACAGTTGTTTCCTTCAAATATGCATGTCAAAAAATCTTCAGTTTTGCAGTGTGATGCATGTACATTTGCTAAACATACTCGACAACACTATCCTCAAAAAACGCATGTAGAATCCTCTCCATTTCACCTTGTGCATAGTGATCTCTGAGGCCCTTCACGGGTTAAAAAAGTTTCGGGTGCACGTTGGTTTATTACATTCATTGATGATCATACACGAGTGTGTTGGATATATCTCCTCAAAGATAAAACTGAGGTGTCTACCATCTTTCAAAACTTTCACTCTTTGGTGAAAAACCAATTTCAAACCACCATAAAAAATCTCCGCTCCGATAATGGTACAGAATATTTCAATAGAGTCTTACATACATATCTTGCGTCTGAGGGAATTGTTCACCAAAGTTCTTGTCCAGACACGCCCCAACAAAATGGTGTAGCCGAACGAAAAAACCGACATATCATGGAAGTTGCCAGGGCCTTAATGTTTACTATGCATGTTCCCAACTATTTATGGGGAGAAGCAGTCCTTACTGCATGTCATCTCATCAATCGTCTCCCAACAAAAACTCTTCAATTCAAAACACCAATATCTATTTTACAACAATCATATCCATTATTCCATAGTGGTTCTACTCTCCCACTTAAAGTTTTTGGATGTGTTGCATTTGTCCATAATCATGGTGCCCATATGTCCAAACTCGACCCTCGTTCATCCAAGTGTGTGTTCATTGGGTATTCATCTACTCAACGGGGATATAAGTGCTACTCTCCTACCCTTCGTAGAGTCTTTGTAACTATGGATGTACTCTTTCGAGAAAATGAGCCATACTTCACTACAAATGAACCGGGTTCTGTCCTCTTGGAACCTTCGGGTTCCTCCTTTTCTACACCATCTCCTCTCCCTCTCGTCTCTACAAATGAATCACCACCCTCTCCTACACCGTTTGGTAGTGATTCAGGGGGAGTATCATTGTCATCCGAGTTTGAAAATCCCAACACGTCCGAAAACAGTCCCAACACGTCCGAAAACAGCCCCTCATCCGAGTTTGAGTCCAGTCCGTCCGGGTCACACACGCCCGAAAACAGCCCCTCATCCGAGTTCCATCCTCCATCTCACTTAAATCGTGATCCCACTGATATCATCGTCTATTCTCGTAAGTATAATCCTCAACTTGATACAAAGTCTGACATCTCTCCAGAGTGCCAATCTTCTGAACAGGTTCTTGATTCCGGCAAGGACACTCAAGATGATTTGGATCTCCCTATCGCTGTAAGGAAAGGAAAACGTGTATGTACCCAACATCCTATTTCCAACTTTGTTTCCACTAACAAACTGTCTCCCAGTTTTTCGGCATTCACAGCTCGGGTTTCTAGTACTCACATTCCTAAAGATATTAATGAGGCTATGGCAGATAAGGACTGGAGGGCAGCAGTGCAGGATGAACTGCAGGCGTTGGAAAAAAACAACACTTGGCAAGTTGTTCAGTTACCTACAGGTAAAAAGGCAGTGGGTTGTAAATGGGTGTTCTCTATCAAGTTTAACTCAGATGGAAGCATTAACAGGTATAATGCTAGACTTGTTGCTAAGGGTTTTACTCAAGTTTCCGGGATTGATTATAATGAGACATTTGCCCCTGTAGCAAAATTGAACTCAGTAAGGATACTTTTGTCCCTAGCTGCATGTCTTGATTGGCCCCTTCAACAACTAGACGTAAAAAATGCCTTTCTTAATGGTGATTTGCATGAAGAAGTTTATATGGATCTTCCTCCTGGTGTTATAAAAGATAAACGATTGGTTTGTAAGTTAAACAAATCACTCTATGGTTTAAAGCAATCACCACGTGAATGGCTTGGAAAATTCACCCAAGCTGTTAAGACCCAAGGTTTCAAACAATCTCAAGCAGATCACACCATGTTTTACAAACATACTATAGGCGGCACACGTGCAATTCTTATAGTCTATGTTGATGATATTATTATTACAGGGGACGCTTTGGATGAGATCAACTCACTAAAGAACTACTTGAGTAGTTTATTTGAGATGAAAGACTTGGGAGGACTGAGGTATTTTCTAGGCATGGAAATTGCTCGAAACTCATCAGGTATTTTTGTTTCCCAAAGAAAGTATGTACTTGACTTGTTAAAGGAGACATGAATGCTAGGATGTCGGCCCTCGGATACCCCCACAGAGGCCAACGCAAAATTGAGTTTGGATGGGGGAAACATTGTAAATCAGGGGCAATACCAACGACTCGTGGGTAAACTTATTTATTTGTCACATACACGTCCTGACATTGCTTTTGCAGTTAGTATGGTGAGTCAGTGTATGCACTCACCAAAGGAGCAACACCTTGAAGCAGTATTCCGAGTATTGAGATATCTAAAGAAAACACCAGGCAGAGGTCTCTTTTTTGGAAAAAACGAGGAAAGGAATCTCAAAGTCTATACGGATGCGGATTGGGCAGGGTCCGTAACTGATAGAAGATCTACGTCTGGATACTGTACTTATGTGTGGGGTAACTTGATTACTTGGCGCAGTAAAAAACAACCAGTGGTGGCTCGCAGCAGTGCAGAAGCGGAGTTTCGGGCACTTGCTCACGGCGTGTGCGAAGGTCTTTGGATAAAAAGATTGCTTAGTGAGTTGCTTATATTTCCTACAGGTTTGGCGCAGCTCTATTGTGACAACAAAGCTGCAGTAAGTATTGCACACAATCCAGTTCATCATGATAGAACAAAGCATGTTGAAGTGGATCGACACTTTATTAGAGAAAAAATTGATGACAAAAGTTTTTCAATGCACTACATTCCTACCAAGCAACAAGTAGCTGACATTTTGACGAAAGGACTTCACAAGAACAGCTTCGAAGAACTTGTTAGCAAGCTCGGCATGAAGAACATCTACATACCAGCTTGAGGGGGAGTGTTGGAATATCCTAGAGATTTTGTGTTAATTATGTATTTAATGTGGTCTTCCTCCATTTTAGGTTGATTCGGCTGGCACCTTAAATGTGCCGATTTGGTGCATTAAGAGTGTAGCGGTTATTTGAGAGATTTTTGTGTGTTAATTGTGTTGTAAATGTAGTGCTTGATTGTAGGAAGATTTTATGGTAGGAAGATAGAATTGAATCCCTTAATTTATGGGGATTGATAGGCTCCATTAATTGTAAATAGTTACCATAGGTGTATAAGGAGATGAATGGTGTAATTGTCTTGATTCAATGAGAATACAATTGTTGATTCTCCTCTCAAAGAAACCGGCCACCTTCGGCCACCGTTGATCTCCTTTCCGGCCACCATTGTTTACATCCCTACTTGTTAGGGCCTAACCTGATCGAGTCGGTATGTCAAAAATTGTGGTATATGCTTGTCAATGGTTGGTTTACGTGTATTAATAACCTTGTATGTGAGTGGTTAATATTTGATATTGTCATGTGTTTGCATGTGAAAGCATTTGACTTTGGAAGGTACTCTAAAGTGGCATGAAATTTGAGGGGCAGAAGTTATCCTTTCAATTGTCATGTGTTTGCATGTGAAAGCATTTGACTTTGGAAGGTACTCTAAAGTGGCATGAAATTTGAGGGGCAGAAGTTATCCTTTCAATACTGGGCAATGAGTGCTGCACTTGAGTTTCTTCTTAGTGCAGCACTTGCTTACTAAAAACGGTATCCACTTTTGTTTGCCTTTTATTTCAGAATCTATGATTATGATAGTGATTAGCTATTATGCAAATTTAGGACAAAGATTCTGTGTATGCATAGTAAGGAAACCAACATTTTGGCATTAAATGTTTCCTAGTTTTTTTCACAAAATATACAAACCTAATTTTACCATAATTTTTATTTGAAACTTCGTTGAAACGCTCGAAAAAAGCCAAGTTACCTACTGTTGACGTATGATTGTTGGTCGTCTTTTTTCTTCTTTCTTAAAACCAATCTTTCCTTCTTTCTTAAAACCAATCTTTCCTGGGCTTCCGCTCCCATCCTCAACCCCTTCAGTAATTCGCCGCCCCCACGGCTACCAGTTCCCTTTAGTGCACCGGAAACCAAAAAAAAAAAAAAAAAGGGAAAACAGTGCTGGGCCATCATTACAGCAACCTGTATCTTCTTCATCCACTGAGGTGCTTTCTATTCCAACATTTCCTATAGAGTAGTTAGATATCAATTATATTGGATGCATATTCCGCAATTTCTCACGACTCCAATTTTCTTCTATTCAAAAATCAAGTATTGCCGCTTCATTATTTCTGAACCTGCAAATAATTGATTTTTCTCCCTGCCCATGCCAAAGGTTATTTTGTTACATTACAATGCCACAGTTATCCTTTAGGAGGAGAAGAAGCCTTATCCTTTGTCGAATTGCTTTGTTTATTCTGAGACCACCTTTTCCCGCTATGGTGCTTTGTGAATGTAATTGACAAAACCGTATGCATTTTGTTTGTCATTTTTATGCATGAAATTGGAATACAGAAAATCTATTGGAATCAACACGTTTATTGCATGTCATTGGAACAACTGTTGTAGGAACTTTTGTTATTGAGACTGGACAAGAAGCATTAGTTGTAAGGGTGGGTTCACCTCTCTCTTCACCGCACGCCACGTGGCAACACCCCCTCACACACCGTTGTGCGGGTCACCCCTCATCTAGCCTCACCATCTCCCCTTGCTGCCATGTGGCGTACGGTGGGGAAAAGAGTGAGGGAAAAGGGGTGAGGTGATCCCAACCCTTTAGTTGTATGTGATTCATACAGCTGAGCCTGTCATGCTGATTGCTATTAAGGTTGGCCAAAAAGCAAGCCTACTTTGAAGGGCTTCTGTTTTCTGTCATTTTTCATCTTGTAGAGAAACCTTTGCTCAAGCACCTCTCCTTAACTTCTATTACCAAGAAAAAGGGTTGTACGTTTCTCCTGGATCATCACTTCCTGTATACCAGGCTGGTTGTTTTTGGCATATAAGCTAGCATCATCCGAGAAAATCTTTGTTTTATTTAGCTTTGTCTAGCTCATTAGTTTCAAGGTTCCATTAAACAGTCTTCTCTTGTTATGACTATGGTGGAGGCGGTATAACCTAGCAGTTATAAGCTTTTTTTCGTTGAGATTTTGTAGCTCGTTGTTTAAGAACTCATTTACTCAAAAGGAAAAGAGAGTGTTTTCTTCTCGTGTCAATGCCAATATGATACGTGGGGGGATGTGAGAGTGGTTTGTTCCTTGTTGCAATTGCCTGCCATAAAAGTGTCTCTCATACAAGTTGTTGGCATCACTGACTCAGGTGCTTTCATAGAAGCAGCCTCTAATGCAAATTTTCTGACGATTTTGGTCTGTGCTCTTTCTCCTCTGTATTTTTTTTTTTGGTTTCCCACTATTCTCCTTAACTGTAAATATGGAAAGTTGTCTCTATCTGCGTTCCTAACTTGTCAAGGAGTTCTCTCCCAAATTAGAAATTCAGAGAGCATTAAAATCTAATCTTAATTTCCTGCATGTAAGATCTCTTTATGGTGGATTTGCTGATTTTAGGAATGCTTTCTTTATGATATGAACAGAAGCAGCAAGATTCTTCACATGCTTCAGGGAGCATTATAGCTTTTGATGACCAATTGACTTTTAGTGTTTGCTTGGAACAAGTTAATGAAGGAGAGCTTGTTCGCAGTTTGCCATGCATGCATCAGGTTCGTATCAGTGTTTGCATGTCTGGCCTTCTCTAGATTTTTTTTTTTAATTAGTAAGCCCCCTTCCTTTTGGTAGGGAATAATTATTGCTTGGCTTACTTTCTTTATTAGTAACATCTAGGTAGCAGAGAGTTGTGTAGTTTGGTTGGTAAGGTGATGCAAGATTTATTTATTTATCTATTTATGAAACTCTGTTATCATGATATTAATATATTTCCTTTTCGTGAAGCATCCAGGATTGTTTGTGAGTCGGGCTTATTAGTTGGCACATTATCGCTTCTCTTGCGCAAAGTGTAGGGTAAAACTGTTATATCAGATCGCGAAACGATCCGATTCTTCTTCGGACCCTACACAAACGCAGAAGACTAGTGTACTAGGAATATCCTTTATTACAAATGACAATTATTAGGGCAACAGTGTAAACTAGAGATCAATGCGACCAAAGTCTTGCTGGTCTTAGTGCAAAAGGATCTACTTGAGTTTTGGTGTGTGTTATACGTTGCAGGGATTAGCATTTTCATTTGGTGTGCTTTCTTTGAAATAGTCATGCTTAGGCTGTTCTGTTTCTTTCCCTTTTTCTTTTTGAAGTTCCATGCAACTTGCATTGATCCATGGCTGCGGCAGCAAGGGACATGCCCTATGTGCCCTGTATGCCCTATATATATATATATATATATATATATATACATATATATATATATACATATATACATATATGTGTACAACAACAACAATCATATCTAGTATATCCCAACGACAGCACAAGCTATCGCCAAGATCTGAAAAGGATAAGAGTCAGACAAACAATACCAGTTTGCTTCCAGTGAGTATATATATATATATATGTATATATATGTGTATATATATATGTGTGTGTGTGTGTGTGTGTGTCTATATATATATATATATATATATATATATATATATATATATATATATATATATATATATATATATATATATATATATATATATATATAGAACAATTTTGATATGTCTAGCCTACCCGAAAAATTCGGATGATTAACGGAAGCTACACCTCGCGATCCCAAATAATGGCCAGGTCTATATCTTGCTCTTTTAAATAAAAAGTCGCAAATTGTAGATAGTAGTCGTGAGTTTCCTCAACCTCATTGTTGCGTGTTGCGTAAAGTAACCCTACGTAACTCTTGGATGTAATATATCACATGAATACTGCCTAAGCAAACTTTGCTTTCTATTGGGATTAACTTGCTATATCTGCAATCTATCATTATCGGGAGGAAACTTTGGTTTCCAATGGGATTTACTTGCTATATATCTTCAGAATCGGCTAATGCGAGCCCTTCTGACCTAATATTCATGCAAAGCAAATGACTTAAATCTGCTCCACAGACTTCATGGTGGTAGAATAGCAGACCATGAGGCAGAATGCAGACTTACCAACTTCTTCCCTGTAGGAGGAGGTTAAGCTCACCTACTCTCGAGCCATTGGCTCCAAATTCTTCTCTACAGGGAAAATATTCTTGGTCATCTTCATCGCGTCTCCAGCTAGAAATGCAAGGCATTAGAGTTTTCGAAATCACAACCTGAAAAAGAGTTTTGCAAAAACAAGCAAAATCTACAAGAGTTGTACGGCTAATAATAGCTGCTGATCTTTTCTCATACCCCGACATCCGTTAGTCCATCCAAACTCTTGTAGGTATACCACAAGAGCCTCTCCCCAGGAATTGCCACATCAAGAAAGCAGCAATGACTGAATCCTACGGTGGCTTTCCAAATTTACCGTTACACTCATAGAAAGCCCAAGAAAAAAAAAGGCAACCAAGCGTAAAGATACCTTGAATCCTCCTAATATATTCGGATCTAAGATATTCCCCTTGTTGACGAGAGACACAAGTATGACTAACATACTTCTTAGAGATCAAAAACTAAGACTATGAGTTTGGAAAATCTTCTGCAATCACTTCACCCCTCCCTCACACCCTCGCCTTTTTAGGTAACACTTGCATAGGCGTGGGGCTATGGAAATAAGACTTGCACGAAGGATTCCGCATGACAAGATTGTCAGCCACCATACTCGACACCCACTGTTAGCTTTCAGAAACAAGAGTAAGCAACTTTTATCCACTTGAAATAGAAACGAGAAGAACAAAGTAAGATTGCCAGAAATCCACTTGAAGAAGTATTACTGGCAAAGCACGGAGCCAAACAAGATGGAAATCTCAATATTACAGAAATTCAATTCCTCTCCCATGTCTACCTTTTTGTAAAAGGTAAAGCTAAAAGAGCAGAAACCGTTTACCAAATACCAATAGATATTACATGTCCGTTTCATATTATTCAAACACTGCAAAGGGTAATGCTAAAAATTAATCAATTCCTATTGAAAGGATCCAGATGCTCAGTAGCTTATTGAAAATTCAAGGTTTTGACCATGTAAAGGATTATAGAGAACAACCTACTTAGCTTTGCCCTTTCCTTTGCCTCCACCCTTCTTGCCATCAAGCTTGGCTTGCATGCGAGCAGCAGCAGCTGCCTTAGCTTCTTCTCGCTTCTTTTTCTCCTCCTCTTTTGTAGCAGCAGCGAGCTCCCTCTGTTTTTTGAGCTCCCTAAATGGAAAAACGCAAAAAAGTCAATGTACTTGAATAAAATACGTTGTTGCAACTGAAAATACAAAAGAATGACTCAACTCTAGTCTAGCTTTTTCTTCTGAAACAATACTTAGGCTAGCACCCTTCCGTGGCCTGCACGCCACCAACTCCACTTCAAAGACAAGGGTGGCACTGCATCACATCATCATTCATGAAGTTTAAGTTTCTAAGAATAATAGAATTCCCTGCACAAATATATTGTTGAAGTTGAAGTTTCAAGGTGAAATCCACAATAGGGAAATTGCCCGCAGCAAAATCTTTGTTTGAGTGGAATATCAAAAGTTTCCGAGTACAACCTACAATAAGAATAGCGGAAATTTCCAGCAGCCATCTTCTCTATAGTGGAAACAAAGAGATTTTAGGTACAACATGCATTACAAGTATGTACTTCCTTGCAGCAATCTTTAGCTTGAGTGAAATAACAAAAGGAAGAAGATACTTTAATAGCAATAATATAAGGTAAGCTAAAGCGAACAAGTCCAATAAGGGGCCATCGACCTTGACTGCATTAAATAACATCCACTTATGTACTTAGACATACTTGTTCAAGAAGAACCGAGGAACTATTTTGGTTAATCGACCAGCTAAAGGATGTGAGGCATCAAGGTTCCTGAGACAACACCCCTTTAAAACACTTCAACCATGTTAATGACAAAAACAATTTCACGCATGTCGATTTTCAAAATCATGGATTACTTTGCAAAAAGGCATTCAGAAGAAATAACCAAGTAGTCTGAAAGAAAAAAGCCCAAGCAACTTTGAAGTGAATGATTCAAAAGATCTTTCATTTGAATATATTCTTGTCCTCCAGAGAGAGTCTTCCTGATGCTATCTACTTCAAAATGATTATTCGCTTACTGTTTGCCACTATCAACTCACAGCTTTAGCTTTAGACAAGCAAAAAAGAAAACCTACTCTGGAGGAATATCTGGTGGAGATCCTGCACTGCCATAGGCATATTCTGGTTTGCAGGTGATCTTGGCAACCTCCCCAACCTGGAAGGAAGACATGAAAATATTCAAGTATTTCTAGGGATCATCTAAGACCATCATGTAGAAATCCCAAAATATATATCAACCTTCATAGTTTTTACTGCAACCTCCCAAGCCTTAATCACTGAACCTGTGCCTAATTCAAATGTGAAAACAGTGTTGTCCTCATGTGTAGTATCAAAAACTTCACCAGTTTCCGCAAGAGTACCCTCGTAATGAACTGTTTCCAGAAGGTCCAAAAACTTCAATGAGTACAAGGAAAAGAAGTACATGTGATAAGCACAAGTTAAGCATTTGTGGGAATCTTTAAAGGTTCTACAAGAATCAAATCAAAAGCTCCATCTCCAAAGGTATATTTATGTACTGTCGCATTAATTTCTAATAAAACAGATACACATAATTGCTTCTCCTTCATGAGATGATAATTCACATTGATGACAAAGAAAAAATGTGAGCTTCTACTGTGCCAAAGAGAGCCTCTCATAGAATAGAGACAGCGATAAAGAGTAGAAAAGGAGATCTTGTAGGTATATGGAAACACTAGATTCAAAATAGGAAAACATGGCATATATCATCATAATTATTTGGGCTTCCGGCAATTTTCGTTATGTGACTCGATTTTATGAAATCTGTCCCTGATGTCATGTTTCTTCCCCAAATATATATTATAGTCAAAACAATGTAATTCTAAGAGATATGACGTAAAATAATATAAATGCTTTTACTTTTAGAAAATTCAAATAATTAGGGGTAAATCAAAAGCTTAAGGAAATTTTTTTTAAAAAGTCCCAAGATGCTAACACTGAAGCTATTATTTTGGCTTTCAAAAATGAGTGAGTTTGTTTTGGGGAAAATACTAATACACAATGTTGTCAGTACGTAATGAAAAGACATTTACCAATTCACACGTGAACAGGTCCATCAACATTGTAACCCTTAGATCATGGAATACTTCACAATATAACACGAAGCAACAGTTTTAATACAGACGGAACGTTCTATATATAGCACCTATAGTAACATCATAGTGGACACTTACCGTCGACTAGAGGGAGACTCTCTGATGGAGCAACTGCACCGGCTACTGACCGGCGTACGGTGGTTTTCACAACTCCTCCATCTCCAGTTAGATCAATTGCATCACTCATCCTTTCTGTAACTCAAATTACCTCAAATTTCAATCCATAAACCATAAGGGAGTACAAGAAATCATTATGAAAAATTAAAATTAATCCTGGAGAGCAACTCACGTCTAGTTAAGTTTAATCATAAGTTGAAAACCTTAAATTTCACTCCATCACACCACAAGGAAACTATAAAACGTCACTTAAAAAAAATTAATCCTAGAGGGCAACTGACATCTAGTTAAATTTTAAGCGAAAACCTCAAATTTCAATCCATAAAGGACAGGGAGATTTTTATTATTTTAAAAAAGCACGCACACAAACACACACAAAATTTTCCTATACCTCAACTAAGATCTAGTTAACCTTTAGCTGAAAAAAATCTCCTGGACTTGAAGCAATTAAAGGAATTATAGCCAAAATGGAAAGGAAAAAAAAACTTCAATCAAGTTCTAAAGTAACGGAAGGAGATATTACAACAAAATAGATAAAGATTTAAGGGAACGAGATTACCTGATGGGTAGGTAGGGCAAGTGATGGAGAAGACGAGAGAAGGGCGGAGTTGAGGTAACCGGCAGGGGTAGAATTGGAAAAGTTACCGGAACGGCTGCAGTTATGGTTGTAGGAATCGTCGGCCATAAGCTTCCGGTGAGTTGCCTTTCCTCGATTTCGATAGTGATCTCTTCGAAGCGAGAAATACAGTCGTCTTTTATCAGTTACAAGTATCATTGGGCTCATAAAGCCCAAACCAAGTACGTGAACCAGAAATCTAAGTCCAAAATCCACACACATATATACACTTCATTCATTTTATTGGGTTCGTAGAGCAACTAGTGGTCCAAAAAATATTGACAAATAAGTTTTATATGCATGTAAACAAGGGGGTGATTGGCCAAAACAAGAGGCCTATAAATATTCTACACATTTCATTAGTCATGGATCAACTAATCATACTTACTCATTTGACCATTTTAAAATTTGTCTATACACATATATGTAGGCACATGCATACACATATATATACATACACATTGACACACATACATTATATACACATACAAATATGTGTATGCGTATATGTGTGTGTATATAAGGTATTAAGTCGAAACTTTTACAGATACTATATCTATTTTAAAATATAAATATGTTTTGACTTTTTAACATAGTGGACATATATTTTGGAACGAAAGAAATATAAACTTCTCTCTATTTTATAGCGGTTTGTTATCTTACATTCATCACCGTTAACGTATCGAAACCTGTATGTATCTTAAGTGGTATTAGGAGTGAAAAAATTATAATTAAAAAAAAAAAAAGAAGAAGAACGTGTCCACATGAGAAGATATTTAAACAAAAACACTACTAAAAGATATATATGTCGAAATGGTATTGTAAGATCATTGGCCAAGGTGAGTCGGTGACCTGAGATATACTGAAACGACATTGCTAATCTGCAAATTCTAAAATGAAGGTAGCGTAGTTCTTTTTAAGCATAACTTTGTTGATGTGACATTTTTCTTATACGTATCTTTACAAAATAAATAAATAAATAAATGTGTAATGTCTAAATTAGTAAATTGTTTTCTTTTTTCCTTTTTTTTGGCAAAGGAAGAGAACTAATATTTCAATGAGCAAAATGTGAATGCTTTTTACATAAGTTATATAATTTGCTAGATGTGTTTTATTATATAGAGATACTAAGCAAATCTAAAAACAGACATTCCAAACGAGATTCGAACTATCCGGCAGTTAGACTTGGCTGATGCGGGTGAGATCAGAGGAGGTTCGAAAGAAGGCAAAATATGAGGCCTCCAATCACGTCCAGCCACGTGTAAAAAAGTTGTCTTTTTTCAAAAAAAATTTGAATGTGGTGGGACCACTGACAATGTTTTTTACACGTGGCGAGACGTGATTGGAGGCCTCATATTTTGCCTCCTTTCCAACCTCCTCAGATCTCACCCCTGATGCTTCCAGATCAATGTTTGGTAATTTAGTTAAAAATTGGAGGCTAGGAGTAGGGTAGTGAATAAGGGTGATCCAGTGCAGTCATGGTCAAAATAGTAAAATGAGTTGGAAAGGCTCAGGACAGAATGGTCATTTGGATAAAGTATACTTTGTAGGCCGAACCCCACTACTCGTCAAGCCATCACGCATGAGACCGGATCTTCTAACCCTCATTTTATTCACCTCTTTGTGACCGTTCGACACGTGGCATCAAGGGAGGGTGGTGAAGCTAGATGAATGTCACCCGCATATAACCTCACCACCCTCCCTTGATGCCACGTGTCGGACGGTCACAAAGGAGGTGAAGAAAGTAGGGGTCAGGAGATTCCATTCAGGGGCGTTCAGAGGGGGGCACGGGGGGGCAGCCGCACCCCCAACTCGGAGAAAAAATTTAGGTAGTAGGTAGATGCAGTTGTATTTTTGATTATCTAAATTTAATGTATCTGTTTTTTAATCCAAAAACTATCTCATGATATGTGATATATGTGAATAATTTCTTTGATATTCTATCGATGATTGTTAATACTGTGAGGGCTTCATGCAAAAGAAAGGGTTCCCCTTCGTCTGTTACACAACGGCGAAGTTCTAAGAAAATTAGAAATGGGCGAGATTTCGAGTGGAAGGGGTAAAAAATCAAGAAAGAAGCTTAGTCTGACCAGGTGACACACGTTGGAGTTCTCACTACAGAACATTGCTCCGACTTTTTGAAATGTGGAATCCAATTGGAAAAGTACTATTCTGGTTGTACAGAGATGGTGAGAATATAAAAATCAGAAATACAGCATCGGGATTAGACAAGATGGACTCTTTTGAGTTTGTATTTATCGGAAAGTTTATGTTGCAAATTTTGGGAATGACAAATACTCTTTCAAAGATTCTACAAATAAGAGACCAACACATAGGATGTGCTCTTAATATGATCAATGTGACAAAAAATGAATTACAAGAATATAGGCAAAGTGGTTGGGATTCTTTGTTGAAAGAAGTTGTTGAGTTTTGTGAAGAACATCAAGTTGATGTGCCTAACATGGATGATATTGTTAAAGGTCGTTCTAGAAAAAAGCTCAATGATGGAGAATCGACGACATATTTTCATCATTTTAGCGTAGCAATTTTCATATAGGTACTTAATTTCTATTCATTGTAATTGATACGTACACTATTGATCATCGATTTGTCTATATCTTGATTTTTTTTCATATAAAATCTTAGGTAATTGACATCATTGCTACGGAAATGGATACACACTTCACCGAAGCCAGCACAGATTTACTTAGATGTGTGATGTGCCTTGATCCTTCCAATTCTTTTGCAAATTTTGATCATAGTCAATTGCTACACCTTGCTGAGTTATATCCAGACGATTTCACTACCATGGATCGAATTGAGCTCAACCATGAACTTAAAAGTTACATTGGTGATATGAAATCAAATGAAGTATTCTCTCATATTACTAATCTTGGTGTTCTTGCAAAGAAGATGGTGGAGTTGAATTATCACAATTACTTTTCTTTAGTATATCGGCTCATCGAGTTAGCACTGACCTTACCTGTTGGAACAGCGAGTGTGGAAAGAAGTTTTTTCTACGATGAATATAATAAAGACTGATATGAGCAACCGATTAGGAGACGACTTACTATCAGGCTGTTTACTGTGTTACTTCGAGAATGAAGTTTTTGGAACCATTTTAAATGAAAACATTATGCAACAATTTCAGAATTTGGGAACTCGAAGAAATTTGTTGCGGCCACCGATAATCTCTCCTGCTGCTCGTCCTTCATTTCATAAATAAAAGGTATGTCGAGCATCAAATTAATAACTTTTGTTGGATATTGATGCTTGTTAATGTTGCTTATGAATTACTTTTGTTGGATATTGTTGATGATTCCTTATTATTGTTGCATTTTGATTAGTGGATGTGTTGGTTTAGATTTTATGTTATAATATTTGCATATATCTAAATTGTAAGGGAGTTTTTGCCGGATTTTCGATGGAATGTCTAGTGAGTCCGAAAAGGTGGACGGTGATCCCATAGTGTGAATTTTGCCCCCCCCAAAAAGTAGTCGCTGCGTCCGCCACTGATTCCATCCCATCAGGCATCAGCCTCTTTTAAGACTTTAACTAGTTGAAAGTAACCTAACTGCATCCTGCTCTACTATACCTCCTGCATATCAAAATATGAAATCCCTAGCAGACCACGCTTGGTTGTCTTGAAACCTAGGTATTTTATTGTTGATTTAGTAGATTTGGTTAAAACATTTTTTTATTTAGGTCTATTTACGTATCTTAAAGTTGATTCAGTAAATTCATTGTTCGCCAAAAAAAATCATGTCTTAGAGATTAATATGAATATAATATGTTATATTTGTGTAAGCAGAGATTTCTCTTTTCTTACATTAACATTTTAGGTCGATGTTAATAGATAAGGTGATGAAAACTTTCTATAAAAAAAGGTGATGACCATTAACATTATTTAATTTGTCTGATCATTAAAATTACAGTATATTCTTTTTTTACCCTTTGTTTAGTTCTTCTTTAGCAATAAATGAATTATTTTTTCTAAGAATTAATAAAGATAATATTGAAATACGAAAGTATCCTTAAAGTTAATATAGATAACGTTGAAAGACGGCATTATCTTTAAAAGTTAATATGAAAAATGAATATACTTTAAAAGAAAAAAGATAACAACCAAAACATTACCGCATTGTTCTAGAGACTTTTGTGTATGACGAGGTACGTGGGTCAGATATATACAACTATACTCATATTTTATAAACACACAGAGTTTGTTTCTAGATGAAACATAATAAAAATTACGTCAATCTGTATCGATCAACTGCTACTTCATAATATAAAAAACACAATCAACTGCTATTTAATAATATAAAAAAACACAATCTATGTCAGGCAAGAACTACTGTATCGACACAGGGGGAGATGCACCACTACAAATGTACGCATTGCATCAACGCCTCCATATACAATCTTTCTTCTCGCAAACTACCGTACGACACGTGACAGCAGATGATGTGGTGAAACTAGATGTGAGTGACCATCATCTAAATTCATCACACATCCTTGGTGTCACGTGCCGTGCGGTGACGCGTAGGGTAAAAAGTTTGTGGTGAGAAGATTCTACCACTCCTAACCACCTCTACCTCATCAATATCTTAACCCCATCCATTCATCATCATACCGTGCAATGAATACTGCTCTACATAATTATCAGCCTCAATATCTTTCCTTATCTTTTTCCCAGCTTAAATAGTCAAGATCGAATCTAACCGTTCAAACAATAAGATCCAAGAGCGAAAGAATCGTAACCGTACAATCAATAATTCCTACATTCTAATCAAAAAATTAATCATTTTTCACCTGTTTTAGAAATATTTTCTTAATTTGGTTTTTGATAAGTTAAAGAAATCATATATTCTTAATTTGTTTAAGAAGATAAAGTGAAGAACACGTTCAAAAAAAATTAATATTTCTGGCAGAGTGGTAATACACAGATTCCGTTTCATTAATCAAAATTAACACCAGAGATTTAAATTACATAGCAAGATTCAAGAACCCATCGGATCTGAAAATTAAAAAGGAAAAAAGAAAAAGAAAAAGCAAAATTTCCTATCATATGCATATACAAGTGGGCTTTGCAAATTGCAATGGCTGCCCTCTTTCTCTTTCTTCTCGGATGCTGAAAAATCAGGAAAACTAGGATATTTATCACTAAAACCCATGAACAATCTCGAAGAAAGAAATCAAAAGAGGCAACAAAATTCAATTCCCCCTTTTCAACATTCAAGAATCACCATACTCTCGCCAGCAGATGAGCATAATAACACAGCGCCTCATGATATAGAACCTACCTCTCTGTTCCTTCACCAAACGAGCACATTTTCTAGTGAAAGCACATCTCTTCTGAGAGGATGAATCTTTGACGAATGAACTAGATGAACGGCAGCTTCTTGATAAGCTTCCTTTCCTGGAGAGCTTCCATTTTTCGTCGAAGTAAAACTGCGGCGGATTCGCAGATGGAGCAAGAGTTACCATGGCAGAGGTTATTTTGCTAGGAAAAAATTGACTGAATTGGGAAATTGGTGGGTTAATCTTGGGGTTAACGTGAAAACTGATGGATTCAAATTGGTTTTTTGTGTGATTGATTATGATGAATGATGGGAAGTTGAGTCAGTGAGAGATGCAGGTTGAAGATGTGAGGCCAGGCTAGGATCTCTTTTTATAAGGAGTTTGGACTCTAGTGCTTATTTATTTATTTGTCATTTATTTACTTGTGCTAATTTCTTTGTAGATCTAATATCGATACATATATATACATGTGTATATTATGTATATACACTTTGGACACGCATATATGTATATATATACACATACATGTAAAATATACTCTATCGTTGTAAAAATATTGTCGTACTTTGACTTGAGTACAATTTAATGAAGTCAAATTTTGTAGTTTACTGTTCCTATTATACCCTTGATTAGTTACTTGAGATGAAATATAGATAAATGATGTAAGTGTTAATCGAAGGGGTGACATATATCTTTCAATATAATACTTATTATCTTTAAAAAGTGAATCATTTTTTTAAGACAAACTAAAATAGAAAAAAGACAACGTTTTGGGATGAAGGGATTACCAGTATTATTACAATTTATTAATGCCCTCTATAGATTTTCTTTTTCTTAATTTTTTATTTTTTGAAATTAAAGATATAACAAATTTATTGTATCAATCAATAAAATGCCAAATCGGAGATACCAAAACGTCTACATACCATTACCCTGTTTATTTTGCTGGTCCTTTTGAAGGTCTATAAACAGAAATAGTTTTGAAATACTTCACACTTGTTAAAGTAAACACAGTGCGCATTAGTTGAGTTCAGAACACACAAACATATATATATATATATATATACACACACACACACTTATATATATACATATATATATACATATTCATTTATATGCTATAGTTAAATGTACCAAACACGGGTTTATTTTTAATTACAGTTATTATTTAAATGGGCATTTTTTTTTGAATTCATATAAATGGAATATTAAGGAAACACTCAAAAACACGAAAGTAGACAATCTTTTAGGGGCTTACATGGCGTAACACAGATAGGATTCAGATGGTAGGTTACACTAAAAGAGGTCGTCAGTTCAACTCTGGTAATCGCAGTGTGGGTGTTGGAATCTTGTCATCAGTTTATTATACCAGAACGGACTTAGTTTGACAACTTATAGGCATTAAGTAAAGACCTCTCACCTAGAAGGTTATTGGGATTTCTGATTTACATCATTCACAAAACTTCTCAAAACTATTATAATAAAAACCTTCAGAATCAGAATATGATTTTTTGCATTATCAGATAATCTTTTGACAACTACCTTTGAATCTTTTTTATGTTTACATCTATTATCTCAAGTCTTTGATCGAACTAATATGTTAATAGTGGAGAGAAGTACAATGAAATAGTCAATGCATGACATTGTATTTTTAGGAAACAAGAACAAAGCTCAGGGCGTAATACAGTTGGTATTCGGGTTGAGATTTGCTCCAATAGGTCAACATATCGATTCCAGAGACACGCACAGTGTGAGTGTTTCTCTGCTTCGGCCTAGTTTGTGGGGGGGACACCTTGTATGAGTCTCTGCGTAAGATCTCATCTAACCTAAGAGGCCGCTGGACTCCTGATTTGCATCATCCACACATGCTCATTGCGGCTGAGACGATAGGAGCTCTCGGATTGATGGATTTCACCTTTTGCTCGAAGGAAACAAGAACAATGATGTTTTGTCTAGGAAAAAGAAAAGAAAGAAAAGCCACACGTCTAGGGGGATAGAATCCCTTCACCCACTTTTCATCACCGCACGCGTCACCGCACGACACGTAGCAGTAAGGAAAGGTGGTGAGGCTAGATGAGGGTCACTCCCATCTAGCCTCACCACCCCATCCTGATGTCACGTGTCGCGCGGTCATAAGTGAGATGAGAAAAAATGGGGTGAGGAGATCATATCCCGTCTAGGGATGAAATACTAACTAGATGATAAAATAAGATATGAAATAAAGCCTGCAAAATGATGTATGTACATAACCAATGTCCTGATCTAAGTCAATAATGCAGGATTGTGGCCACGGGTGGTGGCAGGCTTATTGCACGAATCCATATCTTTTATATGCTAGTACAATGTCGCAAAAACAATACAAATTTGACAAGACAAATGTCTTCTGTAATATAAATTTATTAGTGCCACCGTAATTTATCTTGGACCATGATAGGAAAAGTCACTCTAAATATACAATATCTCTTTCAATTTGTGGTTTGTTTCACGATCTTCATTTTACGTTCTAACTTTATGATAAATTGCAGTGTACATTTGAACAATCATAAGGTAACATTATAATTTTTTTTATAGAGAAAATAATACTGTTCTGAATAGGGTTTTGTACATATAATAAAGCAGAATATGCAATCTATATTATAAGTAAATATTTGATCTGCAAACAATGCAAAGTGATCGAATAATTTTTTTTTCCTCACCTGAATTACTTAAGTCTTTAATAAAGATTGAATATGTTTTTTTATACTTTGACACATGGAATACACTATAACACGTCACCATGTGATCGATAATGATAAATCGCTGTCATAATGGATTAAATAAAAAATAAAAAACCATTATTGCTATGATATATGAGAATAAATTATAAAAGTAAACATATATATTTGACTCTGTCTTTTTTTTTGTCTTTCACGTCAACTCTAAACATTTATATTAGAAATGGTTGACGAAATATAAATGTTTATATTAGAAGTTATATCAAACTAAACTAATGAATTCCTCTTGTTCAATAGATCTTTGATTATCTGATTTATATACATTAGGATGTTGTGTAAATTGAGACCACAAAAAGCCTTCAAAGTTGGAGGATCAATGGTTGTTGTAGTTTGTTTTCAAGCAAAAAGTTAAATTTTTGTTTTCGGAAGTTTTTATTGTCTCAGCCTTATAAAGTTGTATAGAAGATATAAATTAGAAACTCATTGGTATTCTAGATTGTTAAGATGTTACTAGACAATCTACACAATAAGTCAACTACAAACTGTGTCTGTAATCCAGTATCCAATTAGGTCGGATTTAAGCATTTGACCTTCAGGCTCAGATAACATTGTTGCTCCCACGTTGTGAGTATCCTAGTTCAAACCTACACTTTTTTAAAATAATGTCTTAATCCGAATAACAAATAAGCTATGACGTGAGGTCCTTGTTGTAGATTTGTTTTTCCTTTGGGAAGAGAGTGCTAAAATAAATATTTTAGCCAGAGTGACGTATGCAAGTTATGTCTTGACCACTACTTATGCTGCGTTGCATTAATGAAATTAATATAACGGAATGGAGTTCCCGATTCTGAAAACACGCATTCTATGCGTTTGCTTTATTGAAACTCACAAACCAGTAATTAATGCGGCATGAAGAAAATCTTTGACGAGGGAGTGAGTTCTCCCCCACTTGTACCAGAGGCCCCTTAGCCAAGTGAGATGTAAATTGAGGGATGTGCTCTACCGGCAGCCCTGCAAAGGGAGAGGACACTCGAGACTCAGCCAGCCCAGAGGCAACCCTTGTAATATTTCAACAAGGATTGTCTCCACACGGACTCGAACTCGGGACGTCGGGGTTCTAGCCCCAATCACCTTTGACACTTACCACTGGACTATGCCCCTGGGGGCGGCATGAAGAAAATCTAAGTTGGAGCAAAATAGTATACCCTAATCATGAGATTCTTTATAGTTATGTAGTATATAAATTAGAAACTCGGTGGCCTTATATGTTGGAAGAAGTCATACGCAAAGAGTCCACATAACATGTTTACCGTAAACTGGACCTTTGGCCCAGATAACAGTGAAACACTCACACTGTACGTGTGTCCTGAAATTGAACCATATTCTTTTTAAAACAACTCTCAATCCGAGTACCCATTGAGCTACGTCTTAGAGTCTCACTTACCAAGTGTTACATGCATGGAATACCATGTCTCGTGTTGCACGGAGTACAATTTAACAATGCTCTACTCATGTGTGAATATAATTTTTAATAATTAATTAATGTAAATTTACAGGAAAATTTTTTTAATGAAAAGTATATGAATTTTAATCTAAGACTTACAATTCAATTGAAGAATTTGATAATGCATTTTATTAATTTATGAATCATTGAATCTAGTGTCCTGTAGCCATGTCTAATTAAATTATTAGTGAACTGTGCAATGTCATCATATTGTCACAATATAGCCGTTGCTTAAATACTCTTTCTTCTCTGATGTGGTTGACCGTTCACTTATGCTATGTAACATACTGATTTGACCGTCCCGATGACATAACACAATTGGTTCCGGGCAGAAGTTCTCAAAAAGGAGGTCAGGGGTTCAATTCTTGCCAAAGGCAAGAGAGCCCCTTTCCAGCAAGTGCATTGTGTGGGAGCTTTCTTAGCCTGTAAGCTTGCCCGCAGTGCTGGGGGTTCCTAATGCAGACTACTGTGTATATGACCAAGCTCCTGCTAGCGGGTTGCTGAGTACCTGATTTACATCCCTACACTACCAACATACTGATTTGACCATCTAAGTTGACCTGAGATCCAAACTGCTGCTCTTTTAAATGGAATGATCTGTACTCTGTGCGGTTACTACTTTAATTTAAGTACATTAATAGAGCAACCTCTGAAAACATATTGGTGAAGATAATAGATAATAATGGCACCGAGTCCTCCCAAGCTCACTGTTAACTTTGAGGTGTTGACTCTTAACATATCTCAGTTGGTATTAGGTTTAAGACATTGCAACTAGAATGTAATTTGAAACAGGACACGCAGAGTGCGGATGCAATACTGCTATCTAGACTAGTAATGGTTTAGGCTATGACATCCGGTCTAATCGGGTGAAATAGTTGCTGATCTAGTTACAGTAGACATCTTGTATGATTTTTCTGGTATAAAAGCTTTCCTGAGTTCCTAATTTGCATTCTTCACGGAACTTATTGGAACTAAAAGGATGAGAGCTCCAAAGTCAAAATATGACCTTTGAGTTGTTAAATGGTGCAAGCTGCGCCCCTACACATGTATTTGGATCGTATAGCTGAATGT
The DNA here is from genome assembly GCA_036186865.1 of Eustoma russellianum. Lineage (NCBI taxonomy): Eukaryota > Viridiplantae > Streptophyta > Magnoliopsida > Gentianales > Gentianaceae > Eustoma > Eustoma russellianum. The sequence continues at coordinate 6,996,222 of AP025056.1, forward strand.
TATTTATGAGATATATGGTTAAGTTGATGAACTCTTCTTAGCATTTCTAATTCATTTTTTTTGAAAAAAAAAAGCTCAATCGTGAACGATACAGATACTTCCACAAGTACTTTGCAATATTGGCCATTAACTTGTACAAATATTATGTCTTTTTATAGATTTTTCATCAACTAAACCCTCTATATGTAAGAAACTTGTACATCCATTCACTTCCTTGTAATTTTTATAGATACATAAGTTTAGGGGTGTTAACAAACTGAGCCGAACCGAATACTAGGTTTTGGAATTCGGATTCGTTTAGCTAAACGAACTGTTTAGCTCGATTCGTTTAGCTAAACGAACTTTAAAATTGGTTCGAGTTTGGGTTGATAACACTATAACTGTTTAAACGAGTCAAATAGTTCACGAATAGTTTGGCTCGTTTTAGTAAACGAATCCAGACAACTGTTCAAATTCGGTTCGTTTATAAACAATTACCGAACGAATACGAACGGAACACAAACCGAACTCGAATGGTTCGCGAACTTTTCGGTTCGTTGAACAGCCCTACATAAGTTATATGGGTAAAAAAATCTGTTTAGTTAAAAAAAAAGGCTGAAATTCCACATGAACCATGGTCCATATCACCATATGTGCAATAAAAGTCGCTCCTTGTGCACTAGGTTTCGGCGTTTGCGCAAGGTTCAAGGAGGAGATGGATTGCTTCGGGATCTGATGTACGTAGTCTTACCCTATACTTTATGTAAAAGGCTGTTTTTGCAGCTCAATCCCGTAAATCACATGAATCATTGAAGCACATGGCGATGGAGATAAAACATTCTTCCAAGCTTCAAAAATGGAAAAGGTTGGACAAAGCTAATGTAATGGCAACTGTGAAGACTGGATGGATGGACATGGAAACATCTCATATGAACATTGAAATTGTGTACTTTCTATTTTTCGCGACACTGCAATGTGTTTAACATCGTTTAATGTTTTCATTAATCGCTGTCATTTTTAAGGTTATTGGCACCCGAAAGAAATTGGTAAATAATATGACGCATGAAATCGAAAACATTAAACGATGTTAAACACCAGAAGATAACATTTATTGGAATTTTGACTATGACTACCTGACTATCTAACAAAAATAGGACACACGAGGTATAACAGAAAATTTTATAATACTCAATGTTTTCTAAATTTCATTTTTTTTTTGGGAAGTTTGAAGGGATAGATAGTTAAAATACGGCAACATAACTTTTGTTAAAGATAAATAATAGGTGGATCGCAGGAAGTAACTTTAATTAGTTCGTATATCTAAGAAAATAAAACAAGAAGACAGATTGAAAGATTAATTCAAGAATACAACAACAGTATTACCCTATTGTCTTAGAATCTCCCGTCTATATGGCGGGGTATGTGAAGGCCGGATGTATGCAATTATACTCGTGTGTTAGAAACACACAGAGGTTGTTTTTCGATAACCCATAATAAATGCGTTAAGCTGTGTCGATCAACTGCTACTTCACAATATAAGAAGCGCAACCAATTTAACGAATCATTTTACTTTACTCCATCATCTTCTAGTCAATAAAGAATGTATACGCAAAAGATTCATTCAAGAATAAATACGCAAATGAGTTCCAGCAGAGATCCAGGACTAAACACAAATGTGTATACATGTATATGTATATACACGCACCCATATATATATATATATGTGTATATATATATACTATTTATTTTATTTAACCGCTTAATACGTAATTTACATCATCTCTGATGTTTTACGAGTAAAAGCGCTGAGTCTCAACTTTTGCACCCACGATAAAGACTTAAACTCATCGACTTTGTGAGGCAAACATATGCATTGAATTCGGGAGACCTGACGTCCAAAGTCCGGTCCACCCCTTGGGGGAAAAAAGACTTTCTGTCCACATTTGCCCATTTATTGATTACACATTTTGTTCATTCATTTATCTGAATTCATAGGACCACTATCATTTTTTTTGGAGTTGGATAAGTTCATTCACCAGCAATTTATTGTCTTCCATTGTGTGATCAGAATCAAGGAAATGTATTTTGAATTTTTATATTGTTTTTGGAATCTTTCCATTTCCAACGGAGTTAAGTACACACACTTCCTTGATTTTGGAATATGATAGAATAAAACAAAATGACTCACTAAATTAGCTGCGCTTCTTATATTGTGAAGTATCAGTTGATCGACACAGCTTAACGCTCATTACAGGTCATCGAAAAACAACCTCTATGTGTTGTTAACACATGGATATGGTTGCGTACATCCGACCCTCTCATACCCCGCCATAGGCGAGAGCCTCTAAAGCAATGGGGTAATAATGTTGTTGTTGTATATTGTTTTTGGAAGTTTTAATGATCTAGTAGGATAGATGCATGTAAGGAAAGTTAATCATAAAAAGAGTAAACTTTATCTTATATTTTACTAGTTAAGAAGCATATATGAATTCTTTCCATGTGATCATTTTAATATTTGGCTAATTTCAAAGGGGTTTGCAGATTCTTGGGTGTTTCTTCAGTTAATAAAGCTGAAGTTCAACCTGAGAAAGAGCGTTTCCGGTGCACTAGACTTCCGCGTTTACGCAGGATCTGGGGAGAGGGTAGATCGTTTTGCGATCTGATGCACGCAGTATTACCATACATCTTGTGCAAGAGGTTGTTTCCGCAGATCGAACACGTAACATCAAGGTCACAAAACAGCAACCAGTTGTTCATTCTCCTCTTTCTTGTGTATTATGTTTGATATGTTGTTTTATTTTAGATGCTTTTCTAAATATATATTAGGAGATGATGGAAACATATAAAAAGAAAGTTCTCAACATAGAAAAAGAGTGACATCCAAATGGATAAGATGCTAAACGTCACATCGTTATATATTGATAATGCCTCAGAGTGCTCATAAATGTATCGGACCACATGTTACCTTTCCTCATTATCCAAGTGTGAGTAAAAGGAGATAGGATCCCCTCACCACAAAGGGATGCGGTGACGCGTGACCGCGCGACACGTGGCAGCAAGGGGGGATAGTGAGGCTAGATGCAGGTGACCCTCATCTAGCCTCACCACCTCCATTGCTGCCACGTGTCGCGCGGTCATAAAGGGAGTGAAAAAAGTGGGGATGAGGAGATCATAACCTGAGTAAAAGAACATCTGAATTCTTGTTGCAGAAATTACTTATGCAATTTTCATATGCTCCAAGCATGGGTTAACAATTATGACTTCTTAGCAAAAGTCAATGACTTACCAGAATTGATACTTACAAATTATATCTAATCTATGTAGCAATGAAAGTCACGCGCGTTTGGTTGAGAGTTTCTTCATTAAAGTTATAAGTTTAGAGGAATCCAAACTCATTAACGTTGTTTGTTTGTTAAAATTAGAGTTATAGGTTTCGGATTGATATCTGAATATTTGGTAATAAACATCGTTTTTTGATATACTACTCCTCTTGTCTATCAATATGGGAAAATGGGGGATATGAGTTTCGAATCGGTCAACGCCTTATCCGTCGTCGTCTGCCGTTCGGTTACTATTCTGGCGGCCAAATTTTTTCGACCAATTTTCCGGCCGCTCACGTTCAATACTCATTTTATTTCAATTCAGTGTTGATACTTAGAATTGATACCAAGAATTTCACCGCTCAGATAGACCGTGAAATTTATGAACGTGAGAACTGAAATACTTTTCGCACTCTGACACGTGTCGGTTGTCCATATGTTCACAAAGGATTGCCTTTGGTCAGGCAGACCAAAAGTCTACGGAGCTGTTGGTCAAGACTATATTTCAACAATAATAAACCGAATCAAATACGAAGACGGTTCTACACATATTGACCAGATCTTTTAAACCCAAAATCCCCTATAAATCTACAAAATTACCTACGAAATTGTGGGACGTATCTATCTGTCCTTCAATTTTATTGTCTGACCTTGAAGTTTCGGGTTCGAGTCGTAGTTATAGCCTATTACATAATATGTAGAGTAAAATTGCGTATATCAGATCACGAAATGATCCGGCTTCTCGAACCCTATGCAAACGCGAGAGCCTAATGCACCTGAAACACTTTTTTTTTTTACTTCAAGCATTAGTGCTTTGTGTGCTAACTTCAGGTAGTTGTGTTATTCTTTTACTAACACAAATAAATAAAAAAAAAGTTTCCTTGTATTCTTGTTGTCCCATAATAAGAACTTGTTCACTCTGGGTCGGCAATAGTAACACTTTTTTTATTATTTAAATTGCTCTCTCAAATCATATAGAATCGGGGTTTTACTGAAAGTAAACTCTCTATTTTTTAAGATGGAGTTATTGTTTTTTTTTTATTTATAAGTTTCTATAGATTTATAATTTGTTCTGTGTTGTTAAATCTATTTTACATTCATCAACCTATTTTCGGACTAAGTTATATTTTTTTGACCTCATAAATCTATTTATAGCTACACTTTGACACTCCAATCTCATGATCTGCTCAAAACTCTACATGAATGCTGAACATTATAAGTGGCTACTTCGTTTTCTAAATTCAAGTAAATAAGATATATATGTATGTGTATATATATGCAATTTTGAATCCCTTTTTCTGTGCCGTTCAATTCTTGAAATATTCGGTAGGAAGATTTACATATGCAGAGCTTAGTTCATATGAATTTCTCATTATTATTTTTAATTACTTTGTCAAACTTACCAGATATACACCAAAACATGCAAGAAATCATTTCCATCGCTTTTTAAGTGATTCATAAGATTTCATATTTTCTATAAGTTTGATAAAAACTTCATATGCACAGACAATATGGTCCTTTGGAACCCTCTTTTATAAGGTCATGGCAGCTTTAGATCCCCCCACGTTAGCCATGAGATTCACCGACCTATGGTTCCCTCTCAAGACTCTTGACATTAAATACCTAAAGGTAAAGGTACAATCCCATGCTCTTATTGGAATGGTCTCCAAGAATCTCCTCACCTCCACTTTATTCATCTCTTTTATGACCACGCGACACGTGGCAGCAAGGGGTGGTGAGACTAGATGAGGGTCAATTGCATCTAGCCTCACCACCTCCTTTGTTGCCACGTGTCTCGCAGTCATACATCACCGCACCCCTTGCGATGAGGGGATCCTATCCCTCCAAAAGCAAAGCAAGGGCTACTACGGTAAAGTACGAGGAAAAGGGGGGGGGGGGGGGGAATAGTTTTATTGGAAAAAATCAAATTTATCGCAAGTTTGAAACTAAACTTAAAATTATTTATGCCGGTTTTCGTAAAATCGCCACGTGAAATATCAAAACCGTCGTATACTATATTCACTTTTGGCATACGTCGAAATTGCCGTGCACATCACGCCATTTTTTCAAAAAAAAAAAATCTTGAAAATATGTCTGTGATACATAATATTAACAAACAAAAAAACTTGGAAGTATTATTAGGATAGTATTATATTGTTAAATTATACAGATTTACGTCAATATTAAAGGAAAAAATCATCATACTTATTTATCAATAAAGTCTATCTTTTCTTTTAAAAAAAATTAAAAATATCACCCCTTAGTATTATTTAAATGTCTGATGTATATAACATTAGTTATTTTTAAAATGGTAGAAAGTAGTACATGTTTATCCTATAAATATTGCATAATAAAATAAAATAATAAAAAGGATAAGGTTCATAATTAAAGTCATAAACTTTTAACCGTATCACTTCTTTTGAAAAATATGGATACAGAACCTGATTAGAATTGCAAAATACTACTTTCTATCATTTCAAAAATAACTAATGCGGTATACACCTGACATTGATGTAATACTAAAGGGTCTTGACCTTTTTTTTTTAAAAAAAAAGGATTGACATAACTATCAATAACTGTGATGATTTTCTTTCATTTAATATTATAATACTGTTTTATTAATACTCCCTAAACTTTTTTGATAAACATTATCTATCAATGAGATATTCTTCATATTTTTCTTTTACAAATGGTGGCCGGCGGTGCTGTCAAAACTTCAATGTGCTCACGATTTAGACAAAATCGTTGTACAAAAAGTCAAAATGACATACATCAATTCTGTCAAAACCATCATCTATTACGACAATTTTACCAGAACCTCCATATATTATTTTAAGTTTACTTCAGAACCTATAATAAAAATGGTTTTGTCAATAAAACAATAAAAAGTTTTCTCTTCTCCCTTTAGACCATTAATTATACATCAACTTAGTCATAAATTATCAAGAAAATTCACATGCACCCATGTGACTATCACAGTGTATTTGCCACCTTTGGATCAGTTATACTTATCTATTTAGCATATTGAATGCCTTTTTTTGTTGGGACAACATATTAGGCAGGCGTGCCAAAGCAAAACAAAAGAAAAGACACAGCAAGTGTGGTGGAATATTGCAACACTTCAAGTTGAAACTGCAGGCATATTTTTGTGAGGAGTAATGGCTTTGTATCTTTAATGTGTAGTTGGTTTGCTTGTTTGCCAAAATAGTTCTAACGGACTCACTACTTTGTTTTGTCTTGATTCATAACTAATTAATGTCTTTGACATTGAATTGTTATTGTGAAAAGACCATGTACTTTTACTTATACATAATATTGGTTAAGTATTGTAATATATGTCTTTAATAATTTCTACATATACTACTATAACACCTTTCTTTTTAAGCACTTTCTAAAAGATATTTCTTGTGACTTTATCGCATGCTTTTTCCAAGTCAATGAAAACCATATGCAAAGCTTGTTTTTATCTCATTATCATACTATTAATCTTTTCAATAGATGAATACCATCAATGGTTGATCTTTAAAGTATACATCCAAATTGATTTTCAGATACATTAGTCTCTTTACAAAATCTTTTCTTAATCACTCGCTGACATAACTTCATCGTGATCAATTGGAATACAGTTGTGTCCGATCGCTTTACTATTTTTTATTATTTCCCAAGTATCTTCTGCATCTTCTTTTTATTCAGTTAAATCTCCTCTTAAACTTGGGTATTGTTCTATCCTTTCCCCGCGCTCTAGCAACTCAATAACACACGATTCTATGAACTAGTAGTTGATGATACTTCATGACAAAGTTTCATGCCGTAGGATTTGCCACCCACAAAAACCATGTCTGTTTTGATGAATAAGAAGTTTGATGGATTTTGGCCAACTTATAGTGTTGTGCCTCCAGAAGACAAAAGTGTACGGTGGGATGAAGCTTGAGGTCATGAGTTTAAGCTGCGGAAACAGCCTCTTGCACAAAGTGTAGAGTAAGGTTGCGTACATCAGATCGCGAAGCGATCAATCTCCTCCGAACTTTGTGCAAACACAGAAACCTAGTGCACCAAAAACGTTCTATAAATAGTAGCCTTCTTTAGTTGTTTAAGGACAATTTGGCTTTCGCTGCCTGTTCTGCTGTTTGGTTTCTGCAACTTGCCTTTTTGTAATGTGATACTAGGAAATGTGGGCTGTTTTGTTCATCAAACTGCTTTAAGATTTCTTTGGCCATTATGTATTATGCTAGTTGAACTATGTATCGTTGAGGTTCATGTTTATACACAACAACAACTTTACCTCATTGCGTTGAAGACTCCTATCTATGGCGGGATATAGAAGGTCGAAGGTATGCAACCATAGTCATGTGTGTTAGAAATACAGATAGGTTGTTTTCCAATGACTCATCATGAAAATTACGTCGACAAAGAAGCGCAGCCAATTTAATAAATACAACAGCCCCCCCCCCCCCCCCCCCCATGTCGATGCTGTGAGAAGAAGATTTAATAGCAAACTGGCAGATCAGCTTTCCGATTCAATTTCTGAAGCACGAACGATATTTTACGAGAAGGGGATTAAACCGGGATGGATCAAAGATGAAGTGTGGTCACATTTGCTGGCACATTGGAATGGGGAATGTTTTTAGAGAAGATCTCAAGTGAACAAAACTAGCCGAAATCGGACCAGTGAAGATGCTCGACCCATGGCCAAACACAGATGGCTCAATATCTGCTCATGATACAAGGACAAACATGGTTTGTGAATTCGATTACAGGCTGAGACAAATTGGCAGATAACACTGAGCAGAGACCAGTCAACTTCTTTTTGACATGTTATAGTTACAGCCACCATTTTCTGGGCTTCGGTCGTCATCAGGTCACCAACTTCTTTGACCTTTTCGCACTATGCAGGCGTGAACCCCCATAGATGGTCGTTATAGTAAGCCTTGGCAAATCAAATAAATTTCCCTTGAACATGATCTTGTAGCCTTGGGCCTTAACCATGTAGACTTTTTGAAAAGCGGTTTGCATATCTGCCCAAGTTCTACAATAAAATGATAAGCGAATTACCTCAGTGAAAATAATCTATCTATTACTAGGCTGCCATTCAAGAAAAGGAAGTACCTTTCACATCTTCACTCTCCAAAAGTTTGATCACAAGATGACCCCCAGCTTGCAGAATCCGATGATCATCTGGTACAGAACAGTCATCAGACTGAGGTAAGGTGGTATTCCCAACAGACAAATCAAGAGCTCGCATCCCAAGTTCTGCGGAAAGAGCTGCGTCCCGTGTTGTGATTCCAGATACCAAGGGACACATATCAGAGAGAACAATGGAGAACCCTTTTTTCTGCAAGATGTGGAGCAAAAGAATGCATTTTAGGAACAGCAAAAGAACAAATGCAGTTGATTCAGAAAGTGCTGGCTTGTTAATGGAAGGGACTAGCTTTAGCGCAGTTATCATCATGAGGGAAGGTTGAGGGAAGAAGAAAAGGAATTAACACTGTTCCATTTTGTTTCTGTTTCCAGGGAAAACCAATTAATGAAAGTAAATCGACTCCTATGAACTAATTTTGTTATTAAAACAATCCTTATCACCGAGCATCATAACACCGTCTTTGCATTTATGCAAGCACAAATTTTCCACACAGACAAAATCCACCAGTGACTAAGTTGGGCTTTACAACCCTTAACAAATATCCTGCATTGAGATAAGCTTGCTCACAAGGAGAATGTTTCTGTAGTTTATTTGTCGAATAGAAATAAAAAGGTGTTCTCGGTGTACTAGGCTCCCGCGTTTGTGCAAGGCCCGGGGGAGGGCCGGATCACTTCGCGATCTGATGTATGTAGCCTTAACTTGTACTTTGTGCAAGAGGCTGTTTCCGCGGCTTGAATCCGTGACTTCAAGATCACAAAGTAGCAACCTTACCAGTTGCTTCAAAGCCCGCGCTCGAATAGAAGTGATAGCTGAAAAAATGTTTCTTCCTTTTTTGTCTACTTTTGTTCTTTACCCCTGCGTTGCTCCATCTGTAATACAAAAATCAAAACAAAGCAATTGCTCTAGGACATTCATCACATACCAGGCATTGCCACTAAAAGCAGTGACAGAGTGCTGTTCCAAAAATGAAAGTTCCATGCCATGGGATATTTTGCATTGGTCTATTAGGTAAAACAACAATGATCCAAGAAGACCGCTTCTTTTGATATTTCACAATGAAAGAGGGAAGGAAACAAAATAAAAACAACTGCCAATTATGACATGTTAGTACACACCAACTCCTGTACATAAGCATTTCTCTATACCAAGGTTGCACTTTATCCAGCTTAAACTAAAGAAAAAAAGAAAAAGAATATGGCAGCACTAGATTGGCCCTGTGGTCACAATCACAAATAGAAAAGCAAATCTAATACATCATGACTATATTAAACAAAATCAAATGCTGCAGCTCTAGAATACCATTCCTTCGAAACAAAAATGAAAAAAAAATGTTAAATACCTTAGGGGAGAGATCCTTGAGTTGATTCTTGGTTAGATTCATTACATCAGCGCAAAGAGTGCGAACTCTTGCATCACAATACGTGGAAGGCACCTTCACCTTCTGCTCTGCAACATATCCCATTTTCAGAAACACAATCCAATACTTCACATGTATAGATAAAAAGAAAGATACAGACGCGCAAAAGCGGAACATGAGGCGACCTTGATGTCAACTCCTACAACCGCCCCACCGTTTTCCAAGGGACCTAAGCTTTGGCAAGCAACCTGCAACACATCACCACATAAAAATATTAAAAATTGAATCTTTATCTCAAGCATAAAATTTCCATATACATTACGTTACTTAAATATGGCGCGAGAAGAGACCTGAAGCCAAGCACCAGGAGCACAACCCAGGTCAAGAACAGCAGAACCAGGCTTTATAAGTTTGTACTGCTTCTGTATCTGAAGCAACTGCATTGAAATCAACAAATGGGGTTCATGATTATCATACCAAAAACCAAAAAAACATAATCTTGAAAGATTTTAGTTTGCTTTTTCAGCTCAAGTGATTCCTTCTAGATTTTTTATTTGTAGATTAAACCCAATTTCGCAAGTAAAATTTTCGAATACGGTCTAGTGATTAAAGAGAAGAAGGGATAGACAGCAGAATGAAATAAAGAAGAAAAGAAGTGTAACCTTGAAGGCGGAGCGGGCAACATAGCCAAGACGCTGAGCTTCTCTGTAGAAGAAATCGGGGGTTCCAGCTCCTCCCATAGCAAATCTGTCCGCAGCCTTTTACAGATTAAGCATCAATGGCCTGTGGCCGTGCTCCAACTCTCACAACCAAATACGCTCCGTTAATCGCTATGCAAATTTACAAAGGGTTTATGGACTGTTGAACCTTGAAAAAGAAACGTTTTCTTTTCCCTTTTTTCCCTCTCTTTCTATGCGTCGATTTCCTTTCTTTTAAATTGGCACAAAGAATTAAAAAAACACACACAATGTGCTTATACTTCTTCCTGTTGCGTATCTCTTATCAGGAAATTCTTTTATGAAACGGTTATTCTGTCATTTCCAAAAATATGTTCATAATTTTGATTTAAAAATAATGTAACAAAGTCAAATTATTCTGTTCATTATTCCACTTCTATCAGTTGGTTAAATAAAAAAAGGTGTTACCCGTGTACTAGGCTCCAGAGAGTAACCATATCGCTTCGCGATCTGAGGTACGCAGCTTTGCCCTAAACTTTGTGCAAGAGACTTTCCGCGACTCGAATGCCTGTTGTGTTGAGAGTATTGTCCCAAGAAAAATTATATAGATTATATGAGGATGAAGTACACCATCAATTGCCTTAAGGTTTTGAATGGATATATGTCTCGCCTCATGTAAGCCTCCAAATTTCAACATGGTATCAGAGTCAGTTTAAAATGTAGACTCACACTTTGTCTGATATATGGTTGGCCATTTATTGTTTTCCTTCATCCAAGTCCAAATGTTCATGTCTGACTTGTAGTTTGTGATTGAGGACAGGTTCTAAGACGCGTATGTATGTCAAACCACGTTGTTACTTGAGGACTGTTGAAATATTGTCCTACATTGATTAATTTAAGAAAAAATATATAAGTTATATAAAGATGAGATTCTACCCCTTATTGCCTTAAGATTTTGAGTGAATATGGACTTCGTAAGCCTCCAAGTTTCAACATGTTTCCATCTCCGCCGTTTGCTTTGGCTTAATGCTCAAGCCACCTGACCACACATTATTTTCGCATATGTGCAGTCAACTGAAGACTAAGGTCAGTGTTACCCCAGCCTTACATGATAACACATCAGCTACTTTTTCAAACATATATCTTAGCATCCATAAAGAATAGACAACATTTGGTTAAGCTGTATAGCTGACTTATAAAACATTTATCTAGAGGTCACCTCATTACCTCAACGAATTCAAATGAACTCTCATCAACTTACAGAAAGTCATAGGTCAGATTCAAGAATGTCTTTTTGTCAAGATTGAAAAATCTTCTGCAGATTAATCTCCAATAATCCAGTTCAACTAAATTCTATATTAACACCTAGAGGCTCCCGCCTATGGCGGAGTATGGAAGGTCGGATGTACGCAACCATACCCATGTGTTAGAAACACATAAAGGTTGTTTCCTGACGACCCATAATGAAAATTGCGTGCGCGTCGATCAACTGCTACTTCACAACATAAGAAGATCAACCAATTTAGTAAATCATTTTGCTTTATTCCATCATATTCCAAAGTCAAGAAAGAGTGTGTCCTTGACTACATTAGAAATGGAAACGATCCAGTTCAACTACATTCTGTATTAATATCAGAGAAAGTAGATAGTGTTTACACAAAAGTTAAGATACAGAATACAAGCAGATTGATACCTCAACCAAAGATAAAAAGCATATCACTAAACTAAGGGCTGCAATGAACCAGAATAACTATGAATCTAGGCCCAAGAAGAAAGTGCATAGGCAATTCTTCCCTTCCATCCCTGCAATAACCACTGGCTATCCTCGTCAATTACAAAGTCTTTGTTGTATGCCTTTATGCGAATCTTTGCAATACTCATGATCTCCTCCATTAGCGGAAGTTGTCTGAACCCTGCCCGCAAATTCCTGACATGCCATTGCTTGTAAGTCTCAGGCCGCTCAACCCTCTCAGCACCTTCACATGCAATCACATTCATTGCCTCCTTTCCGAAGATCATTTTCTCAAGCAGCATTCGCTCATGGATTTCACGGGGAATATTAGCCTCGAGCATATCAAACACAGAAGAGTAGTGGAAAAGAGCTTCTCTGAATCGAGTTATAAAGAAAGGAGCATTATAGGCGCCGTTTACAATTCCAAGAATGAAAGTATGTGGCTTCATCTCCTTAATAAGGCTTAAGACTTTGTTTCTTGGGCTATTTACCAACACGGTCTCATCAAGTAAGTTCCTAAAGCGATACAGACAGTTCACTATGAGCACTTCATCTTCTCTAATATCAAGATCCTCAGTTTTAAGTGTTTCCCATTTCTGGGCTATTGCATGAAACTCAAATGGGACGTTAAAACTTTCAGCGTAATTTGCCAATCGATGTCCTGTCTCCTCAACTCTCTGTAGAGGTCGAAAACCAGGATGTGGCAAATCGATCCCTGTTATACGAAGCTTGGGGGGACCACCAGGTCTCGTTGAGAGTCGCTGTATTAGAGAAGGCCATTGGAAACCATATAAAATACCAAAATCCACAATGTGCAGTCTTGAGGCGTTCTGAGATGCATTCCAAATTGTCCTATTAGAGAAGAAGTTCGAGATCTTCCTAAATGGACAGGTAGCAAGATACAGCTGATAAGCTTTCAAGAGATCAACAGCTGATATAGGAAAGCTAATAAGGGCTCTGTAAATCTGAGTCCCGGATCCAGCCATTCGTCCTTCTAGGCCATCACCAAAATAGTGGGCTAATCTTTGCATCCCATCCCCTGTTGGATCGGCGTGCTGCCTTATCTGCTTCAGAAACTCATTTGCTGTCCTGCGGTCATCAGCAGCAACAGCTTGTGCACATAGCGTCAATAGAGTCCTCAAATCTACCACATTCCTCTTACCTCCCTGCTTCTTACCACGAGATTTCCTACCATTAGATACCTTTGACTGACTCCCATTGGTGTTGCCTTTGTTCGCACCATTCTGCAGAGCTTCACGTATAGCAGACTCATTTTTACCCTTACTGCATAACAACACCATGTCAAACATTTCTGATCTCACTGTTGATTCGGGGTAAAGAGCTGACTGTTTATTGCTTCGACCTTCCTCCAGATCCTCATCATCGTGATGGGGATTCTTCTTTCCCCTTGACCCATAAGATTCACTCTTCACATCCTTGACATTCACAATCCTGCTGTCAATGTCCTTCCCTAAAAAACTGACGTTTCTTATATCAACAAGCGAAGGATGTTTACCAGGAAGGAATCTGCTTGCTTCTTCAACTATTTTTTTGTATTGCATAAGAGATTGGCTATCACTGAAGACATCACAAAAATTAAGGTTACTTTCAGGGGATCCTACTAGCCCATCATTCACAGATCCATTGCAGCTAGATGAACTGTAGGACGAGTGAGAAAGTGTAGCTGAAGCAGAATCAACAGGCGAATGATGCAAACTACCAGCATTATGCTCACTACCGTCAGAATTCCAACTTGGGCACCATAGGCCATGACTACTCGTGCAGACGTTGCCATCTAAAAAACAATTTTCTTCACAGGCTATCATGCCCTCCTGCAAATTTGGCACCTGATTATCAGGAGAAGGAGGGTACTTCTCTCCAAGAACATCATAGAATGACTTCTCAGCTTCTTGGAGAGCTGCAGACTCCTGAATATTGCAGACCTTGTCTTCCATATCCTCTTCCATAAGCATGTCACTTATATATTTCAGCGCGACATCATTAAAGTCGTAGTCTTCTGATAAATCACTATCAGAAGAAGGAACAATCATGTTCCCATTTGGGCCAGATAAACTCTGAGAAGTATTCTGATTTACAATGTTATACAAATTGCGGACAAGATTAGCGTCGACAACACTGGAAACAGATTTAGTACAAAAATTAGTCCCTGACATGATTCTTGTATAAATTTCCAGCCACACCCATAAGAATGTTGAAATATTTCACTAGACCAGTTACCAGCTGAACCCAGATGCTATAAGTTCTTTCCCAAGTACCTTGCCAACTATTCTGGTATAAATTCTTCCCCACCACATTCAACTCCAAGACCAGAGCTGGAAACAGAAAATGGGATTTTCAAGTTGTGAGCTTTTCACATCAAATCACAAATCCAAGTTAAAACCTAATATAAATCAAACGGAATTAACCCACCTTAGATCATGTCAGAAAGATTGAATCTTGAAACAAAAGAATCGGGAAATCATTGGGCAAAACTATTGAGGAAATTTAGAAAAAAGTACTTTATACTGGTATCTACCCCAAGAAACAAAAATATGCTCAAAAGCTACCATTTTCCATGTGAAAACACACTTTTTATGACATGATAAGTAAAAGTGACGGTTCCCTTTTCATGAGAGTGAAACTTCAAGCTAATATACTTCCCGAAAACAGCTATAGAGACATCAAATTAGAGAACTTTAAAGGAGAATGGAAAAACAGAATAAGTACCTGCACAGAATTGCAGGGAGGTGACAGTGTTTTTGCTTGGTTTGTGGGAGGAACCGTTTGGATGTGGAATTAAACGGTGATAATGATAAAAGTCTCTGAGATGGTAGGCATGCCTTTAGGAAAACAGAGAGGAAATCTGGACCGTTGAAAAGTCTAAAGAACAGATTAGCTATGTTGTTTCTTGGAGGAGGTTCTGGATAGTGGAGAAAGTCAACTTCTGGTCCATTTACTACTTAGGACTGACTAGTCAAACACTAGGTGCAAGTATGAAACATGTTGAAGGATAATCCGATAGGAAATATCACAAAAATGATGTAAATCTCATTGAAAATTATATTATTAATGGAGTTAAGGACATATTATTTTTTAATTTTAGAATATGATGGAATAAAACAAAATGAATTACTAAATTGACTGTACTTATTATATTATGAAGTAGCAGTTGATCGATACAGCTCGATGTCTTTTTTATTATGGGTCATCGGAAAACAATTTATGTGTATTTATAACACATGGTATGGTTACGTACATCCGACTCTCTCTCCTATATCTCGCTGGGAGCCTCTAAAACAATAGGTTAATTTTGTTGTTGTTGATGCAAAGATATATCTCAAATAGTATTTTTATATTAAAGTAAAGATATTTTCTCGTACTAAGTCTTCTTGTTCCAAATAGAGATGTTCGTGTCCGTTAACGAACGTTTAAGTTTTACTTAAAGTTTGTCATTGAGAATGTACATTATAATCTAAGCATATAAATGATAAGTCACATTGGCACATGAAAATGGATATCTAATTTTATCGAATGTTGAAATTGTCCTATATTAGCTGAATAGAAGTAATGCATAAGTTTATATGAGATGTTGACACTATCATCAAATGTATTACTAATATTTTAAATGAGTATGAGAATTGGATACATTTTAAACTTGGCTTTGAAATATAATACATATCAAAATTGTATTATTATGACATTGCCGATTTATTCTTGAAGTACATGATTTGTTTCCACGTCTTTAGATATTGCTTCGAAAAGCTAAGGAGAGAGCAATCCTGCGTCCGTGATAGAGCAGTTTTTTTTTAAAAAAAAAAATAATAGTTATGTCGTATGAGATTAAGGATGTTTTAGGGATTTCATTTTAATTTTTATTTTATTGGAGGATTGCCAAACGTGTTTCCATTTCCAATGGAGTAAAATACACATTCTTTCTTGACTTTGGAATACAATGGAATAAAGCAAAATGACTCACTAAATTGGTTGCGATTCTTATATTATGAAGTAGAAGTTGACTGACACATTGACGCAATTTTCATTATTGATCATCGAGAAACAACGTCCGTGTGTTTTTAACACATGAGTATGGTTGCATACATCGAGAAACAACCTCTGTCGTTGCACGGTCCACGAATAAAATAGGTAACACAAACTTTACAATGGTCAATGACCAAGTATGATTAGTTGTTCATTGACCAATGAAATGTATAGAAAATTTATGGGCCCCTTGTTTTAGTCAATCACCCCATTGCTTACATGTAAATAAAACTTATTTGTCATTATTTTATTGGACCACTAGTTGATCAATGACCACTATAAAATTCTGAATAGGTAAAGTCCAGGAATTCTATCCGCTGCATTGGCAAAACAACTGAATATTTCGGTGTTAATTAGCGAAAAATTTTCAACTTGTGTGGTTTGGAAGGATAAATATTTCGGTGTTAATTAGCGAAAAATTTTCAACTTGTGTGGTTTGGAAGGATAAAAGGAGGAAAGAGAAGGGAAGAAGAAAAATAGAAATATGTCAACCTGTAATTACAAATAATGAGTAGGTTGGTTCGTTTTGTAAAAACATTTTATAAAAGGTTTAGACAAAACATTATAATGAAATTTGCTTTGAATATTTTGTGAAAAAACTTGCAATACAATTTTCTTTTAAAACTGATCATAAATCTATAATTTTTTTTTCTTTAGAATCGGGAAAACAAAATGCCAATATTACCTTATTCTTGCTTCAAACCGTTGTATATATACATGTTCTCTTGTGTCGTGCTTTGTCACCTTCTTGTTATTCATGTGACATATTTAAAGATAGGGCACTAGACAAGTATCATGTTATTACTTGGGTTTTATTTGCAGCTGTCTTAAACGTAGGATGTTGTAAATTTGGACGCATATAAATACATAATAGTAGCTAGTTTTGCAACCTCGTTCATTTTGGTCTTTCTTTTCTTGAAAAATTAATAAAAATCTCTCTCGCAAAAGCATACATAAAATAGTCCAATAAACGGTTTTTCTATGTTGAAAATATTGTTATAATTGATTTTTTAGTTAGTTCGATAAAGTGTGTCTTAACCTGTTACTGACGCAGACAGCAGTATATTACTTATTTGGTGCGTGTCCCTTCGAACATGCGATCTTTTAGTTGTAATTGTTCCGACTCAAATATCAAATAGGCTATGTTTTGAAGTGTTTTTTTATTGCGATTTTTTCTCCCCTTGAAGAAAAGGGGGAAAAAAGATTTCTTGTGTTTTGATTGATGATAAATTTTATGGGTCTAAGAATATAAGCTTGGGGCTGTGATGAGTCATAGATGTAACAAATTGTAATCACTTTGTTGTTATAATATTTCTTTTATCCGTATTTTTACACACACGCACACACTTCAGTGAATATTATATTTCAAATGACTATGATTAAGGATACAAATAATAATCCAAAGAAAACCGAAACGAGATATATGATAGTACAAATCGAATAAAAACGAAAAGATAGAAGCAACGGAATGTTGCAATCCAAACAACCGGATTTCTGTATAATGTATTTAGAACAAAAATCCTGAAAAATACACACTCTTTATTGATTTTAGAATATAATGAAATAAAGCAAAATGACTCACTAAATTAGTTTTGTGTCTCTTATATTGTAAAGTATCAGTTGATCGACATAGTTTGACGCATCATTATGGGTAATCAGGAAACAAACTCTCTGTGTTTCTAAATGGTTGCGTACATCCAACCCTCTTATAACACGTCATAAGTGGGAGCATCTAAAACAATAGGTAAGTTGTTGTTGTTGTATTTAGAAATCTTGACAACCACGATATAGTCTATATAATATTGTAAGCAAAATGGTGCAATTGTGCTATTTGGGTCAATACTAGTTTAAGTTATAATATCCAGTTTAATTCGACAAAAAGGGTGTTGGTTTAATTTGTACTGATCATCTTGTTTGAATTGTCTGATAAAAATTTTACAAGTATAGAAAGCTGTTGTGTTTCTAATTTATATTTCCGGTCAAGCTGACCCTTAGAAATCATGATAGACTCTTGCAACCAATGTAAACGTCCACCAAAATTTTGTCCTTCTTACTCGAAACTTTTGGGATATCGTTATCACCAATGCCACTTTAGAGCTCTCGTGGTTCTAGCACATTGCACAAAGTAGATGAGTGGTTTAACGTAAGTCACACATTTGATTGGTCCTTTTTCGTACTTATTGCTAATTGTCAATTTTTATGATTGTGACTATTTGCTAATCTCGTCATCTTTTTAATGGATTTGCCCTCAAGGAATGTATGTGAATAGATACGTAATCACTATTTGTTGGATGACTCTAATCATAGGAATAGATAAACAAATATTATACTTTCGGCCTTTGGTGTTTAGGGTTTTTTTTCCCTTCCTATTTTGCATATCGTCTGAAAACATTTTTCTCTCTTACTTTCCTCCTTCATCACCCTTATTACGGAGGGGGAAAAAATTAAACCCCCCCCCCCCAAAAAAAAAACCTATATACAAGGACTATGGTGACGGTCGATCAATCAATCATATCTAGTGCGTTTCAATGGCAACAAAAGCTATTGTTAGGGTGTGGGAAGAGTGAGCGGTAGACAAACAATACCTCTATCCCAAGAGACATAGAGTTTGCTTCAGAGAGACTCCCGGCTCTATATGTAACTTCATAAATAACATGATAATATAAATATGATGTGATAGTGTGTTAGTGAGGGAATTCAGTAAATACAAACAGGAAGCTTCCGATATTAAAATAGTTATGAAATTGTATATGTACATATAATACAAGACAAAGACAAAAACAAGAAAGTGCAACGCCCACCTAAACCGTAGATAGTATCTACGCCTCTAAATATACTCTAAGGTGACGATAACACGTGTAAATATTGTTGTTATTGTTTTTTTCTTTTTCCCCCTCCCCTTTTTTCACCTTAAACTAACTATATATAGTTGAATATTTTTCTTTTTCACAAAATTGATGTTTTCATTAGGACGACTCCTATAACTTTACTTTTGACAAATCATATAACACAGGCATATATGCACCAAAACAAAACCAAAACTTGTTAAACTCATCCATTCTCAAGATTCCAAATGCTCAAGACATTAATCTAGTACAAGCAAAAGTGTCCTGCTTTACAGGTGCTATTACTGAGCTGAACCCAACAGAAGTTGAATAAGTCATGCAGCAGTGGCTGGAGATGATCTAAATCTTTCAAGTATAAATGGCAGCAACTACCAGGTCAATATCTCAAAAGGGTCAAAAGCAATTACAGATTACAGTAAGAATCAAATTATACAATGTAAAAAGGGCTCACTCTGAGGAGAGGGGGGGGGGGGGGGGGGGAGGGAGGGGATGTCAAATACCACATAAAGATACAAGGGTTACAACCTCCAATTCTACTTTCTAAAACTACGTGAATGTGAAAAAAGAAAGAAATTCCAGTAATGACTGACATTTCAATGCTTCTAAGAACTAAATTTATTGACCCATTTACAATGTCCCATTAGCGGGCGTGGCGGAAAGAACCAGTAATCAGCAAGCGCAATGAGGTTATATGAAATTGCACAAATCCTTTATACATTTCGCTGTTATCTCCTCCTGTCTTCAATTTTTATATCCTCACAAGGACCTCAAACATCGATTGCTTTACCTTGAGCATCCATAATTTTCATAGGTTCAACCTGATGGTTACCGTGCTGCTTGGATAGATGCTGCTGTGACCAATATGCATGAGCAGCGAGCACTCGGTCCAAAAGGTCCTGAGGGACCTGCTCACCTCTTCTTTGCTGAGGAGATATGCTTGCTGTATGGACCAATGTCTTCCACTTATCCTATAAGGACAGCAAATGCATTCAAAATCAGGACTGCAGTTGTCAATGTGTTAAAAATTTTATAAGGGAAAAGATCCTGAAGCAGGTAGTGCTTATACATATTCAGACTGATGAATACAAACTTAAGCTAACAAGCATCACCACAACCCCCCCCCCCCCCCCCAAAAAAAAAAAAAAAAAAAAAAAAAAGCACACACACACACATATCAAGACACTAAATCTATGTTCTGATGAATATGACCATATGTTACACATTGATTTCCATCTTCCCTAAAACAAACTGCAACATATCAAAAGGAATGCCACCCACAAGTTCTTAACAACATATATAGCTCAGGTAAAAATATTAGCAAATGTAGATACTTATTCCTTCGCTAATAGCTTGAATAAGAGGCACATTAGGGTAAATTGGTGAAAGCATTCTATTGCATCTTACAAGCAGCTTTCAGAACTATCCATTTCAACAGAAATAGCAAGTAAAGCACTTGCCTTCAAGTCCACATAAGTTCTGTGATCTGCATTGTCAAAAGCCTGCATCTTAACATCACGCCACCTGCACAACCAGAAGAAAATGAGGGCTTCAGACGAGCTTAAATTAATCTGACTCTGATGTTCTTGATAAAACAAGAGTATTTATGGTTCAGAATAGACAAGGCAAATAAAAAATTGTAAAAGGACTGAGGACAACCCAAAAAAGTTCAGACCTTCCAGCTCCAAGTGTCTCAACAGCTTCAACCAATGCCTCTACTTCTCCCACAGAGAACGGTCTCCTAGTTCTGCGATGGGAAGCTTCACACCGTTTAGTTTTTGGGTTCATGGGTAGCGCTGCAAGCGGTTCTGCATTCATTTCAGGAACACGAACCAGTGCTTTGGAGTCTGCCATTGCTTCGTTAATTGAACTGTCAGAAGGGATAACAGAGGATGGCACTATTTCCTTGTCACTGTCATGTTGATTGATCCTGGTACCCTTGGAGTACGGCCCAAATGCTTCGTTGGACAATCCTGAATCCAGATCGGGGCTACCAGGCGATCTAAAATAAGATGTGGCAGGGGTAAGATTCAATAAACAGAACTAATCTATAGAAAGAATTAGGAGGCTGACAGTATTTATTTCAAGACTTGGTTTAAATGTATAAATGAGGCTTCTTATATAAGGGAGCAATACATTAGCCACCAACGGCTATAATCTATGCCCGACCAATGCCAACAAATACATTTGAGCCAACAGCTCTATTTTAGTTGAGTCACTAAAACAATGACTTTTATACTAAAAAATTACATGTGTGTAGGTATTATAGCAATATGTGTGTGTATTTACATGGAAATTTAACAGTATAACATGTGTATTTTACTATGTATGTCTTCACTCTCCTACAAGGTTGGTGTATATGTTTATACAACCAAACTTGACTGTTAGTATTTGAAACACCTTTGTACAAACTGGCTTAGTAAACACATCTGCTACTTGATTTCCTGATGAAATATGCTATATCATGATAATCACGTCTTCAATCTTTTTCCTTATGAAGTGTCTAGCAACCTCAACATGTTTGGATTTATCATGCTGAATTAGATTTTCTGCCATACTTATTGCAGAAACTTATCGGAGTAAATCCTGATTAGAAGAAAATTGTCCGTCCCAATTCTTCCAGAACCCTTTTCAGCCACATTCTTTCACATAATCCAAGTGCTAAAGCCCTGAGTTCTGCCTCCACATTGCTCCTAGCCACCATTGGTTGTTTCTTACTTCTCCAAGTGACTAGATTTCCCACAAATAAGTTTCATATTCAGTTTTTGATCTCAATCAACCTTGGATCCAACTCAATTTGGACCTATAAATACATGAATGTCTCTATTCTCATGTTTCTTAAAATATAAGCCTTGGTCTTGTGCTTCTTTTAAATGCTTGAGAATCCTCAAAGCAGCCATAAGATGTTCATTAGTAGGATCATGCATGAATAAACTTACAAAGTTAACTGTATAACATACATCAGGTCTTGTATGTGATAAATATATTAGTTTTCTAACTACTTTTTGATAACCTAACCGATCAATGTGGGTTTATCCCACAATTTTCTAAGTTTGTGGCTTGGTTCCATTAAGGTAATAGTAGGTTTACAACCTAGCATCCCTGTTTCTTGAAGTAAGTCAAGAATATACCTTCTTTATGATATACTGATACCTTTTGCTGTTTTGCCTACTTCATTCCTATAAAATGGTCTTTAATCTCAAACTCCTTATATAATTGTTCTTTATTCAGTTTTATGCCCTGTAAATCATATTCAATGGAGTATTATATCATCAACATATACAATATCAATGGTAAGCCTATCTGCTCCATTAAATTTAATAAATAAAGTATGATCACTCTGAGTTTGTTTAAAGCCATATTGAATAATTGCCATAGTGAATTTACTAAACTATGTCCTAGGTCATTATTTGAGGACATATTCAGTTTGCATGTTACGTGTTGAGTTATCTCCTTCCTAAATCTATGTGGGATATTCATGTAAATCTCTTCCTGTAAATCTCAATTCAAGAAGGCATTCTCAACATCTAACTGAAGTGGATCCCGATCCAGATTATCAGTCAGTGAAAAAATAACTCTTACAACGTTTAGTTTAGCCACATGTCCAAAGTTTTCTAAGTAACCTATTTCATAGGTCTGTGTAAAAACTTTATGCCACTAATCTAGCTTTAAATCTGTTTATTGTCCCATCTGTGTTGTACTTAATAGAAAAGGCCTTTTACATCCTACAGGTTTGATACCTTTAATGATAGGTACTAACTCCCATATTTCATTTTTAAGAAGTGCTTCCATTTTTCTCATAAACCGGTACTCTCTAATGGGACATGCTTAATGTTTCCTGAA
This sequence comes from Eustoma russellianum, assembly GCA_036186865.1. Taxonomy (NCBI): domain Eukaryota; kingdom Viridiplantae; phylum Streptophyta; class Magnoliopsida; order Gentianales; family Gentianaceae; genus Eustoma; species Eustoma russellianum. The sequence continues at coordinate 7,019,151 of AP025056.1, forward strand.
CTGTTTTGGATAGGACTTAATCATCCAAAGAACTTGTGAAAGCTCTAAACTGTGGACTAAGTCTCTCATATGGCGAAAAATAATACAGTGGATGCTAGTGCACTCTCTCACTTATTTCTTAAGGGCAATAGGTCTGTTATTAATGAGGACTCTAATTTAAAAAGGTTTTCTCCTCCAATAGATGATTGTACACTGTCCATATGAGGTTGTCTTCTTATATATAATCTAATTATAAATAATATTTGTCTTGATAAATTTCAGTATTTTTAGTATCTCTAGGTTCATCCTCTATTCTATTTACTCTAGTTTACCATTCCTAGTGGCGTAGTCCTTACAATATCAATTATTCTCCAGAAATTCTCTTGTTCATTTACAAAATTGTTTGAATTAAAATTATTGGAATAACATGAATGATCTTCATCAAATGTAACATTTAACGTAACAAACATTTTCTTTGTAACAGAGCAATATCATTTGTACCCTTTCTGAGTATATGAATATCCAAGAAAGATGCACTTGGTAGACCGACAATATAATTTACTTATCATATGAGACTATATATGAACATGTGCAATACATCCAAATAATTTAAAAGGCAAAACAGAGAGTAGGTTAGTGTTAGGATAAATACTCAAAGTTTGTCTAGGATAACCACCCTATATGGCATCCTGTTGACCAAATAGGTAGCAACAAATACTTCTCTCCAATAAAATTTTGGAACATGCATTGAAAACATGATTGTTTTAGTTATCTCTAAATGTCTATTTTCTCTCAGCCACTCCATTCTGTTGTGGAGTATATATGTAGGATGTTTGATGGTATATACCAGTTTCAGTCATGAAGTCTCTTATTGTTTTGTCTAAGTACTCTATTCCATTATCTGATCTTAATGTATTGATGGTGACTCGAAACTGATTCCTTATTATACTTATAAAGTTCTTAAAAATTTGTCTTACTTCTGACTTTATGTTTTATTAAGAAAACTCATGTTACTCTTGTATGATCACCTACAAGTGTGACAAACCATCTAATAACTATTTGACCTTACATTAGAACAAGAATAAATTTTTGTCAAGCTATCTTGTTTCCTGAATTGTTCTTCAACTTGCAAGAGAAAGAGTCATATTTTCTTAGCACTGTCAATCATATCCCTCAAAGTTTTCTCATGAAAACAACACTCAAATGGTGAAAACCAAGCAACGCAATCTTTTTTTTTATTATGTCATATGATCAGAAGCTACTGAATACATGATCCAAGAGTAATCCTTGCTATTTTGAAGGTTACCTGCACTAGCCATTGTTGCCTGGATTAGTGTGCAGTGTATGACAATTTGTTGTTTGCTTAGCAGTTGAGGCAAAGCTTCGATCTGACTTTATGTAGGTTGAACTTCTATGAACTGGTCCATTAATACTGCTTGCTGAATTGACAGTGTAAGTCTTTGTGGATCTCCGGGGGTTGTTGATTGGTCTAGATGGCTTTAATTCTCTTGGTTTCCTATGTAGCCTCCAACATTCTTCAATTATATGCCCTGACTTCTTGCAGTATCTACATAATGACCTGTTGTCATTATCATGTTGATTAGATGTCCCTTGTCTCCTTATTTCCAAAGCAATGGCCTCGACATCAGTTGAACTAATAGTCTGATTTAGATTGGTAGCTGAATCAATAACAGTAGGTCTTTTATTTACCAAAAGAGTAAAACCTTCAGTAGCTAAGGTAGATAAAGATCTCATCATAAGTTTCATTCTGCTTTCTTCATATCTTCTTTCAGAGAAAGCAGTTTGTAAACTTGGCCGAGGTTAGTCCGCTTCTTACTGCATCAAAGCCCTTATGCATTCTAGTTATAAAACTGAAGACTTTTTCGGTTTTAGTAATGTTGTTGTATAGTTGATCATCAACTTGACAGTTCCACTCATGTGTCTCAAGTATGTCTAATTCTTGCTAGATTTTTGTCAGTTAGGTGTAATATTTATTTACATGCAGGTCTAATATCTTAAAGTTGTGCTTCAAGCTCATACAACTCATATGTGTTATCTTTTTTTGAGTAAATTTCCCTCTGCAGTGGAATAAAGTATAAAGTAGTCACTTATATCAGGATTCATTGATCCAATAAGCCATGACATGATCATAATGTTTTCAGATTTCCAGACCTTAAACTTTGAGTTTGTAGAGGCATCACATCTCCAAAGAGATAGTCTTCCTTGCCTTTGTCTGTGATGAGCATTTCTACTGCCATGCTCTATGACAATAGTTATTCTCATTCAGTTTAAGATTTGTAATCACAAGAGTACTATAAAAAGAAGAATTAGAAACAATATTGAACCCTGCACTTGAAGGTTGTTCAATAGTAGAAGCAGCTTCAGTTCTTTCAGGATGATAAGCAATGAATTAAAGAAAATGATACGGCTTTGTTGTGATTTTATAGCTCTGACACCATATAGAAATAACTAGGAGGCTAAAAGTATATATGTTACTTAGTTAAATGTACAAATGAGACTCCTTTTATAAGAGCAATACAATAGCCACCAACGGTTATAACCTGTGTCCAGTGACAGCATAGGGCCACGGTTAATGGCTACATTTAAACCAATCTATTCTGCTTGAGTCACTAAAACAGTTACTTTTGTCCTATAAAAATTACATTTTTTGTGTAGGTATCTACAGATATGTGTGTGTGCATTTTCATTTGTATTTGACAGTATAATGTGTATTTCGACATAATCCTGAGGGGGGAACCCCAAAATTTGTTACCTTGAAAACTTCCAATCTGATTCGTGTTGAAATGAATGAGGAGAAGCTTTAGGAGATGTGGCTAGATTAGGCTCCAATACAAATCCCAAAGTATCAAGGTTGACAGTGTGTGAAATGCCAGCCTGTTTTAAGGTTCTATTGTCATCTCTGACTTTCTTTCCTTGAAGAACTACCCCTACTCGTAGTCCACCACCAAGTATAGCGGTCACCGTTTCCATTACAGCCCTCTGTTGCGAAAAAGTGAAATCTCAATTGCTTCGAAATTATGTATCATTTAAAGAATCAACAGACGTGTGCTAAAAAAGGACAATCACTGAATGCAATAGCATTATACAAACTTATAAAAGTTGCTTCAAATTGTACTACGTCCCAATACGATTGGCCCCATTACAAAAGTCGAAAATAGAGCAAACTCAGAAAAATTGGACGCATTATATGTTTCACTAAAGAGGAGATGTGACTATTGATGATCACAATATTCTTGTATCAATAGTTTCATCAGTTCAACTAAGAAAGGGACCAAACATCCAGCAAGAAAATGATATAACAAGCAAATATAACATAAGTTATGGAACGACACAGTTAAAGACCTTGTACCCAGGCTTTGTCATAAACATGTATATTAACAAAGACTAAAGCAACAGTAGATACCTTCAGTGAACCAACAGTTGCCGTCTCAGGAACCTCAATGTAAAGCTCTGGAACCTTAAAAGACTTGATGCTAAATTTCACTGCAAAGTAGCTCATGGAGGAAAAAGGTAAGTAAGTCTATCGTCATAAAGCTTAATGAACCTACAAGTAAACACTTCCAGAGAACATAGAAAATAATTGAACTTGAACGCAAAAAATTCTACCTTTGGAATCCTTTGGCTTTTTATTAACATTACCCGAGGTTGACACCCCATTTCCTAAGCAAAGAGGGGGGAAAGAACTTAGGAATACTAACATCATGATATACGAGACAACAAAAGTCCACTTTTAATAACTAACCTCGAAGCAAAACAGTGTCTGAGACAAACTCATCGCCCTTGATTCCCTTCTCAGGTGAATTAGAAATACTTTCACTGATTGCTTCCCGGTCATATGCAACCACAAAGCTACGGCCACAAAATTTTCTTCTCTTAGAAGGATTTTCACAATAGTAGCTATCCCATGAATGAAAAAGCTTTCTACTGCGGTAGAAAGGCCTCAATCCACCATCTAGAACAGGACAAAGCAGAACGAGTGAATAAAGGTAGACAAATAACATACCGAGCAGCAGTAAAATATGACTCTCCGTAAGCATGCATGCATTTTCTCCACTTACTGGTGTTTAAGAGGTCATACTCTTTCAACCTTGGAGCCATTTTCCGGTACTTCGATGTCAGCATCTTCCTAATTCTTCTGTAGGAATTGCGTGGTTGTGGCCTGAAGGCCCTAATCTTGGTGTTAAATCTACTGCGCCTGAAAGAATTGTCGTCATCATCTCTAATTCCTAAATTTACACTTTTCCTGTGCTTTGGAAAAGAAGCACCCAGAAATGAGTTCCTGTAAAAGGGCAACTGAACACTACTGTCAGAGTTGATTAGCTGTTCACTTTTCATAGAGTTGTCCAGTGGTTTCTTAGCACGGCAAGCGTTAGCTACAGTTAGTTCTTTACTATCTGCTAATTCATCCTCCAACTGCCTTTTTCCATTCTCAATTCTACCATCGGATATTTCTCCAGAATAAATAAAACAATCTTTAGTTCTGAGAAGGCGCTCTGCACCAATTTTACTACTGCACATTCCCAACTTCAACTCGCAATCAACTTTCTTCGAGTTGTCAGGCCTTGTAGAAAACGCAAAGAAGTCATTTTTAGCAACTGGAACATCCTGCAATGTAGGATTCAGATCCTCGACTGGAAGCTCCGCTACAAAGACACTTTCCACACAGCTTCCCTGGTCCAAGCAATCTGATCTAGACGCTTTTTTGTTTTCTTCAACTAGTTCTTGCCTTGTACTGTCTAAATGAATGTCAAGAAGATCCTTGGGTAGAGATGCGTTGCTTGAAGCAGAGCTTTCGGTATCCTGCAGCAATTTCCCAGCAACATCAGCCAGCAACTCAAATGCACAAATTTGGTGATCTTCCACAGGCTTCTTCTGGGGCACTCTCCTCTGAATTAATCAAGCACCAAGATCCATGAGAGAAATACAAAATAATCAAATTCTCTTCGAGCTAGGCCATTAAGGTATTACTACAAGATATTCAGATTTCAGATGCTTACTCGAACTGATCTAGGAGCTCTCGGGACAGCAGGAACATGATGACCATTGAATCCATAATACAGCCTCTTCCTCGACACCATATCTACGGAAGCATATCAATACGGAAATCTGAAACACGGTTCAGAAAAGACCTACAGGAAAAGAATTCCCATTGTATTAATTACTAATTAGAAAGAAAGAAAAAGTTATGGATCTGGAACAGATTTTTATGACAAATAAAAGAGAGAATATCACATGAAACCTTTCAATAAATACATTTTCCAGTTACAAACACCCCCGTTCTCCGAATTACATTAAAACAAAACAAACACATATAAACCAACCCACCCAAAATTTCTTCCAAAGCCGCCAAAAAAAAACACAGATTTGCAACTAACACGGTATTTTCAAAGGTCAAAGAGGGCATACATAAATGAAATTCGCAGTGTTCATGATCTCGCTGATGAATGACATATTCCAAACCCCACCGAAACACAGGTTTAAACAAAAAAGGGGGAAAAAAAGAATCACACGGATCAAACTGGCACCAGAACTCAATGCAAGTATCAGGTTTATAAGAGTATCCTAATCAGATCAGTACCAAATGAAGCCACTTCAGAAATAGACGACGGAAAGATAAACTAACAAATAAATGATTAAACTTATCTTCCTTTCAACATTCCACATAGAAAATTTCTAATTAAGCATTAGGCAATCAGACAAATGTATATAAAAGATAAGCATCAAAGCACCTGATACAAATTCAACAACTCCAAATCCGACAGATAGAAAAATTCAAAGATGAATTCAGGAAATTCCCGGAAGTGAAAACCCAAAGAAATATTGTAGCATCAAAATCTCCGATTTTTTTTTCAAATACTCCTCAACCCGCAGCTCCGATTAAAGGAAAATAAAAAAGGCGCGCAATTCTCCAAAATCACGCAGTCGAAGCAAATCGAGAAAATTGATCACATCTTCTTAAATATACTCATGATCCGATCTCAATTCAACTAAAACAAAAAAAATAAATAAACCCCACAAGATCTCCATACCTCCCTTCTCAAATAAACAAAAAATCAAAGTCCAATAAACAAAATCACAAACCCCAATGTACAGAAACTGAACAAAAAATTACCTTGATGGCCTGTGAAGAACGAATATGAATCTGTAAAAAATGAAAGAATCCAGAATTGGGAATCCAAAGGAAGAAGAAAAAGAAGCTAAACTGAAATTTTCAAGTTATGGTTGAGAAAAGTATTTATAGGATTATGATTGTGGACAGAAATGAAAATCGAAAAAACTCAATTATGGGCTTGGAGATTCAGAAGCAAATGCACCCAACCATGATATTTTAACCCACTGCTAAAACCTCTCTCTCTCTCTTAAACTATTCAGAAGAAATCGAAAAAAAATGCACTGCATAAAGACAAGGTAAATCTAAAATCTCATGGATAATCCGCAGATAGCGTACTGTTTTTGCATTCCGCAAACCGGGAAAGCCAGTGGTTGGGATGGCATTTTACCGGCAATTACAGGTCAAATCCACCTATTTTGGATCGGGTTGAGACACTTGGACCAGTTTTGTAGGCTCTATCTCTACGCGGAAATGTAGTATATTATGCAATAACAAGTGAGCCGGCTCTACTCGGTCCCAAACCCCTCACACATTCTCCACTATCCACCACGTGATAGTAGCCCACTTCATACACTTCTTCCTCTCCATTCCTCATCTATTTCATCACCTTTTGATGCGACGTGTCGAATGATGTAAAAAAATGTGAGGAGTTTGGAGGTGAGAAGATATCATCTCATAACAACAAATCAAAAACATTTAGTGTGCACGACATAATTTCATCTAGTATAACAAAACATATGATAGAAAATGTGGTAAAATGTTATCTTTCTATTTTTATTCTTACTAAATGTCAACCCATATCCAATAATAAAAGCATACAAAACTGTTTTTGATTCTGTTTATTAAAAACAGTTTTGTATGCTTTTATTATTGGATATAGGTTGACATTTAGTAAGAATAAATTAGAAAGATAACATTTTACCACATTTTTTATCATATGTTTTGTTATATTAGATGAAATTATGTCGTGCACACTAACAAATACACTGTGTAGTGTTAGATTAATATACATAATATCTTATCTAATATGTTAGAAGATGTGATAAAGGCTAAGATAGAATATCTCACCCTATAAAAATATAAACGCTGAAAAGGAAGATAATGTTGAGTATGAATGCAGGATGTTGTAAGACGTTCTTTATAGTTCTCTTAAATGCAAATTGAGAATGGATGTTTCTGGTTTCATGAGACAAATTTATAATATAGTAATATTTATATGGTACATCAATACTTAAAACAAGTATGATGAATCACTCTATAACTAATTAAACATGTAAGATGTATATAAGTTTTTTACTTGATTAATCACTATCTGTTTTTTTGACATGTAGACTTATTACGTGTTATCATTGACAACTTTTTTTTGACAACCATCGATTTTTCATCCCATTTAAAAATGCCTTACGACATCTAAATACAACTATGACATATTAACAATAGAGTCCCCACGACATAGCTCAACTAGTTTTGGGTAGAAGTTCTCGAAAGAGAGATCAGAGGTTCAATTCTTGCCAAAGACAAGAGAACCCTTTTCCAGCAAGTGCATATTGTGGAGGGTTCCTTCCTTGTGCAGACTACTGTGTATATGACCAAGCTTCTGCTAGCAGGCCGTTGGGTACCTGATTTACATCCCTACACTATCTTTAAGACTGAGTGTGACAGGGACCCTTACTGGTTGATGTTCAACCTATTAACAATAGAAAACTGAAGGTATAGATCGTACACTACCTTTAAAACTGGATGTAACAGGGATCCTTATTAACAATAGAAAACTGAAGGTATAGATCGTGGCCATTTGTTATTTAATTGAGTTTTGCTAATAACTAGACAGGTATGTTTCCTTCTTTTCTTGGGATGGGAACTGGGAAGCGGCTGGGATCAGACGAGGGCAAATATAAGGCAAAAAACGAGGTCCAATTAAATCATGCCATGTGTACAGAAATATCAAGAAACTTGAAAAAAGATTTGCACCATAGACCAATAGGAGCATGACACGTTCATGCTCCTTTTTTATTTTTTAAGAAAAGCCTCACTTTATCTTCCTCATATCGAATTCCCCTTCCCCACATAAACCTTTTTTTCCTTCATCCGTTTGCATGCATCTTCTCTTCTTTTTCTTTTTCTGCAACTTTCAGCCTATTCTTCCATGCTTGAAGAGCAATGTAGACTCCCCCGCCCTCACATAGCAGGAAAAGGGCCTTGAAGATTGGCGTTAGAAAAATCAAGAGAAGTGACAAAATTCTTCACTGAATTGCAAGTAACTCCATTCCATTGACATGGGTTCTCACGAATTTTATTCCAATTTGAAAAGAATCCATCTGGGTCCTCTAAATTGATCTTGAGCTTCTGTAAAATAAGCCCTTCTTGAAACAACTTGGGTTTGAGTGAGAGAGATGGGGAAAAGTGAGTGAAGGAGGTAGGTAAATCGGAATCCGGAGATGTACCGGCGGCGAAGGAGGAGGAGGAGAAGATGAAGGTGAAAGATGTGGGTGGAATTAGCAGGGATGAAGAGGGGATTCTGTAAAGGGGGCGGGGGGGGGGGAGAATTAGAAGAAAAAATTTGATTTTTTAATCTTCTGCCACGTGGCAGGCTCCTATTAGCGGCCTTAAATTTGGCCTCACAAGGAGCCTGCTCTGATCCAAACCGACTGGGAAGGGGTGTGGGGGAAGGTACCGAGAAGACATATGAACCGAACTGCCTCACGACGTTCTGAACGCTGCAAAGACCAATGCACGGTTTGTGTCACGTGGATCTAAAGTTTTTGTTTGAGATCTCCAATTTTGGATGGTTACAATGAAAATTAGGATCAATCACGAGGTAATTAGACTTCAAGCTCGAACATAATTTTTAAATGTAATTAGACTTCAAGCTCGAGATTGGTCATCTTCAAACTCGAATAGTATTCGAACCAATTCGAACAAAAATAAATATAATTTTTTGTTTTAAATTGTATGTATCAAGTAGAAACATATATTTTTAGGTGAATTGAACTATTATTAGTTTTTTGCATAATTGCCAGTTAGCATGTTTAATTTATTGTATCTATCAAACAAATATACTAATATAACACCAAATCATGCACAATTTTCATATATATTATAAGTTCAGTCATACTCACGAGTTAACGAAACGAGTATCAATATGCTCAAGATTAGCTTGTTAAAAATTCAAATCGAGTCAAGTTTTATTTCGAATTTTATCAAACCAAACTAGTCAAACAAAAATTTAAAATCAAATTTGATGGACTCACGAACTAATTGGCTCATTTCGAATCACGGTTTTCGTAAGCCAAGTTGATTATTTAAATGAAAGGGAAAAAAAAGAAAAAAAGGCATATTAGCAGTAGAAGGGCAGGTATTCCCTCGATATTTGTAGTTTAATATGCTCATAGTTTTCCCTACATTTCCTCTTGGCCCATTGGTGGTGATGTGTTATCGATAATAACTCGAAACCTTGTACATTTTTGGGAGGGAATCTCTATCCTACTTTTTCCATTTTGACATATTTAAGGTTTCGGGTTTAGAGATAAGGTTTATGAGTGGAAATCTAACCGGGCTCCTATCACCCTGTTTTATGGTACTATATGGATGAAAGTGAGGTGTTCAAGGTCCATTATGTTGAACTGCTCAGACAGCCACATAAAGAGCTACTGCAAGCAGTGGAGCTCCAATAACATATGCTTATCTGGAAATAGAATCGAAAATCTTGTTTGGGATAAAAATCGAAATATCGTAACTCTCTCGAACATCGGCCACCGGAATCTTTGGGTCATGTCCTGGGGACTCGGGTTTAGAGATAGGGTTTATGTAAGATTTGAATTGTTTGGAATATATAGAGTAAAGCAAAATGACTTATTAAATTGGATGCGCTTGTTATATTGTGGATTAACGGAAATGGTTACAAGTGACGTGCACAACTAAAGCAATGAATTTGAATGGCGTCAACAGACGCAACATATGTTCGCATCCACAGCTTTAGCTTTCAAACCCCAACAACAACCAGCCGGAAATTTCGTCAGATTAGAGCGGTGGAAGTTAACTTTTTTGTAAAAGAAAAAAATGGCGAAGGAAGTCTCCCGAAACATGGTTTAACAAAAGTCCAAAACAATAGCAAACTAAACATCAAGGTTGTCAATTTATGTTTTTTGAATTGGGATGGACAATATATTTTAGATGGTTTCTTTTAATTGGACTGACCAAATAAAACGTGTGTTTATATCGTTTAGCTGAGCTTTAATTTTATATATTTCTCTACTTAAAGCACATATTTTGATTTGTCTCATATATGTAGTGACAAAGGTTCTTTCTATGGGATAACGGATATTTTCGCCTAAACCTTACAGGAACAATGAAGTTATCTTTATGTTTTTCACATTACATTTTAAAACGCATTTGATGTTTTATTAATCAAAGATATCCTATTTTAGATCTTTAATTCATGTAAAGATTAAGAGACATCATATATATATATATATATATGTATGTATGTATATATATAATGCAACTTTATTCACTTTTTTGGAATGTGAAACTGAGTCTTTGTAATTCACCTCTTTTAAACAGGACAGTATCTTTGCTGAGAAACACAGTGCCATACATCTGCACAAGATTGAACGTAGAAACCATTCATGTATCTGGAACATATATATAAATACTACCTTTAGGCAGAAGGTTTACATAAATTCGATAACGCGAACATGCAGGATATAAAAAGAAAGGCTACAACATGCAAACATGTTTTCCATTGGTAATATGTATTAAAAGACGTTTCCGATGCGGTAAGTTCTTATGTTTGTGTAGGATGTGAAAAAGAGGCCGAAGCGATTTAATGTACGCAAATTTACCTTATATTTTGTGCAAGAGACTGTTTTTATGACTCAAATTCGTGACCTCAGTCACAAATATTAGCATTCATATTTTTCACGTTCACATGACTAATAAAAATGGTTGTAGTGACTAACAACTTAAAAACAAAACAAATGAACACTCGAGAGAAAAATGTTTGATAGTACGCACTATATTAAAACTGTAAGAGATATGAGGGTGATACCTTTTTATCCCTCTCGCTATACACACACACATCATGTCTGTACGTATGCGTTCAGTGTTGTAAGTAAACATATAAACTAAAAATGTTGAACCCCAACTAGTAAAGGTCTCTGTCACACCTACTTCGAAAAGTAGTGTAGGGATGTAAATCAGGTACCCAACGGTCCGCCAGCAGAAACTTGGTAATTTACACAGTAGTCTGCATAAGGAGCCCCAGCACTGCAGGCAAACCTACAGGCCAGAAGCTCCCACACTATGCACTTGCTGGGAAGGGACTTTCTTGCATTTGACAAGAATTGAACCTCTGACCTCCCTTTCGTGAACTCCTGCTCAGAATCAGTTGAGCTATGTCATGGAGAGAAGCATATAAACTAAAGGTGTCAAAAGGTCTAGGGGAGTCACCAGTACAACCTGTTGATTTCAAGAGTTAAATAGGTTACGCTTCTTCTAATGTGAAATACCAGTTGATTGATACAGATTGACGTAATATTCATTATGGGTCATCGAAAAATAACCTCCGTACATTTATAACACGTGAGTATGGTGCGTACATTCGATTTATATACCTCGTCATAGACAGAAGCTTCTAATACAAAGACGTAATGTTTATGGTTGTTGGTGGTGTGTTGGTCAAACATAAACTTCGTTGGCGTCCTGTAACTTCATCAGTAGAAAAGTAAACAAACCATAGTTTATGTAATAGTCAATCAAAGGCAGCTAATCCAAATTAAGAATTACTTTAATAAGATGTTTATTTTTATTCTAATGAACCTACACTGCATATTTTTCTCCAAAACATAAAAAGAAAAAGGAAGGCGACGGACTGCAAACATGGAACGCAAATGAAAGCAAAAACTGATCAACATAAACACACACACACATATATATAAAATAGATGTTATGATAGGAAGGATATGCTCAAAATGACGAAGTGTATAAGCAAAGGGGAAATGACTAAAGAGTAAGTACTCTCTCTATCTTAAAAATGGTTAGTCAAACTAACACTTGGTCAAACATCACCAATTTTTTTTAATTATTTAATATATAGTTTGCCAAATAGTTTTTATATCATTTAAGACTAAATTCTAATAAATAATTTGTAAATTATTTTAACAATTTAATTTTAAATGATGTTTAATTAATTATGATAATATTTCTAAGACATAGTGAGTACGATATCTTTGGAGTTAATTTCATATATTTTTCACTGATGCACTGTAATACCGGGGTCCAGTCTCAGGTGGCGTTTGGTTGGGGGATATGGGAATGAGGGAATGAGTTTGGAGGAATTCAAACCCATTCCGTCTGTTTGTTTGGGGTAAATGGGGGAATGAATTTCATTTTGATATACAACTATTTGGAAATGGATATCGTTTTTTGATATACTAGGCCCCCTATCTATCAAAATGTGGGAATGGGGAGTCGCCGGCCACCGCCGCCGCCCGCCGCCGGCGGCGACCACTACTCCGACCGGTCACTATTCTCATTCCCATTTTAATACCAAACAACTATCACTATTAACCGCAAACCCATATCCTTCAAATTCATTCCCTATCATACCCATTCCGATTCTAATTCCGATTCCCAAGTGCCAACCAAACGCCACCTCATTTTTTTTCTCCAGATTTCTAATTGAAGTCCTTACGGATTTTTAGGCAACTTTCCTTAGTGGGCGAGAATATGACAATCGTCTACTAGTTAGTTATTAGTTAGTTATATGTTTTCTCTTAGGCACACAAACTTTTTTTTAATATAAATAAGTACGCTCTTGTTTGATAAACAATCAAAAATAAACCATTAGACGAAATCAATAACGTAAAAATAATAAAATATGCATTTATTAAAAAAATGTATGAATTTATTATTTTCCTTTTTCGTTTATATTTCACTTAATAAAAAAAAGTTACATAAAACATACATTTAAGATATTCAGATTCAATTGGGATTACGTATACTTCACACTTTATACTCAAATTTACAGTGTATGCTTTTTTATGGTGATCTCTTTATATAATGAATTTCATCATTAGGTTCTTATGTCATAACTTGCCCACAAAAGATTCATATTCATACTTCATTACCAGCCAATAATTGTGTAAGAACTTTTGATTTAGGCTTAGCTTCTTTTGTATTCTTTTGTATCTATGTTGTACATGTTGTTCTAAAAAGGCGTTTTTGGTGCACTAGATTTCCGTGTTTGTGCAGGGTCTGAAGAGGTGTCGGATCGTTTTATAATCTGATATACGCAGTTTTACCATATACTTTGTGCAAGATACTGCTTCCGCGGTTCGAACTCGTAAGCTCAGTATCACAAAACATTGTTCTATTAAAAGCTTTTCAAAGCATTTCTTCTTTCGATTTAAATGCAGCAATGAATTACGATTTAATCATTTAACTGTTAGTTTAATTTGTCTAGAAGAATATTTTCTTCAATAGAAAGTGATCGAATCCCCCAAAAAATTGGCCCTGCTTTTAAATGACTAAATCACATAATTCTTGTTTTCGTTCAAAAATTCTAATTATGTGTTCTGTGTTCTACTATTTGACCCTTCTACAAATTGGGCTGAAGATATCTTATTCTCTAAAGTGCATTTAATTATGGGAATTCGTTTGTAAGTGGATCAAGCCCACCATCAGTTTTTCTTTTCTTTTCTTTTCCTTTTGTTTTGTTTTGTTTTCTTTTGTAGAGCTGCAGGTCTCACTGATCTTTTGGGATGAATGTAGCCTTTCACCCTCTCGAGATCTTAGTGATAACTTTTGATATTGTTGAGATATAATGAGCATGTGTTGTTGTTTGTTGTCTTTCTTGTTTCTTTAAGTTGTTTTTGACATGTTTTTTGCGTCGTTTTTGACAAACGATCAGTTCAAGTTGATCAGCATCTTACTAGTATCTAATGGTCTAAAAAATTCAAAAAATTATAGCTTCCTTCACGAGGGATGTGAATGGTATCTCTTCATCATGTAAGTTCACGGTTGATAATGTAAGTTAGCCTATTATTTTGTATGTTTGTTAAAAATATATGTTAGCAAATTATTATAAAGGGTCAAGTATTACAGCATAAAGTTCATTTAATATCGTATAGAATGAAAATGGAGAGATAACTATATTCTATAATACTGGAATCCAAGTACTATAGCATATGTTCATATTATATCGTATAAAATGGAAATGGAGAGATAGCTATAGTATCATGGGAGACACAACAGCTGCTCAGATTTACATCCTCCACGCAGCTATTTGGGGCTGGAGCAGTAGGGGACTTTTGGGTTGGGGTTCAACCTTTTGCCAACAAGAAAATTTGGGCAAACAAGGACACTGACAATAAAAGAAAAAGTTTCCGATGTACACTGATTCATAGGGTTCGGGGAGGAGCAAAATTCCTTCGCGATTTGATGTACGCAGTTTACCTTATACTTTGTATAAGTAGCTGTTTTCGCGGTTCGAGTCGTCATCTCAAAGTCACAAAGCAGCAATTGATCCAAGGTTTGCTCTCAACACTGACAATAAAGATAACCAGGGGGAGGGAGGTTGAATCGATATTCCTTGCAGAAACAACCTGTAACGAGTTTTTCTTGTAATTAGTTCGTTTAAGACTCTTTCTCTGAGGTAATTTTTTTTTCAAAGTTTCTATTGGTTAGCAATTATATGACATTGCCATAATTTGAAGTTAATAATATATGCTTTAATTTCATCTTTTTGACGAAGAATTTGAAAAGTTTGAACAGAAGAAAAAGAATATGAATTTTGGTACAGAGTTACATATGTGGAGAAGATAATACACCGGTTAGATTCAAGCCTTTGTTTGTTATGCTTAATAAATATGACTAAACATGGGAAATTAAAAATAAATTGAGGTGGTTTCTTATCATATGGTGTTCCCACATTGCTTGTTCACAAAACTTGGACCAGGATTTGTGTTTGCACATATTATTACAGAAATAAAAGATTACCAAAATCCCACTGGACCGCTTCTGAAAGAAGGCCTATAAAATTATGTACTTCTGACTAAACTTGGCATCTTTCATTTGAAGTTATATTCCTCCTTCATGACAAAGTTTCACCCAATACAAAGGTTTTTTTATGATGATACACAATAAAAATTGAGTCAAACTCTGTCGATCAATAGTATTTACTCTTTTAACCACTAAGATATGCATAAATAAAAAAAGATTAACATCTAAAGGTACACCTAATTATCCTTTGACCATTTTAAATGTTTTATTTTATAAAATGTTATCTACATGTTTAGTTTTTTTTTTTAAAATAATGGACTAAGTCCGTTAGCATTTAAATACGCCGCATTGATCTTACAGACAGCTAACGTTATTCGATGTGATTTAAATATGGCCAAAAAGAAATTGCGAGATACCCAAAAGTGCTAAGACTTTTTGGCTCAAAACACCTTCTAACATGTGTTGGGTGATTGAATCCAAAGTCAATATAATATATAATGTATATTATGTCTTTGCAACATTCTTATGTTTCAATTGTCGCCGTTCATTAGTCACGCTAGAATTTGTGAAATCAAGAACTCTAATATTTAATATTCGTCCACATGGGAACAACATAATCACATTCTTCTACCTTTATCTAGTGCATAAACTTGTAGTTTTTATTCGTCTGACTTGTACAATTGAAGGAATGAATTTGACTTATCTATCGTTTAATCATTAAATTAACAAAGGGAAGTCGTTTGACTTTCTTAAGAAGTAGAGAATTAGACAATCTTCATGGGCACCCACAAGGAACATGGTAGAAAATACAAATCAGGAGTTCAGTGGACTCCTAGGTTGGGTGAGGACTTACGCAGTGACTCATTCAAGGTGTCCCCCATGCAAACTAGGCATTCGGCCTAGCGCGTGTCCATGCAATCGAACTCTTGACCTCTTGGAGCGAATTTCAACCGAATACCAATTGGATTATATCATGGGGCCAAGAGAAAAGGACAACCTTGGAGCAAAAGGCGAAATCCCTCATCTCGGTGCCTCCCACCGTCCCAGTCCCAATGATCATGTGTGTAGGATGCAAATTAGGAGCTCAACACCCTCCTAGGTTAGGTGAGGACTTACACAGTGACCCACACATGATGTTCCTCATAAACCAGGCCTTTGGCCTAGCAGTAGTGAAACACCCAGACTATGCGCATCCCTAGAATCGAACTATTGATCTCTTGGAGCAAAAATTTAATTCAAATACTAACTGAGTTATGCCTAGAAGAACAACCTTTCTTTTAACATGAGGAGGTTTTGTTCGTACGGCATTTTAACATATTAATAGCAGTAACTAATTAGTGAGAGACAAAGGAGGTTATATTATGACTTTATTGTATAATGTCTTTAGAATATAAATCGTTGAGGCATATGGCAAACCATGGCTGGTTACATACTAAAATATCATACATAAACATTCAAAAAAAAATTGTCAAATAAATAAATATCGCTTTTTGGGGTGCGGGTGGGGGAGAGGTGTTTTCTTCTACGGTGACTCTTAAGTAAAGGTCTTTAGGGTGGAGGCTATCATACGAGCCAAACCTTAAAATACTTCGGAAACAAGTATGACTAGCTACCGTTAGGTAAGTTCACGAACTGTTCGAGTTCGGTTCGGGTTCGGTTCGTATTCGTTTGTTAATGGTCAGTAAACGAGCCGAATTTGATCAGCTATTCGGGTTCATTTACTAAAACAAGCCGAACTATTCGCAAACTATTCGTCTCGTTTAAACAGTTAAAGGGTTGTCGAACCGAACTCGAACCAATTTTAAAGTTTGTTTAGCTAAACGAACCGAGCCGAACAATTCGTTTAGCCAAACGAATCCAAATTCAAAAACCTAATATTCAGATCGGTTCGTTAACACCCTTAATTACGATGTGGTTAATCAATACATAAGATATATATATGATATATGGCTAATCATCAACAACTTTGCTTAGTCGATAGACCTTTACATGTTTCATTTAATTGTGGCGTAGTTAATTCTTTCTGATCCTGAAACAACTAAAATATGTCTTGAAGATCATTAATTAATTGTCCTAAGTTAAATCTATGTGAAAGCACCTATGTTTTTTTATCAAAGAGTATTTTGTCCACACATATAACTTTTTTCCATATGTTATTTTTAACATATTAATTAGTGACTGATTATGTATTACAGTACAAATAAAGGGTAGGACTTTGACAAGGAGTCCCGAGTGGTAAAGATGACACAACTTACTTGCAGTTGAAGCAAAGGTAAAAACGATTGCAAATAGGCCATGTGAAATTGTGGCCCTTACCCTTTCCTTTCTCAATCAGATTTCAGAATCCCTTTTTTATGCAACTTATTTCTCACCCTTCCCAGATTTTCCCCCAAAAATCCAAAGTGATCTTGTGGGAAAAAGATTGACACTATATATTTCAATTTGACATGGAAAGAGTACAAATATGCGTATAACCTATAGATATATATTATCCCATTCAAACTTAATTCTTAAGTTAACAATCTGCATCAAATTCCGCTCATAAAAAGATGAGGACATGAAAATCATTAAGGGAGCATGATAAGTCATTTTTCTTTACAAAGTAAATAAATGGAGAAAAAATCACATATACCAATAAGGATTTGTGCCCTTGTGTGGATATTTGGAATTTGGTACATCACATTCTAAAACGATCCAGTCCTTTACACCATTTTAGAAACGAATATCTTGACGTTAGTCTTTCTGAAACATTTACAACACCTTTTCTTGTTATATGTTATTGTAATTTTAAATTGCAAACTGCGTTGAGAGCAATAAAGAGCCCAGGCAAAATGATTTAGAATCTCTCTGTTCCCAATAATCCTTTTTGATAGGTATTGTTTGTCTGTGGCTCACTTTTTCCAGATTATAACGATAGTTTTTTTGTTGTTGTTGGAATATACTGGATATGATTGATGATGATGATAGATGAATTTTAAGTCCAATAGAAGTTATCGTTGAGACGTGTGACATGTTCCCACAGGAAGCCTCCCTCATCGAAAACATTTATTGCAAAAATGAAGATCAAAAAAAAAAAAAAAAAAGAATCAAGCAAGTGCAAGATATACATTGACTTTTTAGAATTACTATTTGTTCTGTTTTACAAGTATTATTATAGATAATTAAACATATAGTATAATAAACATTAGATTAGATTTCCAATTGAGTTAATGACACATTCTTTCTTGACTTTGGAATATGATAGAATAAGTCAAAATGACTCATGTCGACACAGATTGACGTAGCTAAATTGATTGTAACTAAATTGATTGTGTTTCCTATATGTTAAAATATGTAGAAGTTAGTTGACACAGATTGACGTAATTTACATTATGGGTCACCGGAAAATAATCTCTGTGCGCTTCTAATATATGGGTATGGTTGTGTACATCCGACTCTCATATATCCCATCATAGACGGAAGACTCTAAGTGAATGAGGTAATGTTGTCATTGTTGTTGTATTGTATAATAAACATTGTTTAAGACGAAGTTGTCAAAGTATTTTAGCATTCTTTTATTTAGGGTTCGATCTTAAAAGATATGATAACTATTATGATCAAACACTTTGACAATTTAGTCTTAAATGATAATGTTTAAATTATGTGTTTAACCATTTATGACAATATGTTTAAGAAGATGGAAGTAACTACTATAGTTCTTTTTGTAATTTTTCTTCAATGCTTGAATGGTTCTATCATATTAGCTGATGCATAGTAATTATCTTGTAACTATTATACCTGATGTCTGAATTTAAGGTTTCCATAAATGTGAACTTTACAACAACAATATTACTCATTGCTTTAGACGCTCCTGTCTATGGTAGAATATCGGAGGTGTCGGATATACGCAACCATATCCATGTGTTAGAAACACACAGAGTTTCTTTCCCGATAACCCATAATGAAAATTGCGTCAAGCTGTGTCACTCAACTGCTACTTCACAATATAAGAAGCGCAACCAATTTAGTAAGTCATTTTACTTTATTATATTATATTACAATGTCAAGGAAGAGTGTGTATTTGACTCTATTGGAAATAAAAGTAAATGTGGACTTTAATTTAGGAATTAGTTAGCTAACAACAATTACGCGTACACAGTCCAATACATGATTCTCCAATAATACCAACTTCTCCAATAAGTAGCTGCTCCTCTTTTCATTTTCTCTTCACATTTCAACATTCTCTTATACTCTTCTCCCCTGCATTTTCCTCCTTTTTACAACACCATCAAATGGCTGCACTAGCTCTTCGCTGCGCCGTCGCGATGTCTCTGCTTTTGACATTTGCAGATGCCAGAATACCCGGTGATTACTCCGGTGGTCCATGGCAGAGAGCTCATGCAACGTTCTATGGAGGCCCCGATGCTTCCGAAACCATGGGTATGTAGCTATAACTATTGCATTTTCTTAAACTCAACCCGTTTGGCTGCTGAATTTTCATATTTGTAGCAACAACTCTAAAATTTATTGATGGGTGCATCACTAAGACGTCACGATGCACTAGATTCCTGCGTTTACGGAGGGTACTGGAAAGAATCAGATTGCTTCGATTGGATATACGCAATCTTACTATATACTTTCGTGCACTGTGTTTTTGTTAAATAGTTTGTAGTGTTCGTGGAATTTGTCTTGGGTTGTGATTGTCTTGCCTTTTATATATAAGTTCAAGCGTCTTATGCGCATTTATATATCAAGTGGAAGACTAACGGATCGAATTAGGAGTTGGTATAGAACAACTCTAATGTGCTTACTGGCCTTGAGCATTAAAAGCATGTAAAGAAGCTATTTATTTTTAGGCTGATAAAAAAAATTTCGAATTTGTGGATTTCAAATATACTAATGTGAAATGCATGTCACACACTATGCAAAAACTCTTTAATCTTTAGACACCTTGGTTGTATCACGAAAGATTAGACCAACTGGTAAAGTTGTTGGTTTGAGCCACAAAAACACCTTCTTGTATAAAGTATAAAATAAGGCTGCGCATATAAGACCGCGAAGCAATCCGGCCCTCTTCGTATCATATGCAAACGCGTGAGACTAATGCACCGAAAACATCCTATTGTATCACGAAAGAAAATTGTCTTTGTCAATCTTTACGATAATATTCCGTTGCTCTTTAAGAAAAGTTCTTTTTTTTTTCGTCACTTCTCAAAGACACAGTTCATTCTTCATTGTCTGTAACAATTCAGTTGTGTTAATATGCACTAACATAAGAAACATACCCTGCTTTTGGACATGTTGTATATATGCAGGGGGTGCATGTGGGTACGGGAACTTGTACAGCCAAGGCTATGGCGTGAACAACGCGGCGCTAAGCACCGCGCTGTTCAACGACGGGTTCAGTTGCGGGGCTTGTTTTGAGATCAAATGTGCACAGGTTGAACCATGGTGGTGCCACCCTGGTAGCCCTTCCATTTTCATCACCGCCACCAACTTCTGCCCGCCAAATTATGCTTTGCCAAATGATGATGGGGGTTGGTGCAACCCTCCTCGCCCTCATTTCGACCTCTCCATGCCTATGTTCCTCAAGATTGCTGTGTACCGTGCGGGCATTGTCCCTGTTACTTATCGTCGGTAAGTGCTCTGCTTCATTCCTGTTTGGTTTGCACTTGCTCATCGGAATCAGAATGGAATGTGTATGACATTATATGTATTTGGTCGTAAAAGTATAGTTGTTTGATATTGAAATGGAAATGAGTATGATTGACATTGATGGCATTTAGAACGCATCATAATTGAAATGGGTATCAAAGATGGGCGGCCGAAAAACGATACCCTCTATTTCCCCATATTGATAAACAGAGAGAGCTGTCAAAAAACGATATCTATTACCAAATACTCGCATATCAATCCGAAACACATACCCCCACTTCCCTAAAGAAACAACGTTTATAGGTTTGATCCTCAACCAAACACCCCCTTAGAAACATCAATTGTACTGTTGAGAGTAACTGTAATTCATCTTAGTTGTTTTTCTATATCTAATGAAATATTGAACAAATGAGTCAGAACACCACATTCATCTTGGTATTTATTCCGTATAATGGTAGATAACGTTTCTATTGTTGGAAAGTATGTTAAAACAAATTTAAAATGTGCTCCAAACTTATATATGAACATGTAAAATGTTGTTTGGGAGATTGAAAGACGATTTGAACACTTTAAACTTAAAAGAAATCACTTGGATCGATCCATATGTAAGTTGGACCGAACATAATGAAAGTTGAAATAAAGTTGAGTGTTCTGTTGGACATCGATCGATCGATATGAATGACATAGATCGATCAATGTTGTATGGTGCAGAGTTAGAACTTTCTGTCCAACATCGATCGATGTAGTCAGAAAGCAAAGTTGGAAGTCTCTGTCCAACATCGATCAATGACATCGATTGATCGAAGTGACATCAATCAATGACATCGATCGATCGATGTGCCAAAAGACAGAACTATTCACTTTGAATTGCATCTTTTGATCAAAGAATCATCTCACTTCATACATCAACAATATTCAACTGACATGGAGGTTAATTAAACTGCTGAACATATTTTTAAAGTGATTTTCTACCCAAACCAAGGCCTATAAATATAAGGTCTTGCTATCTTGAATTAGTAAGATTAACCTTCGCAAAATTCTGAAAATTTAAGCAAGTTTATACTCCTAATTTCTCTTCTTCTTCCTCTATTATCAAACATTTCTCTTGTGCAAGTTCATATTCCTCTCGAAGAGCGAACGAAAGGAAGAAGCCGACATTTTAGCTTTAAAGACAGCAACTTTTGTTGTGTCTCGACTTTCTTATTGTTACCGTTTTCTTCTTGTTTAGTATCCATATTCATACACATTTTCTAACAACTATAGCAGCGAAATCGAATCAAGTTAGCAGCCTAACATTGTTTGCTTCCGTAATGAATGTTCTCAGGGTGCCCTGTCGTAAGCAAGGAGGGATTAGATTTACAATCAATGGCTTTCGTTACTTCAACTTAATATTGATAACAAACGTGGCGGGTGCCGGAGACGTTGTGGAGGCATGGGTGAAAGGATCCAGCACTGGGTGGATTAGGCTGAGCCACAACTGGGGGCAGAATTGGCAGACAAATGTAGTCTTGGTTGGTCAGTCTCTGTCTTTCAGGGTTAGAGCCAGTGATCGCCGCAGTTCAGCTTCATTTAATATTGTTCCATCAAATTGGAAGTTTGGACAGACTTTCTCTGGCAAAAATTTCAGAGTTTAAGCCTCTAAGCAGTTTTTGGTTTCTTGAATCTATTGAATGTTGAATATATGAAGTTGAACATCAACCGGAAGTGACTGCAAAAACATGCAGCCCGCAAGTTGATTACCCCTGTCCTGCTACTTTTTCGGCACCAAAACCTATATACACACATTAGTGTATTATAACTTTTTTTTTGGAGTGTTTATGATATTGTCGCACATTGGCTACTTTGAGAAATATATATGCATTATATAACGATGGTATAGCATCATCCATTGTCTTAATGTTTTGAATGGATATGTGTTTTAACTCATGTAAGCCCAAGTTTCAACATAGTAACAGGGTCACTTTAAAAATATGGACTCACACATCGCCTGACACGTGGTAGGTCATTTATTTTCTCCCCTCATCCAAGTCCAGATGTTCATGCATGTCTTGTGGTTTATGATTGAGTGATTTTTCTAAAAATGTGCTTGTATGTCAAGCCATGTTGCCACATGAGGGCGTTTGTTGAGAATATTGTCCTATATTGGCTATATATATATATAAAAATTATATGTGTATCTGCATATATGTATGTATGTATCCCAAAATTTAGAAAATATATACTTCTATCAGGCTCTTCTTCAGATCCTACGCAAATGCATGAGTCTAGTGCATCGGAAACGCCCTTTTATACTTCTATACCTTTGATTAGCATTGGAAGCTATATGTACATACACATCTATATAAATAGTCCTTTTTCAAATGGGTATGTAATGCAATCGACCTGAAAAATGATGCTGAAGTCTTACCAGTTACTGCTGCAACAAGAATCACTTTCATCAGTCTATTGTTTTTTTACCCACGTTCGATAGCAGTTGTAGCCGTGATGTATAGTTTTTGGCATAGAGTGGTCTATCTTTTCTACTGATGTACATACTGTTTTATTGAGTTATGAATATATGCGATCCCCTTTGTCGAAAAGAATCACTTTCATCAAGAAGTTCAATTAGTTATTGCGAATTTGAACATAAACTTGCAGAAAGATAATAATTTAAATGGATCCTCCTGTACAAAAGAAATCACCACACTGAAAACAAGAGCCAAGCAAAATCTCTGATCAAATTAAGCTAATAATTCTATCATTCCTTCACATGGCTACACCATTTTGTTATCTATGTTTAAAATAGTTGCCAACCACATGTGGGTTATTATCATGTTAGTACAGTTTTGAATCTAGTCTAGATGATACTTTATAGTATGACATAAAAAGGATGTCCTCTTTCCCTATGCTCTTGCGTTTGCGCAGGGTTCAAAAAGAGGTCGGATCGCTTTGTGGTCCGCGTTCGCGCAAGATTCAGGGAGAGGCCGGATCACTTTGCGGTTTGATGTACGCAACCTTACTCTATACTTTGTGTAAGAGACTTTTCGCAGCTCAAACTCCAGCAACCCTACCAGTTGTTATAAAGTCCGCCTTAAAAACCAGACCTGTTAAAGTTTAAATTTAAAACCACTTGATAAGATAAAAAGCTAACACAAAAGGGAGGCTAAGTGTACCCGTATTCCAATTGATCATCTATTAGCTACACAATAGCTAATGTTGAACCACAATATATCTTTTTATGAAATAAAAAAGAAAAATTTTATTTGTGTCACAATATTTATCGCATACACTATCTCAAAACCCTCACTCTGGTCCTCTCTCTTCTCAATCACTTCCCCAAAAAATCTTGATTGAATAAAAACACAAGATAATCAAACAATTAGCACATAGTAAAAAATAAAAAAGGTTAAATTTAAAGACTTTTCGCTCCTCCGCCATATAGTTGCTGTTTCAAGGCCACCGAGGTTGAGATCAGGAGAGACAGAGAGTGAGGCAAAATGCCTCCAATAACGCGTTGACACGTGTACAAGCAACTCTTTTTTAATAACAAAAAAATTTAAACACCTTCTCCTTTTATACATGTGGCAGCGCGTGATTAAAGACCTCATATTTGCCTTATTTTCTACCTCTCCTGATCTGAACGGTCAATTCCGACTAAATACAGCTTAGGGTTTCATATGTGAATCTAATCAGGATGCAGTTATATAGGGAGGACTGCGATCTTCCAAAACCCGTTAAACCAATTTTTGTGGGCCCGTATAACAATAGCCTGCAGCCCACTAACGCATGGATAATGGTCTCTTTTGGGCCGAAAGATCTATATCGCATCACTTGATCACGTCTTTTAATTTAAAAACATTATAACGTGTATATTAAAGTTTCGTCAAACTAATATACATAATATGATATTAGTTAGTCAGATAATAAATGAAATAAAAGGTATGTTTGTTCTAATTTCATTTAGCTAAGTAACTGAATTCTTATGTTCTAAACATATTGATATCGAAAAAACATGTCTCTCATGTTCTTATGTTCACTAAGTAAGTGAATTTTTGTGTATCTTATTTCAAAAAAAACTTTTGAGTTAAAACATTCCTGACGCGAAAATAAGACACGTTTAATGTGGGTCATAGAAGGAAATACTTTATGTTACTTAAAGATAAGTAATATATAATTAGTTGTTACGTATTTTGGGATTAATGCAAAATTTATTGAATCTCTTCTATGTGAACTTAGCCTTCAACTAGAAACTAGTAATTTTCGATACAACACATTAACACAGGACGAACATTTTTTATTTTTTTGCAGTTTTGGGTTTGACCTTTGTAAGTTGGTTCAAAATAAGATCATATACAGTTTCAATCCATCAATCATACCAGTATATTCAAACGATAGCACAAGCTATCGTTAGGGTATGAGGAGAGTGAGAGGCAGACAAACAATACCCCATCCTAAAGGATAGAGAGATTGCTTCCAGTGAAACCTCCGGCTCTATATGTATACACATA
>AP025056.1:7044396-7076993 GCA_036186865.1 Eustoma russellianum
GTCGAACTTCAGCCCCTTCGAGTTGGCCACGGGGGAACAGCCTCTGACGCCCCACACCATTGCAACAGGAGGGGGCTAGCCCATACACCCACTGCATGAGTGGAATACTACTTAGTAAAGTAGAAACGAACAAGGTCTTAGGGCTTTCTATTTTTTTTATCTTTCTCCCTCCTCTACGGAAAGAGGGGATGATAGGTGGCGTGGTATACCTGATCGTTTAGTTAATGAGACGTACGTACGACATAGCTCCATCTATATGTTTGAACTATTTTATTAAACATATACAGGATTATATACAGTTTCATTCGTCAAATTCGAAAAAACATGGACATGTTTTTTGGGCCTGCATTGTTTGGCCCAATACCTGCAGGAATCCTTTTTCCTCTTTCCCCCTTCGACATTTCACTCACCATTTTCTTCCACCAACAGCTCTTTTCTCTGATACTATTAAATTCGAATCCCAAACCATTTTGTCTATCGCATTCGAATTTCAAAATTTTTCGCAATGGCGAATCCGATGATTCAAGAGGTAAGTACTGATGTTAATTTTAGAATATTTCTCTGATTTTATTTTCTTTTTGTTTCAATTTGAGGACATGGAAATGTTCAAAACTTTGGTAGATTGTGGAGAAGCAAGTTCTGACGGTGGCGAGAGCGGTGGAGGACCAGTTGGATGAGGAGATTGCGGCTTTAGAACGGATGGACAGTGACGATTTGGAAATCTTGAGAGAGAAGAGGCTGCAACAGATGAAGAAAATGGCTGACAAGAGGAGCCGTTGGATCTCTCTCGGTCACGGTGAATACACTGAGATCCTTCACGAGAAGGACTTTTTCTCCATCGCCAAAGCTAGCGAACGCGTTGTTTGCCACTTCTATCGCGATAATTGGCCTTGCAAGGTTGTGTTCATCACCCTGCCTAAGATTTCTCTATTGCGTGTTCTATTTCTTGAGCTTTGCGTTTTGGAAAATTCTCGAATTTTGATTTTTTTGTATGAACTTTTTGGTGTGGCAGACGAAGCCTTAGCTTAGAGTTCCAGCTTGACATTAAGTTCTTGGTTAATTCCCTAAATATGCATCATTTTCTTGTTTATGTTCCAGTTTTCGTTCTATGTGGCATATCTTTATAAGAAAAGAAAAAGGGAAAAAGGGGACCTGTGTTGTGATGGATATGTAAGATCTTGGCAACTGATCCATGTGATTTGTGTTGCCATCGAGGATTTACTTAGAACTAGGTTTGCAACCTCTAATTCTTAGAGACCAGTTCAAGTCCAGAAATATTTCCGTGAAATGGTCAGGCTGTCAATTTGTGGTTCCTTGTTGATATTGGGTAGTGATTTGTTGTCACATGATGTTGTCTGCATAACTGCTAGAACTTCTTTAACATTGATACATCATGATTGCCAATGTTCTTGGGTTTTTCTTTTGGTTGGGGTTTCTTTGTGTGTTGAAATTTGTGTTTTATTTGGGCAACTCTAGTTTCAATGTAGCATGCATTTGACTTAAGCGAAAATATCATATATGCAATTCCGCTCAAGTGAAAATGTTTTAGTTCGACATTTTAAAGCATGTCTTTCGATATAAAAACGGTAACTACTATATATGATGAAATGATTTTCTTCAAGAACATGAGATTATGCTTTGATTTGTTCAGTCATTCGCTCCTTTTTACTAATTAGTGCAAGGACACAAATGCAATGGAAGCATTTCATATATGAAGGAGAAGGAAGGGGGGGGGGGGGGGGAACCATTTAGCTCAAGTTTATGCTATATTGTACAAATGCTTGTTTTCATGTTTACCATTGGCCTTCAAGTTGCTCTGTTTTCACGCAGAAAGAAAAAATGATGTTTGTGAAGCGTAACTGCAGGTGATGGATAAACATATGAGTATCTTGGCAAAGACACACCTTGAGACACGCTTTGTGAAAATTAACGCGGAGAAGAGCTTGTACTTGGCTGAAAAACTCAGGATTATTGTTCTCCCCACGCTTGCGCTTATAAAGAATGCCAAAGTAGATGATTACGTGGTATGTGTTTCTACTGTGCGCTAATGTATTATGCAACCTCATTATAAGATTCTAACACGCGAAATCAGGTTGGATTTGATGAGCTTGGTGGGAAGGATGATTTTACCACTGAGGTACTAGAGGAGCGGTTGGCTAAAGCTCAAGTCATCAGTTTTGATGGAGAATCGTCTTCTAATCCAGTAAGATCCAAGGCTGAGACCAAGAGGAGTGTGCGACAGTCTTCATATTCTGACGGATCAGATTCAGAGTAAACATATCTTTGTGGCAAATCCAACCCGAGTACCAACTGAGCTATGTCTTCGAGTAAGCATATCTTTGTATTCGCATTTGTCTGACGAAAGCATTCATTTGACCTGGTTGCAAATGTGTTTGACATTTGTGTAGTTGACTACGGTGTTGATTTGATATCCCAGTAACTGGTTGAGCTATTTAAACTTGGATCAGATACTGGAAGTGAGGAAGCTTAATGTGAAATCTTCAAGAAGTCTTTTAATCTTGGTTTGCTGTGTGGTTCATTGAGATGGAAGATTCATGTTGTGTCATACTAAAGCTAGAAATCTGTCCTATATTCCTTTTAAAGACATGTTTTTACTTCGTAAATGTTTTAAAAGTTTGCCATTTCCCCAAAATGTCAATTTAAACGATCTTAAGTTTGAAAGAGATGAAAGAGCATAGCATATGTAAGTGGACAAAAGTGGAAAATAGTTAAAGGTTTAATAGTTAGATTATGCATTTGCTGATGTCTACTTGATAGTGTTGAAACTTAAGTCTACATGAGTTAAGGTTCATATCCACTCGAAACTTTAAAGCAATGGGTGTTGTTACCTCATCTCTTATTACCCATGTATTTTATCTTAAAGCGGCCGATGTGGGACAATATTCTCAACACCCGCCTTCACGTGTCAACGTGGCTTGATATGCACATGTGTCTTAAAACTTGTTCTCAATCACATACTACTAGCCAGACATGAACATCTGAACTTGGGTACACACACGTGTCTTAGACCTCGCCCTCAATCACAAACAATAAGCCAGACATGAACATCCTCAATCATAAACCACAAGACAGTCATGAACATCTAGACTTGGGTGAGGGGTGACAATAAATGACCAATCATGGGTCAAGCAAGTTGTGAGTCCACATGTTAAAAGCTCTAATACCATGTTAAAGCTTGGGCCTACATGAGTTGAATCTCATATACACTCAAAACTTTAATGCAATGGGTGGTGATACTTTATCTCATATAACCTATGTATTTTATCTCAACGTGGCCGATATAGGACAATATTCTCAACATATATGTTTGAATTCCAATGGTTACAAAGTTTGAACTACGAAGTTGAATTAAGAAGATGAATCAATTTATGATATAATACTAAGGTGGTATCAAGAGAAAGAGACAAAATTATTATAGTTTTAATCATAAAATATATGATCATACTACAAAATAAAAAAGAATCAAACGATTACGTGTATAGATAGAATAAAATGGCATTTTCGGTGCACCAGGCTTCTGTATTTGTGCAGAGAGGTCGGATCGCTTCGCGTTCTCATGTATATAGTCTTACTTTACACTTTGTGTAAGAGACTGTTTTTTCGACTCAAACATGTGATCTGAAGGTCGGAAAGATAAGAATAGTTTTGGTAAAACAGAACATTTGAACTGTTTACCAAGATATGCATGCTCGACGGTGTATCAAGACACGCATGCTCGGTTTCACCAAAACAAAAAATCACTCAACTGCAAGCAAATCGATGGTTTAACCAAACCGGACCAAAACAAATAACCTTCAACTCCGAGACTCATGTAATTTCTGGAATTACTTGTTTTGCGGTATATTTGTGTACTTTCATATTACAACAATAATATTTTGGTCTTTCACTCATAGAATGTATACATTCTGTTCGTTTGCCTTCGGCTTGTTTATGAATTCGGATAAGGCTTGTTATTATCTTGTAAGTTGAGTTGAATCTACGACTGAAATCGCGTAGGGGCTTTCTTCTAAATATAGAATTGATTCAATAATACTTGCTTGCTGATGTGCGCGTGTTAATAAACATACATATTGAAATCCTTGTTTTTCATTTTCCAAGTTTTGGAAGTCACGTCTTGAATGAATGGATAGTGCATGGGTTCTAATAGTGCGGCTTTTGTCAACATATTATACTGCCTCCGGCATGTATCTACAGGTAGAACATGATGGAACATGTGGGTAACGCTCTGTACAAGCGAGGATTTATAATCAATTTCCTTCAGAGATCCATGGTCATTTTCTCCTAAACTAGAAGGCAAGTTATGGACCCCAACTGTAAAAATATGTCATAGTAACTTATACTTACTCTACACATATACACTTTACTGTACTCACTGTTCACATGTACATACACATATACAACAACAACATTACCCCATTGCCTTAGAGGCTCCCGTCTATGGCGGAGTATGGGGAGATCGGATGTACACAACCATACACATGTGTTACAAACACATAGAGGTGGTTTCCCGATGATCTATAATGATGCGTTAAGCTATGTCGATCAACTGCTACTATAAGAAACGCAACCAATTTAGTGAGTCATTTTGATTTATTCCATCATATTCCAAAGTCAAAGAATAGTATGTCCTTGACTCCATTGAAAATTGTTTAGAAACAATGTACATACACATATACGGTACACAAATATACATGTACATAGTAGGTAGACATCACATATACACATGTACATATTGTATATCTGTAATTAAATGTAAATAGCTAAGAATATCACTATTTGGTCAATAATAGCCGTTGGCTGACTTATAGTCGTTGACAGTAGATTCTCTAGCCGTTAGAGGCTCTTGCTCCATTATAAAAAAAAAGTCTCACTTGTACATTTGAATCAATTCTGGATAAGATTTCTATTCAACTTCCAAACATATTCTTCCAAATTTCTACACCAACCACCATAAGAATAGGCCTTGAGTTGCCAGAGATTGGATTTTGCATGTAAGATATCGAACTGAACAAGTTTACGGCTCAAGGATTTTGTAAGATATCAAACTGAACAAGTTTACGGCTCAAACCGCCTTGTCATTGTTGGGATGGCGTACATGAAATCATAGAGAAATTGCGACATATGCTTGTTTTGGTAAGTGTAAGCCGATTAGTAGAGTTATAAATATCAACTATATAACATCTTCGTGGAATCAAGTTCAGGTCTTAGTTCCTCCCTCCTGTTATCCTTTTAAAACGAAGACCATCTTGACACTAGTGAAATGCTTGATACGTCTGTCCGTCAGGGTCAGGTGCATTGCAGGAGTCAAACCGATTACTTCCTATAGGACAATCTATCACCAAATATGACGTCCTAAAGGCGTCTCCTAATATTACTCACATATTACATAAGAGGTTTCTTACATGGAATTTTCGACTCCCTTAGCATTCACATCTATGTGCGTCAATTTATGTATCATGTGGAACACAAAAGCATCGGGGAACATGCCATTTAAAAAAAAAAAAAAAAAAAGTAGAATTGCTCTATTCTTTAAGTACATTAACATCCCAGTTTTATCACCCTAACGGCGACACACTATTTTCACCCCAAAAACCTCCAACAATTGCAACAGATAAAGCTCAATAAGAAACAGCAACACATTCACTGATTTCCAGAACTTTAATACATCAAACACTGAAACAATCCAGATATTTCAACGATACCTTAATACCCATACGCAGTATCCAACTTGTTTATGCGAAACCTAGGAAGTACAAGCATTTACTAACCCGTCCTCGAATTTAGGTCCTCTTATTGCACTGTCTTGAAACAATTAGCGCCTGGGGGAAAGATCAGCGGACCTAGATCGAGAACCAGAAGGAGATCTTGATGCTCGCCACTCAGCATGTGCTTCTTCAGAGTCAAGCTGTGGTCTCCTGTAAAGCAAACCAAGATTCATTCTGTTCTTGCAAAGAGAAGACATGCGGAGAGAGATTCAAATTTTTAAAAAAAAACATAGGGTGACAAACAAAGAATGCCCCCCTCATTCCTCACACAAGGTGGTCAGCATAACAACATTACTCATTCCTTATAGGCTCCCGTCTATGACATGATATGGGGGGTCGGACGTACGCAATCATACCCATGTGTTAGAAACACACAGAAGTTGTTTTCCGATGATTTATAATGATGGGTCAAGTTGTGTCAATCAACTGCTATTTCACAATATAATAAGCGCATCCAATTAAGCGTAAGATTTTATAAATAACACAAAATGCTCAAGACTTGTGAAGCGGACCACAACTCTCTTATGTTGAACCATCAAGACTCCATCCCTGCCCTGTAGAATAGTATTCCTCCGTTAAAGTAATGCACAGTGACCAGGTTTACTCACTTGCCATATTTGACGCCGTTTTCTTCGTTAACGTTGTCATATCCAGGAGAAGGCGACCTGTCATAACGAAATTGCTCTCGCTCCTGTACACGATCTCTTGGAGGTCTAGGATAATCAGCAGCCCTTCTATGTGGAGAGGGAGGATGGTTACTTCTTCGTGGTGCAGGAGAGTATGACCTGATAGACAAAATAACTCAAAGTTCAGCTACTATGGAGGAGCTGGAGAAACTATTTCCATCATTGTTCACCTGGATCTATGACGGCTTCTTGAACCATAAGGACCACGAGGCGAGCGTGAACGAGAACGGGACCGAGAACGACCTGTATGTGTAAAATAACAGTTGTCTGAGATGTAGAAAACAAGGTGGCAAAAGAAAAGTACTGTCACAGAAAGACTATTCAAAAGAAGCGACAGTTTCACATTGCATGAAAAGGTTGACAATATTATTATCCCACTAATTTAGCAAAACCGTGAAGGTATCCCCCCTGACATAAAAGACCAACTCAGGCAACATAGCATCACAACAGCATTAAAGCAGACAAGAAAATAAAGCTAGTAGTGCTGGAGAGGAGAAGATAGATTGGGAAGGGCACCAGTAAAAGAGGAAACAGAGACATGGCCCAAGAGTTTCAATATTAAGAGAAGATAAATGCACACTTTTTTACCTTTTTTTTTTTACTTTGAACATGACATTTGGGACGGAAATCAGATAATTAAGATATGATTATTTCCAGACTTCTAGTTATGTTCATAAACCACAACCGAGACTTTATCATAAACATAGGGTGTACAACTACACTCATAGCCTTTCATATGAAAAACTTGGTATTCTAAACACACCCATAGGTTCCTTTATCACTTTGCTGCAGAAGAGCTGGTCCAAAAAAAAAAAAAAAGCAACTTCTTGTCAATCTTAATAACAATAAAACAATATCCTAGTTAACTCCAGAAGATTAATTATCATTGAAACGACCATTCAGGTCAACAAAACAAGGGATGAGTCAAACACCATATTAACTTTTTGAACAACAGGTGTCAAAACTCGAGAACCACCCAGCTAGCAATGACATCAACCACCAAATATTACCTTGAAAATACTAATCAAGAAGTCAAAGAAGAATTAAGCTTCCTGAGGACCAGTACAGAGTTCAGCCGTAAAATACAGTCTACACACACAAACACAAGCCCCTTTTTCGTTTTCAAGAACGAACAAGAAAAAAGGATCAAATCCTAGTCTAATTGATTTAATGATGTTATAGACTCTTTCTCTGTTTATTAGAATTTTATACTTTCTTCAGTCGAATTCTATAGAGAGACATGTAAAACTTCGAATCAAATTATTTAGTAAAAACCTGACTAATACGGTATGGTTTGGGGTTTTAGCAATTCTATTAATAGAGATTAATCGTTTTTTCTGGATGTGTTGACATTCCCCTTTCTATCATAACTTGAATTAATTAACCTTTTTTTTTCCTATCTCAAGAGTATCCATTCACTCGAAACTTATCTGCTTCTATTTGGACTTTCCGTAATCGAGCCCATACCTTTTTCACATGTTCAACGGCCCCTCATTCGCTCACTCCAAATATGGAGTTCGCTCATTTACTCTAAAAAACATATGTATCTTTGTTGAAAAACGGTTCATTTACCAAAGGCTCATTTATGTTACATTGGAACAAGTCTTCTTGATCTTGGAAAATACCTACTGCTGAAGATGTCACCATGCATTTACTATGCCAACAAATCTGAACCGTTGCTCCTTTCTTTTAGCCGTTATTTTTTCCTTCTATAAATGTAATAGTGCCAGACTGTTATATTGACAAGTCGAATGAATAAATAAAATGAGAGTCTCCTGCTTCAATTACTCTTCTCTGTTCCTTTATTAAAATTGCAATATGGTATCAGATCCATTCTCTTCTCCTTCCTACAGAAATTCCTGTTCCAAATGATTCGATGGTCGTTACCAATCTCAAACTCACCGAACAAAACTATCTTACCTGGTCTAAGGCTATGGAAATAATTATTATCGGAAAAGGAAAGGAGGATTATATTATCGGAGAAAGCCACTGCCCCTTACCATCGGATCCTAGATATCGGACATG
The DNA here is from genome assembly GCA_036186865.1 of Eustoma russellianum. Lineage (NCBI taxonomy): Eukaryota > Viridiplantae > Streptophyta > Magnoliopsida > Gentianales > Gentianaceae > Eustoma > Eustoma russellianum. Next base: position 7,052,894 of record AP025056.1, read on the forward strand.
GAAGATTGAAAACGCACTTGTTATGTCATGGCTTATAGGCTCAATGGCACCAGAAATTGTTGACAACTTTGTGCTCTATTCCACCGCAAAGGACATTTGGAATGCCGCCATGGACATGTACTCGAAGCAAGATAATATTGCAGAATTATATGAGTTGGAAGCCCAACTCCATGAGGTTTGACAAGGAGAAGCAACTGTAAGTATTTATTTTGGGAAATTGAATAGAATCTGGCAGCAACTCGATTTATATGAATGTTACTCTTGGCCCTCAGCCGATGCTGACCGAATGTATAAAGAAATAGTTGAGACTAAACGAGTTTTCAGATTTCTAGCCGGGTTAAATAAAGAACTTGATGCGGTTCGTGGTAGAATTCTTGGGATGAAACCTCTGCCTAGCCTTAATAGTGTGTTTTTGGAAGTACGGCACGATGAGAGTCGCTTAAAGGTTATGGTAGGGAACCCTCAGACTGGTACTCTGGATACTTCCGCTTTGGTCGCCAGTTCAGTTACTCCGCCAGTATCTCCTTCAACGCAGGGCATTCTTGAAACTCCGGCTGCATTCGTTTCTCGAGGTTCTGGTCGTGGAAGGGGGAGGTTTGGAAACAGTCGTCGATCATGGGATGTCTAATCGCGGCAGTCGTGGTGGCCGACGGGATCTGAGGATAAACCAGTTTTGCAAATTTTGCGAGAAAGAAAGTCACACGATTCATAATTGTTGGACTTTGAAAAGGGAGTTAGAGAACGATGCTGGGTCTTCTTCACGGGCTACATCAGGTAATTCAGATTTTGGCGGAGGACAGTGGCAAGGAGGCAGTGCTACTGCTGCCTCTCTCGACGAAAATTACAGAACTGAAGAAAACTTTGGGTCACCAGGAAAAGGACCATCTCATGCTCAGGTCGAAGCTTTTATGCAGATAATGTCACAACAAAAATTTTTCTCCAAGAAGGGGTGGACCTTCGGACTCAGTTCAAGCAACTATTGCAAGGACAGGTACTAGGTCGTGTGTCCCGTTGTCCTGGATTATTGACTCTGGGGCAACCCATCACCTGACCTACAACAAATCTATACTTTCACACTTTCGGTATTTCAGTTTTCCGAGAATTGTGGTCATTGCAAATGAATATTTCGTATATGCTGTAGGACTTGGAAATGTTGAATTAACAAATCACCTAAAACTAAAAGATGTACTTTACATTCCTAGGCTAGGGTTTAATCTGATATCTATCACTAAATTTGGGTTAGATAACCAATGCTTTACGTGGTTCTCACCGTATGAATGTTACTTTCAGGAGAGAACTACGTGGAAGGCGATTAGGAATGCTAAAAACATAAATGGGCTCTTCATCCTGAAAGGAGAACTGAAACGATTTGATGGATCAAGTAGCTTTGGAGAAAAATCGTTATTTACTGCTTCTACTAGTTCAAGTTCGGATATTAGCTCATGCTATGGCACAGGCGGTTAGGGCATCCAAATTTTGTGTACTTGAAGAAACTAATTCCTGATCTCTTTATTAATATTGATGTTAAAAACCTGTCTTGTGATGCATGCTCCCTTGCTAAAATTACAAAAACTGTGTATCCTGCTAAGTCTCATCGAGATAGTCTTCCATTTAATCTGGTTCATTCTGATATCTGGGGTCCATCTAGGGTGGCTAATATTAGTGGAGCTAAATGGTTCATTACGTTTGTTGACAAGCATACTAGAATCACTTGGTTGTACTTAATGAAGTCAAAAACTGAAGTTGGAAAAATAATTAATCCTTTGTGAATCTGATTAGAAATCAGTTTAATATTACCCTAAAAACACTGCGAACTGATAACGGTTCTGAATATTTTGATTCTGATGTCATAGAGTTTCTTGACCATCTTGGCATCCATCACCAATCTTCGTGTGTCTACACACCCCAGCAAAACGGGGTGGCTGAAAGAAAAAATCGGCATCTTCTTGAGGTTGCCAAGACCATAATGTTTACTATGCGTGTCCCAAAGTTTTACTGGGGGAGGCGGTCCTAACGGCTACTTATCTCATAAATAGGATGCCATCAAGGGTTTTAGGTTTCAAAACCCCAAGACAAAAACTTCTTGACTTGTATCCTACAACTCACCTTCTCTCTGAGCTTCCGATTAAACTATTTGGCTGTGTTGCGTATGTGTTTGTTCCTCAGCAACAGAGAGGAAAACTCGACAAAAGATCCCATAGGTGCATCTTCATTGGCTACTCTGGCACTCAGAAAGGATACAAGTGCTATTGTCCTATCACCAGGAAAGTATTTGTTACGCTTGACGTTCAATTTGATGAAAATCACTCTTTCTACACTAATACTGAGAAGGAGACCTCTACAACAACTCGTGATAACTACTGGAGTATCATTCAACTTGACACATGTCCCACTTATAATTACAAGGAATTCATCTCTCAGCCTAATCTCACTACCTCTAGTGAAACTGAAACATCGGGGGCAGGGGGAGATTTTCTAGACATTCCTAGTGGGCGTCCTCCTATTACTAAGGCCTATACTAGACGGACAAAACAAAACTTGGGACTCTTCCCTGTTACCACAAGAAATCAATCAAAACCCAGTTGAAACTCTTCCACCTGATCCTGACAATCTTCCCATTGCTCTTCGGAAAGGTACACGTGAGTGTACCAAACACCCTCTCTACAATTTCCTTGCATATGATCGGCTTAGTCCTCAGTTTAAAGCCTTCACTACCTCACTTGACATCGTTTCCATTCCACAAAATATCAACCAGGCTCTCTCAAGTCCAAAATGGAGGGCGGCTGTGCTTGAAGAAATGACTGCTCTTCACAAAAATAAAACATGGGAACTCGTTCAATGTCCAAAGTTTGTCAAACATGTGGGATGTAAATGGGTTTTCACTGTCAAGTATAATGCAAATGGAACCGTAAATAGGTTCAAAGCTAGGCTCGTGGCGAAGGGCTTTAGTCAAACTTATGGCATTGATTATCAAGAAACATTTGCCCCGGTGGCAAAATTAAGTACCATTATAATCATTTTCTCGATAGCTGTTAATATTGACTGGGAACTCCACCAACTTGACATTAAAAATGCTTTTTTAAATGGTGACCTTAAGGAAGATGTATATATGGAGGTTCCCCTGGATTTAAAGAAAAATTTGATGAGAACATTGTGTGCAAAATCAATAAATCTCTCTATGGCCTAAAGCAATCCCCGAGAGCATGGTTCACTAGGTTCATTCAAGCCATTAAGAAATTTGGCTTCAAACAAGCTCAAAGTGATCACACACTCTTTACTCGGGCTAGCAAAACTGGATTAATAATTGTGTTACTTGTTTATGTCGATGACATTATTCTCTCAGGTAATGATCATACTGGAATCAAGGAAACGAAGGATCTCTTGTACATGGAATTTGAGGTTAAGGATTTGGGGAAACTCAGGTATTTCCTTGGTATGAAAATTGCTCGAACGAAGGATTGCTTAAATATATCTCAAAGAAAATATGTTCTTGATCTGCTACAAGAAACTGGCATGCTCGGTTGTAAGCCTGCCCGATCTCCCATGAACCAGGACACAAAAAACTGAAAGAATGTGATAATACACCCACTGACAAAACTAGTTATCAAAAACTGGTTGGAAAACTCATTTACCTATCTCACACTAGGCCCGATATTTGTTTTGCTGTTAGTTTTGTCTCAAGATTTATGTATGCACCTACTAATGAAAATCTTAAGGCTGCAATGAGAATTGTCAGGTACCTCAAAGGAACACCAGGTCAGGGACTATGCTTTAAAAGAAACAGGAATCGGGACATAAAAGTCTACACCGACGCTGATTGGGGTGGATCAAAGGAAGATATGAAGTCTACATCTGGCTATGCTACATTTCTGTGGGGAAATATGGAGACATGGCGAAGCAAAAAACAAGATGTTGTCTCTAGAAGCAGTGCAGAGGCAGAACGACGGGCTCTTGCTCTTGGGGTATGTGAAGGTCTTTGGGTTAAGCGAGTGATCACAGAGTTACAAGAAAATCTCTCACTTCCTATCAAGATACATTGCGATAATATCTCAGCAATCAACATGGCTGAAAATCCGGTCCAGCATGACAAGCCCAAACATGTGGAAATCGACCGACATTTCATCAAAGAAAAGATTGAAGACGGTACAATCCAAATTCATCACATTTCATCAGAACATCAAGTGGCAGATCTGCTTACAAAACCAGTATCAAACAGTACCTTTACCACATTGTCTGGCAAGCTTGGCTCCATCAACATATACACCAAGCTTGAGGGAGAGTGTTGAAAAACGGTTCATTTACCAAAGGCTCATTTATGTTACATTGGAACAAGTCTTCCTACCTAAAATTCTCATCTCTGCCACCGCAACGTTCGAAAATCAGCCATCCCACCACCGCTCTTTCTCACAGCTTCTTCCTTCTCTCCATTTCTACTCCATCTTTTTTCTGTTTCCTTTCTCCCTAGCAGATCTATCACTTTCCACTAAAGGCAGGGCCTTGTGCCCACTCCGACCACGGAAACAAGTGGTCGGAGTATCCCAAACGCAAAACTTCCGTTCAATACATGCTTGCAATAAGTAAAAGGTACAAATGTTGCCTGCGTGTTTTCATCTATCAGCATGCAGCACACGATTCGTGCAAAAGCAGCCTGGGCTAGTGTTGTAAAACCCGGATTCACACCGGAACCCTCTTCAACTCTCTCGGAGATTCTTGAGGGGGTCAACAGAGAAGGAAAATCCATCATTGTGCCAACGGATGAAGTTCAACAGCATATCACTGAGTGGAAAACCACCATAATCGGACAGATTATGGGAAATAGCACTTCATATTTCAACCTCAAGCACTTTGTTGACAAGAAATGGGGCTCCAAGGGCCTACTTGAGACCCAAAAGGTTGAGGAAGATCTTTTTCTGTTTCGGTTCCAGGGAGATACGCATATGCAAGAGATTTTAGAGCTCTCTCCACTTCCTTTCGGGAATAGAATGATTTATCTCTGGCCATGGAGTCCCGAAAAAAAAAATCCAAAAGCTCAGCTTAGAATCTCTGCAAATCTGGGTAAGATTCCCTCATCTTAAATTCCAATTTTTCAACAAAACCACTCTTGGTAAACTGGGCTCTCTGATTGGAGAGCCTCTCTTTATGGATAAGGCCACCGCAGCCAAAACTCGGGTATCATACGCACGGATTTGCATCCGTGTTAAGGCTAATGCTGACCTTCCTAAGAGGGTCACCATCACTGATGGTTTTGGAGAAGATACCAGTCAGGAGGTGGAATACGAATGGGTTCCACCTCAGTGCAGGCGATGTAATTCATTTGGACATGATTGTGAAGCAAAGTTTAACACAGTACACAAAGCTACCGAAAACTTTACCCACCAAAATCCAACACAAGCTAACGTGGGGAAAAACCATGACTGGAGGCAACAACATTCTAAAAAATGGGTGAAAAAGAAAACTGTTGATGCTGGGAATGTGCAGCAAACTGATGGGCTCATAGGCCATCCCATTTCCTCTTTCTCAACAAAAAACAGATTTGAACCTATCCAAGAGGAGGAAGTGGAGGGGGAAAATCAAGAACAAACGATCCAAAATTGGGAAAACAGGACTATAAAGGAATTCATGAAAATGGCCGAAGATAAAGAAAAGAAATACTATGAATCTGAGATTGCGAAACTGGTTGAGGAGGGTAGTGACTCTGAGACTGAGGAATCAGACGACGAAAATGCCGAGGAACAACCCATTCTGCAGGCTTCACCACCTCCCTCACCTAGCAACAAGGATCCGCAGGATAATCAGGTAAGTGAGTGCTCTCATATAGTGGAGCACTCCTCAGGTACGCTCCCTTCTCCGAATGACTCAATAGACTTTGTAAGTGAAACCCCTAGCATACTTATTATCACAGAAAAGGTGAATGATCAAAATAATATAACGGTTCCTCCTGACAAAGGACCTGAAAATCATCAAAAGGGAGACCTTCTGGATTTTCATGGACTTGAAAGTCCAAACTCAATTGCTCCTGCCTGGCAAAATAATCGGCCAGTTCAAGAAGGGAGGAAAGGAGGTGGAAAACGGGGGGAAAAAAGGAAATACAGGTCCATCTTTATCTTTAAAATGATCAAAATCGCTAGTTGGAATGTGAGGGGATTAAACTCCCCACTTCGACAAAGGGAACTAAAAGACTTCATTAAAAATACCAATATAGGATTAATTGGACTATTAGAAGTTAAAATTAGAGAAAGTAATTTTAAGATGATCACGAGTAGACTCTTTCGGAACTGGAAAACCTTGCACAACTCACTCCCAAATTCGGTATCAAGGATCCTTTTAGCTTGGAATCCAAATCTTTTTGAAGGTAAACTACTACATTGTACTGACCAATCTATCACTGCCAGTTTCACGCTCCTTTCCTCGAAAGAGAATGAGGAAATAATCCTTACTGCGGTCTATGGTTACAACGAAAGAAGTAACCGTAGAGAGCTTTGGAGGGAGCTAAGATATCAAAATCTCATATACAAGGACAAGCCTTGGCTGATAATGGGTGATTTTAATATTGTTATGAACAGCCTAGGTAAATCAGGAAGTAAAAGAATTGATAGAAATGCAGTGACAGATTTTACGGACTGGATTAAAGATATGGATATGGCTTACATTCCCTCGAGGGGCTTTGAGTACACATGGTCGAATAATAGAGAAAAGGATCAGAGAGTGTACACGAAAATTGATCACATGTTTTGTAATGAAGCGTGGCAAATTTTAATCAAAGACTTTCAATTGGATTATGGAGCCCCTATATCCTCAGATCATTCGCCAGGCGTTCTTTCACTTCAATTAGCAAACAAATTTGGCCCTCGTCCTTTCAAATTCATGAAAGGCTGGATGTCCCACCCTAAATTCAAGCACACGCTAGAGAATGGCTGGAATGAGTTTGTGCAAGGAAATCCTATGGTAAGACTGTCAAAGAAGCTAAAGAACCTAAAAGTTCATTTGAAAAATCTCAACAAAGAGTTTTATAGTCAAATTTCACTTAGAGTTGAGAGAGCCAGGTACAACCTTGAAAATGTTCAACAAAGGCTCATAAATAACCCAACAAATGATACCATTCAAGATGAAGAAAAAAATCATAGAAATTCATACATAAAGCTTTTGGAGTTCGAAGAATCCTTTTTCAAAGAGAAATCTAGAATTAAATGGATGAAAGAAGGGGATAGAAACACGAAATATTTCCACAGGGTTGTCAAATCTCACATCGCCAGAAATAAAATATTGAGGTTAAAAAATGAGGCTGGCGAAATCATTGAAGATTATGATTTGGTACAGAATATGGCGGTTGAGTTTTTCCAAAAACTTTTCACTGAACCAAATGGCAATGCTAGTCCAGACTGGAATTGGACTGGAAATACAATCAATAACGAGCAGAAACTTGCCCTGTCAGCCCCGGTCACTAGAGATGAGATCAAAAATGCATTGTTTTCTTTGAAAGCAGACAGTGCTCCCGGGCCTGACGGCTATACTGCTGAATTCTATAAAGAGAATTGGGGGCTTGTGGGTGATCAATTCCTAGATGCAATCCAATTCTTTTTCACCCACAACTTCATATACTACCCCATAAACGCAACCGCCATCTCCCTAATACCGAAAGTTGACAATCCAATCTGTATGAAGGAATTTAGGCCTATATCCTGTTGCAATGTCACTTATAAGGTCATATCAAAAATCCTTGTAACAAGATTAAAGCCACTTCTACCTGATTTGGTAAATGAAAATCAATCTGCTTTTGTTAAAGGTAGACAAATCCAGGGTAATATCCTTCTCATGCATGAAATTGTTAAGAATTACAAAAGGGCAGGAGGCCCAAAGGATTGTGCAATCAAGGTAGACATTATGAAAGCTTTTGACATGGTTAAATGGGATTACTTATGACTTTATTAAAGAATATCGGGTTTCCAGAGACCTTCGTCAAGTGGGTATGGCTTTGTATTTCTACACCATCCTTCTCTGTAAACTTGAATGGCTCTTTGGTTGGGAACTTCAAATCTTCAAGAGGCCTTAGACAAGGAGACCCTCCCTCTCCTTGCTTATTCATTCTAATCATGGAAAGTTTCACCCAACTGCTAAAATCAAAAATTGCGGGTTCTAATTTCAAATTCCATTCTAAATGCAAGAATCTTGCGTTATCTTCCCTTGCCTTTGCGGACGATTTATTCATCCTAAGTAAAGCGGAAGAAACCTCCCTTCAAATTCCAAGCCCTATCTGGGCTTCAGCCTAATTTCACAAAATGTGAGGTCTTTTTTTCTGGGGTTGGGCCTCAAAGTCGAAATATTCTATCCGATATTCTAGGCATGAAACAAGGTACCTTGCCCATTAGGTATCTTGGTGTTCCCCTGATCTCGGGTCATCTTTCTTTCTCCCACTGTGGACCGCTCATCGATAGAATTAATGCAAGGGTCAATAGCTGGTCATCGTCTCAACTCTCCTATGGGGGTAGGCTCCAATTAATTAAATCAGTCCTGGAATCAATCATCAGATATTGGACTGCTGCCTTTCTTTTGCCAAATATGGTTATAAGAGAGATTGAGAAAATCATGAAAATTTTCCTTTGGGGAGGATCAAGAAAGGCAAAGGTGAAATGGAAAGATGTTTGCCTGCCCAAAGAATGTGGTGGTCTGGGTATCCAGGACCTAAAAGCTTTAAACCTTGCTTACCTAATGAAAAGCATTTGGTTTATCTGTGAAAACAAGGAAAGCCTATGGGTCAAATGGGTACACACTGTCATTTTAAAAGGGTCTTCTATCTGTGAAGCCAAGGCCAAGCCCTCTGACTCTTGGCTTTGGAAAAAATTGCTGGTGGCCAGAGATCTCTTTGCGCACTGTATTACAAAATGCATTGGCAACGGGGTTAACACGTCATTCTGGTATGACCCATGGCATCCGTGGGGCATCCTTTCCTATAGTCACCCTGAACTCATAAGGAAAATTAATCTTCCCCTGAATGCGAGGGTCTCAGCGGTCCTTACTGGTTCATGTTGGAACATACCATACGGTAGAGGCTGGGATAGCCAAGTTCTTGCATTCAGTCAAGCATGCAGGGGAATTGTCTTAAGAAATGGTGATGACATATGGAAATGGAAACCAGAAAAAGCTTTCTCTATCAAAAGTGCTACCAAAGTCCTTATGAGTGATGCCCCTTGCCCAAGTTGGGTGAAAATTGTTTGGTGCATTCATCATGTTCCACGGTTTGCTGTTGTCATCTGGCTTGCATGTTGGAAGAGGATGAATACACAAGATAAACTTTTGAAATGGGGCATCATTTCCTCAAACCTTTGTCCCTTGTGTGAGCAAGGTCTTGAGGATCACGACCACCTTTTCTTCCGTTGCACATACTCTCAGCGGGTCTGGTCCAAGATCCTTCTGAAATGCATGTGTTCCCCTCCAAGCATGGATTGGGACACCAACCTTACATGGATTGGAAATAATCAACACTGGAAGTCCAAACTGCAACAACATCTTGTCACCTTCTGTTTTTCCGTGACGACATATTCTATTTGGTTGGAAAGGAATAGGAGATTTTTCCAAAAAATCAAAAGAAATGAGAGCACCGTGGTATCTGAGATTCTGGAGAATGTCAAATATGCTACTAGTTCCTGGAAGGGGTACAAACGATCAAAAACTAATTGGGAACTGGTTTTGGAAATGGGTATTCCCTGTAATATCCTTACTTGAATTGCCTTGGTCATCCATATGTGTGACTATTTGTATTTTGTGCTTTTCATGCTGCCATTTGAAAATTCTTTGCATCTATCAGGGACGCATTTTGGGAGTGGAATATCGTTCCTGGTGTCCATGTGTTTTGGGCACAAGCACACTTTTTGTTCTACGGGCGATCTCTCTATCTCTCTCTTTCACCAGGTGCTTCTCTCCATTTTTGGTTGTATTTGGGTTTCCTATTTCCCTTCTTTTACGTTTCTTCTTCACCTTGCAGGAAACGCTGGGGGGTTGGGTCGCTATCTCAACCCCCACGCACGAAGGGACTGGTGGAGGTTACAATGCACTTGAAGAGGAACGATGTACGGGGCATAAGCTCTGTGGAGAAATTGATGGCATGATGTCCGCTTGAGGTTGCACAATTTGCCCATGAGTGTGGAGGGACATTATTTGGCTAAGCTGTGGGCTTGGAAGAAAGTGTTGCATCTATGCTTTGTAAATTTAATCCTTTATTGCATCCATTTTGAGCTGATGTGCAAGTGATGCTTGATGTAATTAGTTAGTATGTTCAGTTAGCTTAGGTAGTTATGTGGTTGTCTCTTACCACTTTTTTCTAAAAGGTTGGCTCTAGTGTAGTGCGTTTTGTAAGCCTCCTTTGAAACTGCATCGGCTTGTCCAGTTTGTCTGATGCTTCATTGTAAATTTGCCTTCTGGTCTTTTTATGAAAAATTTTACTTACAAAAAAAAAAAAGAACAAGTCTTCTTGATCTTGGAAAATACCTACGGCTGAAGATGTCAACATGCATTTACTATGCCAACAAATATGAATCGTTGCTCCTTTCTTTTAGCCGTTATTGTTTCCTTCTATAAATGTAATAGTGCCAGACTGTTATATTGACAAGTCGAATGAATAAATAAAATGAGAGTCTCCTGCTTCAAATACTCTTCTCTGTTCCTTTATTAAAATTGCAATAATCTTGATGTTGATTCAGTAAATTCGCTTAAACACTCAAGACTTTTCCCACAATGTGAGGTCAGCTGTATGGATCAATTATTCTTCTTGCGCTTTATTTATTTTACTTAATTAAGTTATTTATTTGATTTTTTTTTTTGTTTTTTTTTTTGAGTCATAGGCTAAATCATACATTCTTGTGTGTCTCCTGATACATAACACATAATATGCGCCTTTAGAATATGCATCTTCGAAAACTATCATATCTATCTCAAATGTGAATCACGCCTAAGTATCTAAAATTCTCACTTAAATATTATATCCTTTGCATGAGATTGGCTACATGAATCAACTGTCTCGACTGTGCTCTATCAGTAACCATATGATTTCGAATTGGTAATATAAGTAATATGATTCCTTATTTTTCTCTCCACGTCTTCTTTGGTCTCTCTGATACGTTTATGCACCTCATTCGTTGTCTCGCACCAGCTATCAGGTGCATCTGCAGGACGCCTTTACACATGTCCACACACACCAAAGAAAGAGTTACTTTTGAGGCTTTACAGAAGCATCTTATGTTTGTACCAATCATTTTGGTTATTAAAATTACATCAGCAGATGAACCCAAAAAGCATGCACTAAGCAGCAGCAATATTTTAAAAAAAAAAGGCCAGTTTCAATTCCATTTCAGGACCTGCCATATGCAATATGAACTAGCCTAACATACCTTAAATTTCTTCTAAACTTAAAAGAAAGAAAAAAGAAAAAAAGAAAAAAAGTGGTGTAACTTTGATGGACAAACATGTAAAACAAGAATTCATTGAAACCAGCGCTCACCATGATAAGAAGACCGCCTTCCTGCATGCCCCACAGATCCTCTACTGAGCAGAAGAAAGAAATGTCAGAAAAACTTGGACTGCATATTAACAGAAGTACAAAGAATAAATGCAATCTCACCCCAGCCTTGTCTTATGGCGCATATCTTCCGGCCTTTTTCTAGTCTCCGCAGCAACAACTACAGATATCTCCCTCCCAGCAAATATCTGCCCATTCATATGGTATTGAGCCTCTCCAGCATCATAAGGATCAACAAACTCCACAAAAGCGAAGCCACGAGGTTGCCTGGGCAAAGTAGAAAAGAGAATCTTCATCACTCAAATATTTCTGGCAATCGAAAAAAAAAATATCAACAAAAAATGAAAACAAGAATAAAAATTGTCCTGATCAAATAAAGTTGTTGTGCTTTGAATACCTCTTGTTGATATTTAAGCATAAAGCCCAGAGCACTTCTATACAGAAGCAGAAAGTCAACTACAGAAGGGAGCTAGAACCCAAATTGGTGGTGTCTTTCTTCTATTATCAAACATGAAACCAACTTGAAAAGATGCAAGTTACTGGATATTTCTTCAAATGCTTGTAATACAAACGCACTTCATACCAATGTCATCCCAGATCTAAACTCTTCTCATGTTGTCTTCAATTGATCCAACTCAAACTTCTTCCTCATCAAACTTTAACACTATTTTTAAGCTTTCTCTTCATAATGACGCATGCTTCATTTGGAACATTAACAGCCTTGGTGGCCAAAAATCTAAGGCAATCATAAACAGCGAGGCTTCAACAGTGGGGCTTGGGCTTGTTTTAACTTCAAACCAACTGACCCCCCTACAACCAGTCAGATACGTAACTCACCAGGAAAAGCAAGAAAAACAAAATGATGAGATTTCACGCTACACAGGGAAGCTAATCAAAATTTTATTGAAAATATATGTATATGTACATACACGTGCATTTAGCCAAAGATACAGATATATGCGTTCACACAAAAAAGGACGAACAGATCTTAACTGCTTTTCTTTTTCATCTTCTTAATCTAGAACCTCACTGATAAAGGAAAACCATTTCACCAAGATAAAGAGGGGGGAAAGATTTAAAAAGATCCTGACTAGTTAAGTACGAGATTGTGCCATGCTCCAACGGAGAAAAGGGGGAGAATATGTGCTGATATTGACTGCTTAGTCATCCTGATAAAAGCAAGTAATGATTCACATAACAAAATATAACTTGCGTAACAGTTCAACAACTACACTTCTACACATTTCCTTCTCCCTCCTGCATTTAAAATGGTTTTCCTTTTTCTTCTACCACCCTGGTATGGTGATGGAGAAGCGAGGAAAACAATATTGGGATGAGTACAAGGAGTGGGGAAACATGGATTAAAAAGTGTGAATAAGACAATAAATTTCATAAAATCTCCTTTGAGAATGTAGCTCACCCTGAGTAATAGTCTCTCGGGATATACACGTCCCTGACTAACCCAAATCTTTCAAATGGAATTCGAAGTTCTTCGGGCCTGTTCCCAAACAGACGCATTATATTTAGAAGCAGCCCACACTGAAATTTAACAATTACATTACTTCATGCATAACAAAGTCTATCACCTGCAATCCAGAGGAATATTCCGAACTAAAAGACTGCCATGGCCCCGTTCCTTGTGCCTTCCACTACTTCCACCATATCCTCTTCTTGGAGGGCTTCTAGATCGACCTCCATATCCTCTTCTTGGAGGACTAGAGTAACCAGAACTGTACCTCGGCATGGTTCAGATGCTGAAAGAAAATTAGCAGCAACAAAGTGAAACCATATTCTAGTAAAAATGGAAAACAGTAAAACCAGAAAAGATCGACGGTTGATCCAATAGAACATCGAAAATATTACAAGAACGCAATATAATAAAAAAAAAGGTATTTATCATTCAAACATGTGTAACCAGCAAGGATGAAGGAAAACAAGTCTGACTTCTCCTTTTCGGCATAAAGGAGATAACATGTCACTAAAATTGGAAATTTAGTACTCCTGCGTCCCAAAAATATTGTACTCTTTTTTATTTTGTTTTGTCCAAAAATATTGTATAGTTTCTAAATATAAGTAAATATTAGTAGTCAAAATTTTCATGACATTACATGATTTTATTCTATTTTACTTCAAATAACCAATTGAAGATATAATAGCAATAATATTCCAGAAATTTTGATATTTTTTTAAATTGTGCTCAAACTAGGATAATATTTTTGTGAAGGAGGAAGTAGAATACACCGGACAAAGAAGGGAGTAGAATACAATGGACAAAAAGAAGACTAGAATCTGGGACAAAAATATTTACCATGAAAAGATCAAGTTCGCTAACTACAAACCAAGGAATTCAGAAGATAGACTCTAGATGTACAGATGACTAGAGATTGAAAAAGACTTGGCCTAAACGAAACCCTAACTCTGTTGACTAAACCCTAAATTAACGGCGTAGCAGATGTAACCAAAATAGAAGGCAAAAGAGAAATGGAAACAACCTTACCAGATCGATTCGCCCGCCGGCAAGATTTGACGACGACAAAGGAATATCCGCCGTTGCGCTGTATATTCAGTTTTGAACGGACTCCAGAGTTATAGAGCGACAAAACGAGGTGAGGGCAACGTCTATATATAATAATAATAATAATAATAATAATAATAATAATAATAATAATAATAATAATAATAATAATAATAATAATAATAATAATAATAATAATAATAATAATTTATTATGGTCAGGTAAACAAATAAAATAAAGATCTTATTTTAAATAATAATAATAATAATAATAATAATAATAATAATAATAATAATTTATTATGGTCAGGTAAACAAATAAAATAAAGATCTTATTTTAAATATATAGATATGTATTGATTTGTCATTTATCAAAAAAAAAAGATTTGTCAACCCTGTTTAAATCTTAAAATGTATAGTGTATATTATATCACGAGTCAATTTTTTAAAATCAAACAATGATCAACCTAAGTACATGCAACCGTTTTATAGTGTGAAAATGGTGGGATGTACTTTTACTAACGCTTTTCTTCCAGGGGGAAAGACATAAATATATATATATATATATATATATATATATATTATTTCATGTCAAATCCACCAATGTGGCATCGAATACAATAGTTGTGAATGATATGCATTAATCAAGTTGGATAAAAAAGTGTAACAACTTAATTTTATGTATCAGTTATCTTTTTTTCTACGTGTTTAAAATGTACTTATTAGGAATTTTATGAATCAAATATCTTTATTCACGACATAAAAAAAAAGTATCCTTGTTCTTCTTGTTTAAAATGCACATATTAGGAAATATATTTGCCCTTTCCCTCTTGTTTTATGGCAAATCAACTTGGCAGCCTTTCAAGTGAACCTCAACAGAACTCTAAGTGAATAGTACAGTTGTTACTCGGGTTGAGATTTGTTTCAATAGCTCAAGAGTTCGATTTCAGATAAACGCATAGTGTGTATTTCTCTGCTGCTAGGCTGAAGGTCTGATTTGCGGAGAATACGTTGTACAGGTCACTGCGTAAGATCTCACCCAATTTAGAAGGCCGTTGGGCTCCTCACCCAATCTAGAAGTCCGTTGGGCTTCTCATTTGCATCCTCCACACATTCTCCTTGGAGGTGGAACGGTGGACCCAAAGTGAGGAATTTCACCTTATTGCTCCAAGTGACCCTCAACAGATAGGGGATAGGATCCCCTCACCGCAAGGGGGGTGCGGTGACGCATGACCGCGCGACACGTGGCTGCAAGGGAGGGTGGTGAGTCTGTATCTAGCCTCACCACCCTCCCTTGCAGCCACGTGTCGCGCGGTCAAAAAGGGATGAGGAAAGTTGGGACAGATAGATAGTTTTGCTCCTCTTGATTGTTACATTTAGCCTTTCTTTGAAAGCGAAAATCAATATACGGAGTGCTGCTTATCTACAAATTTCAATCGCCAACAATGTCTTCTGGCGTGGTCTCCAAATCTTAGCTTCCACTAGTTCATTTACATTTGATCTATACTTAGGCTCTGTTTGTATTCATCGAATGGCAATTGTAATTTTTACCACCCTCAATGCTCCATCTACTTGAGTTTATTGACCTGCCATGACGTGCAGATCTGCATTAGATTGTGGAGCATGATATTGTTTGATTGTATTGTCAAAGAATGTTGTTAGTCTGATTTTTATTTAGGATGCTCTTTTGTTATTTCTGTGTAATACTTTATAACATGTATTCTCTGTAATATGAAATATCTTAATTGAAACCGCCTTGGAAGTTATCCACTGAACGTTATCACGTAAATCACGTTTTCCATTCTTCCTCTCCCATTTTCTCAGGTTCATGATTCATTTCAATTTTCATCTTGATCGAATAATGTGTGCTATTGATTCTAACAGGATTCTACATTTGCTGGTAGGGGTGTACATGTTTTTTAAAAACCGGCCGAACCGCACCAAACCGGCCAAACCAAACCGTAAAAAACCGGACCACGGTTTTATGGTCGGTTTAATAAATGCTAAAAACCGGACTGTTTCATTTGGTCCGGTTTCCGGTTTTAAGAATTTCAAACCGTATAAACCGGACCAAACCGGTTATATATATATATAAATTTGATTATACATTATATATTTAATTATATTTTATACATAGTAGTATTTTAGTTATTTGTTTATATTGTTTGTGAGTTTGTTTTTTATTGGATGTTTATGACTTGTGGAGGAAAAACTCAGTTGATTAATCATTTTTTGGTGAACAAAGGTTGGTACCTAGTGGATTTGTCTGGTTATACCTAAGAAAATACTAGTTTTTTGCTTTGATTTATTTATCCTCGTTTAATTACTTCTTTGATTTTTAGTAATTCTTAGTGTATAATTATTTCCACACATTGTTTATCATCCCGTAAAAGTATGAAAGAATTGAAATTTTGTTACTTGGATGATTATTCTGTATGCAAATAATGTGATTACATGATTGAGTATTAAAGATACATGGATGATTTTTCGATTAAACTACTCTATCACCTTAATCCATCCTTTTGTTGAGGGTTAGGTACTTTGTGTAAGTTATTATAGTATGAGTTTCTTGTCAAGACATGATAAATTAAGGTATAATAATATTCTATGATAAATTAAGGTATAGTAGTATTCTATTAAGGGAGTATAGTTTCATTTTTAGTTTGAAAAAAATCCTATCAGGAAGAAAACTTGTCTTCAATTTTGATTATGAATTTTGACTTTTTTAATCAACGTTATCAATGTTTCAGGTGAATAAAACCGGAAAAAACCGAAACCAAACCGGACTAAACCGGACCGGTCAAACGGTTTGTTGACTGGTTTGGTCCGGTTTTTGGTTTTCTATTTTCCAAACCGTAACAAACAGTTTGGTCCGTAAGATTCTCAAAAACCGGCCGAACCGGACCATGTACACCCCTATTTGCTGGCCAGCAGGTAAGGCTTAGCACATTCAATCAGATTTTGTTCCTATCCATCACTCAAACGGTCTGTAAGCATTTCGATGTGGACATCCCAAAAAAAACTGTGAATGTCACTTTTGGTGGTCATAATCATATGGCCTGCAAAAGAACTGGAAAAAAAAAATGTGCTTATAATTTTTGGAACTCAAAGACAGAGCTAAGATCTGCTTTATATATACTTCAAAACAGGACCATTAGAAGCCAACAATTCATGTATGACTGGGCAACAGATAAAGGGATAACGACTGACATACGCATAGAGGTGCAAATTGTTCAGTAGACTGCAGAGGTGCAAAGATGGAACGGTCTCAAGAATTTACACAAAGAAGAACAACAACAATATTAGGGGGTCGGATGTACGCAGTCATACACATGTGTTAGAAACACATGGAGGTTGTCTCCCGATAACCCAAAATGAAAATTGTGTCAATCAACTGCTACTTCACAATATATGAAGCGCAGCCAATTTAGTGAATCATTTTGTTTTATTCTATCATATTCCAAAGTAAGGAAGAGTGTGTCATTGACTCGATTGGAAATGGAAAGAATATACACAAAGAACACAAAAGGTCAAATTGCCAAATGCCTGGATGATCATAAAGTTCTGAAAACAAACACCAAATTCTTTTTACAACAGCAGTGTTCGAGCAAACTCATTAATGAACAATCATGCCACCATTACATGGAAAAAAATTAGTCTATACACCATAAAAATTGCAGCATGGTCCATCCTCAGCTAAGACATTACAGAATCTAGGTGGAATTCACCAAGAAACGAACAACTATCGAGAAAAGGGAACAGCTTGTGTATACACTTCATTGCTTGAAACATTAAAAATACAATTATAAGGAAGAAATGCAGTACATTGTATATAACTATACGCCACAATTGTTGTATAGACCTCAAGATCTTTAACTACGGGTCTAATCTGGCTAGTCTACTAGTTCTTTTGGAGTTTCTGGTATATCGGCTTTCGTTGCGTACATCCGACCTCCCATACCCTGCCATAGGCGGGAGCATCTAAAGCAATGGAGTAATGTTGCTGTTGTATAGTGGAGGTGTTATTCATATCATTCACTCCTATTTGTACATGGTTCTGCTCACTTGCTGGAATAAAATGAATGCAAACAAAAAGAAGAAAGAAAAAGTACATGGCAAAATCTTGTCCCCACAGTCACAAACATACAATGAAATATATGTACATGTGGTTAGAGCCGCAGGTCTCACTGGAAGCAAACTCTCTATTATTTGGGATGGAGGTGTTTGTATGCCTCTTATCCTCTCAAACACTAACGATAGTTTTTGTTGTCGTTGTGATATACTGGGCATGTGTTGTTGTTGTATATGTACCTGTGGCTGTATACACGAGAGCTGCATAGTCAGGGATACCCATAACTCTAGTGGACACGTGGCTTTTTACCGTCTTTTCTTTCCTTTTTAAGAGACTTTTATTAGGAAACATATCTGCATAATCAACTACAGTATAGGAATCTGATTTCCAGTACAAACATACATACTTTGGCCCCAAATATCATAGTTTTAGAATTTCAGATAGCCATGTATTTCACTCAGATGAATTGAATTTCTCGTAAGGAGAGTTTCCCTCTCTGTCCTTCCCAACCAACCACTCTTGACAAACCAACTCAAAGTGTGGATCTAAAGGCAGCCACATTCTAAAAAAGAAGATATGCCTGCAACTCATATTACATGTCAATTATCATACTTTTTTCCCTAATACATGTTACAAATTAAATGGTCCAAAGGACCACACTCCTCTATGGTTAAGATTTTTGAGAAAAATTTCCACTACGTCTTCATTGTGCATGTCAGGATCATTACAAATTCCTATCTACCATTCACAAATAATTTTAAGTACTACAGTACAAAGCAAAACTTATTGCTGGTAGGTGGTGCAACTGCAAGTCCTTTGCGGTCTCAAGAGATTGTCTTGTCCAAGATTTTGTACCAGACAAACTACCCGAGATTGTCTTGTCCAAGATTTTGTACCAGACACACTACTTCATGTGTAGTATTCTTTTGTTGCATCCTCTGCTGCAAGAATGCAACAAAAGAATACTACCTATATTCTCTGGTTTTAATTAATATAATATATGCGCACGGGATTCAAGAAACAACTGGGGAAGCAGATGGTCTAGGATGAGATGGAGTATCCTTTCTTTTGGATGCTTGGTGAGCACGTCTGCTGATGGTTCAAACGCGCTTCATCTTTTTCACTATTCTCAAAATATTGAAGCTGCTCTAAAGCTTTCACCACTTCATCCACATGTGTTCTGTACTTAGTCTCCATATGTAAACACCCAAAAAAAAAAAAGGTTCCAGCTACTGACTATTGACCTGCTATTCTGGGATCCATAACATGCAGGATTCTGCGTCTGCTGGCCAGATAAGGCTTTGCCTATTCAATAAGATTTTGTTCCCCAGGGGGCCGGTTCTTGTCCAGTACTCGACGGCCTGTGATCATATCGAATTACAACCCAGAAACTGTAAAATGTCACTTTTGATAGTCCGGTTGCCTGCAAAAGAATTGGAAAGACTGTGATTCCAAAACATATAAAGGCGTACGGAGTTACGTAGGAACGGATGTACGCAACCATACTCATGTGTTGAAAACACACAGATGTTATTTCCCGATGACCTATAATGATGGGTCAAACTATGTCGATCAACTGCTACTTCACAATATAAGAAGCGCAACTAATTTAATAAGTCATTTTGCTTTATTCATTATATTCCAAAGTTATGGGAGTGTTGAAGATCTTGAAGTAAAATGTAGAAGTACAAAGGTGGTATGTTCTCAACAATAGACAAAAAGGAAAAGGTCAAATTGGAATATGGCCGAAGCGTTACAAGAAAGCTCTAAAAAACCGGATGGGATCTCCTCACCGCACGGTAAGTCACCGCACTCTCCACCACGCGACACGTATCAGCATGAAAGGGGTGGTAACCACCCCTACTAATGCCACGTGTCGCGCGGTGACGCACGCGGTGAGAAAAGAGCGGTGAGGAGATCTGAACTCTTAAAAAACACCACATAATTTTGGCAACAAGAGTGGTCGACCAAAAACCATTAATAACACTCATGCCATATTACAGGGTAAGCAATTGAACCATATATGTGAAAAAAGCTGCAACCTCACCATCAACTACGACACTAAAGGATCTCCTAATTGTAATGTGGAACTCACCTAGGAAAATGGATATGAACGACCAAATGGATATCAACTGAACCGACAATTTTAAATGCAATCTTGTGTATGTGTATTATATATATGAATTGGCAAATTTTATTATGTCAATGATTAATCATACTCAACTAATAGTAAATATAATGATGAGTTTTGTTTGTATAATCATTAGTATCACATGTCAATTGTAACATTCAAAATATTGTTATTGGTTAATGTTGGAGACAATCACTCCTGCACTAAGACGCAGTCGTTTAGTGTGTGCGTATGGAATGATAAAATAAATCAAACCCGGGGCGAGTCGAGGACTCTGTCCTTAAGACGTATTGCTCCGGTATACTGTGCCCAACCGGTGTGAGCAATCGTCTCCCAGGATACAACGGGTACCTGTTCAGTTGAGCGGCACTGCTGAACTAGAACTTCTTCGAACCTTCGAATGTCCTGACTTCTCCCGGACGTAATGCAAGCTTCGAGTGCTTATGAATGCAAAAATGCTTTGAGATGCTTAGAGTTTGGTGTCTAATGAATGAACCCTTAGCCCGTCTTATATAGGGGAGTCGGTTGGAGAACAAGGTACCGTGACCGTTGGATCAAAACCGAAGTTTGATTTAGGCCGTTAGATTAAAACCTCCTATCTAGATTAGGATGGTTTAATCTCAGCCTTTAGATTAAAGATTGATCCGCAGGTTTAAACCTGGACCGTTAGATGGAAACCACATTCGGTTAATCGATTAAGACAGTTTAAATCTCGGCCGTTAGATCAAAGCTGTCTTCCCTGCCACCGTTAGATCACAACAGATTGATCTTATTTTAAACCGGAGGATAGTGTTAGTTTCACGTTTGAAACCTAACTGTTTAAACAGAACGATTCTGCCCGCTGTCAGACTTCGATCGATCACATCGATCGATCGAAGTGACATCGATCGATCGATGTGATCGATCGATGTCTGACAGAGCACTTCAATCGATCACTTTGATCGATCTAAGTGACATCGATCGATCGAAGTGATCGATCGATGTCCTCTGATCGTCTTTGATCGATCTATCAATCGATCAAAGCTTCCTGATCAACTTCGAACGATGACATCGATCGATCGAAGTGACATCGATCGATCGATGTCATCGATCGATGTCCGTCAGAAGCTTTTACACCACATGGACACATCCAACGTGATATTCCTCCATAAGGATGACACGTAATCCATCCCCAACGTTTTTCATCTACTTTGAGCATTAATTTTACATTCACACAATACCACAATTGAGTGATTCCATATCCTAAAATTAACTACTCGTTACGTATATAATTAAGGATTCATTAGTTTTCCGATCTCATTATCGGAAACTCATTAAGCTCAAAGTACGTTGCTCAACCAAGTTTAGCAACACTCATTAATGGGCCAAAACCCAATCTTTAAATCTCCAACGATGGGCCAAAGCCCAAACCTTAAACTCTCAAACAATCCCCCACATGAATGGAAATTAATGCAAATGCATATGTAGACTCTGAGGAGAAGTCAGACAAGGAAATATTGCATCAGAAGAGGTAGCTTCTGGCTTTGAACCTTTCTTAGTGATATACCATCGGATTCACTCGGCTAAATAGTGACTTGATGTCTTGAACTAGTCAGCCTTTGTTGTGAACCAAGACAACGATACTCACACAATATTTCCTTTAACACCCTTTTGGTTATCATGGTTGTGTTCGTTTTGGCCATGAACAACCTGGTTTCAGAAAGTGTTTTAGAGAAATCTTGCCTCCTATACTTTCTCGTAGAAGCGGCCCCACTTCACACTTACATAGGTGATTCCTATCAAGAGTATTCTGCCATACTCCACTTGACGTATCAAGATATAGGACATCATTAAAAGCCTTAGCTTACCCTGAAATCTCTGCAGACAGCACTTTTATTAGACGGAATGAGCAAGTGCTAACTGAACCTTCATAACTTAGTTGTCCCATTGAACCAAGATTCTGGGATCTCCAGTCAACAAGGTTGGGTTACCATTACAAAGATTCATGCATTATGGGCTTCAATCCCATTCCGTTTGTCAATCTTGACATATGATCTCTAGGCAAGCCTTTTGTAAGCGGATCCGCAAGATTCTCCATTGATTTCACATAATCAACGGAAATCACGCCATTAGAGATCAATTGTTTAATGGTGTTATGTCTCTGACGTATGTGTCGTGACTTACCATTATAGATGCTGCTTTGAACACGTCCTATAGCTGACTGACTATCACAGTGTATGCTAATAGGAGCGATTGGCTTAGGCCAGCACGTAATATCTTCCAATAAATTCCGAAGCCACTCAGCCTCTTCCCCAGCTTTGTCCAATGCTATGAACTCAGCTTTCATAGTGGACCGAGCTATACAGGTTTGTTTCGTGGATTTCCACGACACAGCAGCACCACCAACCGTGAACAAGTATCCACTGGTGGACTTCGAGTCCTTACTATCTGATATCCAATTTGCATCGCAGTATCCCTCTAATACTGCTGGATATCTTGTGTAATGTAATCCAAGATTCATTGTGTATTTCAAATACCTCATCACTCTGTTAAGAGCTTTCCAATGATCATCAGTTGGATTACTGGTAAACCTGCTCAACTTGTTTACTGAACAAGGTCTGGTCTTGTACAATTCGTTATGTACATCAGACTCCCGATCACCTGAGAGTATCTTAGCTGAGCTACCGGCTCCCCTCGATTTTTCCTTAAGTGCACACTTAAGTCGAGTGGGGTCATTACCGGTTTCACATCATCCATATTGAACCGTTTCAGAACTGATTCAATATAGTGAGTTTGTGACAGTACGAGTCCCTCAGTCACCCTAGAA
The DNA here is from genome assembly GCA_036186865.1 of Eustoma russellianum. Taxonomy (NCBI): domain Eukaryota; kingdom Viridiplantae; phylum Streptophyta; class Magnoliopsida; order Gentianales; family Gentianaceae; genus Eustoma; species Eustoma russellianum. The sequence continues at coordinate 7,075,926 of AP025056.1, forward strand.
ATCTTAATTCCTAGAATGACATTGGCAACTCCCATGTCCTTCATATTAAAGTTTCGTGTTAACATCTTCTTTGTACTTAAGATGATGTCACGAGTACTGCCCATGATAAGCATGTCGTCTACATAGAGACATACTATCACATATGCACTCTGTGTGCTCTTAATGTACACACATTTGTCGCATTCATTGATCTTGAAGTCATTTGACATCATTACCTGATCAAACTTTAAATGCCATTGTTTGGGTGCTTGTTTAAGTCCATACAAAGACTTAACAAGTCTACATACTTTCCTTTCTTGTCCTGGAACGACAAACCCCTTGGGTTGTTCCATATAAATTTCTTCCTCTAACTCACCATTCAGAAAGACAGTCTTTACATCCATTTGATGGATTTCCAAATCATAGACTGCAGCAATGGCTACTAGCATCCTTATAGAAGTGATCCTAGTCACTGGTGAGTAGGTGTCAAAGAAGTCAAAGCCTTCTTTCTGTCTATAGCCCTTGGCTACTAACCTGGCTTTATACTTCCCAATAGACCCATCCTCTTTCAGTTTCTTCTTACAACCAAGTGGTTTACTTCCAGGTGGAAGGTCAACCAACTCCCAAGTGTGATTTTGAAGAATTTTAGTCTATCTCACTGTTAATTGCCTCTTTCCATAATGGAGCTTCTGGAGTTGACATAGCCTTGGAAAAATTCCTTGGCTCATTTTCTACCATATAGGTTAGAAAATCTGGTCCAAACGAAGTTGGCAATCTGGCTCGTTTGCTTTGACGAGGTTCCTCAATTTCTTGAGTCGTCTCACGCACTCGCTTACTTGAGCTAGTTTCTTCACTGTCTTTGTCTTTCTTTGGAAAGACATTTTCAAATAACACTGCATTCCTTGATTCCATGACAACGTTTTCATGTATCTCAAGAATGTCTGATTTGTGCACTAAGAAACGATATGCACTACTGTTCGTTGCATAACCAACGAATATGCAATCAATTGTTTTAGGCCCAACTTTCACCTGTCTTGGTCTAGGTACAGCAACTTTCGCCAGACACCCCCACACTTTCAAATATTTGTA
>AP025056.1:7077003-7199080 GCA_036186865.1 Eustoma russellianum
ATAACCAACGAATATGCAATCAATTGTTTTAGGCCCAACTTTCACCTGTCTTGGTCTAGGTACAGCAACTTTCGCCAGACACCCCCACACTTTCAAATATTTGTAGCTAGGCTTATAGCCCTTCCAAAGTTCATACGGGGTTTTATCCGTCTTCTTGGACGGAATCCTATTTAAAATGACGTTGGCTGAGAAAATTGCTTCCCCCCACAAGTTCTGAGATAAACCCGAACTTATCAACATAGCATTCATCATCTCTTTTAGAGTACGATTTTTGCGTTCAGCAATACCATTTGATTGAGGTGAATATGGCGCAGTCGTTTGATGAATAATGTCATGTTCTAAACAGAATTCATTAAACGGTGTATCATATTCACCACCTCTATCACTACGAATTGCTTTAATTCGTTTGCTAAGTTGATTCTCAACTTCATTTTTATAATCCTTGAAATCATCAAGGGCCTCGTCTTTGCTACTTAGCAAATATACATAACAGTATCGTGTGCAATCGTCGATAAAAGTTACAAAATACTTTTTACCACCTCTTGTTTGCACAAATTTTAAATCACACAAATCTGTGTGAATTAAATCCAACGATTCAGTGTTTCGTTCCGTTGAAGGAAATGGCGCTTTTGTTAATTTCGCTTCAACACATATTTGACATTTTTCTTTATTACTAAAGTCCAGTTTGGGTAGCAAGTCAAGATTAATCATTCGTTGTATTAACTTATAATTTACATGTCACAAACGAAAATGCCATAAACAGGAAGACTCAAGCATGTAAGCAGAAGAGGAAACAATTTTATTAGCCTCAGAGGGCGCAACATTTTTGGGTACAATTGTCATAACATTCAATTTGAACATGTTATCTGAAAAATACCCTTTCCCCAAATACACCCCATTCTTAGAAAGTGTAAATTTGTTTGCCTCAAAAACAAGCTTGAACCCATGCGTGACTAGCAGCGCGCCAGAAACCAGATTCTTCCTTATGTCAGGAACATGCAGCACATTCTGCAGAGTCAACTTCCTTCCTGAGGTCAGTTTCAGGATTACCTTGCCCGATCCTTCGATCTTCGAGCTGTTGGAGTTTCCCATAAACAATTGCTCATTGTTTGTTGTGGGCACGTACTCTCTGAACATTGCCCTATTCGCACACACATGTCGAGTGGCTCCTGTGTCCACCCACCATTCCCGTGGGTTTCCCACTGCGTTGCACTCGGTCACCACTACGCAAAGGTTCAAGTCATCCATTGCGTCGACCAGATTTGCTTTCGCTTTATTCTGATTCTGATTCTTTTTGGGCTTCCTGCATTCACTGCTTCGATGCCCTGGTTTACCACAATTATAACACTTACCTGTGAACTTCTTTGCAATTTCCTTGCCCTTGGTGTTCACACTCAAAGTGTTATGTTTCTTCTTGTTCTTTGCCTCAGCAACATGAGCCTTGGCTTGACCAGAAGATATGGACGGCTTTCTTTCGGAGCGACGGTTGTCCTCCTCAATACGAAGACGGACTATCAAATCCTCCATCTTCATCTCCTTTCGCTTGTGTTTGAGATAGCTCTTGAATTCCCTCCACGAAGGAGGCAGCTTCTCAATCACAGCCGCAACTAGGAAAGATTCACTGAGCGTCATGCCCTCCTCTTCCATTTCAGAAACCAACATTTGTATTTCTTCCACCTGCGAAATTACAGTTTTGGAATCTAACATTTTATAGTCGAGAAATTTCTCAACTATCAACTTTTTAGTACCCGCATCTTCTGTGCGATACTTTTTATCTAAAGCCAACCACAAAACTTTTGCAGTTTTAAATGTACAAAACACGCCATAGAGAGTATTATCTAGGCAACCCAGAATCAAATTCAAACAACAAAAATTTGTATACGCCCAGGCCTCAGCACCCAAGGCGTTCTGCATATTCTGTTGTTGATCCTCCACAGGCTCAACCACGGGTGGATCCTCGCTAAGCATTCTGGCCAACCCCAATGCAGTGAGATAGAACAGCATCTTCTGCTGCCACCTCTTGAAGAAGTTCCGGCAAACTTCTCCGGCTTCTCCACCTGAGCAGCAGTGGCAGCCGGATTCATTTGAGGCCCTCTAGTTGGTGCCAACGGAACCGTATTGATCTGCGGTCCGGCAGCAACATTGTTAGCCCCTTCAGGTGCAGACACGGAGTGAGTACCATTGAAGCCTTGAACAGAGTTAGAGCTCTCGTGTTCCATTCCTGTTCAATTCGATCAAAACGTAAAGATCAGAACAGACCCATGTCCAAGAATGAGTAGAAGAAGACTGCAAATCAGTACGAAACTGCCTTTGCACAATAAACAAAACAGTACAGGAAGTAATTGAAAAATACGTCTTAAGATTGTTGGAGACAATCACTCCTGCACTAAGACGCAGTCGTTTAGTGTGTGCGTATGGAATGATAAAATAAATCAAACCCGGGGCGAGTCGAGGACTCTGTCCTTAAGACGTATTGCTCCGGTATACTGTGCCCAACCGGTGTGAGCAATCGTCTCCCAGGATACAACGGGTACCTGTTCAGTTGAGCGGCACTGCTGAACTAGAACTTCTTCGAACCTTCGAATGTCCTGACTTCTCCCGGACGTAATGCAAGCTTCGAGTGCTTATGAATGCAAAAATGCTTTGAGATGCTTAGAGCTTGGTGTCTAATGAATGAACCCTTAGCCCGTCTTATATAGGGGAGTCGGTTGGAGAACAAGGTACCGTGACCGTTGGATCAAAACCGAAGTTTGATTTAGGCCGTTAGATTAAAACCTCATATCTGGATTAGGATGGTTTAATCTCAGCCTTTAGATTAAAGATTGATCCGCAGGTTTAAACCTGGACCATTAGATGGAAACCACATTCGGTTAAGCGGTTAAGACAGTTTAAATCTCGGCCGTTAGATCAAAGATGTCTTCCCTGCCACCGTTAGATCACAACAGATTGATCTTATTTTAAACCGGAGGATAGTGTTAGTTTCACGTTTGAAACCTAACTGTTTAAACAGAACGATTCTGCCCGCTGTCAGACTTCGATCGATCACATCGATCGATCGAAGTGACATCGATCGATCGATGTGATCGATCGATGTCTGACAGAGCACTTCAATCGATCACTTTGATCGATCTAAGTGACATCGATCGATCGAAGTGATCGATCGATGTCCTCTGATCGTCTTTGATCGATCTATCAATCGATCGAAGCTTCCTGATCAACTTCGAACGATGACATCGATCGATCGAAGTGACATCGATCGATCGATGTCATCGATCGATGTCCGTCAGAAGCTTTTACACCACATGGACACATCCAACGTGATATTCCTCCATAAGGATGACACGTAATCCATCCCCAACGTTTTCCATCTACTTTGAGCATTAATTTCACATTCACACAATACCACAATTGAGTGATTCCACATCCTAAAATTAACTACTCGTTACGTATATAATTAAGGATTCATTAGTTTTCCGATCTCATTATCGGAAACTCATTAAGCTCAAAGTACGTTGCTCAACCAAGTTTAGCAACACTCATTAATGGGCCAAAGCCCAATCTTTAAATCTCCAACGATGGGCCAAAGCCCAAACCTTAAACTCTCCAACAGTTAACCAACCCATAGAAAATATAATATTATAGGTGGATCCATACTGTATACATAAAAGTAAGAGGATTGCTTGGGGAAAATCTACATTGGACAGTCTTTACTTGATAGTGAATAAAGTGAGAATATTGCTTCATGAGCCAAACTTTGAACAAAAGACTAGATATTTAGATTTATATTTTATCACTCTAAATTAGAAAATCAAAAATCAAATTAATAGTTTAGATTCTTCAAAATTTTCAACATATACAACAACATTATCACACTCTTAGAGGCTCGCATATGACGAAGTATTAAGAGATCGAATGTACGCAACCATGCTCGTGTGTTAGAAACTCACTACCGTTATTTCCCGATGACTCAAAATGAAAATTGCGTCAAGTTGTGTAGATCAACAGCTACTTCACAATATAAGAAGCGTCAATTTAATGAATCATTTTACTTTATTCCATCATACTTCAAAGCCAATGAAGAATGTATCTTTGACTCCGTTAAAAATGGAAGAAAATTTTCAACACATAATGGAAAATTATTGTTATCAACATAGACAATCCATTTAAGATATTCATTATCTAAATTATAACGCAGAAGGCAAATGCAAAGGTTATACGTCCTTTTTATATCTCATGATTACGCAAAGAAGGTTTGTTGAAATAAATTAACTCTAAAATCCAAGCGTACTCCATGCTTCCAACAAGCATAGGTTTTCAGCCAGTTGAGCTAATTTACATGACAAATCAGGTGTGGACTTTATGCTCTGGCAATTAAAACAAAAATATTTAAGAACGCTGTAGGTTAACTGGTAACTTCACCTAAAGAGCAAATTCGCACTGCATTTTGTGCTCACTCATCTACAGTGCTCGATTTGTGTAGTTTCCTTTTGAGACGTGAGGTCACTTGTTGTTTGAGTGTTCATTAACAAGACAAGTTTCAAACCAAATTCTAAACTAGCTATGCATTCCAAGAAAATTTCTCTCTCACTGCTCTTTTACTGTGGGCATTGAAGCATGTAAGGAAGAGATGTGACAGGGCCAAGTTCATTAAGACTGCTTTTGGTGCTACCACTTATTGCTTATGGCAAGCCAGAAACCTTGGGATTTTTGAAAATCAAGTTCATATTGTCCGAGATGTAATCCATAGAGTTACTAATGTGTATAGGATAATACACGTAAATGACAATTAGAGTAGGTTTTTGAGGATTGTATTTGTATGATCTATATCTTGGATATGTCCAATGAAATTGTAAATGTAATGATCCTATTTTTTTTTTAATGGGTTGCCCCGAGGTATCCTCCCAGCCGAAAGCCAGAAGACTAATCCTCCGTCCCTGCGGTCAGCACACGAAGTGGTAGGGGACTGGCCAAATGATTTGCTCTATTCACATGAGCGGGGATCGAACCCCCAACCACATGCTTAAAGCACATGTAATGATCCTATTTTTGATCATTGGTTAAATGAAATATTTATATTTTAACCAAAAAAAATCGCCCAGTTTGATCCTTGGTTAAATGAAATATTTACATTTTAACGGAAAAAAAACGCCCAGTTACAAAGAATGACATATTTGTAGACCATAATATAAAACCAAACATCCGAAAACCAACAACAGCTATTGCAAATACCACTGCTCGCCATTAGAACATTAGAAGACATCAGGTTTTCTGCTTCAAAGGCAAAAAGGGGCAAATTTCTAGCAAACTTCTTTCTCAAACAGTTGACTAAAACTTACCATCTTCACTGTTAGAAAGATGCTTTTATTGAATTTTTAGATCAAGCGTTTGGTTGTTATTAGCATGAACTTTTTGGAGAAACAAAAACTCGGTTTTAGTCTTTAAATAAGAAGATCAAATTGGAAGCAAGGCAAAAATTGGGAGGGGCGTATGCAGTCCCAGGTACTGCAGACGAGAAAATCTTCCCCTTCAGCCACTGATACAGAGCTCAAGTACTTTTCTTCACCTCAGCAGACTTGATAATGTCGATGAACTCCGACTACACATAGGAGAGATTATAGTAAGAGGACATAAAAACATTTTTTTTCCGCTTTGGTTTTCTCAAAATATCTTCCACGGAATACTAAAACAATAAAATATTATTTCTTCAGCATGAGATAGACTAGATATGAGATAATGATGAGATCAGATTTCTATGAACTTTATGAACTGAAGATGCTTTAGAACGGTTCTGAAATTCGGCTACACATAGGAGAGATTATAGTAAGAGGACTTTCCGCTTTGGTTTTCTCAAAATATCTTCCACAGAATACTAAAACAATAAAATATTATTTCTTTAGTATGAGATAGAATAGATATGAGATAATGATGAGATCAGATTTCTATGAACTTTATGAACTGAAGATACTTTAGAACAGTTCTGAAATTATGAGATTTTTTATGACTTTTTCTATGATTTTCTCGATCCTAAAATCTCTAATTTCTTGATGATTTTTTTAGTACCTAGCACGGTTGTAAATACGCATATGTCATGCGCAATTTTTATCACAAAAATACCTTGAGCGAAGCTCCACCAACAAGAAATCCATCAACATCAGGTTGGCCGGCTAATTCCTTGCAGTTGCCACCATTCACAGAACCTGCAAACACCAGAGTTGACCATAAAGATCCACAAAAAAAAGGGGGGAAAAGAAAAAGAAAGAACGGAGATGGAGATATTCCTTTGGGTGAAGGAGTACTAATCCATAAAGCAAAAGCCTTATTATATATAATGTATAAATCCACGTTGGATACTCGTAAACCTTGAAGGTTCAAAGTTAATTTTGTACGACCCTTTTTAACAAAATATAAGGTCGAAATACAGGAGATGTACAAAGGCAATCATGTAGCGAAATTCTCCTGATATTTAGCATATATCCCAACGCATCATAAATCCTGAAAGTTGATTGTGGATTATGCACATCTATCCGACGCCTGATAATCATTGACAAGGCTTTGTATTAACATCATTTTCTAGAATGACATGAAATAAGCTTATCCCAGAAAAGAAACTAAAGGAGTTATAAAGTAATTTCAACTCTAGGAGTCACACATTCATGACGACAAATTTCTTAAGATGGAATAGCACATGTCAAATTGTTGGTGAATTTCTTTCATTTCTTGGATGGTTGCAACAGACCATTCACGCATCCAGTCGATCCATAAAGCCAGAAATGTGATAATTGCAGACTAGCGAAGGTGATAAACAATTCTGACTCTATCAGCACAAAGTTCTGGCCAACTACCATCATCATTGACATTCAAATGCATATTAAGACTTATCACACTTAAAAACATTTAAAAAATCAGTGATGAAGAATACTAGGCAAACAACAATCGAGCAAATAATTGAAGTATAATGACAAATCAATTTAGCTATATACTATTCTGAAGGAAAGATCACATCTTTCTGCACTGTGCAAATATGAAACTATCAGTAGACAGCCAAAACCTTGGCCATGCAGGTTAGACACAACAGTACTAACAGCCAGAGACATTTAACTTGAGCATCTGATGGAAAAGGAAACTACCTCCATAGATAATCCTAGTTGAGGCAGCAACTTCGGGGCTTGTACTTGAGTTAAGCCATTTCCTTAGTTCAAAATGTACCTGCAACATACAGGAAAATAAGCACACCATGTGAAAGTTCTATGAAAGAGTGGAACTAGAAGATGCCTACGGAGCCAATAATAAAACTGCACTTAGCATAAGGATCAGACAGCAGAAGAAGACCAGGCTAACTCAACATAATTGGGATGACTGTGTTGAAAACAGATTGATTCCAATGAACACCAGTAACTAAAGCTTAAACAGGAAATAACATTTTATATACACTGCACATTGTATAAATACAGTGTAAATACAATATAAATACACACGGTGTAGAGCTTAAATACAGTATAAATACATACAGTAAATATACACATACTTGTACAAATACAGTATGCACATGCTAGTAATATATAAATGTAACTTAATATATTAGAGTCTTAATTTAGACAAGCGTATAGTGTAGGGAAAAAAATAGCCGTTGTTGGCCACTTGGAATATAGCAGTTGGACATTTAGGCGTTAGAGGCTTAAGCCCCTTTAGCCTATTTAAAGGCTCATCCTTTGTAATCTAGAGTTAAGTTGAATAACACATTCACTTTCTTCGTTTCTACACACATATGAGTATCTTAACGTACGGGAAATATCTAAAAAAAAGAAACCTCCATCTCAGCCAAAATTGAACATATGTTCTCATGTTCCAAGTGTACTTAGTCTTTTCTCAGGATATCAAAATTTTGCCATCACCCTTCCTACTGAGTCTCCAAACTTGAAACAGTGTCCCGCGCTAAATTTTTCATTGCTTACTTTTGACAAATTGATTATAGTGCTCAGCAACAAACTTAGATTCATCGTATTGTGACAATGACAAATAAGCTGATATTGAACTATCGGAAAAAATAAAGATAGATAACCATCTGTAAAAAATAACTCACTTCCTGTGCTTGAGCAGGACTTGCAACCTTTCCAGTTCCAATAGCCCATACAGGCTCATAAGCTATAACAACATCACTCCAGTCTGATATTCGGTCTGCAAAAGCAAAAGAAAAGAAAAGAAAAATAAGCGCCAGGATAGGACGAGTCAAAACTCTCTGAAGAATGGATCAGAGCAACAAAAAAAAAAGGTAGAAAAACGAGCTTGGAATCATGTGCAGATTTGAGTGCAACAGACCCAAGCTTTGCATACTGAGACAATCTACCAAAAATCTAAGACACTTATGAAACACGATTTTGCAGAACAATTCACAGTAAGTTCTCCAAAACAGGCTGCTGCTTTAAACAAATGAGTTGTCAAACTCGTATAAAACAAGAAAAGTCTAAGACGCAAATACGTCCAGATACACTGAAAGAAGCTAGAACAAAGCAGGCTGAGAAGTTAATTTGAAGTGAAATGTTATCTAAACAATGACTAACTATTTGAATAACAATTCAGATAATGTGCACCAGCTGTTGCCTTAATTACTGAAGTGGATTTGAATAATAGCTACTCAAGCAATTAGTCAATGTTTGAATTAAACATCAGATGATATATACCAGCAATTGCCTTAGTCTGTGCTGCAACGACATCCATAGTAGAACCTGATTCTCTCTGCTCAAGGGTCTCTCCGACACAGGCAATAACCTTCAGACCTTGGGCTAGAGCATATGCAACTTTGTCACCAACAAACTGGAAATTGCGCTTATAAGTCAATCACTAGATATTTGGACAAAAGAAGCACATATGCTGTTGCAACAGCCAGGAAATTACCTCATTAGATTCACCCAACAGGGCTCGCCTCTCAGAGTGCCCAATGATGACCCATGGAATACCCAAATTGACCAGCATCTCGGCACTGAAAAAGAATCATTCTCTTGGACGTCTTATACTACAACTCTTCGTGCCACAGAAGTTCATACTTTTATCACTCAATGGAAAGAATCTACTGTTGTGTAGAAGTATATTGTAACTCACCTAACCTCCCCTGTGAATGCACCGCCTTTCTTGACCAACAGTTTTGCGCTGCAACATGGAACTCTGGTTTCAAGGAAGTCTTTACCAAAGGAAGAAAGACAAATGGAGGGCTCACAACCACCTCTGCAAGAAGGGAAACAAAAAGATACCAATTTATTCATTCTAGAAACACAAAAACATTGCCAGTGCAGACACTTTTCCAAGATTTCCTTCATCCAGAACTGATATAGCCACCTACTGCTTAACAAGTCTTCAACTCTGACCCATAGAGGTATCTCGCGAAAATTAGAGTACTTCAAAAGAAATTATAGATTAAAAACATATGCAACGACAGTTTAATGTTAAAGTAGTCTGTTTAGGATTACTAAGGTATACATATGCCATATAAGTTAACTAGAAAGGCAAGATCAAATTAATGTGAATTACACAATAAAATTCCCAAGGGATAGACAACACAAATTGACAGAACAGCATAGAAAGACCAATACAAGAATCCAGACTAACATGAGAGCAGGTAGATATGAAGTTACTTTAGTATATCAACAAGTAAACAAATTTTATGCAACGGGTGTACTTTACATGGTTCAAAGACTAAAGTACTCTTACTTTACAGCACTTTTCAATATCCCAAACAAAAAGGCATGGTAGGCAGAAACAAAAGCAACTCTCATTGTCACTAGTTCTCTGATCCCAGGGCGACAGACTGGCAAGTTAGGATATTGCTAATCAATCAAAAACTCCAATTCTCCAAATTAGTAAAAATAAGATTAACGAAACATAAGTCCCTTACCAACAACCTCCTGGGATGGAACGTCAGCAGAATTGAGGGTTGACACGATCTTCTTCACCTCTTCAGTGGTTCCATTCTGAAGAAAAAAAAAAATAAAAACAAAATAGATATTAGGACAGCGCATTCATCAAATAATTCACAATACTAGAGGAGATTGCTTGTCAGTTTCCAGTTCTCGCTTTCCCCCAAAAAAAAAAGTCAAACTAGATGCAAAACTAGAGATAAAACCTAATTATCTTCCTTCCACTAACTTTGACGAAGTAAATGCTACTGTATATAGATAATATCAACTTTAAGATCCAGCACTGCGGATGGTTTTAAACCTCATTGGGAAGACTGATTCTGGCTAAAGTTTTCGACGAATCGATCAATGAGGTCAAGAAAAACACTAATTACAACCAAAAGAACTACAAAACGGAGGTAATAACAGATGAAAGATAAACACACGCATTTCCAGTTGCCGCCGACGAAAAATTTCCTAGCCATGGGAATTACAGGAGAGAAAGCTTCCGCTAGATTGCGCAAGAAGAAATAAATCTAGACCAGATACACTTTACCAACTGTAGTTCCTGGTTCATAGAAATGCCGTTGGAGAATGGTGATTTATAACTTTATATTACCGCAAATTGTTCTAATGTTTTAATCGATTTTAAATTTCTATTTCCAATTGGAATATGATGTAATATAGTAAATTGATTGTGAAGTATCAGTTGATCGACATAGCTTGACGTATTATTATGGATCATCGGAAAATAACCTCTGTATGTTTCTAACATATGGGTATGGTTCCATACATCAGACCCCTCATACTCCGCCATAGACGGAAGACTCTAAGGCAATAGGTAATATTGTTGTTGTTTTAATCGATTATAAAAGAATGTCCTATTGACAATGATCTATTTAAAAGAATAATTGAAACATAAGTATCGAATTGCTTAATATCATTATGAAATGAATTTGGTAGATTTTACTATGTACAATTGAAATGAATTTGGTATATTTTACTATGTACAATTGAAAGTTTAAATTGAGTGTGTATTGTATCAACTAGCAAGTTTGATGTTTTATGATCGTGAAGTCACAACCTATTATACAAAAATGTAGAATAAGGCATGAAAAACAGAAGTATAATACAGTGTAAATGCTCTTTTAAATTCAAAAGTTACAACATAGCTGATAGTCAAGTTGTTCAATTGTTTTATATAACCCTTTATTTGTGAAAGCATAACTTTTGCAAAAACCGACAAGGTAATGTTTTAGCTAGGCCAAAAATTTCATGGGCCATAACCTTTTAAGCTTTTTAAGCTTGTTATGGAGGAATATTTTGCCCATTATCTATTAACAGTAACATTTTGATCATTCCAAACAAGTGCTTGGAGGGTAGTATTGTCTCTTCACTCAAATTAAAGGGACATATGCGTCATTTGACCCAAAACTTAGCTACCCGTATGGTCTTCCCGCGTTAAACTTCGCAAACCAATCAGATTAGGGGGGAAAAAACCCCAAATCCTCCATGGCTCCATCTAGGATTTGTGGCGTCATGAAGCGGACATCACATCAGGGATTTTTGGAGAGTCGATTTCATGATCGTGATGCTCCTGCACCAGCACTTCACAGATCCGTTCATAACCAGCTGTGAAAAAGAGCACAGAGCTTTCCCCTGTCTTTGTTTCCATCAGAAATTTTGTGAGTCGGGGTCCGCTGTTGCTTCAGCATCTTCGAATTTCTCCTTCTATTTGTTCAATGCGTCAACAAGTTCTCCAGCTTCCCTTTCTTTTTTAGCTTTCATGTGTCTGCAAAGGAGCCCTTCACTAGAGCTGGAGCCGTTTAGGTAGAGGCGAGAGTGGGGTGGGGTGGGGTGGGGTAGGGTAGTAATTACTAGTCCTTCAACCACCAGTTAAAAGAGAAAAACTACCATCGGAAGGACGGTAATATCCTCCTACTTTGGGCTGTTTAACAGATCGAGCGGCTTGAGTTTGGCTCATATTTGGTTTGATGAGTTTTGCTCATATTTGGTTTAAGTTCGTTTACTAATTCTAATTAAACGAGCCAAATTGAAATACCTAATTTATTCAAAAAGTGAAATGACTTTATGAAGTATAATATTATCGAGTTAAATTAAAACAAATGTTTAAACTCGGTATTTTAAACGAGCTAATCAAACTAATTCCATAAGTAAATAGCTTTTGCACTCGAGGAAGAAATCTTGCATAAATTTTTAGTGAATTGTAAGAAAGAAAGCAAAAATATACATATTGTGCATGAGTGTGTATACATACACACGTATACATACATACATATATAACAAATGCAGAAAATAGCAGTCAACAATCGAAATTTCTACCTTATATGAAATGCAAAATTGCAAATAGTCATGTTCACCAATCATTTCCTTGTACCTCTCAAGGTCATCAACCCAACACAAATAATAACAAATGCAGAAAATAGAGCTAAATGAAATTTTTGCAAGCAGCACTGCTAAAACCTTCCCCCTGTCCATCTTTTCAAGCTTAGAAACATTTTCTGTGGACAATAGATGGACCAGATTCATCATACTCAGCTTTTGCAATCCACATCTGCCAAATAAAGAACAATCGTTAGTTCAGATCAAACTCGAGGATTACTAGCAAAACAAAAAACTTCAGTGGTCCAGTATAGGTAGACAGACCTGCTGGAAGGTGCTTAGGGATGCCAAGATGGAACCTCCAATCCAGACACTGTATTTTCTTTCAGGTGGTGCAACCACCTTGATTTTCATGCTGCTTGGAGCCAATGCGGTTATCTCCTTGCTCATTCTGTCTGCTATGCCCGGGAACATTGTAGATCCACCACTCAGCACAATGTTGCCGTAGAGGTCCTTTCTGATGTCCACATCACACTTCATAATGGAGTTGTAAGTAGTCTCATGGATACCAGCAGCTTCCATTCCAATCATTGAAGGCTGGAAGAGGACTTCAGGGCAACGGAAACGCTCATTCCCAATGGTTATGACCTGTCCATCTGGCAGCTCATAGCTCTTCTCCACAGCAGAGCTGGTCTTTGAGGTTTCCAGCTCCTGCTCGTAATCAAGAGCTATGTATGCCAATTTTTCTTTCACATCCCTCACGATTTCTCGCTCTGCTGTGGTAGTAAAAGAGTAACCACGCTCGGTAAGAATCTTCATTAAATGGTCAGTAAGATCACGACCAGCCAAATCAAGACGAAGGATGGCATGCGGCAAGGCATATCCTTCATAGATCGGCACGGTGTGGCTGACACCATCACCAGAGTCCAGCACAATACCTACAAAAGTACACCACATTAGAGCATTTATCATTACTTTTATTACTTTCTACAAGATTAACAATGAATCTCCAACACATCTTCTCAGGGATTTTCAAGGCAGCAGGCTATTCAAAAGAAAACTCCACCTTGGTTCCAACTAAGTTCTTCCTACAATGCTCCAACTTGCTCAATTGGCACACTACAACTTTGTACAGCACAGTTCAAAAGATAATCTAAGTCAGCTAAGGTCAAAACAAGAATGACCCTTGAAGGTAAGCTTTCTATTACGAAAAACTATCAATTTCCAAAGAGACTTGAAATCATCTCTGCCAGATGTATGGAGTCAAAGTGGGTTCCATGTTTTTACCATGGGAAGGGGGTGTCCAATAGAGAGAAAGGAATCATAAAAACTGCCGAGAGAAGGAAGGCTCACCAGTTGTACGACCGCTAGCATACAAGGAAAGCACAGCCTGAATAGCAACATACATAGCAGGTGCGTTGAATGTCTCAAACATTATTTGAGTCATCTTTTCACGATTAGCTTTTGGGTTGAGGGGCGCTTCAGTTAAAAGGATGGGATGCTCCTCAGGGGCCACACGGAGCTCGTTATAGAATGTATGATGCCAAATCTTCTCCATGTCATCCCAGTTGCTAACAATACCATGCTCGATAGGGTATTTAAGAGTTAAGATACCTCTCTTTGATTGAGCCTCGTCACCAACGTAAGCATCCTTTTGTCCCATCCCAACCATCACTCCTGTGTGACGAGGCCGGCCAACAATGCTGGGGAATACAGCTCGTGGAGCATCATCTCCAGCAAATCCAGCCTAAAAAATGGGAAAGTAAGAGAAATTACTTAAAATATAAACTATCAAACTGGTGAAACAGCACAATGTCAAAAGACCAACTGCAGGATTGATTTTTCAGAAAAAAAATCTAGCAAATAAGCATACCTTGACCATTCCTGTCCCATTGTCACAGACAAGTGGTTGAATCTCCTCTGAGTCTGCCATTTGAAGCTAAGTCCTGACGAGCATCAGCCTCTCGATAAAACAAGAGGGAAATTCACAGATATCCTTTTCCGAATTATCCGTATGATCTTTTTTGCAATCATGTGCTCACAGATAATGACATAAAAGAACAAGACAAAGTATCGTGTTTGCTCGGATCTGATTTATTTTGACCGATGAGAACCACACTAATCCCCTTTTTGTTTTGTTTTGGGGGGAAGTAAATTTCTTAAAAACCAATTTGCTGCACCAGCTTGTGGACTCGTGATCAGTCATCCGAAATACATCATGCAGCAAACTAGCTATACTAACATGATGAACTTTGTAATAGTCTAAGGTTGAAATTTCATACATGTTCAAAAGAACATTCAATTTCCTAAAAACTGGTCCACAGAAACGCAAAATTGTAGAGATGTGCAATGATCTAAGAAGGAGATACACCCACGACTCTGTCGGTCTAGAAAAGCAACTTTACTAAAAGCAGCAGATTGATTATTGTTACGCTAAGCCTAGAGTACGTTGAGCATATCCCCTTAAGCACGTAGGTTGTATTGCATAGCATCAAACCTAAACAAGGTTAATTAGATGTTAAAACAATTAGACAACGCCTAAGGATTTCCAGACAAGAAACCAGATCAAGATGACAAAAATTTAAGAGGGAAGATAATCTCAAACCTGCTCCTCTTTTAAACTAAAAATATAACTGCAATATCAGAATAGCCATCCCAGAGAACTACAAGTGTAACTTGTCAGGTATATGCCGGTTTTTCCTAAAGTTCCTTCAATTAAACATATCATGAACGTGCATCCTATAACATCATTGAACAATCAATGCATTGATCTAATCAGCATAAAGACAACAAAAAAGTGTAATAACAAAATCATTAGATTTCAATTTCATCATTCTGTCTAGAAATTGGTGTTTACATTATATTTGGCCAAGAGGATTACAAAATCATCCAAGAAATAATTATTCCGTAACAGAAAACCAAACCACAAGCAAAATTATAACAAAACAGAAATTTCATTTAAGAAGAAATCAGATATACATTACCAATACTCGATTCTTGTTCATCCTATAAACGCCAGATAAAAACAAATCCATGTAAAACGATACAATTCTATGCTTAACATGAGAAACAAACAATTACAACATTAAATTAAAAAGAATCAGAAGACAAAACTAATAAAACCCGATCCAGTATCTCCACTGATTAAAATACAAAAAACTAAAAGAAAGATAAATGCAGGCGGGAAAAAGAGAGAGTACCTTCGGGAACAGTGAGAAAGGAGAATCGGAGAATACAGAGAGAGAAAGAGAGAAGCAAGAACGAATTTTTACCGAAGAGAGCAGAGATAAGGACTTGGGGTGGGGGGAAAGCGTAGGGCAAAGCGAGGGTGGGGGGAAATGGGAGGGTCTGCTTGTTTAGCTCTTTTCTGATTTCTCTCTCTCTCTCTCCAAGGTCTGAACGGCTGGAAAATTGAAGAGGTTATAATGGGGAAGGAGGATTAATCCTGGCCGTTGGATTTGACGTTCTTTCAAAGACACCCTGGATTACTGTACGGCCAAACATTCACACGAAGCGGGCCCCACTTTCATCCTTTCATTCTTCGTGGTCACTGCTCCTACTTTTGCCGCCTTTCCTCTTTTTTTTTTTTTTCCTTTTTCCATTTTCCAAAATTTCACCTGGCTTCGTAGTTCAAACTTTGTCAATGTTTTTGGTTTTTTTTCCCGAAAGAACCTTTAATTTTTTTCCTTGGAATATATTATGTATTGTTATAATATTTAAATTGGTTTGACTCTAAACTATGGTAAATGGATGAGAAAATGAAATCAAGATTCCATTTCCATGTAGAGAACAGTAAGAAAAAGCTAGTTGCTTTTTTATTATCAACCGACAACCATAAACATAAAGAGATAGGATTCTCAATCTATGGTTTGAATGAGAAATCCGATACAACTAGACTTATTTAAATTTATAGAAAACAATACTAATAAGTTAAGGTAGGTGAATAAATTTGTACTTGACTTGGTTTAAGCTGTTTTTTACGTTGTAAACTATTGATGTAGAGATACAATGATATGTAATTACTTCCATTCAAGAGGGTGATTTTTCTCTTATTATTTTCACTCTCTATTGGATTCCTTATAATCAATGGACGATTATTTCTCCTTATGTAGAGATACAATGATATGCAATTACTTCCATTCAAGGGGATGATATTTCTCATACGATTTTCACTCTTTATTGAATTTCTTATAATCAATGGAAAATTATTTCTCAATTCTGAAAATATTGTATTAATTTGACTCGATTATAATCTAAAAAATCAAACTATTTTGGTCATTAATCATATTATATCTTTTGTTGGTTTATTAGAGTAAAGTAAAAAAAATCATATAACTAACAATTGAAAGAGTAGTACGAGAACTTTAATTACTTATGTATTTTATTTTTAGAACTTTAGCTGATAATATTTTTAGAACAAATAAAAATATAACTAAGACAATATTTTTGAATAAGGAATTACAAGACAAGATAAAAGTGTAAAACCAATTAGTGAATGTTGAGATAAAAAAAAAGTATGGATTTTATATCTTCCAAAACAAAATAACAGCAATCCCGTGAAATAACTGCCAACTAAAGGAATTGATTAAACATGTTTCCGGTAATGTTTTCCGTTTACAAATAATGTCTTTTTTCTTTTTAGTTTGTCCCAAAATCTTATACGCTTTATATAATTAATGTCTTAACTCATGTGTAGTTCTAATATTTTCTTGTAAACAACCAACAAACACACTTAATGATAAGCCAATAACGCATTAAAAGGTGTATATACCATGAAAAAATTTGGAAATAAATCCCAAAATATTATTAGCATACGAGGGTTCTGTCTCTATCACTTCCTAATAGTGATAAGTGCTTCTCTCTATCAACTCTCAAGAACAAATGATAGTATCAACTTCCATAAAAAAATGATAGTGATAAGTGCTTCTGCCTCTATCACCTCCCATGAACAAATGATAGTGATCAGTGCTTTGCTAAAGAATTGAAGTATTAGGAAGCTTCATCTGCAGTTATGATGTTTATACATGTTCCCAACCACACTGATTAACTTTGTGGATTTACAACTGGGACAAAAAAGATTTTTGATGGGTTTACAGTTGTCAATCTCTACCTTTTTTTTGTTAAAATGTAAAAATTTCATTTAACCAATAGTCAAAAAGGACCAAATCATTTACAAAATTCATTGGGCATACCTAGGATGCAAGGCAAACAGATACTAGCAAAAGACTATACACAATTTACTTGCAGAGTCCAATACACATGCGTTGCAACTCTATGCGCCACATCCCGAGCATGGGGTGTATGGTGCTCAAAAATCTTCAAATTCCTAGATTGCCAAATAAAATAAATAGTAGCCGCAATGGAAGCTTTGATATACTTAGATCTATTACTTTTTTTATTGATATTCCTCCTAGCCCATTTGAGAAGTGCACTTAGAGTGCGGAATCTGATAGTGATATTGAACCAATTAAGAATGATCTCCCAGACTTGCTTAGCAAAATCGCATTCTGGCTGGATACAGCAAATCGGACAAAGGATGTCATTGACAAGGAAGTGTAAATTGTCTCTGATATACTTAGATCTACCTTTTTTGCTTGTAAGGTTTCCACGTCTCCATGATATAGTCCAGTTAGTACTCGGATTACTCCGAAAGGTCAAGAGTTCGATTCCAAAGGCACGTACAGTGTGGGTGTTTCTCTGCTGCTAGGCCGAAAATATGGTTTGCGGGGAACATCTTATGTGAGTCACTGCGTAAGATGTCACTCAATCTAAGAGAGCGCTGGGCTCCTGATTTGCATCCTCCACACATGCTTCTTGGAACTAGGACGTTAGAGGCACGGGATGAGGAATTTCATCTTTTGCTCTAATGTTCCCCCTTCTCATCTTGGGTCTGGATCCCCTAACCCCTTTTTCTCTCACCCCCTTGTGACCGCTCGACGCGTGGCAACAGGAGAATGGTAAGGCTGTGTGGGGATGACCTCATCCATCCTTACCACCCCCGGACTGCCACGTGGCGTGCGGTTTCTATTGTGACCGTCCCACATGGGGAGTCAGGAGATCCCATTCGTCTCATCTCCCCCACATACCTTGACTCTACTTGCATTTTTTACACCCTTTTTTCTTCTTTTTGTTATTGTTTTTTTTTTCCAATTTATGTTTTACACCTTCACACAGCTTCTGTAAGACTTGACAGCAGAGACTAAAATCTTGTAAATATACCATTTCGATGATGGATGAATTACTTTGACCATTAAATTAAGAAACCGATAATCAATTAAATACAATAACGAAGGTTAAGATCCAGAAGCATATAATCAAAGACTATAATAATTGCTTTTTTTGCATAACATGCAGATATCACTTACCACAAGTATGATGTACATCAGCCTTAGTACCAAATTTTCATAATAACTCTTTTCTCGATATATGCTACGTTGAACAGTGATTAAATTGATGTGATGTATAACCAGTCATGCATGAACTCGACCTTATTAACTCCTGACGCGTTTAAACTTGGATATGTGGATATTATATGTGAATGTCACATCATTTATGTAGCCTTTTTCTATAAAGAAAATTCAACAAATAAAAAAGGGTCACAATGCACTATGTTGCCGCGTTTACATAAAATTTAAAAAAGGGTCGAATCGTTTTGCAATCTGATATATATAGTCTTACCCTACACTTTTGTACAAGAGACTGTTTCTGTCGTTCGAACATGTGACCTCAGGATCACAAAACAACAACCTTATCGGATACTCCACGACTTCCCCTCTCAATAAATAAAAAACTATCTTAACTATAACTCGACTCACTCAAACTCCAGTTTGACGAACATGTCAAGTTCCATCTTTATGTAAGCACTCTGGCATTCGATTAGGTTATTCATGAACTTGTAATTACCGTGTATAGGAGTGGAGCAAAACTAGTTGATCCACCATCCAACTAAGATATAATCCTTCAGTTTCAAAAATATTGTCACAGTTGACTTTCCAACATATAGTAAATTATGGTATATCAAAAAATAAACTAATACAATATTTTTGGAACTTGATTTCCGTGGAAATCTGAAGTGTTACATTCATCTGTTGTATTGCCATCACTTCCATCATATGGACCAAATTAGGCGTAAATCTGAGTTTCAGTAATTGCACCTCTTAAGTATGCTTGTGCACAACCCGTGCCAATTCCAAGTACAGTGAACAGTAACTGAAGAAAAAATTACCTACAACAATTATAAAAAGAAAAAGAAAACTGCTTAATGTTCCAAATAGAATCTAAAATCCATTCAACCACGATATACCAGAGAGGCAAAGTGCAAAAGTATGATCTAACAACAGAGAGGTAGGTTGTTTTGCCGGAGTCGTCATCATCATCAATCATACTCAATATATCACAACGACATCAAAAGATATCGCTAGGGTATGGGGAGGGTAAGCGGCAGGCAAACAATACATTTATCACTGAGTTTGCTTCTAGTGAGACCCCGTCTCTATATATACCTGCATAAATGACACAATAATAAGGATATGATGTGCTAGTGTGTTAGTGAGGGAATTCAGGAAATACAAAAAGGAGACTGCCGATATTAAAATATTCATGAACATGTATATGTACATATAATGCAAAACAACGACAAAAACAAAAATAAACAAGTGCAAAATCAACCTA
Source organism: Eustoma russellianum (assembly GCA_036186865.1). Lineage (NCBI taxonomy): Eukaryota > Viridiplantae > Streptophyta > Magnoliopsida > Gentianales > Gentianaceae > Eustoma > Eustoma russellianum. Next base: position 7,096,905 of record AP025056.1, read on the forward strand.
AAGCGTAGATAGTATCTAAGCCTCTAAATATACTCTATGGTGTCCCTATATCCGGCCTATACCTCGTTAACCTTGATCCTCTGATTCATTTGCTTTATAAGCACTATTTCAGGTGCATCAAATTTTGCAGCGCAATAAAATCCTGTCTTATGATGCAATATGAAGTAGCAACAATTGAGTTGTACCTACTGAATTAGACCACTTCTGCTACATTAATTGGGGCAAAATAATCCATCTTCAAGGTAATTAAGCCAACTTTCCATCCATCAAATAGCCTCGAAAACTATGTGCCAACGAACCGTCCCACAAAGAGGAGAATAAAGGATAACTCAATTAAGTTAGACATGTTCCAATTAAAAAAAAAAAAAGTTAGACATGTTCCAAGAATAAAATTCATACTTCCATCTCGCAAGTCCGTGGTAGAGAAAACACATGCAAAGAACATATTTCGTACTTCCGTCTGAAAAGTAGGTGGTGGAGATTATCTAACACATGCGCCTAGCAAGATCAACAGCATCGAGGGTGTCTCAGTTTACTTGGTCACCCAAACGTAAGTATGTTACCTATTCTGCTTGTCCAATGCTCATTATCCACAGAATTCCTTAATGTTCTAAGATATACATATATATATATATATGTATATATATATATATGTATATATCTGTGTGTGTGTGTGTGTGTGTGTGTGTATTCATCTTAACTTGAGGTTTTAATTGACAGGAAATTCAATGGTGCAACATATATCTCAGGCCTGGAGATCACATGGGAAGCTGCCTTTTGCCAGCAAAGTAACTCAAATTTGTTTCTAACAGTCATAACAGAAGCCCAAGTAAACGGATTCTACCTAGACTAACATCACAAAACATACAAGTCCCTGTGCAAGAATAAGATAAAAGATGTACCGTTTCTCTCCTTGAATGTCAATTTCACAGATACGCGTACCCAATTCAACTTCTACTAAAAGTTTCAAACTAAGGTTCGACAAGATTTGGCAACACGCAAAATACTGTCTCCAATTTGGAGCCAAACTAGAATAATCAACGTTTCATCACTTGGGTATCATTTTTATAATTTTTGCCCAAGAAAAGCCTCTGTCAAAGGCCAATTGATTGCATGCCCAGAACTACAGAGCTAATTCTTATCGAAATAATAAAATAGAACATGAATCGAATTTTAGAAGAACACTCGAAGCAACACCACACTTGACTATTGTGGTCTCCGATTACTGCTGTGAAGCGCCATCAGAGCTTTTCACCACTGGAGGCAATGTCTGAATCAAACCATCAAATGCATTTTATTATTATACCTCAAAAGAATCAGCAACCAGATGTTAAGGTAGGAAGAGGGGATACAATGAAGAAAAAGGATCGCAGGTTTGATGAGACATTTTGTCGAACATCTGGTATGGACACTGAGAATAAATAAACATCACTAACGAAACACAAACATAAATCAAAAGACACAAGCGTAAACCCATACGGTAATTCTATAACCCAGTACAGGGATATTCCATTTTCACATGTTTATTATCAAAATCTACATAACAATAAAAACACCCACGATATTCCATTTTCACATGTTTATTATCAAAATCTACATAACAATAAAAACACCCACGACATTCCATTTTCACATGTTTATTATCAAAATCTACATAACAATAAAAACGCCCACGACATTCCATTTTCACATGTTTATTATCAAAATCTACATAACAATAAAAACACCCACCAAACTTTTACAGAACCTACGCCATCGGATGTCCTTTACCGAAACTATGTATCCTTAGTTCTCAGCAAGGTTTAGGTTCTACAATAGACTGATAAGTGATAAATGATATAAACAGTCTAATCATATCATATGTGTAAGAGGTAAATGATGTTTAAAAGGAAAAATAAAGAAGCAGCACGCACCAGATCAGGTTTATAAATGTTGTGAACAACAGAAGCACCGGCGAGAAGGGAAGCTACAACAACAACGCACGACCAAGCTAACGAAGGCGTTCCTGTCGGCTGCTTTCCCCCTCCAAATTTCTTGTTCATCTTTCGCCACACAATGAATTCAAAGCTTCAACTCAATTGCTGTATATCAAATAGCGTATTACAACGATATAGAAAAAGTAACCTGTTATATATACTGATATTATTATATCAAATTTAACGAGTCGAATATAATTCAACTCAGATAATTTAGATTTTATAATTATAACCACTATCATTTGTGACACAAGAAATTATAATGGAAACACATACCTCAACAAAATATTAACTTAGTTATTTCTTTCTTATACTTTTATGCATTGCAAGAACTTAATTTTAGTATTAAAAATGGTACTATTCGAAAAAATTAATTAGCATTATCAAAAAGTTTATTAAAGGAATTAAAAGCAGTACCATAATAAATATTTTATATTATTTATCAAATTCAGCATAATCAGATTCAACCAACATTATAACAAAAAATTTAAAGTTCACTATTTATAATATTTATATATGTCAAACGTGTTAAACTTGCAATTTTAGACATATAATACTCATTCGTTTTGTGTATAGTCGTTACTCAAAAAATAAAATATATCTCTCATCACCGAACGCATGCATTTGAGATGCATCTGGTGTCCTGAAATCTGCTCCGCCAAGGGTACTGCAGGTGTGTGCATTGGAGGCTACCTCGTGATAAACTCATATTGTCGGACATAGTATATGTGCTCTGTTGCGTGCCTGCATCTCAAAGGTGTCTTCAGGATGCTCTGAAACCCTATGACCGTAGAGTCACACCGTTGAGATTGTAACGATGATCATATTTCCGGCCATATATGTGAAATACACATGCATTAGTGTTTCCATATGCAACGTTTCACATTAGCATGCATTCTAAATTAACATAGCAAATAACATTATTTTATATTTAAAATACGATAAACATACCACACAACTTAGGTCTATCGGAGCACCATGAAATCCATTGTCTCCAATGCGCTAAACCCGTTGTTGATCTAGCAAGAGAAGTCTGCAAAGTATGTGCCACAACTTATACGGCGAGTGATCCGTCATACTACCCGTGATCCATTTTACATGCAATGTGTTATCACAGTGTCTCACCCACTGGTCCATGTAGTGCTACATTCGAGACCAATAATCAACTCTGCAAGCCGTCTCTTGCTCTGATGCAGTCCGATACCTGTATTGACGTGATCAGACACTTCCTGTGTCATACCCAAATGACGCATGACCCTACCCTGAAATTGAAGCTTGACTATCTCCCATAAGTGGCACTTGAGCACGCCACAACTCCGTTCTCTCGTGAGACACACTCAGTAACGACATAACGACCTCCTCTATGTGGGGCACCATCTGCCATACCGTCCAGCTGGTCACAAACCACATCAAATACGTGCCTGAATACTTCTTGGAAATTACATGCATTTAGTCACCAAGTGGTCAGAGGTGTACTGTAAGTAACAACTAGAAGAAGCGGGTGTCGTCCTCCTATCGATAGAATAGCATACTACAACATGAGAAATCGCTCTTATAACCAATATTGCAAGAGATGCAGCGGTTCTGAATACTCGTACCTCGTACATACAAGAGCCGTATCACATAGATTGCGATACAAATACGCAAGTATCGTACTCCCCAAAAATACTTGGACGCGGTGCTAAAGTATTGCAAGACATGTAAGTACACCAACTGAGCATGGATATTGACGTTGTCACAAAATAATGATGTGGCATGGAGGAACCACAATGCACATGCTCTCTCTTGTATCTCCACATTAGACGCGTCGTCAATAGGGGGGATACCTTAGTCCAGTCCATGAGCCTCTTCTGGTACATATGAGACCCACTGATATCCTCAACGATTGGGGTTACAATCCAAATAAAATCGATACGCTTTTAATGTGACTGTCACCTCACCCACGAAAAGATAAAACATGTAGGTATCCTGTCTCCGCCTTTCGGGAAACGCTCTGATCAATGTATGATCAACCTTTATTCTACTGCAGGTGGTAGCGCCCTATAATATTACCTCCTCCATATAGGGTATGCACGTAAACGGGATGTATAAATCCTCCTTATATATGTTTATCATATGTATATGATCCGATGTCTTATAACTGTCGCTACTTCTAATTAAAAATGTTATATACTCTTCCTGAAGAGTCAGTAAATGGGGAATATCAGCCTTCAACTCATCCATCTATCCAGAACCACTGCTACTAACATGTGATGCAATAAGTATACCTATATTTGTAATTACGTAACATGATTATGAAAGACATATCGTTTTAACGTAATAAAATCAAATGACAAAAAAAAAAAAAACTAAACAAAAGCGTAAATTAAATAACATAATCAAATCAGAACGGCTGAGTACGAGAAATTTTTTTCTTTCGAAAAGACTGATATTTGAATTGGAGTCTCACTTTTCTATATAAAAAAATAAACAATAAATAAATTAACATAATCAAATCATGCTTCGGATATTGTAAATAGACGCGGACGGGCAAAAACAACCTCGAGGGTTAAGACTTGTATGAGCAGAGCTTGGAAAAGGAAGGAGGAGTACTTAATTATCAATCTTTAAATCCAATTGCTGATTGTCTTGATCAATGTCTGACAAAGATCCTTCATCGGATTGGAATGTCGATTCAAATTTAGATGTAGATTCAGATTTTGATCCAGAACCACCGTGTTTCGACAGATATCGCCACGTCCGATTTCAATTAATGATGTTTGATCTACTTCCATCAGAGTACCAGGGTCAAGAAATCAATCGCCTCACTCTTGCCTACTTTGCTGTCGTCGGCCTCCACATTCTAGACGCCCTCGATCAAGTACTAGTTTCTTCCTCTTGATTTAGCTCTCTCTCTCTCTCTCTCTCTCTCTCTCTCTATATATATATATATATATATATATATATATATATATATATATATATATATAAAGAGAATCATGATGTTAATGTAGCGCATAAATTGCGCATCAAAGATTCGCTTTGTTACTTTAAAAAGTTTCATCTTTATTTCCTATTTATAGTTTACGAAGGAGTAGTATTTTACAACATGAATTTGGAATATAAATGAACTGAACCGACAAGGGGCAGTGAGATAGGGTAAAGAGGTGCACTTTCAACGCCATCCCTCCTCTTTGTTGTTCCACCTTATCCATTTACTAAATCCATGTCGTTTAGCAGTACTCTGAACTTCATAAATTGGAGGATAATATCGTTAAAGAGCTTGCCAGAGTTAATATCAGAGTAATTTGCGTAGGTTAGCAGCATCTTCTAGCTAAGTGTGAAATTGCCCATGTTTTCAACAACAACAATAATCATACTCAGTATATTCCAACAACATCAAAAGCAATCATCTTTTTTCTTTTTTAAATAAAAAAAATAAAAAGTTACCACAAATACACGGGGAGAGTATATGATTCGAAGAAATGGTCTCTTATGAAGTGCAATGTACAGGAAGTTGCCCATGAGGCATTAGCTCTGCGGTTATGGTTGGGGCCCAATATCAAAATATTTAGTTCAAACCCTTCAATCTGCAGCTTTCTCTCCATTATGTGGCAGCATAGCAAGTTATAATCTACATTTAGTAGACTCTGAGGTCAGATACCTGTTCTCTGACGCCCAAGGAAAGATCCTTCACCTGAATAGTTATCAGAACCATGAAATCTGCTGGCTATATCTGCAATCAAAGACAATGTATGCGAGAATTATGCGTTAGCTGATGAGAGAGTGTAAATTTTTGCATGGTTGATTACTCTCTATAGGTGTTACTTGATAATTGTTGACGGAGAACATCCAAAAAGCTGTAGTGTTTTCTTTTACTTTATTTTTTTCTATCAGATAAAGGAGTCAACTGCAGTTCTCAAATTTAACTGAACTCCTGGCTGTTAGTGTTTGATGGGTTATCATTTTTAAGTTTAGTCATGTTGATAAATCCATTCCGTCAGGAAAACGGTTCCTCTTCTTGTTTCTGTTGGAAGAACATTTCTGTTATTCGACATCCCTTGGAAAAGGAAAAAATTTAAATTCAACTCTGAAAGAGCGTATGAGAGATGACTTGAAGTATTTGATCTATGTTAACAACATAGCGGAGAGAATGCAGCTGTCATTGTTTGTTGGGTTGCTGATTACCTTGAAATCTTAACAGATTGACAAGCTAGGGGTGATTAATTGGGTTTTATCTTTGCAAGCTCATCCAAGGAACGAAGATGAGTTGGAAAATGGTATGTTTCTTTTGAAGGAACTATATAGGTGCTTAGACTGAGATTGAAAAAAAAACTGCGGCTGTTATGCACTGCACTCTGATATGCTAATTTTGTTTTGCTACAGGGGAATTTTATGGATTCCATGGTTCTACGAGTTCTCAATTTCAATCAGTGGATGAAAGGGTAAATGTTTAAAACTTTTTTGCATGTTAAATTACCATTTGGGGCTCGGATATCATTCTGTGTTTACTGGGACAGCTTTTCATTTTGTATCTGCTTGCAGGTTTTGGTTCCCAATGGGAGTCATTTGGCAAGCACTTACTGTGCACTGGCCATATTAAGGACCTTAGACTATGACTTGTCTCTTCTGAATTGTAGCTCAATTATAAGATCGATGAAAAATCTTCAGCAGCCAGATGGGAGGTCATTTCCTTGCACTTCTGGACATCATTCCTTAATCTAATTTTGAATGCATCGAACAGCTAGTCCCTTCCCCTTCCCCGCCCCTGCCTTTTTTTTTTCTTTTCTTTCTTGTGGACTATCAGTCTTCAATTGTTCAGTGATAACAGGAAGTATAGAACAGTAAGAAGTACTTAATCTGACTAAATGTCAGAACAAAAATTCCAGGAATTGTTGCAAATAAAGTTCTACCCAGCTAATCAAGCTCCTAAATACTTGTGCAAATTCTTGTCAATTTTACTTATTTGCTAAACTATAGTTTATTATTAAGATCATGCACTTCTGGCATCGTTTAGATCCATACTGCTATTGGGTGGTAGGGTTTTATGTCAAGCTAATACAATCCCTCATCCAAGCTTTGGACAGGCTAATTCAAGGGAGTTGACTAGGCAGAGTTCAGTGACGGTGTTGCATTCTTTTTTGTACTTCTGGTCTCAAATTCATTATCTATTGGACTAGTCTATCCTATTCTTGAATCGAGCTGGATGTTTTTCTGTTCGGAATTAGTAACATAATTTTACTGTTACTGGTTGCAATTAAAGTAGAACATGTTCGTACCATTGTAAACAGCTCGTAACTGTTGCATAAGATTTTGAACTTCACTTGCTGAAGGTACTTTCAGTGGCAAACTGTGGATATTTTGTCCCTCCCTTTTCTCCCACCAAACGACCAATTTCACTTCTAGCATTTCACTCGACCCTTTTTGTGTATGTTCCAGCTTTACAGCAATTCATTCTGGTGGAGAGAAGACAGATCTTCGCTTTGTCTTTTGTGCTGGTAAGAACATGCTTTTCAGTGGAGGTCCCTATGTATGGGGTAATAGATCATTAAAATTTGTACTATGATATTTCAGTGGCTATCTGTTTCATATTGCACGACTGGAGTGGCATGGACAGAGAGAAAGTTGTGGAGTACATAGTGAAATGTCAGGTAAACAATACCTGGCGTCTTTCAAACAAGTATATGGATGCCTTTTTTTTTTTTTTTTTGCTTTTTCAATAGCAGTTCTGCTCAATATCTAAAAGCTACAACCTTTGCAGTCATATGATGGAGGCTTTGGTTTGGTTCCTGGTTCAGAATCTCACGGTGAGTGCATACAATTTTCTGGGACTTGCCATATGACCCGCTATGTTTTCTGCTTGTTGTGCCTAAATTTGTTCACCTCTCTACTCAGTCCACCGGATTGTACAAGTATTGATTATTTTAAATCTAGTCTATTTTTAAACTTAACTCTCACGAATTAGATGTGTTACTGACCCCTGTATGCGTGGGAGGTTATCATGGCCACCTCATAAAATGACGCAACAAAGCCTTGGTCAATGGTTGTTGCTGTCTCCCTTTCTTCATAATCATCCATCGGACTTTGTGGGGATTTGAAGTTATCTTTTATATGAGTTAGCAATTGTCTTGAAAAGGGTTGTGGAAGTATTTATGTGTTCACATCTGCATTAACTAACAATTGCATTTATAGAGAAGCGAGAGCTGTCGATAAAGTTTGGTCTTTTGTTTCACCTATCCTTGGTGAAAGCAAGCATCTCCGAGGTTTCAGTATAAGTGGTTCAATTTGTTTTAATATTCTAGAGGTAGGTTGCGGAAATCAAAGCCTATATAGGAAATAAGAGCTTTTTTTTAGGGTTCAGTAATTGCCTCTTGAACATTTTCTTTTGCTACTATTTATGGGGAAACAATTTTTGGCACTTTCTACCCTTTCACTGGTTAGTAGGTTGTTTTTTATGGTCAAGACTCCAGACTGAAGGCCAATTTGAGCTGTCTTCAGGTGCAATTTGCCATGACTTCCATTTTCAGGCATTGGTAGTTTTATTGTAATTTTCCATCATGAGGTATAAAGATAATTTGCTAATGCATGTGCTAATCATATACATAATCCTTTTCCCCCCTCTTTTTTATGCTGAAGGAAATCAAAGATATTACGTACTGTAGTGTTCTCTTTTCGGCAAGATAATAAAGAGTATGCATCATGAAAATGGTCATGGATGTTTTTGTCTAGTATGACAGGAGGGGCCACCTACTGTGCTGTTTCATCTCTCAGCTTGATGGGATTTATAGAGGAAGACGTTATGTCTAATTATATGTCACCGTGCATTATCAATGTCCCGATGCTTCTTGAATGGTGCTTGCAGGTATGTTCTTGTACTTACTGTTGCATTACATGATCAAACCCCAACTCCAACTAATGCCTACAAAAGGCTTTGTTCTATATGCCAAATACATAGATTGCAAAGGAATGAGTTTGAAACATGAGGGCAAGTGTCAATGGTATTGACTGAAATACAGTATACATGAAGTATGATAATTTTGTTAAAGCTTTTACAAGCTTTCTATCAGTGACGCTTAATTAAAATTTTTTCTATGCGTGAGGGACAAGGACTATCTAGTTTACTCTTATGCTAGGTTTCTTTTGACCGAAAGCTTTCTCATTCTCAATTTGACTCCACATATGCAGAGACAGGCATGTGATGGTGGTTTTCAAGGCAGACCCAATAAAGACAGTGATACTTGTTATGCATTTTGGTACAGTTCAGACCTAGATTCTACATTCTTTTAGTTCTATCGCTATCATCTGATTGGAGCAAAATGCTGCAGGGTTGGAGGGATTTTGAGAATACTAGGAGCCTACAGGTTCGTTGATGAAAAAAGCGTGCACAAATTTCTGCTGAGCTGTCAAACAAAGGTTTTTGTTTCTCCTTCTTGCTTTTTTGGTATTTATTTAGTCTTTAATACAAACCTTCTTGTATATGTTGATGATTCTGGGTAGCTTCCAGGCAACAAGCCTCACCTTGTTGCTTATGTTTTATAAACCATTGAAGACTATGTTCCACGACTCTTTTCCAGTTAATGCAATGAGCTATCTCCATAAATAAATCTAGGCAGGCCAACACGCAGCACCCGCAAAGAGAAATAAAGCCCGACTGTGATATGGACTGGTACTCAGAAAGAAAAAAAGAAGAGTGCAGATTGTGGTTGTCTAGCTAGTTTCTTGTATAAAACTAATTTGCACTTACTACTGTCTGGTTCGTGGGATGTAGCCATTTGGCTGCATTTTCTGTGGTAGTCAATGCCAAAGGCAGGGAAATGCAACAACACTCGAGCCTTGTTCCCACTGTATGTGGTTGCTTATATAGATCAATCGTTTCTCTTGCATTTTATTTATGTATTTATTTTTAGTTGTAGCCTAAATCCTATCCTCATTTTGAGTCTTCTAGTATCTGATGCATAATATGTGCTTTTAGAATACTTCTCATTCGAAAATATCATATCATCGTCTCAACTGTGATTCCTACATGAGCACCTAAAATTCTCATTTAAATCTTGTACATTCTACATGACATTGGATACATGAATCAATGTCTCTATTGTTATTACATTCTCAACCGTGATTCCTACCTGAGCACATGTAATTCTCATTTAAATCTTATATATTCTACATGACATCGGATACATGAATCAATCGGATACATGAATCAATGTCTCTATTGTTATTACATTTGAACTTCCATTGGGATATTGGTACCACTAGCCTAAATGGTGAACATTAGTCTATTTTTCTGGTTACACATTTGGTAGCTGATGCATAAAAGGGTGGTCAAAGTCATTTTCTATGCCCCAAGTGTTCTGATATTTACTGGCTTCCTTTTTCCTATACTCCTGAAGACTTTTATACAATAATTAAAGTTATTGCCCCATTAACACAGCCTAGAATTTTTCATGCAAAAACAATCAAGGTAAATGAGCATATTAGGTAACAAAGTGGCCGGCCGTTCCCCCTACCCTCCTATGTAGGACGGTTTGTGCATTTGGTTACTTAATAAAGTATGGGTGTATGGACAAGCCTTTTCCCTTTTTTCCCCTTGTTTTGTTGTCTTGAAGGAAAGTGGGGGGAAAGAGAAAAGTTGTGTTGTCCAGATGTTATATTTCTCTTACAGTTAAGTTGATACTGTAGTTTTATGATGGTATTCTGTAGTCTCCAAGTATTCTGATCCTCTTTTATTACCTGTTGCAGTATGGTGGTTTCAGTAAGTTCCCCGGAGAATTCCCAGATCTCTATCACACCTACTACGGATTTTGCGCATTAAGCTTGTTACAGGAACCTGGGCTGAATTCAATCAATGTGATGCTGGGAATGACAGATATAGCCGCTGCTGGCCTTGGTGTATAAATATTGTTTCTCAGGCCATCTGTAACCATCGGCTGGACACTAAGCTCACAGGCCTAGGAAGACGGACCGGTTAGTTTCCCAGCGATCAGTATATGCTCATCAGAAAGATTGCCTAGCATTTTTATGAAACTATGACTTATATCCCGGTTGAAATTACCATTTTTATAAATGTCTCATGTAACAAAACGAGTAACACTTGTTCGACTTGAAAGTTACTTTACGTTGTGTAGTTTGTAATACTTTGTCAGTGTATCCTCAAACAAAATGTTGTGTGGGACTCCTTTTTCTCTCTTTTAAATGTGTATGGAAGTTTAAGGTTTAGTGGCTGTGTAGCGTTCTTTTACTCTCGAGCAATATTTTTTTAGTGTTTGAGAAAGCTCATAAGGTAACCGAATCTACTTTATCTTATTCAATCGTGAGCTAGACCGATTCGGGTTCTGGACTCGTTCTATGACCGTACTCTTATGTTTCGGGAGCCTGAGAAAGCTCTTTGTCCGTATTCCTTCTATCAGACCCCCCGGCTCATGAAACGGCTCTGCTCCAAATCTAATTTATCTTATTCAATCGTGAGCTAGATCAATTTGGGCTCGGAACTCGTTCTATGATCGTACTCCTATGTTTTGGGTATCTGAGAAAGCTCTTTGTCTGTGTTCCTTCTATCAAGCCCCTCGCTCATGAAACGGGTCTGCTGTAATGGATGGCAGAGGGTCCGTAGTACCCAAAGCACTGGAGTCCTAAGACTCGCGTGGGGCTCAAGTTCACATTCCTTCGAGCCTACGACTAGGTTGGCGTCTCTATTGTTTAAAGAAATCCATCGAAACGGCACAATTAGTTGTGTGTTCGCATTTTGGGCTTGGCTGATACGCTGTGGACACCACCGGACCAGACAATTTTTACTAGGGTAATGTTATACGCTATAATTTCATCTAATTTTACTGCTCAATAGCTCTTACTACTGTGAAAAGATAATGCAACAACAACATTACTCTATTGCCTTAAAGGCTCATGCCTATGGCGGGATATGAGAGGTTTCGATGACGCTCAGTACGAATCATCGGAAAACAACCTCGGTTTCTAACAAGTGGATATGTTCAGTAACATTGTGAATAGATGACCCTTAAACTTGAGCAATTTCAGATTAGAAAAATGTTCTTTGCAGCCTATGGAAATATATTACTTGGTCGGATGCTAGTGGAATGTCTCGTTTCCAAATATTATTGCAGGTAATGACCATCTACCGAATACCAACTAAATTATTTTAATTATAGAAATAGTAAATTTCATAACATTTCCTTTCGTGTGTTACTAGTTCTATTTACTACTAATTCATTTCAGAAGATTGTAGCCGAAGAATCAAAAACATCGTATTAAAGTCAAAATTTGTCACTGACACGTTCCGAATATGATTCATATTTGACTATTTCATAAGTTTGATCTCATGAAATCATTAGGTTGAACTCCAAATGGTTCAATCACATAGTTGATACGTTTATTCTTTCACATTTGTAAAGTGGACGATGATGTCAGATGAAATAAAACGTCAGTCAGTCAATAATTAAAAAGATATGTAATATACAACCATTAAGTATTTTCAAAAAATAAAAAAATCAACCATGAGTAATTAGAAAGGTCTGTAAGATACAACCATTAAAAAAAAAACGTTAGTCAATCAATATAAAGAACGTTTATAATAGATTTTCGTTCAAAAAAAAAAAGGTCAAAATCAAATTATAAAAACGGTAACCCAAATATCTTATTAGTTATTAAACTTAGAATTAAATAGCTACAATGAATCAAAACAAACGTTATCCAATCAAGAAGTCAATGTAGTAATCTTCACAATACACCTTCTTACAAAAACGTCCAAGATCAAATTCTGAGAAAGATAACCCCAATATCTTATTAGTCATTAACCTTATAAATAAATAGGTACAATCAATCAAAACAAGTTTTTATCCAAAAACTCGTAATAAAAACTAATCTCGCCAATTTAAACATGAATGATTGTTACAAACATAATTTTAAAACTAAGACCTGAAGTAATAGTAGGTTTATTACGAAAATAAACGATTTTTTTTACGAATTTCTTAAAACATTGGATTGTAGTTATAAATGAGTGAGACCAGATGTTCGATTTCTAGATCAAAAGACCAATACTTTTGGTCTCGTGCGTCCCACTTCCCCAATTCTAGTTTCAAAGAGCTTCGTAGATGATGTAAATAAAGAGCTCATCCACTTCTTAGACTGGTAAGGCTCTGCGAGAGATCTGCGTACTGCAAACCAGACAAGCAACACTCTAACACAATTGGGTCGGATACAATGTCTTCGACATTACTGACTCAAACAACGGTATTGTACCCACGCAGCTCGTTCAAATCTGCGTCTTTCCAGAACAATATACCAACCCGAGTACCAATGGACATATACCCTGCGTAAAGATGTTCGATTTCTTGGTTTCTTATGAGAGCCATGCATTGCTCTTTGTAGATTGGGTCCTTGAATATTTAAAGTTGAACTCCAACCAGTAAGAGTCCCTGCCACACTCAGTCTCAAAGGTAGTATAGAGAGGTAAACAAGGTACCTAACGACCTGGTAATAAGAACTTGGTCATTTACACAGTAGTCTGCATAAGCAGCCTCCAACACTTCAGGCAAGCTTACAGTAGTCTACAAGCTAAGTAAGCTCCCACACTATGCACTTGTTGAGAAGGGACTTTCTTGCCTTTGACAAAAATTGAACCCATGATCTACTTTTTGAGAACCCATGTCCGGAACCAGTTGGGCTAGGTTATGGAGACAAAAATTGGATATTTAATTTCCATTATAGATAACACCCCCCCCCCTCCCCCTTCTCAAGAAAGGGCTGTCGGTGTTAGAATTCAACTGTTGTCCAATAAGGTGAGATTATTTGAAAAAAAATGTAAAATACGAAAATAATGGGTGATTACCAAATTTACCCAAATGCCTACGTGTATTTAACCGCCTTTTCGAATCAGAAAAAAGTAAAATAAACAAGTGCAGACAAAAATCTGAAGTTGGAACGTTTCTCTTTCTTTTTCAATTTCTCTCTCTTCCATTGCATTACAAATTCATCCATGCTTATATATACATGTGTAGACCGATTTGGAGAGGCGTTCCCTAAAGAAACGCCGAGGAAGATAATCATTCTCGTCTTTACCCGTTATTTAGCTCTCCCTTTTTTCTACCCTTTTCTTTTTTTTTTCCTGCCCTCTAGAACCTTCTTCTTCTCCCTCTCCAATACCCCCCCCCCTTTCTAGTTAATCTATCTCTGAAAATCTTGCTGTTTCTTTTTGGCTACTATGGCCTCACCTTCTCAAGCTATTCTTCTTCTGCAAAAACAGCTCAAGGGTACGCCCAAAGCTTTAATCTTTTTTTGTTTTTTCTGTATTTTTGGATTGTTATGGTTGTTTGAATTGGACCATCTTGTATACAGCTGAGTTTCTTGGGGTAAAGATCCTTGATTGTTGTTTTGTTGCAGATCTATGTAAACACCCAGTTGATGGATTTTCGGCCGGTTTGGTCGATGAGAATAATTTATTCGAATGGAGTGTAACAATAATGGGCCCCCCTGATACTTTATAGTGAGCTCCCTGTGGTTTGATCGCTTCAAGTTTGGATTTTTATTTAGTCATTTTATCTTTGATTACTTGATTTTGGATGTGATTGCAAAGTTACTTTTTGGGTCTGGGTTTTCATCAATTTGTTATATGGCTGAGTTTCGGTGTTCTAGTCTAAGTATCAGCCTTATTTGGCATTTGTTTTGAATTGGTTTTCTTTCGTTGATATCAAGATGGTGTCAAGAAATCGTAATTTTTTCAGTTGAGAGGGGAAATACGGGGCGATGTCCGTGTCGATTGCTCAAAAATTGATACTTTATGATAATACCATTTCTCTCTGGTCAAATTTTGATACTTCAAAACCGGCTGTTAAGTATGTTGATAGTTGGGGTTGGCATCATCGGCCAATAATATCAGCTCATGACAAGTGGGAGAGCGATTAGCTGGCGGTCCTTGATTTTAATCTTGTAAACGCCTATAAATTGGCACTCGTGTCTCCTCTTCATTGCCCACTTTGTGCCCTCGAAGATGACATCAGTTTTGTGTTTGGTCTGCCATTATAGATGATCTATTGGCTGTAAGATTGCTATTGTCCTGGTAATTGTTTCATACTTTGACGATGAACTTGGAATGATATTGTATTCATAGATCCTGGTTGATTGTAGTATCAGCTCTAGTGTTATGGTAGAGGTATATAACATGTAGCCTTCTAGGTATTCGAAGGTTGAAGCATGAGATAGCTGTGCAACAAGTGTCCATTGATAATCTCATTTAGTCATGTACGATATGGTGCTTTGATTTTGCTATGAAATGCTATATGAAATGTAGAGATCGAAATTTGAAAGTTAATGCACTTTTTAGTGTAAGCTCCAGTAAACTGCAACAGTTTATTGTGTATGGTTTCTTCAAGTCGCAGCATTTTTTCCCACTCTTTTGGTACTGGACTGCTTTCTCATAGCATGAGAGTGTAGGGTAATTGCTTATCTGAAATAAAATTGTTTACATGCTCTGTTTGCAGTGAAGGAGGCTTCTTTAATGCTATCATGGCCTTCCCTCAGAATTATCCAAACAGTCCTCCAACCGTAAAATTTACTTCAGAGATATGGCACCCAAATGGTATGTGTCTCACTACAACCATTTGACTCTGTGTATGTATGTTTCTTACATTTGATGCAGTGCAACTTGATTATAAGGGGCTGAATTTTTGAAACCTTGAACAGTTTACCCTGACGGCAAAGTGTGCATTTCAATCCTTCATCCTCCTGGTGACGATCCAAATGGTTATGAGCTTGCGAGTGAACGCTGGTCGCCTGTCCACACGGTATGGCATGATCCCTTTTTCATGATATGGTGCCTGTCCTTATAGTTTCCGATCAATTTGTTTTAGCTTAGGTTTGAGTATAGTTAGTGATGTTTTCATAAGTTATTTTTGGTGCTTGATTCAGGCTCGGTCTGTCTAAGGTTGAAAGGGCACTTTTATTTTTTTCCCTTATGCTTGAACTAGACAATCACATATAAATCAAAGAAAAAGATGACTAAGAAAAGAAGTGGTTCAACATTGCCAGCTTTAGGTCTATTGGTGGATTCTGTTTTCTTCATGCCTAACTCCTAGAAAGCAGCATGACTTTTAAAGCTCCATAAAATGCTGACCCTGGGGATTTGATTTCAGTAAAGAACTCATTTTTGCGCACATTGGCTCGTGAAATCAAAGAAGTTCACTATCTTCTTTGATCGATTGTTTCAGATCAACATGTGTACTTATTCAGGACTTCAGTATGGGTCAGTCTAAATATGCTCTGCTCTTACTTCATAACATCTGTTTTTTCAAGAAAATTTGTATTTACTAAGGATGCTTAGTAGCCTGGAATTTGAAGTTAAACCCAACCTGGAGCTCAAATAGGATAGCAGGGGTGAGGGTTAATTAAGAGATATTTTGCCTGCAGGATTTGAGACGTAAGCATACTTCCACTCAGAAAACCCGTGGTTAATTAATATTTTGTGGCTTGAATTGTTTCAGGAACTAATTATTGTTACTGAGTGACATGTAACTGAATGATATAGGAAGTACGTTCAGTATTGCAGCGAGCTTAGTTTTGCTTGATTCCAAAAATATACTCCTGAATTGAGATGTTTGTCAAAATTTTGTGGTCCATTTCTAATAGGGCGTTCATTGCTGTTCTGAACACTAAATGACAAGATCAATAATGAAGTAGGAAACGATTTCAAATGATTGGTTCCCTCTAGATATGTTTTTCAATTAGAATGGTGCAGAACTTGGATGAGATATACAAACTCCATGTAGTAGGACTTTTCATGAAGTTGAGGAGTTGATTTTCTCTGCATTCATTCCTGACATAACGTACTTTGAGAATATAACGGGTTATTTCACTTTCATAAAAGTTTGAAAGATTGTATTGCCTTGGCATGCTGATGAAACTACTCAAAGATGATACTTACAAGATACTCTTGTCAAGTGTGCCGTATTTAACAAACTAAAACATTGAAGTGAACGAATGAGATCAAGCTGCATCCTCCATTATTTGCACGTCATAGAAGTTAAACTGACATCATTTGAGAGAATAATTTCTGTAGTCTTGAGAGAATCAGGATTGCTCCCAAAATGTTTGTCTTATTTGTCCAACTGTCGCAAATGATTGCAGAGCAGTTGGGTGGTTATAGCAACCTTTTTGGTAGGTTAGATTTTTGTTGTTTAATGAGAAACTTTGTCCTTTTGTTTTTTGAGCAATTCCTAGTGGCTTAGTTGCAATCACCTACCTATGGTGTGCAACCTTGTAAATTCCTATTGATCTATCTATAAACTTTTAAATTTCAAAGAAAAGAAAAGAGAACTAGTAGCTTAATAGAACCGAAAGAAAAAAGAACAGAGTTCCAGAAAGCCTTGTGATGTCTCCAATCATAGTTCCTTGTGTTAACAAAACTATTACTGCGGTGGCAACTTTCAACAACTTGTTTACTGTTGGTTCCAGAATATTTTTTTTATGATCATATTTATCTTTTTACCTGTCGTTTTCCACGTTAATGTCTTTTGACAATTTCTGATCACTCTTCTTTTCTTGATTTTTTTAAGAGACAATCATTCAAAAGCTCCCTCCTCCCCCGCTCCTCCCCCGCCCCGAACCACTCTCAACCTATTGAACTATGACCAAGAATAGCAGTCTAATCTGGAGGATTTTTATTTTCAGGTGGAGAGTATTATGTTGAGCATCATATCAATGCTTTCAAGCCCCAATGACGAGTCACCTGCTAATGTTGAAGCTGCAGTAAGTTTCAGCTGTATCTGTTGAACTTTTCAGCAACTAAAAAGTTATTCTACTATTATCGTTAGTTCATGTTCTACATTTGATCTAGGGGACAAGAGTTTGACAAATGATTATGTTGCCACTTGCATGGTCCAGATACTGCTGTCACTGTGCTTGTTTGTGACTATCTTGATTGTTTTGATTAACTGCGCGTATTGGGCACCTCTGTATTTCCTCTAATATTTTGGCTCTTTGGCTTATTTGTGCAATCCAGAAGGAATGGAGAGATAATCGAGAAGGGTTCAAGAAAAAGGTAAGCCGATGCGTAAGGCGGTCACAGGAAATGTTGTGAAGCATGTTAAAGTTTTGCAGACTTGGCTAATATGTCCAAGATGTAAAATGAAAAGAGACAATGATAACGGGCAAGCAGGGAAGCTGCTCACTCTGCAGCATGAAATTGTCTATAAGATTTCATGGTATTACTTGTTGCTGAATTTTTTCTTTTATTTTCAAAATGTAGTTCCTTTGTGTGGTTACAGATGTCATTTGGCATTTTATTGCTCAGGGTGACTTTTTTTTTTTTTTTGGGAGGGGGGGGAAGGGGGGGGGGGGCTTGACTTCTACAGTTCAAATTCATAGATGGGCAGTTTTTTTTCTTTTGGCTTGTTTTTTTTTTTTTTTTTTTCTTTTGCCTTGTTTTTTTTGTGATTACTAAATTAATTTTATTGACGTGAATGAAATTCGGACTTGCGGCACATTGTGATCCTTGTGCATTGCCTTTAAGAATCACTGCAGTTGACATTTTTAGCTGCCCACTGTGTGCAGCCCACCACCACTCCCCCCCCCCCCACACACAGAAAAAGCCCTTCCTCTTCTCAAAGAGATTACTTTAAGGTGTTGAAGGGAACACGGATTCTTTATGCGCGCTGACATACACTTGCTAAGCCAAACTTTCAGTTCTTGGAAGGTCATCTTTTTTCACTTTAATGCACTCAAAGGGTAAATGTCTCCCATGATGTGATAGGATCCCCTCACCGCTCCCTCCTCACCGCGTGCGTGACCGCGCGACACGTGACAAAAAGAGGGGGTGGTGAGGCTGGGTGAGCGTAACCCTCATCCAGCCTCACCACCCCCTACTGCTGCCACGTGTCGCGTCCTGGGCCGCGCGGTGACTCACCGCGCAGTGAGGAGATCACATCCCCCCATGATGGCGCATTCTTTCTTTTATCAGTCTGTGTGAGTCGGTCATTTTTTGTTTCCATTTCTAATGGACACTCAGAATAAAGCGAAATGACTCATTAAATTGGTTGCGCTTCTTATATTATGAAGTAGCAGTTGTCGACATAGCTTGACGCAATTTTCATTATGGGTTTTTGGGAAACAACCTCGGTGTGTTTTTAATATATATTTACGCTTGCGTATATCCAACTGCTCATATCTTGTCTAGCTTTTAAAGCAATGAGTAATGCTGTTGTTTTGGTGAGTCTGTCATTTTTCTATATTAGCAGATCATGTAATTATAGGCATTGTTACATCTACAGTGAAATGTTTAAAAGTTGGTTGAATTGAAGAAAATCGCGTTATTACATTCTTCGTTGTATGAGTAGAAAATAATCATTGTGGTGTATCATACTTGCATTGCCCGAAAAAACGACAACGTAGTGCTAAAGGTGTCCACCCTTATCTCATTGTCTACCGTTTAAGGATCTCTTCACCCTTTACACCCTTACCTCTTTGTCCACCGTCTGTCATGTGGTAGTTTACCTCCTTGTCCACCGTCCATCACGTGATAGCAAGGTAGGATGGTTAGGCTACATGAGTGTCACCTGCATCTAGCCTCACCCACCCCTCTTGCTGCCACGTGACGAGCGGTGGACAAGAGGATGAGGGTGTGGGGGTGAGGAGATCCCATCTCGTTGAATTGTACTAATAGATCGAGTTTGAACAGGGAGTTGTTTAGATGTCGAGTGAGGGAAAAGTTGAACTAGGACCTCTTTTATGTTGAATCCAACCCAAAGGGCCTCTACTGCCCATAGAGGATGTAAATCAGAAATCCAGTGGCCTCATAAATTGAGTGAGATTTTACATAGTTATCCATACAAGATATTCCCCACAAACCAAGTTTTTGGCCTGAGGAACATCCATATTGTGCGCGTTTCTGGATTCGAACTTATGACCTCTTGTTGGCAATCTTCAACCTGAGTACTAACTGGAATATGCCCTAGAGACAACTAAGACCTCTTAAGTTGTACTTGTGGTAGTAGAGGGGGTAGTTTTTTATTTTTTATTTATTTTAGATAACATCATATATTAGTGCTAGCAGAGAAAGGGGCATGCGGTTCTCGTTTATGTGGGTTCAGATTAGGAGAGACAGAAAATGAGACAAAATATGAGGTTTCTAATTACGCACTGACATGTGTACAAAAAAAAGAAGAGATTTAAATTTTTTTTTTTAAAAAAGAGTTGCTTGTACACGTGGAAGCGCGTGATTAGAGATCTTATATTTTGTCTTATTTTCAGCCTCTCCTAATCTGAATCCGTTTACGTGGCCCTAAAGCCGTTGAATTATTAATAAATGTGATATTAAAAATATAATTATCTTTTGTCAAAAGTCACCCTCAGTATCAAATGTCAAAAGTCAAATTGATAAGGACATGTGTTTATTTCTAAACTCGTTATAAAAATGGGTTTTCTAATAAAATTATCATATTTCTTTTATTACCCTGATTGATAACATGGTAAAGAAAGTAACGACTCTAGAGCATATGTACAATATACTCACCTTAATAAGTTCGTTATAAAAATGAGTTTTTAATAAAATTATTATATTTTTTTATTACCCTAATTGTTAACACGGTAAAGAAAGTCTCGACTCTCGAGTATATGTACAATATACTCACCTTAATAAACCTTACCTTCACCCTTCAAAAAAAAAAAAACACTAAAAAACAATATATACCACCTTGCTATGGTGCTTCCAAAGGTAATGTTGACTATCATGGTGAAAGAACATTTTACCATCGTCGTCGTCTTCTCATCTTGTTCAAAGGACAATTGCTTTTTACATATTTAGTGTTTGTTTTCTTGAGTTCATATCTGAGGAGGCTAAAAGTGAAACAAAATATGAAGTCTTTAATCACGCGTCGGCACGTGTATAAAAGGCAGTTTTTTTAAAAAATGCAGCATCTCTTTATTTAAAAAATTGTTTTTGTACACGTGACGACGCGTGATTAGAAGACTCATATTTTATCTCACCTCTAGGCTCCTTAGATATGAAATGTGTTTTCTAATACTCCCTTAACGTTACGAAATACATCATTAACTCTCATGATGTTTGGACTTAACAATAAAAAACTATTTTACCGCGTACAAATTTTTTTTTTGGTACAAATATTTGTTAAAAACAGGTATAGGTCCGAATTTCTATTTTACCCTTAATAAAAAAAATGAAAAATCGAAATAAGAAAAACTTTCCTCTCATCAACGTCTTCCCCAAAATCACCACTATTCCACCTGTATTTCTACTGCACCAGCCGCCCCACCAAGAACCGGGATATGATCTCCTCACCACAAGGGACGCGGTGATGTGTGATCGCGCGACACGTGGCAGCAAGAGAGGTTGTGAGGGTAGATGCAGGTGACCTTCATCTAGCTTTACCACTCCACGTGTCGCGTGGTCACAAAGAGGGAGTTGCCACGTGTCGCGTGGTCACAAAGAGGGTGAAGAAATTGGGGGTGAGGAGATTCCAACCCGAAGAACCTGCCTCCTCCACTCTCCCATCGTCCACCACCCAAAATAGTTTTTTACTTTTACGTTGTGTTTTTTTTTTTGAAAATATTTTTTTACGTCGTAAAATAGTTTTTAGAATGGTTTAAAATGCATTTTGTTTTTTAACATTTAAAGAGATATTTGGATAATACGTCAACCATTAGGGTCAAAAGCTAATTATACCGAGAACATTTTAAGATTTCCAGTAGCCTTCAAGCCCCCTCTCCCACGGCTCCCCTGCCTCGACGCTGCCCTCCCGTCCCTCCTACCTAACGCCCCTTCGGACCCAGGCAGCTTTCTTTCTAGATTCTGGGCGGGTGTTTGAAGCAAAACAGTTGCAGGCAGGCAACTGTTTTTGTGTCAGTTACCTTTCTTACTTACGAACAATTCAATCTTTCAGACACAATTTGATTGCTTCTACAAGTTGGTAAGCATTTTCTGAATTCTTCTTCTTACAAATTCGGCGATTTAAATATAAAGTTACAATCTTTTCTTTCTATCTTTTTTGATTTTGTCTTGGGGTTTATGAAACAACAGTTACTTCTTATACTACATGGGAATTTAAAGTTCGGTTATTACAAGCTAATATCAGTTGCATTCTGCGAACTTAGGAGGCTTATTTTGTTGCTATGTCCTTGTGGGAGATTTTTTCTTTTCCCTTTTGGGATGAACGAAACAAAAATAGTAGCTTTTGGTGGTGGAATGGACTACGTTTACATTTTTTTCCTGAAGCCCCCTCCTCCACCACCCTTTTGTATGAGTGCTCTCAGGGATTATCTTTCAGAGATGGGCAGGGGAAATCAGATGAATCTTGGGCTTTTTTCTGTGGTTATATATTCAATGTTGTCTATCATGTTAAAAGAAAGACATTAAGTAAAAAAAAGTCAATTATGAATCCTCGTATTACTGATGTTAATTTGATGCTGTTGTAGTCACTATGAGTCACTTGTCTTTGGATTGCCTGTAGTATAAATTCGAAGTAAAAGTGTTGCTAAAAGTCCTTTTTTCCTTTGTCATTGTGACCTTAGTTTATGGTTGATGGACCTTCAGTTGTGTCAGCATGTGTTCGTCTATCAACCATGTTTCCTATCGGATTTTATAATTTAGACGGGAGCTTTCACAAATGAATTGGATGTCATGACTTTGGGAAGAAGTGTTTCGACTACATCCTGCATTGATTATGAGGTGTTGGTATAATGTCTGCAGAGCCTCAAAGTTTGCCTTGCAGTCTTTTTGTGGTAATTATGTTTCAAGAAATACGCTGAACAATGTTGGTTTATTTGGGATGCGCAATGGCAGTTTTGTAAGATTGCCTTTTGCACAATACTCTTCATTTCCGCTGCCACATCAGTTACATCGTCAAGAATCTTCTCCTGCGGAATCTCTGGATAAGCTTGAAACTGCTCTAAAAGGTGTGCAGTTGGATGAGGCCTTGCAAGCTTTCAACGAGTTTAAGCGTCTGCATGGTTTTCCTGATTATATTTTAATAAGTGCACTGATAACCAAGCTATTGTACACAAATGAATCAAAATGGCTTTGTAAGGCATTTGGTTTGGCCCTTATGATGGAAAAAAAGAAATCGGGATTGCTTAAGACAGATATGCTGACTAAGGTTGGTCTTTCCTTAGCAAGGGCTCGAATGCCTATCCAAGCATCGACAATCATTAGAATTATGTTGGACAAAAAGAAGTTACCACCAATGGATATACTACGGACAATTATCTTTCATATGGCGAAAACAGATAGAGGTACAATTATAGCTTCAAATATCTTGATCGAGATCTCTGATGTTTCAGAAAAATTACTCGCGAAAAAAGCTTCTACGGAGCTGTTGAAGACTGATGTAACAGTGTATAATCTTGTTCTGAATGCTTGTGTAAAATTTGGTTCATTTATTAACGGTTTGCAGATTATAGAGTTAATGGCACAAACAGGAGTTGTGGCTGACGCTCACACAATTGTCATTATTGCGCAGATATATGAGAAGAATTATATGAGGGCTGAGTTGGAGAAATTCAAAAAGCACATTGATTCCGTACCTCCTCTTTTGCGCTGCCATTATGGACAATTTTATGGTTGTTTGTTAAGCACGTATTTCATATATAATGACCTTGATGCTGCTTCTGCACTTGTATTGGATGTTTACAAGGATCGAGGCTTTGACTTTGTTGGAAATAAGACGGAACCTTCAGCTGTCCCGATAGGATCTGCGAATATTTGGGCAGGTTTGTGGATACAAATTTCACCAAATTCACTTCAGAAAGATTCAGTCCTCAAAGAAGAAGGTGATCAAAAGCTTGTGTTAAATAAGAATGGGAAAATG
The DNA here is from genome assembly GCA_036186865.1 of Eustoma russellianum. Classification (NCBI taxonomy): domain Eukaryota; kingdom Viridiplantae; phylum Streptophyta; class Magnoliopsida; order Gentianales; family Gentianaceae; genus Eustoma; species Eustoma russellianum. The sequence continues at coordinate 7,120,687 of AP025056.1, forward strand.
GTCCTTAGCTGCAAAGCACTAGCAAAGCTGATCGTAAAATACACAAGACATGGTGCAGTAAACAAATTGTCAAACCTTTTGTGTAGCATTAAGAATGAGCTGGCAACAGCAGAATTCGACATTTTGTGTTCTGAGATAATAGGTGCTTTCATACATTTGGGATGGTTGGAGACTGCTCATGACATTTTGGACGATTTGGGACCAGAGTGGACCTGTAGTAAAGGTTGGTATTTTTCCCTCTTAACTGCTTATTATGACAAAAAATTGTCCAAGGAGGGAGATGCGCTGCTTAAACAAATTAATAAGGCTTTTTTGCATACTGATCCTTTTGATTGGAAGGGTTGCTCTGGAGATGATTTAGAGTTGGATAATAAAAGCTTTTGGAGCTTGAAATCATCATGCCTGCCAGGCACATCAGATTTGGCTGAATGTATCATTCAAGAGATGGAAGAACAGCAGAATGGAACTCCTGTCATTCATGAGCTCAATTCGTCTATCTATTTTTTTGTGAAGGCCAAAATGATTGAAGACGCCTTGAAGACTTACAGAAGAATGCGTGAGATGAGGGTTCGCCCAACAGTTGGTACTTTTGCTACTCTAGTAAGCGGATATTCGTCTCTTGGAATGTATCGTGATATTACAATTTTATGGGGCGATATTAAGAGAAACATGGAGGACGGAAATTCAATGGTTTACAGAGATCTATATGAGTTGCTGTTGTTGAACTTCATTAGAGGTGGTTATTTTGAATGCGCACTGGAAGTTATTGCTTTTATGATGAATAAGGGTATGTATTTGGACAAGTGGATGTACAAAAAGGAGTACCTTAAGTTTCACAAGAATCTTTATAGGAAATTAAGGGCATCTTATGCTAGAAATGAGATTCAAGCACAGAGGCTTGAACATGTTCAGGCATTTAGGAAACTGGTTGGTGTTAAATGAGGTTGATAGATAATCAAGATGGTAGCTTTATTCTTTATTGTTGATCCTTTGCCCATACATATAGTTTTCTGTAACAGGGTTTCAGCTTGTTCACCTAATATACTTGATGTTGATAAATTTCTTATCACTTTTCATTGACCATTTTTTCCCTATTCGCTGAAAAGAGAATGCTTTATCAATTGCTTGGTAACATCAACGTATATGTCGTCTCTTGACTGGTAACTTTGTGAATGTCTCTTGACAGATAACTTTGTGAATATTCTTCGGTTTTGAGGTACAGAATTCTTAATTTTATTGTGTATTCATGCTAAGAATTAACCCATATCGACTGCTGCAGACTGCACATTTCACACCATGTGGAGAACACAGTTTTTATACTTGTAGGATCTTGTAGATGGAAAACATGATTTTGGTTTTACTAGGTACTGATGATGATGATGATTGTAGAACTTTAAAGTGCAAGGTGGTCGACTGTTGTCTTAATGATGAATTTGGCTGATATGAGTGAGCTTTTCCCTTGTGGTTAAAGAGCAGAAGGCAGACTAATTTGCCCTGTTTTTCCTAATAACTTTCAGATACAAGTTACCCTTTCTCTTCTCCACCAATATACATGAGGGTATATGTATCTATCTCAGCGAAGATCTCCAGATCATAAGATATTCTCGTCTTCATGTGTTTTTGGGTGGAAAAGTCTTTTGAAGCTCATGCCTCTATTATACATCCAGTTGATCTGGATGCCTTTGACCCTTTTTTCTTTATGTTACAATCAGCTTCTCACATCTATGATTTACCGTGTTTGTTTTAAAGGCAATTTCCACTTTGACAGATGTATATTGTCTCACTGGAAGCAAACTCTGTATCTCTTGGTATGGAGTTATTGTTTACCTGTTTCTCACCTTTTCCAAACCTAAGCGATAGCTTTTGCTGCCGGTATGATATACTGGGTATGATTGTTTTTGTTGTTTACTTCAATTTCATCCTCTTTCACATATGAGTCCCCTGTCACACTAGGAGAGTATCCATTTTATGTGTGTGATAGTTGTGGACATGTTATCTCTACTATGATATTTAGTTGTCAATATAAATTGCAAGGAAAGTTCAAGCTGACAGTCATTAGCCAGATATTTGTCAAGTGCTAAGCCAGATAACTTTTCTTCATCATGACTTCGCAAAATCATTTAATAAATAATGGGACACCACTCTACCTAACTTAACCACAGGATTTATAAAAATAATAATAATAAGATAAAAATCTACTCCTACCAATTTATTAACGAAAAATGCCCTTATACAATAACAATGTTATTAATATCTTTATTTTAAAATATAAGTGTATTTTGATTTTTTTAACATAATATAAATTATTATATATGGAAATGTATGAGCCCTCCTATCTTGGGTCTAATTTGCTAGAAGGTCCAATATGACTGGCTGAGTTTTTGAGAAGGACAAGGTCGCCCACCTTGAAATTGTATCACGCTGTAGTATTGTAATACTGAGAATTAGGTTTTTGTGCTGTGTCATGAGAATATGAGCATGTTTCCTTTTTTCCGGTTGGGATCAGAGGAGGTGAAAAAATAAGGTAAAATATGAGGCCTTCAATCACAGATTGACACGTGTATAAAAGTGGAAGAAGGTTAAAAAATTTTTGTTTTTAAACAATAGTTACTTGTACACGTGGCAGCGCGTGATTGGAGACCTCATATTTTGCCTCACTTTTTGCCTCTTGTGATCTCAACCGCCTTTTTCCCTCTTTCTCATCCAAGCTTAGAAGAATACTTTGACTTTTGTGATAGTTATAACAGTTCTCAACTTTGGATTACAAGGCACCAATCTTAATTGGTATTACCACTTCAAATCCATAGACCAAAACAAATAAAGTCTCTTTTGTGGTGGTGGAAAGAGTCGTGGAATACGCCTGCAGAATGCTCGAAAGTTCATCTATCCACCGCACTCAGTACTCCAACGGACGGTTGGACGCTCTTTCTTTTTCGGCGGTGGAAAGATTTTTCACAATCATATTGATTAGTTTTACCCATTCTAGGATGATTTTATGTGGGATTTGATAAAAGTAGTGTAATTAAGGTCTGTTTGGATAAAAAGAATAGATGGTGAGATCGAACTCACCCTTTGAATCACCTGTTTGATCCTGGTAGTAAAATAGACAATTAGTATCTCTATCATGCAAAAACAAAAACAACGTTAGAGGCACTACGGAAAAATCCTTTGACATTCAAGTTGGTGTGGGCGTGTTTATGATTGATAGTTAAGTTTTCTGAAGTTTAAAAGAAGACATGTCTCTTTCTGAAAATGCTATGTAGTTTGAGGAGAATATTTGTCGACTTTGTTTCCACATGCCTCATGTGTGTGAATCCATTCATTTTATATGCTTTGACGGCCAATGCGGACGTGGGACCGTGTGGTGCTACTACGTGTTCTGTCCTATTTATGTATGTCTGCCAAGTTGCGCCACATGTCGTGTTGCATAACAAAGTTGCTTACATGTTGTGAGTTGCCTTAGCCAAGCCGAGGTACTTGGCTTGGTTTTGGGCATTCGCTAGTGGGACCAATTTGGTGGCTACGGTTGACATAACACTTGCATCGGATGTCAAGGTTGTTGCCATGGTGAAGGTCGTGGCCGAGGTAATTAACCTTGGTGTAAGTTTATAAGGATGACTGGTTGAAGCCGACCTGACAGTCCCGGCTAACCTGCCTGTGGCACTAGCGTTGAGGGAGTGTCCTGTATCCCCTGGATAGCGTCAGTGTAACTGAGTGGTTAGGTCCGAGCAACTTATTTAAGCCCAGGACGATCTGTGTTCCTGTAAGATGAGATGGTATTGACTTTAAAAGACCAAATTAGTAGTACTTGTAGCTTTTCGTAACGTGTTGGTTTTGTTCTTGTAAATAAGGACGAGAATTGCACGTAGGAGCGCCTATGATGTAAATTATATACGCATCTTCATGGAATAAAGACAACTTTCCGCCTATCTTTTCTATCGGTTTTGTTTAATATTTTTTGGTTTATAATTTTCATGGGTAACAACCGATTAACAGGTAAAAAAATTTAGCTACTCCCTCCGTGGTCATAGAGGAGGAGGGGGGGGGGGGGAAGAGTTATGATGATCAGTTAGTAAATTGTAATAAATACTAATTAACAAAAAAACATAATAACGGGAAGACACCTATGTGTTGCACACTGACCACTTTTATACGTCAATTTTTTAGGATCTTTAATGAATAATAAATGTTTAATAGTTATCCATTGACTATTATAAATTTTTCTATTTTTTTTAATTAACAAGTTACATGTACACTTGTATATATACGTGTGCGAATGATCATAACTCGTAAAACATATACTTTAATATATACTCTATTCTCTTATTTAAACTATATTGAAAAGTTAGAAAAGATAGTTTATAGACTATGACTTGTTTAAATAAACTCTATAATTTTTTGCACAGGAAGTATCAAAGTAGGGTGTGAAGGAAGTTGCTAAATGTAAATAGTTTATAGAGAATACATACTTGAATTTGTTATGTTATGTGCGTCAACGTGTAGTATTTGATGAAGTAACAACACCCGCTCTGATACCAATTGAAGTAACAACGGATTCAGGAACACAACGCGTAAAAAGCACAACACACTTTTATTAATGTTCGGAAAATAACTCAAAACCGAACTACCACTCGCCGCCACTTGTCAATGACCCTACCCGGAATTGACTCACCAATCACCCTACCCGGGATTGGTACTTGGCACTCTCGAGGCTCTTGGCACTCTTGAGGCAACATCTACTATGGCTGGCCCCCTTTATTTATAGACTAAGTAGTCTAATCAAAACCAAACCCTACTTGGACTAGGTAAACATATAATAAAACAAATCCTAACTAGAATAGATAAAGACAACTTAAGGTATCTTTAGTTCCTACTATTTAGGAATCCTAATCCAATGAGGAAATTATCCAACAATCTCCCCCTTAATTTCCGAATGTAACCTCGGAATTTCTTCGACGCCACACAAGCTTCGCATCTCCTAGATGTTTTGGCTGTGACAAAACACGGTAAGCACCAATCCTTCGGTCTACCCATGGCACCAACAGCCCTTTCAAAACTTCAAGTCGTTTTTTCCCCCACAAACTCATCCAAAGATCAAAATTTTATTATTATCCTTATAATTTCCAAAGATACAAGACGTATCATTCACTTAGCAACCCCAGCTTCTACGGGAGTCTTCGCACTAATCGAAAGAGCATGTAAACCAGATCACCCTTTGCTTCTTTAAAAGATTTCGGCCGACTTCTCAAACGGATCCTTCCTTTTGGTTTTTTTTGATTACGCGTTTGTTGTGTCTGAACAGAATCCGGCCCTTGTTGATACGAAGAACACGGCAACCTCTTCACGGGATCAACCTACTCACGGCAACCCTCCACGGTGGCTCCTCCCTCTTCGAACAACCTTGACTCTGATACCAATTGAAGTAACAACACCCGCTCTGATACCAATTGAAGTAACAACGGATTCAGGAACACAACGCGTAAAAAGCACAACACACTTTTATTAATGTTCGGAAAATAACTCAAAACCGAACTACCACTCGCCGCCACTTGTCAATGACCCTACCCGGAATTGACTCACCAATCACCCTACCTGGGATTGGTACTTGGCACTCTTGGCGCTCTTGGCACTCTCGAGGCTCTTGGCACTCTTGAGGCAACATCTACTATGGCTGACCCCCTTTATTTATAGACTAAGTAGTCTAATCAAAACCAAACCCTACTTGGACTAGGTAAACATATAATAAAACAAATCCTAACTAGAATAGATAAAGACAACTTGAGGTATCTTTAGTTCCTACTATTTAGGAATCCTAATCCAATGAGGAAATTATCCAACATTTGAATGTGTTTTGTATGGACTATTTTAATATTTTCGTTTAGGAAAGGAACTCCATCTGTTTCTAAGGTATCGTTTTGGACTAAAATTATAGTTGGATGTTGAAATTTAATTATAAAATATTATTATAATAAGGTAAACGATTATTTTGTTTTGTTTTCTTTTTCGATATCATTGTTTTTTTACTTTTCACGTTATAGATATTAAAAAAATTCAATATAGTATTTATTTTGATCATTTAAACTTGCTTTTTAATATAAGCTAATCGATTTTTACAAACATTGTCAATATTTCATGTAAAATTTATTTTTCGATAGGGTAAAAAACTTTTTTTCTAGAGGGTAAAAAGTATATGAGATACAAAATTTAAAAAATTATTAAAATCAGTGATAAGTTATAATTGACATTACAATATTGGATCCAAACGTTACCTAAGTCTGTCCACAACTTTGTAGCCTGCATGTCGTCAGTCCGTCACGTCATTCATGTCCCGTCAGCTGGGCGTTTGTAAACGACATATACACATGTTGTGAATGCTGAGGGCATTAATTAAGGTTGGTAAATGATATTTCCTTTTCCGAAGAAAGGATCGTTTTATTACATATGTAATATTTCAAAAATTTACATCATGAACAAGTATAATTGTAATTCAACCAAACTTGGTATTCAATACATCTTTTTGGAGGCTACCAACTACGTACTTTATATTCCTTGTTCGACGTTTGATATCATTAGAGACAGTTATCGGGGATGGGAGATCAGTGGCGGACGCAGCGACTACTTCTTGGGGGGGCAAAATTCACACTATGGGATCACCGTCCACCTTTTCGGACTCAATAGACATTCCATTGAAAATCCGGCAAAAACTCCCTTACAATATAGATATATGCAAATATTATAACATAAAATCTAAACCAACACATCTACTAATCAAAATGCAACAATAATAAGCAACCATCAACAATATCCAACAAAAGTTATTCATAAGCAACATTAACAAGCAGCAATATCCAACAAAAGTTATTAATTTGACTTTCGACATACCTTTTATTTACGAAATGAAGGACGAGCACCAGGAGGGATTATCAGTGGCCACAATAAATTTCTTCGAGTTCCCAAATTCTGAAATTGTTGCATAATGTTTTCATTTGAAATGGTTCCAAAAACTTCCTTCTCGAAGTAACACAGTAAACAGTCCGATAGTAAGTCGTCTCCCAATCGGTTACGCAGATCAGTCTTTATTATATTCATCGCAGAAAAACTTCTTTCCACACTCGCTGTTCCAACAGGTAAGATCAGTGCTAACTTGATGAGCCGATATACTAAAGGAAAGTAATTGTGATAATTCAACTTCACCATCTTCTTTGCAAGAATTCCAAGATTAGTAATATGAGAGAATACTTCATTTGATTTCATATCACCAGTGTAACTTTTAAGTTCATGGTTGAGCTCAATTCGATCCTTGGTAGTGAAATCGTCTGGAGATAACTCAGCAAGGTGTAGCAATTGACCATGATCAAAATTTGCAAAAGAATTGGAATGATCGAGGCACATCACACATCTAAGTAAATCTGTGCTGGCTTCGGTGAAGTGTGTATCCATTTCCGTAGCAATGATGTCAATTATCTAAGATTTTATATGAAAAAAAGCAAGATATAGACAAATCAATGATCAATACTGTACGTATCAATTACAATGAATAGAAATTAAGTACCTTTATGAAACATAAACTTTCCGATAAATACAAACTCAAAAGAGTACATCTTATCAACTAATCCCGATGCTGTATTTCTGATTTTTATATTCTCACCATCTCTGTACAACTAGAATAGTACTTCTCCAATTGGATTCCACATTTCAAAAAGTCGGAGCAATGTTCTGTAGTGAGAACCCCAACATGTGTCACTTGGTCGGGCTAAGCTTCTTTCTTGATTTTTACCCCTTCCGCTCGAAATCTCACCCATTTCTAATTTTCTTAGAACTTCGCCGTTGTGTAACAGACGAAGGGAACCCTTTCTTTTGCATGAAGCACCCACAGTATTAACAATCATCGATAGAATCTCAAAGAAATTATTCACTAGGCTAGTAACACACATATATCACATATCATGAGATAGTTTTGGGATTAAAAAACAGATACCTTAAATTTAGATAATCAAAAATACAACTGTATCTACCTACTACCTAAATTTTTTCTCCGAGTTGGGGGGGCGGCTGCCCCCCCATGCCCCCCCTTGTGAACGCCCCTGTGGGAGATGTATGACGTTGCCATACATAAGTTGGTTGCACCAAAACCAGATGCTATACAATGTTGTGCGAAAAGTATACCGCCATTCTTCTTGACCATTGATTAGGTGCCGCAAATTACTCAAGTTTAGTTGTATCCATTCCTCAATCTTGGTTGGTAGATTAAACAGAGACCGTGTATTTGATTTTTATAAGATGTCGAACCAAAATCTATTTTGATATAAAAAGATGACAACATGATTCTACCATTTTCATTGCAATTGTCAAGAATCGAACTGAGACCTCTATGAGTTGCTCCGTTTTGTGAAAGCTTTTTGAAAAGAAAGAAAGAAAATAGTGAATTCTTTATGGTACTTAAGTTGTAATTCTATCTTTTGTTGCTAAACTTTTCCCGCATTGCTTATGCATTTGCAAGGGACTTATTTAAAATTAAAATTAGTTGATTAATTAATTTAAATAAAAAATAATGTAAGTTTTAATTAAAAGATTAGTATAAAAATTTTGAATATTAATATATTTATACTCTTAAAAATAAATAATATTTTATAAAATAGAAACTATGAGAATATTTTTTTGAACGTGAAAAAGTAATATAGATAGAGAGAATATATTACCTTTCATATTGTATCTTATATTATATCATACTAGTTGAGATAATATTATGTATTTTTATTTCTAATAGAATCAAAGACACATTTTTTGATTTTAGAATAAAATAAAATAAAATAAAATGATTCACTAAATTGGTTATGTTTTTTATATGTAGCAGTATGAATATCTTCTCTATCCCGATGGAAGCTCTAAGACGGCAATGTTGTTGTAAATACCACAAGTCTACTTTAGTCTATGCTCTCTTCTGGATGCGGTATCGCTTTCCTTCTTCCTTTTTATCAACTTCCCTTCTTTTTCTCCTCTCCCCATTTCCAAATTCACAGACCATACCTTTTTCTTCAATTTCACGAAACTCATGCCACGTCTCCTGAATCCCAACCCCCAATTTCAATATCATATCTTTCATCCCCAGTTTTCTCTCCAATTTTCTTCACTACTACCATCTATTACACCACTATTCAACTCTGCCGCTGTTTCTTTGCTCATAGAGGCAGTTACTACTGCTCTTCATTGAAGATGACGATGAGGTCGCCTCTCCCGAGTGGCGGCATGGAGACGCCGTCGCCGAGGCCGAGAATCCAAGCTCATTTCCACTCCACTGTTTCTGAACAAAAACTTCATCGGTTCAATGTTTTGATTTGCGTTTTCCGATTCGCTGCTTTTTGCTTCTCTCTTGCTTCAGCCATTTTTATGTTCACCAATTCTCGAGGCTCCGGCTTCCCTAGCTGGGGTGACTTTCATGCTTTTAGATTTGTAGCCGTCGCGAACTCCATTGTCGCAGTCTACTCGCTCTTCGAACTTGGTGCCTCCGTTTGGGAAATGTCATGTGAGGCCACTCTATTTCCTGACGCTTTGCAAGTTTGGTTCGATTTCGGCCACGATCAGGTCCATATTTTATTTCTAGTTATCAAATTTGAACGTGTTTTAGGGATTACATAATCAATTTTGGAGGGAGTATTTGTCTGCTGCTGAAACGGTGTCATTTAATGAAGGTTTTTGCATACATGCTGCTGTCGGCGGATTCGACGGCAACGGAATTGGCACAGAGGTTGAGGAAGACGGACACGTGGACGCTGAGCAAGGCGTTCTGTATCCAATCTGATATCTCCATAGCTCTTGGATTTGCGGGGTTCTTGTTCCTGGGTATGTCATCCTTGATATCGGGTTTTCGGGTCGCCTGTTTCATAATCAATGGTTCTCGTCTTCACCTGTCGACTAGAGAGATTTGATGGAAGGAGTTAAATTTAACTACACTTGAATGATTTGCTACAATGGGTTCAAGTAAAATAGGTTGTGTGTTATGTTATTTATATTATTTAAGATCTTGATTAATTTAAATAACACTTTTTTTTGTTACACGTTTATGCTAAGTTAACATTTTATTTGATACAACGATCATTTAGACGAGAAAACATGATAGCATGGAAATGTTTGTAGGGTACGTTTGGTTCGAACTTTGTATCGAAATTAGAAACGGAATGAGTATGAAAGTATATGATTTTGAGAGTATATGTATTTGGACGTAAAAGTCATAGTTGTTTGGTATTAAGATGAGAATGAGTATGATTGACATTGATGGTATTTGAAACGTATCGGAACTGAAATGAGTATCGAAGGTGACGACCGGAAAATTGACCGGAAAAATTTGACTGGCGAGCAGCGTTGACCAGCAGAGACCTTTGACCATTGGGAGGTAGGTGGGGCAGCTGGAGTCGTTTGAGGATGGTCAAGTTCATATCCCCATTCCTCCAAATATTGAAAACATCAAAAAATTGATATTCATTATTAAATACTCATTTTAACAACCAAACAATCTGCATGTGTTTGGAGGCCCTCCAAACCCATAACCTTAATAAAAAAACCCAAACCAAACACCTGGAAGCCTTTTCTTTCTATTCATTTTTTGATAGCTGCACATCCTCTATAGTATACGCCCATACCGGACGCACACGAAAATTTGACGTGTGCTCGAGGCCGGTCCTGTAGTTTACGTATGTTTTAGGAAATTCAAGATTGGTACTCTTTTTTTTTTTGTAAATTAAATTTCATAAAAAGGCCAAAAGGCAAATTTACAAAGAAGCATCCGACAAGTCGATGCAAGGTTTCAAAGGAGGCTTACAAAAGGAAGCTATTCTACTGCCAACCTTTAGCAAAAAGTGGTCCAGACCAACCACATATCAACTACAACTATATTAATGCTAAACAAGTACCCAGAGCAACACTTGCTCAATCATGCAAAACTGCCGCATGCAAAGTATTGGAGGATTAATGCTTCAGCTAGAATGTAACTAATTCCAAGCCCATTTGAGAAGATTAATGCTTCAGCTACAATGGCAAACGTTTCACCAGTCGACCCAATACCATTGAAATAGATATGCAAAATGACCCTTGGGCAACACAACAGCAAACCAGCAACCCACCCAACGAGTAAGATCAAATTGAGCCAATATAACATCTGCGGATTTCAAAATCTTGTCAATGTTTTCATGAGCTTTCCAAATGGCATGAGTACTGATCATGCATACTCAATCCTTGAAAAAGACTCTTCCCTTGCCAAGCTAATCAAAGCAGCAACCGCCTTCCCTGACCCATTGTCATCCGGTCAAAATTTTCCCAGTCATTTTCAAAGTCAAAAATGGGTTGACAGCAGACCACAGTACCGCAATTATCATCCGTGTTCATTCTTTCTGGTGCCGAAGACCCAACGCATTGTGAGTGGGCAACCGAAACCGGCTTGGTATTGCAACCTCGTATTCATCCGCATACCGTGACCAAGCACACTCCATCATACTCTGCATCAAATTTTGAAAAGAAAAACACCAAAAACCAAGGAGTGCAGTATAATAAAAGAAAGAGGCATCACAAAATGACCAAATAAAATGGGAACCTGGTATAAGTGGTGGAATTTTGTGCACAGCCGCCAGATAGATGTGATATAAACATAGCAGAACAATCATAAACATAAGCATATACTCAAAGTAATTTAGGTTAGGATGTTGTGTGAAATTCCCATTTCCAATACCAACTCCCAATTGGTTTTTGATCTTTTATACCCTTTCCAAGAAAGTGTGGCATATCTAGTGTGCTCAAGGATCTCCGACACCACAGCGTTTTCATTTCTTTTAATTTTTTGAAAGAATCTTTTGTTCCTCTCATGCCAAATGGAATAGACAGTCACAGAAAAGCAAAAAATGACAAGGTGTTTTTGGAGTTTGGATTTCCAGTTCTGATTATTTTCAAGCCAAGTAAGAGTGGTATCCCAGTCCATGTTAATCGGGTTATGCATACAATCGGGTTATGCATACTTTCTTCATCTCAAAAATAATGTTCTCTTGTTTATTTTAATTTATTTCAAAAATATTATCTATTTTTAAAGATAAACATTAACATCCAAATTTCTATACTATCTATATAATTAACACTTAGATGATTATTCTTTATTTTCAAGTAACCAATCAAAGATAAAATATGAATAATAACTTAAAATTTTTGACTTTTTAAAATTAAATTCAAATCAAACTAAAACAATATTTCTGAAACTGAGAAAGTAGTATTTATGTCTAATCGTGTCTATCCCATATTTTCTTGGTTGAGATCTTTTCACCCCCATTTTACTCACCCATTTCGTGACCACGCGACACGTGGCAGCAAAGAGGGGTGGTGAGGCTAGATGAGAGTCACCTGCATCTAGCCTCACCGCCCTCTCTTGCTGCCACGTGTCGCGCGGTCACGCGTTACCGCGTCCCCTTGCGGATGAGGGGATCCTATCCCATACTTTCTCATGTGTTTAATGAGGCTATGACTTGACAATTGCTTGCCCGTTTACTCCGTCATTTACCATTCAAACCAAGATTCCATGCTGGATCTAAATGCTAGAGCCTAGAGTATCTTGAATTCAAGTTGGACTTTTGGCAGGACAATACAACCTCTGAAGTTGACCGCACATGCGAATAATTTTCAATTAGTTTACTTTGAGATCTAATAACTTACCCTAAGGAAAGATACTTAAAAAGGCCCTCCACATGAGCTCCATTGTTATTCGGGTGAAGACATTATACTAGATGGTTTGAAACAAGACACATACAACGTAAATGGAACACTAATATCTGAACCAGTACTGACTTAGGTTATAGTATCCGATCTTATTGGATTAAAATTTGTTGACCCAGTTTACATTTGACACCTTGTATGGTTATTTGTCAAAAAACCTTACCAATGTAAGAAGTCGTTGAGTTACTGATTTACATCATCCACGTTGCTGGGCGGTGGATATCCCTAGAATCAACGTATGACCTTTTCCACTAGCAAGAGCCTCAAAAAATCTCTTTTTCATTTGCGTCGCACCTAATTAACTGTTTCACCACATGCATCTCTAACTAGGAATTGCATAACATCAAACACATGTGCTTAGTCCATACACTTAACCTACAACAGCATCCCCAGACATGTAACTATCCCAGGTAGCTCCTGGAAAATCTTTAAGCAAACGCACAAAGGATGCATTGATGTTTTAACAAGTCTGAGTTGGAACATATCTAACTTCCATTTAAGCTCGAAATCCATGAGTGAAGAACTCAGTTCGGATCTTTCCATTGACCAAGCACAGAAGATCATAATATAACTAACCACTTGGAACAAACAATAAACGTTTACATCCAACATCAAACAAACACTTATTGAACTCTCCGCAATTCCAGAAAGCAAGTCAAATAAGATCATCATTTTGCATTATTAGAAATTCCATGGCAACAAATAGAAGATTAGTTAAATTGAGAAAGGAACAGGACATCCTTTCCAATCTGGATGTTTCAGTCTGGACCTTTCCAATCTAGACCACCATTGTTTGCGTACTTGAAATGAAGGAAATGATGAAACTCTAACAGCACTGCAAATGTTGACCCATTATTTGAATCATATATGGTAGATAGAATGAGGAAGAAAATGATAAAACTGAAAGATAACTTCAAAAGTATCAGCTATAAAAATTACATCCAGGCTGAAATTTTAATGGGGGAAATAGGAGGAAAACATGATATCTAACAAATCAAGAGAGGAGGGGTGAAGTTATGCCCCTTTTTCTTTTCTTTTGTTTAGGGATTAGGGTGTGCTGGTTTTGACATAATAAACATTGAAGAAAAAGCCAGAACACCACAACGCATGAATGCAAATACCTCAGCACAAAATAAGGTGCAAAGTTATGAGTAAAGAAACACAAGAGAAGAAGGCCTGATTATACATGTAGTTTCTATATGTTGGTTATGGTACTAATTAGTAGAAATGATGAAAGAAACTGTTGCAAAACTATAAGAAACCTGATGTGCATTAAAGAAAAAATCCTTCTCCAACATAAAGTGAGGAAAATCATGCATATACCTTGTGCATAATGGGCAAAGCTACTGACTAAGATATGCATGAATCTGATGCTCAGGACCCTGGAGCCATACCAACTACGAGAGTGTATATACAAGACAAACCCAGGAACTAAAGACAAATAAAGAACCTATTTCCACAAATTCTAATTTACAAAAGCCCATTTATATGCAACCCATCGACGAAATGCAGTTTTCACATAACTTCCTGTTAGTACTTTACCTTATTTCGAATTTCCTGATCATGATTAATCTTCAACAGAGAGACCAACAAATACATTTCCAATAATCCGGAAACTACTATCTATGGTTCCTAATTCTCCAAGAGGCGCATATTTTTGCCAAGAAAACTACTGGAGGAAGATCAACCCATAGTAGACCAGCCTTTGCACTAACATTTAACTAAATAACAGTTAGCCTAAGCATGGATAGCAAGATATCAATTGCAACAGCTTAACAAAAGATCCTACAACCCCAAACAATCACACATTTTGTACCAACACAATCAACTCGAGCAAATAATTATGGAAAAAAAAACTAAAATTCAGTTTCGTATGAGCTCTTAACATGGATCATTGTTAAAATTCCCATAGGTGCATAACTCAGTTAATCCCAAAAATAAAAATTAGTACAAGAAAGCGAAATTTCTTTAACTCATTTTCAAGGAATGATACACATACATCAATGTTTCCAAAATGCTTGTACGTTTTTTCAATTAAATTTAGACAAATCACTTACCAAATTAACGCTACTTGTGCCTCTGAGCAAACTTAGACTGCTTGGCTTGCTCCTCTGAAAACATCCATCGTCCAATCAGAATAAACTACGCACAATGCTTTTATCTGGAAGGAAAAATCGAGAAAGGAGGAGAAATAGGTTAACTTACCAGTCAGGCCGAGGGATAATTTGGTGATGATAGTGCCCGTGACGGCGAATCCGACCAGAAAAGGCCAATTTCGATTCCATTCTCTCTTGAAGAACACTGGCCATGGATCAAATTTCCTCATTCTTTAGCCCTAATTTTCCCTTTCAAAATCTCTCGCTCACTCTGCAACGATATAGTCGACAAAAATTGTTCCAGTTAAAGGGATACTTTATATAATTGAGATGAAAATGAAAAAAAAAAGTAAAAAGGAAAGGTCATACCCTTTCCAGCTCAGAAAAATATTATGATAGTTTTGATTTGAAAGTGAGTTTTTATATTATGATAGTTTTGATGAGTTATTTTTCTCACTATCCACATTTTACAAATAATTGATTAATTGATGTCAACTAAATAGATTACACAAATGATAATTGCAATGGTATCATACAAATTTTAACTAATAGTTATTTATATTTTAAAAAATAGACAATATTTTTTATAGAAACTGAAATAAAAATTTCGATAATATTTTTAAGATGGATGAAAAACTTTTTATAAGGGATGAGTACTTTTTAAGGTAAAACCTCTTCATATATTTCATATGTGAATAAATACTTTAAATACTTATAGTGAATTCAGTTCAAGTTGCATAAAGATTTTTTTGCAATAGCTCTCAATCAAATCCTTGTCCTTCGTTATAGTATTGAGACAACTCGAGAGATGTACTTAAATAATCATTGGTCCATGGCATAGTCTAACGTGCGTTACGGTCATACTATGTACCAGCAACATCTTAATGTACAAAAATTTTCCTAAATGGCACCATATAAAATGAAACTTCCAACTAGTGAGATCGAACCCTCGGTACTAGAACGGAAAAGCATTACACCTCAATATATGGGATACTTTACCACTTGGTTATGTATTTGGAGGCACATGAAGTGAATATCGATCGATAAATAAGTAAGGATTGTACCTATAAAAACGTTAAAGCAATAAATGCATATGTTTCATTTTTCCTACCAACCTGTATATTTTTTCCTCCACAATCGATGTAGATAAATTAGCAGCTTGTTCTCATACGCCAGCATAACTTATTATACGTGTCTAAAGTTCACAAATGACATATCTCGAATCAATCATGAACACCCTAACTTTAGTGGCCAAACAGACTATAAGTTCACATACATAAAACCGGTGTTGGTATCACGTTTGATTATTTAATAATAGATTATTTGAGATGAGATCAATAATCTTAAACAAATAGATGAAAGGGGAGCTACTGGTACCTGAGAGAGTATGTAACCAAACTATCATTAGTGGGGCCATGTGAAGACTCATTAGTGAATTTTATCAATCTAAATCTGAGATATAGGTTACACACACATATATATATATATATATATTCGCCAAAATGCAAATCCATCTATAATATGACTATTGTAAAGCCATAATCAACATATCAAATAGCATTGGATTGAGCATAACCATCGATAATTGTTTTTTTGACTACACTTTAATCGTCAAGGTTTGTTAAACAAACTTAAATAGTGCTATTTCTATTTCAAAAATCAAAACATGAATCTACATTCACATTTAACGTAGTGTAATTTATACAATATTAAAAAGTTAACATAAACTTAAATTTTTGGGACGGATAAATACCTACATCGTGAAACCTAAAGCACACCATTAACCGCCGCTTTGACTACTATCTTGCAATATCTATGTAACCACTAAGTACTTTAGTTTATTTTTCATTTTGATCATCATGTATAAAATTTTATTATACATCTATAATATAATATAATCGAATGCAATCATACGTTTCATTCTAAATGAGTATTTCCTTCTTCATTATTTAAAGCATACTTTTAAGTTTGAGTATGAAATCGACTAAAGAAACTCGACAAAAACAAATACTAACTCGATGTCCATTTTTTTAAAAAAAGGTGTTATATCCAACACATTCCAACTACATCAAAAACTCAGTATGACCATTACATGTTATTGTAATCCGCAAACTCCCTATGCTATCAAAGAGTTCGATACCAAACACGCACAATCAATAATCAAGCACTTAAAGAAGTATGTCATCAAAACAAATAGAATACTTAAATTTGTAATTAACGTGAACAAATGAATGTGTGATGTCATATGTAAAATTTTAAGGAAAATGTCACGATACTTTTAAGATATGATTACGTTAGATCCAAAACAAGTACTCTTATAACATTTACCATGTGCATGTATCATTATCTAACATAATATGACAAATCTAAAATAGACAATATGGGGATCTAAATAAGTAAATATTACTTGAGTAGCGATGTATCTCACTAATATAGAAAACTTGCCTATTTAAACACGTCTATAATATTATTCAAATTGGATTGTAATATATATATATGTATGCATGTCTCGCTGGAATCAAACTCTCTATCCATTGGAATAGATGTATTGTTTGTCTGCCACTTACCATCCCCAAACCCTAGGGATAGCTTTTGCTGTCGTCGGTATATATTGGGTATGAATGATGATGATGATATGTATGTATGTATGCACACGTACGTGCGCACACACATATATAGATGAAGTCATTTGATTGATCTCACACGAATAAGAATTTTATTTACTAGATCAATAATAAGGTTTTTTCTAAATTTAATAATCAAACATAAGAATCACGTCTTGTATACGTATACATAAAAAAATTCTGAAATGTGTATAGCAATCTTCTAATTCAATTGTTTTTTTACTATTACTTAAATTTTTATTTATTCAAAAGTTACAACTTACAATCCTTCGTTTTTTTGGGTTCAAAATAATCTACCAAAGATCCCCAGCAAACCGTTGAATAATATGATGACCAGAATGCCCTTCCCTTCAATGTGAAAATAAATACTTAAAAAGAAGTACAGCAAAAAATAAAAAAGTGAAAATAAAATTAATTAAAGAGATGGTTGAATAGATAATTAACAAATGTAACTTTACAAGCGGTTGCCAGCTAATAAATCTGATCAAAATACACCTTGCACAAATCACAACAGCTAATGCAAAATCACTATCTGAAATCAAGAAAAATTCTTCTTCTCCATAATCATTACACAAAAAGCATTGTAGAAAAAGAAACCCTCTTTCTCCTTAATCTCCGTCCTTCTTCCTGACAATCCCACAGAAAAAGGTGAAAAAGCAGTCCGGTTTGAACTTCAATTGGTTGTTCAAATGTAGTGAAAGCGACAGTATCCTTTCGAATCGAGTCAGACACAGTTTTCCAAGGTAAATCTAATAAATGTTTCACAACACTGACAAGAGACAGACCCATTTGTGTTGTTTTTACGTACACAGATAAAGTGTGGAGATTTGATTGTCTATAGAGACATTTATACAAACAGTTAGTTATCAATGTCCACGAGCTATAACAATCCAACCAGAAGTCCAGCCAGCTCTAGATTTCAATTGGCTGGAACTAGTGTTAATGTTTCTAGATTGAGATCTTCGTCGCACAAGAGGTTGCCGGAGCCTCTACGCCGGGCGGTGGCTGATTGCCTCTCCACGTCCGCCCCATTGTTACAAGGAAGCCCATCTTCAGAAGCTTCGCGGATTCTTCGGGTTCGAATTCTTACCCATTTTCCTGCCTTAATTCCGTATAATTTATGGATCTTAAAGATTTGTTTTTTTTACGGTTTCCTGTTTCTGTATTCTGAGTGATTATAGGGTTCTTAAGCAGTTTGTGCGCGTGCGCGCGTGTGTTTTGTCTGATTAGAGTTTAATAATGCTGCGAACTTTACCGTTCTTTGTTTATATTCTCCGCACCTCTCACATTGTCCGGACGACCATGAACATTTGTTACTTACTAGTTTTCTTGGATGGAGATGGTGTGTGTATTAACTCGGAGAATGCCATAGTATCGTTCTTTAGACTACATCCGAGACAGCATGCCAATGTGATGCGAGTGCTTACTTTCTCCACTTTTTATTTTATTTTTATTTTTTGAAAATTTGAGTTATGCATTTCACTGTATGGTGCTGCATTATGAAATTTTATGGTCAGTAGTCCATTTTGAACTGTTGTCATCCTTCTTTAAAATGACAGATCCTGAAATTGTGTGAGGCGGGTGAAAACTAACAATAACTCAAGGTCACCAGATTTTGATTTCTCACGATTGTTAGTCGGGAAGGCTATTTTTTTTGTTGGTATTTAATGACTCTTATGTGATTCAACCGAGTGATTGATGGTGTATAAGAGTAAACTGCAGAAGATAATCTCTTTATGCCAATATTCTTTTATCATGTATTCTGCTAAATCGAGGGCAAGATTGAGCTGATAAGCATATCATGTTTGCATTTTATCTCTAAGGATAGGAAATAAATCAAACCCTTAGCGTTGAGACTAACAAGGATTGATTTCTGTAAGAACATTGATTAATTTGTTTTTTGAATTAAAATGCTTTATGATATTGATTATGTGGTTTGTGTAATTACTGCTGTTTGTACATGCGCATGTATGTATGAGTACTTATATGTATCTGTTTACATATACATACATACAATTCTATCCATAAAGTTCACGCAATCTTGGTTATATAAGCCTCCAAAATTCTTATTTATCCATAATTTCATGCAATCTGGGTGAGCCTTCTGTCAATTTGTATGTTTAATAAAAAAATATGCTCTAGTGTCCTCAGTCATCTGATACCTTGTAGAAGTTAATTTCTGTTCTGAAAGAAGTTTAGAGAAGTTAGGATATCCTCAATCAACTATGTCATTTATCTTTTGTTAATGTATTTCTAAAAGGCGTGGAAACTGCTGATTGATATAAGTGGGAAATTCCAGATGTTCACGTGTTCTTTGTGCTTGAACACATTGCATTGGTCTAAGATGGTGTAATGAACGAGTTATTTTCCCTTAGTGAAGGACCCATTAATTTGTTATGTTGGTGTTTGTATTTTTGCGTGGAATTTGGAGAACTTCTCTTAACTGTTTACTGCTTCATCACCATGAAGCGTTGGAATGTAAAAGGGTAAGACTTTTATTCCCATTCTCTAAGCCTTTTCTTAGTGAATAGTAGTAGTACATGATGACTGGTTAGGTTTTGCCCGGTGTCTTTTCATTATCACTTGGCTCATCTAAACTGTTTCCTGTGGAATCAACAAATTCAGAATGTGTCTCATTATTTGCACTTGACATCATCAAGGAAACTAATATAACGTGAATAAGTTTTATAGCTTCTTTTTTCCCTTTTAAAAGTGAAAAGTGGCTGTCGGAAGCTCAAGTTGGCTTTCTATGATTCATCTGTAGTTACTTTTCCTTGGGATGAATTCCTATTGCAAGCCCTGAGGAAAGAAGAAGTTTGGATATTTGTCAAGTTATCATAATTTATGCTAGATCGAGAATGTAACATGGCATGATTAAGTGCACCTTTTGTTTTTAGCCTTTTGGAAGTGAAAGGAGACTAGGAATCTCAAGCTGGATCTTGAAAATGTCTGTGGTTATACTTCGTTTGGAGCTATTGTATTGCACCGTATCTTGAAAAGTGTATGAGCTCTTTATTTTCTGATCTGGTGCCCATGATGGTACACTCTTCTTGTGTTAAACCTTTGTGCTCATTTTAAATGGCAGGATTATTTAGCGTCAATATCAACAATTGACTTAGCATACAACGTGCTTTTAGAACATACACTTGCCGAGAAAGAACGCAGGTATATTTCTTCTTGACTAAAGCTGTAGCCCGGCACATTATTTGATTAGCATAAAGTGATATCCTGTTTCTTCTTCTGCAATGGTGGTAAGCGTTTGTTTGTTTCCACATTTTTTTTACCTTTTTTTTGTTCTACACGTTCCTAGATAAAGTTTTGATTCATCTTTTTCACTTTTAGACATTTCTACAATATGAAAGAAATAATGTTTGCACAAAATAATGACAGTATACGTAAAAACTAATTAATTTATATTGAACAACATGTTAGGAGGATTATAATAGATACCATACGAGATATTAATAATTGTTGAATCAGAAAATGAAAATCAAATGGTACCGAACAGCATCGTAATAAAAAAAAGATCATAAACATAATCACATTCCAAACACACGCTTTTTAATGTTTCAGGGTTATTTTTGTTTTTTAGAAAGGCAATGACCTTGAAATGTCATGGAGGCCTTGCATTGTGTCGTAGGTGTATTTAAGTTGTATCTTTGGAATATATACATATATATATATATATATATATATATATATATATATATATATATATATATATATATATTTTGTGAAATGGATCTTTGTGAAGTTCTAGAACTAGTATTGCTATGGAAGTGATGTATCACCAAGTAGCTAAAAGTGCCGACTTGGGGTCATGGCTGGCCCCATGATCCGAGAAATAACCACCACAAAATATTCTCTTTCTTTCTCACTTCTCCACCATCAACAACTCTTTCTTTTTTTTCTCTCCACTTGTAACATATATATCGCCACTTTCTCTTAGCCTCAAATCTTCTTCCTTCCTCTTGTAGTTGTCTGAAGTTCAACCTCCCAATATTTGTCGGCCTTTTAGCCACTCCGGCCGCCATGAATAGTTGTTGGAGTTATTTACTTTAAACATCCTGCTTTAAAATGGTCAAATTCTTTCAATCTATGTCAAACTAACAGCATGCAGAATCTCGTACGTGCAAAATTGGTTTGGACAAGCCTGCTCAAGCCTGATTTTAAACCTGAGGAGTCATCTACTCTCAAATCTTACGGTTTCGAAGTAGATAAGAGTGAAAAATTCGTGGCAATCTCTCCCTAAGAAGTCAACATATACAAACTTAGATGGAACACAACCATCGTCAGTCAGGTACTTGGAACTAGTGCATCTGTCTATAACTTGAAGAACTTTTCTGACGAAAAATGGAGCAACAAAGTTTTACTGGAAACACGAAAGCTAGACGGAGATCTTTTTCTATTCAGATTCCAATCTGAAGCAAGTAAGAAGATATCTTGGATCTATCTCCTCCACCCTTCGGAAATAGAACCCGGTCTCTTTGGCCTTAGAACCCAGAGAAAGGATTGAGAGGCTGAATTTGAATGCTATTCTTGTTTGGGGTCGTTCCTTTTTTCTCATATTACAATATTTCAACCCAGTAAGTTCAATTAGAAACTTACTATAAATCTTGGCATCTCCTTAAAAGTTCTCACATAAGCATCACTACACAATGCCTAGATGTCTCCTATGGTACCCCATTGGCAAGAAAATGAAATTTGGAAATCTTCATGTGCTACTCCTGTGTTGGTCCCTTATGCCTTGTCCCTCAATATGCTGCACACCATTATGTTAAGGGCCTGGTGGTTTGGGGCTTTTGACATCATCATCTTAGGCGTTTTGTCTGCCTGGTTTGTTTGTCAAGTCACTCTAGTTATTTCTAGATGCTTATTTGGTATGCGCAGCTCTTCCCTATCAAAATACCTCACCATCTTTCTATGTTGGAGTATCATGGTAGTTACCTTGGTCTCTCTTGGTTCGAAGTTCACATCCTGCTGTATGTATCTACTCACTACCTGTGTTTACTCATGTCTTTGGTGGTTAACATGCCAACTGAATCTGCAAAGAAGGCCTTGTTGGGATCAGCTTTGTCCCAATAGAATTTTTCTCCAAAGTTGTGCACGCCTTGCTTGTATGGTTCCTCATAAATCTATGTACCAGGACCTCTACACTTGGCTTGGGCATCTTCCCCGCTCAAATCCCTACAACGATGTCTGGAAGTTTTTTGCCTTGCTCATCTGTATTAGTTATCAGTTTCTAGCTTTAGTCTTATTTATACTCTTTTTGACCTGCAGGGTCTTTGTATTTAGTTTTATATTTGGAAGGGGTAATCTTTTTGCTTGTCACTATGGTTAAAACACCATGCTACTTGTACTTTGAGCAATTTACACTTGCTAGCACTAGAATATGTACCGTGCCTTTATATTTTGAACAAGCATGCTTGCTATTGCTTACTCCTGGCAACAAACTATATAAAAATGCCTAATTTCGCTTATCTATGAAATTTTGCTTACAAAGAAGGGGTCATGGTTGGATGCCTTGAATATTTTACAGTATACATATTCTATGCCAAGAAAATCCTTTCAAGAAGAGAAAATAAAGAAAATCCTTTCAAGAAGAGAAAATAAAGAGGGAGTTGACAGAAGATATACTGACATAACTGAACCCATCAGCTATGACCTGCTGTGTTCAGGCTGTTTGAATCTAAATACTTCAAATAAAAATCTTCTAAATTCGATCATTTAATTGCATCCCGACATGATTTTAAATTAGATTATTTGAATCAAGATTATAATCACATGCTAAAGGGTAGCTAAGCATGGTAAATCTATTGTCTCTTTTCCTCTACATGTCCCAATATTCCAAGTATGAAAAAGCTTAATGCATTTGTTTCGAAAATTTTGACAGCTTAAAGTTTTGAGCTAAATATTATTCTGAACTAGCAATGTGTTAATGCTAAATTTTCTCTCCTTTTTTTTAATGAATCCAGTCCAGCTGTAGTTGCAAGGTGTGTGGCACTTTTGAAGCGGTACTTATTGAGGTTAGTTTGTCCTCAAACATTAACGTTGTCTACTTTTTTGCCTTGTTAAATTTTGCTTAACTCTCTCGTAAGTTTACTAGGAACAAGCGAGCAACCTGCGCATATCATCTTTAAATGAATAAAATCTGGGCAAGAGTTTCACTTGGTATGAAATGTTCCACATACAACTGAAAAAATTGTCTTATTAAGCTTGAACTTCACGTATTGCTTCTTGTACTAAAGGTACACACTCAAAAGTACATGGGTCACAGTCTTAGGATAATTTGGGGAGTGCAGCTGCCCTTATATATTTAAGTAGTCTTAGGGATGGACTCTGCTGGCTAACTCCTTATGTAAATTTTTACACATATATATAAAACTTGAATAAAAAAAAATTATGGGAAAGTCAGGAGAATGCAGATTACCATTTCCTAGGTATAATTAGTCAAGGGAATAATGCCTGGTTTTTTTTCTCTTTTTTGTTCGAGACGGTAGGGGAGACGTGGGTGATTGAGAAGATACTGCTGATTTAAAACTTCTATTTAAAGAAAAATTTGTTACTCTACCGGGGATGAAGAGGTTGAGGGCATTCTCTTGAAAAGGAGGGAGTGCCATTATCAAGTTGTTTTCTGCTTTTAAATTGTGATACATTTAAGATAATGTCCATATGGCCTGTTTGCTATTGCCAAATTGAGGACCCCTCGAGACTGGATTGCTTTAGCTATGAAAGAAAAAATAATCAGTAATTTCATCCTTTATAGGATGCACTTATGCTTTGGCAGAGTAGATATTTATCATTTAAGGGTCTTGTCTTATCTGAAATTAACTGCAGATATCAACCTAATGAGGAGACATTGCAACAGATAGATCGATTTTGTGACAGCATTATTAATGAGTGTGATTTGAACCCAACCCGCAAATTAGCGCCAAGGTCACTTCTCTTAAGTCAGCAATCTGGGCTTGCTAGTACATCTCCAAATGTTTCTCCTTTGCCTGTTTCAAATTTTGCATCAGGAGGACTTGTGAAGTCATTAAATTATGTCCGGTCTCTAGTATCTCAGTACATTCCAAGACGGTCTTTTCAACCAGCAGCATTTGCTGGAGCTCCTTCTGCATCGAGACAGCTGCTTCCTACGTTGTCATCTTTATTGAGCAGATCTTTTAATACCCACTTAAGCCCCGTGAGCGTGAAAGAAGCTTCAGAAATTAAAGACGCTTCTGCTCTATCCGTTAAGGAACCACCAATTCCTGAAGAAGTTGATGCTATAGAAGATTCTGAATTCATACCCCTGGACATATTCAAATGGCGTTGGCGCAGAGAGCAACAGGCACCGTTAATCTCTAGCGGAAGGTATTGGATACTTGATTTAGTGATATATTATATGTTGGTGTTATCTCTAGTGGGCTGGTGAGGCTGTATGTAATGTTTGGGAGCTGTACTTTCAGTGAGCATATTCTTAAACAACAAGATCTGAGCACACATGGTTTTCTGGAGGTTGGTGCAGCTGGCCTTCTCATTGGGGACCTGGAAGCTAAAGTGAAAGGCAAACCATGGCAAAATTTTGGGACTGCAGAGATGCCTTATCTTGATCAACTTTTACAGCCTTCCTTGCTCACTACAGTAACCAATTCCGCATCAGCTCGGGCACATTTGAGGGTTATAACAGCCTTAAAACGCTCCAAGCCAGGGCCGCAACAAATTTGGTATGCCGTTCTCACTTGAACACTCTTTCATGGTTTGCGTGATCCTTGGCTTATTTTCCATTTATTTAATGTGAAAATGAGGTTATACAACAGGCAATAAATTCATTACTTACGCTAATTACATCAAAAGGATTTCATGCTTTCAGAGTTAGTAGTTGATACCTGTCTTCTACAAGGAAGGAAGAAAAAGTTTGGTGACTTTTCTTTGCACACTAAAATGCCGGGTCTGGCTGTGGGCTTTTTATGTCTGTACTTATTTTGTCTGTACCTATTTATTTATGGAGTATGCTAAAGTCTCCCCCCACCCCAGCCCCGAGTTGGATCAGGATCCAGGCATGACGTCATGAATATTTACCCTTATCTTTATTTTGATGACTCATGAGTGACGTCATGCAGATCTGTGGTAGGATGGTACTGTGTTCAAGTGTTGTAATCTGCACCCATTTTTTCAGGGAAGATTCTCCAGTGATTTCTTTCCGTCCACGTGCAAGACCCCTTTTCCAGTATCGTCACTACAGGTCTGTGCCAAAACTAGAAGTGATTCAGGTTCTTGCTAGCATTTGCTGTCTGTGAAGCTCTGTGTGAGTTGATTGTTTCCAATATCCGTTTCAACCTGCTATACAAGGCACTTGTTTTAACTGTAAACAATTGGTTTTTAATTGTGTTGTTGCTTTGCAAAAGGAAAGTTGAACTAATTGTTTTATCTGCTAGCTTGGTTTGGACAATTACTTCACAGCACTTGAAAAAATTGACATCGATGGTAACTGTGTACTATTGTCTGTTTAACGTCCTTATCATTATTTTGCTACCATCTGAGTATAATATTTTGGATAGTCCTTTGGTCATTTAGTTGCAGTTTAGCTATCTTCAATGAACTTTTCATTAAATTATTCCTAAGAAGTTGTCCTGGCCAAAATTTTGCTTGAGAACACAGTCTTCTAGCTGAACCAGTGGTTTGGTTGATGGGTTATTCTTGTCTTTGACTTGGTCTTGTTTCTTTTGTAAGAAAGAAGACAGGCCTACCTTCCATTCTGCTATGCGAGAATTTCGTCTATTCAGGGTTCTGTTTTTCACCTTGTGCCTGTCAGTTTTGTTATCTCCCTTCTTACTGAATGTGATTTGAATGTCTCAGTGAACAACAGCCCTTGCGCTTGAATCCAGCTGAGATATCTGAGGTTATTGCTGCAGTTTGCTCCGAGGCACCAGCTCCAAATGCTAATTTCATGACTGTATCATCTAAATTAAGTAACAACAGTGGAAAGCCGTCAATGGATGTGGCTGTTAGTGTTCTCGTCAAACTTGTAATTGACATGTAAGACTCCGTTCTGTTTGTTTATGGGGAATTAAAATTAAAAATCAGGTTATTCATGGATTTGTTTATGCTGTTGTTATCATTTTTATTACTATTACTATTACTATTATTATTTTCCCCCCACTTGTTAAAAAACAATTTGATAATAGCTGTTAAAGAGAATAATAATAATTTCAACATAACAAGAAAAAATTAACTAGAGTCTAATATGACCTATGCCTGCGGGTATAAGCAAAAAAAAAAAAAAAAAAGTATGCCTGCGGGTATAAGCAATACAAACCTTACTAAGTTACTATGATAAATAATACTACAAAATATTCTGAAAAACACAAGTTCGACAGATTCTACAGAAGAAAATATTTACAATTACTATTTAAGTACTGCTGAAATTTGTACTACCCGCGTAAAGTGCTATGCAAATGAACAAGAAAAAAAATATCTTGTTTGTATTTAAACAATGAGGGTCCTTAAACATGCAGTAAGTAATGTGGAAGTTCACACCCTCTGGCTCAACACCACTGATGATACCATCTTTCGTTTTTCGCTAAATCATAGAGGAGCTGAAGTCTTGGACAATGCTTCTTACTCTACAATGCACATCAGTTGTCCCGTCTTTAGAATTTTCTTTAGTACACAAAATTTTGGATATCTCATGCATGTAATTATGGCTTAAGTTGAAACTAGTGAATTATATTTAGTATTTTGGAGAAGTTGTCAGGGGCTTTAACTTCTATATCTGTTTCATCTTGTTGACAGAAGATGCGAGGGGTTCTGCCAGTTGTAACATTATTTGGCCTCTTCTTCGGTATTAAAGAACAGTACCATCTTGAGTATAAACTGCACCCAATTTTGTGCTGAATATATCTCAGTTGTGGATATCAACTATAATTCTCAGAAGATTGTATTCATGTAAAATTTTAGAGTGCTTTCGTTAGTGCTTTACATTAGTTTGCGTGGATAAAATTACTCAGGTAATTTGTGATTGTGCCTGTGAGTTAGAAGATAACTGGTTCTTTTAGAGTTTTGTTTTTGAGCATAAATTTCTTTTGTGAATGTCTATCTCAATAGACTTTTCTGTTTTATGGTTTTTATGGGAAAACATGTGTCTCTTTTGCAGGTATGTAATGGATTCTGAGACAGCTGGTCCACTCACTTTATTTATGCTTGAGGTGCTGTATTCTGTAAATATAGTTTTTCATTTTCCATCTATTTAGAAAGCTTATAGGGCGGTTAACAACTTACGTCAATCTGAGGTTTATCTTATCAAGCTAAGCTCATTTGAAAGTAAAAATTGCTCAAGGTGAAAGTCGGCTTGATGAGTCGGTGCATAGTTCAAGATCAGAGCTCAAATTTCCCCCTCTGATTTTGAATCTAATACTTTGAACTAAAATGTGAGAGTAGGATTGGTTCTTTTTGTTTGCATCATGTACTGTGGTAATCGTACTGTTGGTTTTTAAATTATAAACAATGTCAAGAGCCATAGATTGAATATACAAAATTAAGAAGTATTAAATGAAATTTAGGCCTTATAGGGGATCAAGCCTTATTGTCCATGAATTTGACTCGAGATTCAGCTCAGCTGAGTCAAGCTTGAGCTTGACTTTTTCTAGTGTAGCCGAGTTTGGGAGGTTGAGGTCAATCTTGATCGCGCACGTTGAGCTCCATCAAGTCATGTACTCATGCTTGAGCTTGACCTTACCTGGTTGAGACTAGCTAGCTCTTGAGTCATTTTGGCTTATGTATAGCTCCATAAAAGCCTTAGTACGCTTAACCCTTTTTTGACAACTTTTGAGTGTGCACCTGACATAGCTAAAATACGATTGCAGGAAATATTGCTTTCTCCAGGATTGGTGTCAAAGGCTCGAGCTTTTGATTTGCTCTTAAATCTTGGAGTTCATGCGCATTTATTGGAGCCTCCAGCTCAAGATGATACCTCCACGATTGATGAAGAGTATACTCAAGAATCTGTTTTGGATAATGAAGTGCCTCTTTCATTGCAGAGAAACAAGAAAGATTATTTGCAAAACATGGGAAACTCTGTGGCCATTGAAAAATTTGAGTGCTGGATTTTAGGCATTCTCGCTGAGGTCTTGCTTCATCTTGTCCAGGTATTCAGATTTCTAACAAAAATAACTCGGGCACTTATTCGGTTTTCAAAGGTAGAGGAGGAAGAGGAGGGGCGAGGACATGTCAAAGTTTGTATGTATTGATATGGTCAATTTTTTTCCTTTCATTTATTTGATATGACTCAAAAAAATAAAAAATAAAAAAAATAAAGCGTAAGAAAAATGATTGATCCATATAACTGACTTCACATAGTGGAAAATAAACTTGAGTAGTGTTGTTGTTTGAGGCTTTTGTTTATCTATTCGCCTGGGCATGTACGCTTAAAAATAAATAATAAAAAATAACAAATTATTTTAGTTTTCATATGGAATTTCTAGGTTATCAAGAAAAATTTTATTATTTTGTTAAGATCTAAGACTCATCCAAGAAACGCATGATTATTTTTTTTTGTCTAAAAATTTATTTTCATCAATTATTTCCTTGGAAATTCTTGTTTGATTCATACTCATCTTTAGTGACAAATTTTTATACTGACTGTTAATCTAACGCAATAGTTGAGATGATATGTAGGCGATGCCATGTAGCGGATATAAGATTAATAATTTTAGGTACTTGGACTAGAATCACAGTTGAGATGATATTATTTCTTGAAAGAGGCGTATTCTAAAGGTGCATATTATGCATTAGGTACTAGGAGACACAAAAAGAGGGTAGGATTTAGGGTACAACAAAAAAACAAAATAAATAAATACATAAATAAATAATAAATAAATCGCAAAAGAAATGATTGATCCATATAGTCGACTCCACATAGTGGGAAACATGCTTGAGGATTGTTGTTGAGTTATTCTCTTGGAATGAAAAGTGAAGATGAACAACCATAATTACAAAAAAAAAAAAAAAAAGATGAACAACCACCAGTCTTTGAAAAATATATTGTTAATTGTGTATGATAAATGTATTTTGGATTTTCAAGTCATCAATACACCGAAAAAGAAAAAAAGCAATTGGAGATGAAAAGGTGCACAAATAGTTATGAAGGCCTCTTTTTTTCCCCCTTTTTTTGTTTTTCTGTTGTCTCCCCATACTCCCCCGTGATTTTTTAAACTTCACATTTTTGCCTCCAATGGAGGGGTAAATTCTAGTTGCGGTCAAAAGTTACCTTCAAAAGCTCGTCCCGCCATCTTTTGTCAGTCAAGGGGTCCTTGCTTAGGTTGGAATAATGTCATTTTTGGGTCTTCTTGTGCCATTTAGAATTTTAGAAGTCTTAAGCATAAAACTTTAGTAGGTAGATAGTGTTATTCCTGAGCATTTGAACTTAAAAGAAAAGGAAGGTACTTGAACTACTTGTCCTTCAGTAGGTAGATAGTGTATTGAAATGACTTTCCATCTTTGTAAGTGTCTACTAGATAGGATGGAGTATGCTCCCCAGTTATATTATTAGTTTTTTGAAGTGTATGGAATAAAATAGAGGAGTCTTTCAGGTGGAGGAGATGATAGTGAATCATGTGATCCAGGGTAATCCATCAAACTATGCGTTTGTAAAGCAAAATATTGTTGAATTACATGGTTTATGATTTTCTCGTACGTCATTTTTCCATCTCGTTTAATATATCATAGATAAAATGTGATCTGCTTGAAATAGTGTGGTGAGCAGGCAGGAGATCGGGGGTATTGAGAGTTAATATGTTAGTGTTAAATTACTATTCGTTGAAACTAATTTATTGTAGAGCCATAACAGTCTGGTGGTATCTCTCTGCAGTTTTTGCCGGTATCGTTGAGTGAAATCAATTTAAGCCTCTCATATTGCTTTGCCCGTTGGTGCCAAGGAATCAGTATCTTGCCTAATTTCAAGGTCTTGTTTCTCATTTGCTACATGACTTTTCTTTGCAGGTGGAAGAAATGGAAGAGTCTATCTGGGCTTCTGCCTTAGGCTGTTTGCTTTACTTTGTTTGTGATAAAGGCAAAATCCGGAGGAGCCGGCTGAAAAGCCTTGATATAAGAGTGAGTCATGAGTTATGTATGCTTTATTTCTTTCAATGAGGACGTAGAAAATGAAAAATGTATTTGCTGCAACTCGTATATTAGCATTAGCTTGTCATCTCATTGTCAATATTGCCTCCAGTAGATTGGCAGATGGATCATATTATAGGTAGGATTCCAATGTTGTTAAAACAAACGATTAGATATTTCTATACTTCTAATGGGGAATTTATCTTTACTGATCTGAACATGAAAATCAGAGGGGTATCAATGACAATACAACATTCAAGACTTTTTCCTACTATGTAGGGTCAGCCATATGAATCAATCATTTCTATTGTGCTTTATTTATTTGATTTTTATTTATTATTTTTTGAGTCTTTGCCTAAATCTTACTCTCCTTTTGTGTCCCCTAGTAACTAATGCATAATATCCGCTTTTAGAATACATATCTTTCAAAAATATCATATCATCTTCTGCCTTTGGCAATCAGATTGTCATACTATATGTTAAGTTTCTATCATAATCAGAGTTACGTACCTCTTCCAATACGAGTTTATCTCCTACTGATTGATTAAAAAGTTTCTCAAAGTATCTTATCCATCTATCTTGTATCGCCCTTTACTAAGATGTTGCTGTCTTCATCTTGAATGCATTTAACTTGAATCAAATATCTCGTCTTTCATTTTCCCGCTCTAGCAATTTTTTATACATCTTTCATTTTCTTTTGTGTCCAAATGCTTATAAAAATCTTCAAACATCTTTAATTTGGCTTCACTTACGGTTTGTTTAGCTTCTTTCTTAGACAAACTATATTTTTTTCCAATTTTCTTGAGTCCTACAACGTTGAAGTGTCTTGTAACTAGTTGTCTTAGCTTTTATGTTGTCTTGCACTTCTCATCTCCACCACCAATATTCTTTATTTGCCGGTGTTTGACCTTTTGACTCGCCAAGTAAAATTTCTTGCTATTTTCTTTATCTTTACAGCCACATCCTACCACGCTTAATTTGCATCATCACTTGAATTTCTTAAGACTTCTTGCTCTAATACTACTTTTTTAAACTCTGCTTGCTTAGCTTCCTTCAAGTTCCACCATTTTATCTTAGGTTCCATAAGCCTTTGTTTTCTCAATCTTCTATGTCGGATACTGACATTTCACACTACAAGACGATGTTTTATTGTTAAACTTTCTCCTAAAATCACCTTACAATCCTTGTACACTCTTCTATCTCTCTTATGAGTCATAAAATAACATATATGCGACTTATTTGGTCAAATTTTGAATGTAATTAAGTGTTCATCTCTTTTTTTTGGAAAAATGTGTTAAGGTCACGCGTTATTGCGAACTTCAAAATTGATCTTTCTTCATAGTTCCTATTTCCAAAACCAAATCTACTTTGTACATTATTGTAATCCTTAGTCTCTCTACTTACATGTCCATTTAAATCTCTTCATATAAATATCTTTTCACCTATTGGAACTCACGCACTACATCTTCTACATCTTTCCAAAATTGAACATTTATAGCTTCCTCTAAACCCACTTGAGGAGTATATGCGCTAATAATGTTGCTTTTTTTTTTCTCTTGAGCACCAACTTTAGTGCTATAATTCTAACGCTTTTGCTAATAATACCTACTATTTTGTCTCTTAATCAGGGATCTATAATAACCGCAACTCTATTTATTGTCTTATTCTTTCCTAAGAACTCTTGTTTATTTTTCATTGCATCCGAGTTCTCTAGGAGATGCAACGGCCCTAGCTCAATTTTCGCTGCATTTAGACGTGCGACCGAGACCCTTGCTTATTTGACATTGCATGCAAGGCACCCAGATGCAGCGGTCCTTGTTGAAATACCACACTCGGTCCATACAGTGCGTTCATTATGGAGAACATCCTAGCATTAGCACAATTTCTTGTTTGATCTATAATCATGTTTAGTGACAAAGTTTTACACTGGCTGTCAACCTAATGGTAAAGAAATGACTTAACATTCAAGATCCGTGGTGGATGGATATGTGAGAGCTGGAATATAATTTTCTTATATTTAATGCTGAAATGACTTTTGTTTGAATGACATTAATGCTGAAAAAAACTCAGATGGGACCTTGCTGTTAACTTGGAAATCTCCATGAAGCTTTCTAGTTGGATTTGGTTTTGCTCTGTGTCCTAGGAATTCTACTTATGTAGGTTCCCTGTCTAGCTATTTCAAGCCTAATAGTATGGCTTAGAATTTTGTTTGTTATGTGGTAGCGATCCCCTAGTCCCATCTAAGTATTTCTAGCAAGTTAACCTGGCTGCTTGCTATCACATGGCCACCTACCTTGTAATTCCTTTGCATATTTATGAAAGTTGACTTATAAAAAAAGTGTGTTACGCACATATTTAGGCAGACAGATGTACCTGCATACATGCATATTTATCTTTTCGGTCTATTCTTATGCATGTGTAAAGTCCACCGTCATATTGGATTTTGCATGAATCCAAGTATGGTCAGTCTCAATGAAAAAAATTTCATGCTTGCCAAAACAGAAAAATTAAAGAAAATAGAGAAAAAGGAGAAAAAATAAAATAGAAAGTAAATTATGCTCAGTCCATATCCAGTTGGCTTCCTGCGGATATTGCTTAATAAGTCAGGTTCCGAAATTCCCTCACTACATACTAGCACATCATATCTCTATTATTATGTCATTTATGCAGGTACATATAGAGTAGGAGGTCTCATTGGAAGCAGACTCTCTATTCCTTGAGACAGTGATATTATTTACCTACCAATTACCCTCCTTAGACCCTAGCTATAGTTTTTGTTGTCGTTGAGATATACTGGGTACGGATGATGATGATGATATCTGGAGGTTTCTTTCTACTACAAAAGTGTGTTTGAGATGTTACCTATTGCTATGTCTATGCTGCTTGTTTGATTGTTGCACTAATGAAGTGTATCCCTCTTGAAGTCTATGTACTCTGACCAACATTCTCTTGGTATTGCCTATTATAATGACTACCACTATGTCTATATGAAAAATTGACTTACAAGAAAGATAAAGAAGTGTATCCCTCTTGAAGGTAATGCATTGCAGTGTTACTATGGTTGTTGGCAATCAAACCATCTACGCCAATTGGATGTATCAAGTAGAATCAAATATTGGTCATGTTATAAGAGCGCTTTTTATTGGCAGGTTATCAAGATACTGATGGTCATTAGCCGGAAACATTCATGGGCTGAAGTGGTGCATTGCAAGCTTATTTGCATGTTGACAAATATGTTTTATCAAGTTCCTGATGTTCGAAGTAAAGCTATTTCCACTCCCCCAATGTTCCTCGCTGAGCAGGTTGATCTGATTGGAGGAATTCAATTTATTTTCCATGAGGTACATTACTCCCTCTGTTCTTTATCATGTGTCATTTAAAGTTCTGACACACGGATTAAGAACGTTAGTAAATACTTGTAGATTGAAATTGCCAAAATGTCCATTAGTAGTATAACTACCCTCTCACATTCACTTTCTCTTATCTAATGAAGATAGGGAGTATGACAGAAATGAACAATGAATGATGCATTTGACATCTTAAGGGATACTTATGAAAGGACGGAGTAATCTTTCTGCTGCGTCAGATTCTTCATAAAGAAATTAGGTAGCCTTCGTTTGGGCCCTATTGTTTCTCCTTATGATTTGGCTTTTGACTAGTGTATGCTTAGCGTATAGTGCTTGTGTACAGTATGACCAGCTAGAATTGGATCTATCACATGTAGTATTCATCAAGGGAGTTCATGCTTTCACTTTTCTCCAGGATATCTGATGGAGTCGTGAGAAGTGCTTTGCGAGATCTTTGCCTTGTCCTGATGTTGAAGTGGTCAATCCCAACCTCAAGTAGAAAATACCTTTTAGGCCTGTATAAGAGTTACGTCTGACCTCCATCTTTTTGCCCAATTGCGGTTTGTTGCTTAATAATCTATATCAGATTTAGTTGAGGTACTCCAACGTTAAATGAGTATACAGCCTTTTCAGGAACGTAGTCAACTCTCGTCTCAAATTTAGAGTTTAATAACGAGGTAGCAAAAATTGTTTGGAAATTATGTGCTATACAGGGAATTCCTCCATAAGATGATTGTAGAAGTATTAAAAATCAAATTACGTTATTTATACAAACAAGGAGAATCTCTTCAATGACTACAGAAATGTGTTTACCCTGAAGAGCATTAATACTGCTGTAATGCTTACTCATACAACTGGAATTTGTGCAATTGCATTCTATACCTTCAAATCTCTTCTACCACCTACATTTCTTTGAGGAAAATAGAAAAACAATAATTTAAGATGTTTTGTGAGGATGGCCATCTGGTCATAATCTCATAGGCTTAAGGAGATAATTGGCATTTTAACTATCTTTAAGACCTCTTATGGACTGGACCACTACTCTATGTACTTCTTTTACTACTCTATGTACTATTTATGTCTCTTGTTCACTTGCTCTTCTGTTTCTGTTCATGATCATGTAGAGTTTTCTATTTCCAATGGATTTAAGGACATTCTTCTTTGATTCTGGAATATGATACTCTGAAATATGATAAAATAAAGCAAAATGTCTCACTAAATTGGTTGCTCTTTTTGATTGTGAAGTAGCAGTCGGCCAACACAATACTTGACGCAATTTTTCAATATGGGTCATCCGAAAACAATCTCTGTGTGTTTCTGCATACGGATAAGGTTAGGTACACCGGACTCTCCCTTACCCTGCCATAGGCAGAAACTTCTAACGCAATGGAGTAATCATGTTGTTGTTCATGATCATGTAGACTGCAGGAAACAGTTGGCGTTTTAACTACTTGTAAGACCTTTTACATGATGTAGTGTTCTTGTATATGGAAAGCTACCTTCCCCCCTCTTCTTGTTCATGTCCCAGTACACCTGTTGTTTTCGGTCTTATGGTTCTTCTAATAATAATAATATACTATCAATTCTAAAAAGGTTGCTCATGGACACATCATTTGAGATGACAAAGAGAGTGAGCTTTAGTCACAAGTCCTCAAATTGCAGCCTTTTGAGTTTCAATAAATTCAGTACTGTAGTTGTATAACACAGGTCCTAGTTCCTTGTGCAAAGGCTAGCCGAATTGAACTTCCAAATTAATCCAGATAACCCAGCTTAGGATCCTTGGCTGGCTAGTAGTTTTGGCCTGTCCTGTTCCTTTGAAGTCTCTCTTTGCTAGTTACGCAGCTAATCTTGATGGAAGGTATTATCTGATCTGTAAGAAGTTTGCCTTATGTAAGTTCTTGGTACTGTTTGATAGGCATGCTCATTATTTGAGTTAATCACGAGCTATGGAAAAAAAATTTTTAGAAGGAAAATGATTTCATTTTCCTTTATACGTGGACCTTTTTCTTCTGACAGAAGTGTCAGATTTTCCCTCTACGTGTAGATGTTGGAATCGTTACTGAGGTGTCTTGCAAGTTATTTCAGTAGGAAGGATGAACTACTATTTAAGACTATCGACCTTTTAATTTCCTTGAAGGTTTATCATTACTTAACCTAGATTTCTGCTTTAGCTTTTCATATACTTTGTTAGACTTACAACTTGCGTTAAATTACCATCTCATCTAAACTCTTAAGCTATTAGAGAGAGGAGTTATATATACAATTAACACATCCCCTCACCTGTGGAATTATGTGCGTGCATAATATTAGCAACGGCAGGAGTAATAACAGATAGTAGCAAAATTATTAGTATTTTGGAAAATGGGGCGTCAGGATTTGAACCCAGGACGTTTCACTTTGATTCCATGGTAACTTATCATATCATCTAAAATCTTGAGTTATTAAGAGAAGCATTTCATGCAAGTAACATGTATAAGTACAACCTGAATTTACTGACTGATGGCTGTCAAAATGCAGTTGGTGCTCTCAACCTCGAAGGAGGAGAGTAGAAACTTATTCCTGGCGCTCTTTGATTTTGTACTGCATCAAATAAATGAGGAATCTATTGCTTCTGGTGTTTCTGCGTACAGTGATGAAGAGGTGCGACCGATTGCTGTCTACCTTGTACTAGCCAATGCCGCAGAAGCTTTACATATTTCTGTCAAACTGGGTGTTGAAGGCATCATACAACTTCTAAGAAGATCAGTTTCTTCTGCATTGTCAAGATATGCAAATAGTGATAGGCTTATCATGGTAATATCTGATTGTTTACCTTTAAATCTGGTTCTTTTGTACTTTTGAACTAATATCCAAGGTAATGCTATTGCCACTGGCATGGAGCTGAACTGGTGGATTAGATGCATTTTCTATCGTCTTCCTAGGTTATTTATGTAGTATTGTAGTTAAATAGTATGGGTATGCTGTGTTGGCATGATATTTTCGTTCCAGTTGTGATATTTTTTCCTAGTCATGATTTGGACGCGAGAAAATCTAATTAGTATACTTGTTTGCTTTTCAAATATCCATATTTAGTAAGGACGCAGCATCTGTGTTTGTGCATCCCAAAACTGTATTTATTGTGAGTTCAGTTTCTTGGAAAATTGAGTTTGTGCATCCCAAAACCGTATCTGCTTCAGGTTTATTAGGAGAAGGGGAAGTTTTTTTTCCTGCAAACTATATTATGTATAAGTGCCTGTGTGTACCAGATAGCATGAGCTGTTGGATAAATAAGGTAACAGCAAATTGTTTGCCGGTGCTGAAGCAGAAACCCTCATGTCAGTATTAACCCATGTTTTATTTGCTTTGCAGCTTATGGACAAGATTGTGGAGAAGTTTGATGCACATATAAGATCCTTTACTCATTTAGACCAAGAATTTGGAACTATGACACTGATAAGTAAATCTTTGAACTCTATTCAAAGCATCAACGGGCATCTGGGAAACAGTGCCCATATGAAGGCAAAGCTGTCTTGGGCCACTTTGCATTCTCTGGTTCACTCGGAAAGACATCCTTATCGTCACCATGGATATTTGTGGTTGGGGGATCTGCTGATAGCAGAAATTAGCGAGAAAGGCGATTCAGGTGTTTTGTCAAGCATCAAGAACCTCCAGCAGAAAATAGCCCTTGCTGGTGTTAACGAGTTTTCAGATGCTCTTGATGTTCCATTGCACATTTGGATTATGTGTGGACTTCTAAAGTCCAAAAATAATTTTGTGAGATGGGGCTTTCTTTATATTATAGAGAGGCTTCTTATGCGTTGCAAATTCCTTCTAGATGAGAGTGAAGTTCATCATGCAGTAAATGGTGAAACTCTTGGGAAATCAAATGACCAGAGTCGCCTAGAGAAGGCAAATGTACTGATAGACATAATGAGCAGTGCGTTGTCATTGATGGCTCAGATCAATGAAACAGATCCTATGAACATACTGAAGGTAACTGCCCTTTTTTCCTTGTGTAAAGTTGAAGAGTGAAATTCTGTTAATATCATTTTATGTGCCACATTGTTTTCTGATTCAATAAAACTTGTTGAAACAATACGTAGGTGTAATTTATAACGCTGCTACCAATTCCTATGCGATGGTTAGCCTAGCAATTAAAAGAAGAAACATAGCATTCTCAACCTTTCTCTGAAGGGTGGTGTTGTATTTCTTTCAATTCGGAAAACTAGAGTAGAATGTGAACGAACTTTTTAGGTGCAGGATTGCTGGAATAATAGTGAGGAATTTAGCATTTTTGTGCTAAAGCTAGCTACAGCTACATATTTAAACACGTGATGTATGGGTACTCTGGGGGCGTTTATGTATGTACATGAGTAAATACCTTTATTTCTATGTTTCTGTAAATATATGCTTAGAGACGGGCCATTCTGGCTTAAGATTCTGCAGGTCCGTGACCCCCAGCCTTGTACAACGCAAGTTTATGTTGTTTTTTATTATTATTTTTAATGTTAGGTTGAAATTACTGCTGCATATATTTAGAAGTTCCATTTGTAGCTTTGTTTTCCTGATGCTTATCTACCCCTTCATTGGACACTTGTGCAGATGTGTGACATTCTATTTTCTCAATTGTGTTTGAAAGTTCTACCTGCAAGTGCGACTCCTCTAGATGGCATGCAAGGTGATAAAGATTATAGTGCTGGAGTTTGGAATAAGGCTGAAATGGGGGATCATCTGTCTATGACTGAGAATACTTGGGAGGACCCATCTGGTGACCCTAGTGGCAAGCCTGACAAAGACCCTCTGACTGGAGAGACTGCATCCATGGCAGCTTTGCTTCTGCATGGACAAGCCATTGTTCCTATGCAGTTGGTATCGCGTGTCCCGGCGGCTTTATTTTATTGGCCTTTGATACAGCTTGCAGGTGCTGCAACTGACAATATTGCGCTGGGTGTTTCTGTTGGTAGCAAAGGAAGAGGAAATGTTCCAGGTGCTACATCAGATATAAGGGCTACCCTTCTATTGCTTTTAATTGGCAAATGCACTGCAGACACTGCTGCTTTTAAGGAAGTTGGTGGAGAAGAATTCTTTAGGTTAGCCTGGAAATTTTATTTTGTTGTAACTTGTTTTATCAGCAGTGGATCGACACAATACTTGACGAAATTTTTATTATGAGTCATCCAAAAACAACCACTTAAGCTTTCCAGCATATGGATAAGGTTGCGTACATCCGACCCCCTTATCTTGCATACGCAGGAGCCTCTACTGCAGTAGGGAGCTGTTGTTGTAACTTGTTTTATCAGCAACAAAATGTGTGAAGTATCTTATGCTTGTTACTTTTTCCAGGGAGCTTTTAGATGACACAGATTCAAGGGTGGCATATTACTCATCAACCTTTCTCTTGAAGGTAAAGGTTTTATTTGGTTTTGTTGCTCTGGTGGCACTTCGAAGTGTTCTCTTAGGGTGTCTTCAATAATGATGTATGAAATTCTGCAGAGGATGATGACAGACAAACCAGAAAGCTATCAGAAGTTGCTTCATAGTCTTGTATCAAGAGCACAACAGGTGAGGTTGTCCTTTCTGTAGTCATTTTGTGGAATTTCGTTACATGTGATTAAACTAAGCTGGTTTCTGATTGCAAATGCAGAGCAACAATGAAAAGCTTTTACAAAATCCCTACCTCCAGATGCGTGGAGTACTTCAGCTTTCAAATGAATGATATCAGCACATCCCTTGAGCTGTTGCAGGAACCAACCTTAGCAATGAAGAAGATGGTTGTGGGTCCTGTTGCTGACTAAGTGATAGGCATCACAATCATGTGGTCAATTGATTGGAATATGCTGAAAGTTTGAGTCAATTGCTCAGTTAATGATTACCTTGAAGAAGGTTTGATTATGTGACAATGGCTGGCCCTGCACCATTTCTATATTTGGTCGAAATATCTGATCCCAAAAATCAGGGCGGGGGCATTTGATTGGACTGGCATGCTTTCTTAACTTGTTGACATCATTGTTTTGCTCCTTGGAAATTGACTTGGAAATCAACTGTCAACATTTTCACCAAATTTGTGTTTCAAACTGAGTGAGAACCCTCTTCAGGCTACATTTCATAAGCTTTAGTTGATCCTGGAATACCAAGTGGAGAACTTCTCCAGGATCAAACAGCGTATCAAGGGGATGAAGAGGTGGACTGCCTTAGCTGCTGTAGCTTTAGTATCCATTTGGTTGCCGTCTTCAGGTATTCACATCTACTCCTCTCTCTTGTGGTAATAATACACACACAAACACTCGAGCCATTTTCTCATTATGTAGGTTCGGCTGTATAGATCAATTCTTTCTCTTGCGCTTTATTATTATTATTATTATTATTATTATTATTATTATTATTATTATTATTATTATTATTATTATTATTATTATTATTATTATTATTATTATTATTATTATTATTATTATTATTATTATTATTATTATTGTTTGTTTGTTTGTTTTTCGATTTTTTGTTTTTGTTTTTTTGACTCGCAACCTAAATCACCCTCATTGTGTGGCTCCTAATACTTAATGCATAATATGCGCCTTTAGAATATGCATCTTTCAAAACTATCAACTCAACCATGATTCAAGCCTAAGTACCTAAAATTTTCACTTAAATTTTATATCATTTACATGACATTGGCTACATGAATCAATTGTCTCTATTGTGCTATATCACTGACCATATGTTCTTCAATTGTCATACAAGACATATCTTTTCTTATTGTCTCTCTCCATATCTTCTTTGATCTCCCTCTCCTACGCTTAGCATGCACCTCATTTATTGTCTTGCACTGCCTAATAGGTGCATTTGTAGGATGCCTTTGCACATATTCATACCATCTTAACCTTGACTTCCTCATCTTTCCATCTATTGGAGACACCGTTCATTTCTTATTTTATCCTTCATTGTATGTCTATACATCCATCTTACAACAACAACATTACCCATTGCCTTAGAGGATTCTGCCTATGGCGGGGTATGGGGGGTCGGATGTATGCAACCATACCCATGTGTTAGAAACACACAGAGGTGGTTTTCCGATTACCCATAATGATTTGTCAAGTTATGCCGATCAACTGCTACTATAAGAAGCGCAACCAATTTAGTGAGTCATTTTGCTTTATTCCATCATATTCCAAAGCCAAAGAAGAGTGTGCCCTTGATTCCATTGAAAATGGAATATTGGCTATACATCCATCCTAACATTCTTATTTTCGTCACTCGTATCATTTGTTCATGCTCATAATTGACTGCCTAACATTCACACTCATACAACAGTGTAGGTCTTACTGTTGTCCTATAAAACTTTCCTATAAGCTTTATTGGTAGTTTCCTGTCACAAAGAAGGCTTGACACACTTCTCCACTTTAACCATCCTGCTTGAACCATGTGATTCACATCTTTGTCAATTCTTCAATCTTTTTGTTGTATAGATCCTAAATGCCTATAACTCTCATTCAGACGAATTTCTTTCCAAAGTCATTCTTT
Organism: Eustoma russellianum; assembly: GCA_036186865.1. Taxonomy (NCBI): domain Eukaryota; kingdom Viridiplantae; phylum Streptophyta; class Magnoliopsida; order Gentianales; family Gentianaceae; genus Eustoma; species Eustoma russellianum. Next base: position 7,162,102 of record AP025056.1, read on the forward strand.
TGTTGCTAAATTTAAATTTCATATATTGTCTTCTTTTAACTCAATTTGAAGTTCTTTTCCTTTAATATCTCCCATCAACGTTCCAGCTTAACATTGATTTCTTCATTAGTCTCATCCACCAATGTAATGTCATATGCAAATAACATGCTCCATGGAACTATATCTTGAATGTGTCGAGTGAGTTCATCTATAACTAAAGCAAATAAGTGTGGACTTAAAGTAGGCCTTTGGTGTAAACCTAGGGTAATTGGAAATTCTGGGCTTAGTCCTTTTAAAGTCTCATGCTTGCCATTGTGTTCTCGTATGTCTTTAATACGTTCTAACACATTTCTTTTCAAGCACTCTCCACAGTATTTGCTAAGACTTTATCATGTGTTTTTCTGTGTCAATGAAAACCACATGCAAATCTTGCTTCTTCTCTCGATATCTCTCTATTAATCTTTTCAAGAGATGACTAACCTTCATCATGGACCTTTCCGACATAAATCCAAATTGATTTTAAGACACACTGGTCTTTTTGCAAAGTCTTTTCTCAATCGTTCGATCTTAGAGCTTCATTGTGTGACCAATTACCTTAATTCTTCTATAATTTGTATAATCTTGTTTGTCTCTTTTGTTTTTATACAAAGGTAATAAAGTGTTTTTCCTTCACTAGTTAGGCATCTTACTGGTTTTCACTATCTTGGTAACAAGATTTGTGAGCCACATAATACATTCTTTCCACATACATTTCCAAGCTTCAATTGAAATACAGTCGGGTCTAATCGCTTTAACGTCTTTCATTCTTTTCAAAGTTGCTTCTTCCTCTGGCAATAAAATTCTCCTACTATATTTTAAGTTTCTATCATCTTAGAGTCACGTAACTTTTTCAAAACAAGTTCATCTCACACTGATTCATTAAAAAGTTTCTCAAAGTATCTTTTCTATCTATCTTGTGCCCTTTTCTTTTACTAAGATCTTGTCATCTTCATCTTTAATGCGTTTAACTTCGAGCCAAATCTCTTGTCTTCCTTTATCTCCCTCTAGCAATTTTATACACATCTCTCTCATCTTTTTTTTCTTGTCCAACCGCTTATAAAAAGGTTCAAACGCTATTAGTTTGGTTTCATTTACGGTCTGTTTATTTTCTTTCTTAGCGGGTCTATATTGTTTTTTCAATTCTCTTGATTCATGCGACGTCGAAGTGCCTTGTAACTGGTTCTCTTGGCATTTCCTCTGTCTTGCACTTCTTCTTTCCATCACCGAGATTCCTTATTTACAGGTGCTCGATCTTTTGACTCGCCAAGTAAATTCTTGATATTTTCTTTATCTTTACCGTCACATCTTCCCACACTTTGTATGTATCACCACTTGAATTTCTTAAAATTTCTTGCCATAATAATATTTTTCTAAACTCTTTCTTGCTTAGCTTTCTTCAAGTTCCAGCATTTTATCTTGAGTTCTATAACCTTTGTTTTCTCAATCTTTTATCTCGGATCACCTTATAATCCTTTCAAGCTCTTCTATCAATTTTACGACTCATGAAATAGTATATTTGTATTTGTTTTGTCCGCTTTTGAATGTAATCAAGTATTCATCTTTATTTTTGGAAAAATATGTTAGTCACTATAAGATCATACGTTATTGAGAAATCTAAAATTGATCTTCATCGTTCATATTTCCAAAACCAAATCTATTGTGTACCTCATTATAATCTTTATTTTCTTTACTTACATGTCCATTTAAATATCCTCCTTTAAAGATATTCTCACCTTTTGGAATTTCATGTAACCCTTATTCTATTTACTTGCATGTCCATTTAAATCTCCTCATATAAAGATCTTCTCACATGTTGGAATTTCATGCGCTACGTCTTCTTTCCTAGTAACACCTGATACTTCGTCATTTAATAACACATCTATAATAACCCCAACTTCATTGTTTCTTATTTTTTACTGTATACAAGAGTTTAAATCCTGATTTTCCTACCATCCTAGCTTTCTCACATATCCACTTTCTCTTTTGCAAACATAAAATATTTACTTTTCTCTTTATCGTGTCCATCATCTCTATTGTTTTCTCTTTTAGAGTTTCATGTTCCATGTTCCATGTTCCTAGTATAATACTCCTAACTAACCTATTATTTCATTTCTTAGTATCTAACTTACAGCCTAAGAACTCTTGCTTATTTTTCACTGCATCCGAGTTCTCTAGGAGATGTAGCGGCCCTAGCTCAATTGTCGTCATATTCGGACCATGCGACGAGGACCCTTGCTTATTTGACACTACATCCAAGCCCCACAGATGCAGCGATCTTTACCGAGACACCGCATTTAGACCATAAGGTGCGTTCCTTGCGAGGAACATCCTAGTATTAGCGCAATTTCTTGTTTGGTCCATAATCATGTTTGATGACAAAGTTTTACACTATCTGTCAACCTAATGCAACCCTCCTTTATCCGGGCTTGGGACCGGTACGTCAAAAACTCAATCAGGCACACACACACACACACACACATATATATATATACACACACACACATACATATATATATATATGCATACATATATATATATATATATATATATATATATATATATATATATATATATATATATACATACATACATATATATATATATATATTGTATTTGAATTTTAATTAATCATTTTTTTAGTTTTATATTATTTGGATCTCTCCCAATCCAGGAGCCACTCCACGTGGATGAGGTGGATGGTTCGGGGGCGGAATCTCCTTCCTTGATAAGCAGTGAAGTTTACATACCTCCTCACTCGTTCCTACTTTTCTAAATGGGATAAAGCCATGGGGTGGCGCTGTGGTTTGTCAAACCCGGTCTTCCACCCATCTGCGGAGGGTTTATGTATCCGTCTCCGCGGAGATCTCCAGAACATGAAATTTTTATACAAGGTCTCACGTGTAGAGATGCCCTGCCCATAGAGGAAGGAGTTGGTAATATCCTTTATGCAAAGGGCAACCCAATTAGAGGAATTTCTGATACAAGGATTCTATTAGTTATATATATAGTGCAGAAAAATTTGTATATAGACCATATGCATGCTTTAACGTTGGTTTCAAATATTATAAGTGCTCAATTGACCTATTTAGGGACCCATCCACAGTATTTTTCCTTTCAACTTTGTAAAAAGTTTTCGTTCTGGCACGAAGACTTGTTTTCTCCGAGTAAGCAAATCATACATCCATATGAATTCCAAGTTGTAAATTATTACGGACGCTCATGGTCTCTTTTTAACTCATTCGAATTATATTTCTCTTTGAACTAGCTTAAGGTTGAGAGGAAGAATATGCTTTCGTTTTTCTTCATCTCTTTTTCCTATTTTCTCTAGTTACCAAAAACCTGGAGTGTCGAGAGGAGTATTTGACCTGTGCTATGTGAGAAGTACGCCAAAGTTTTTATCTATAAAGCTGAAAAGTATTATTTGGTGCCTATTTTATTTTTACGCAAATTTCTTCTTATTGTTGGTAACTTATGAAGTTCTTGTTTTACTGTATTGCATGTGGAAGTGGCTAGAGGGATGAGTCAGGCATACAATGTGGTTAACAGTGAAGTCCATTAGCATCGTCTTTTTCGCCTTTGGCTTCATCGTAAATATGAAATAAACTGATGGTAGAAGCACCATCAGTTCCTCGGAATCAATGAGCCAATTTGTGACATTTATGGTTAATATCCATAATATTACATGTAAGTATCCCCTGGATGGACTTTTTCTGGTCGAGTGTCTTGATGCATGCAAGGATTGGGGTTCTTGGTGTGTATTTAATTGTTAGGTGCTTCAGTTAATACTCATTATCATCCAACATGTAAATACATGGGTTTTTGTCTCCTGCCCATTTCCCCTACTATTTATCAAAAGGGGTTACAACATGTGGTTGTAGCATAGCCATTGAGAAATTTTCCTGCTTCACATTGTAAAAATGAATATGATTGTCTTTAGATTAGCTGTTGGGAACTTTTCCTGCTTGGATTTGTAAAAGATTTCTTTGGGCCTTTAAGTTCCCATTGATTTTAGGAACTCTGGTTGAAAGAATAGTCAGCTCAATGCTGTTTGTTGATGATAGTTTCAATTGTTAGCTTGACGATAGATGGATGCTTTCACGCATATGCAACTTTTTGAGCTACTTTGGGGGAAGCCCTGCAATTCAATTCACTTCTATTTGATGAAGTGACCGGTTGAGATAAAGAGAGGTAGAAAATTAGGAAAATAAGAGGTCTCCAATCACACGCTGTCACGTGTACAAAAAGAGAGAGGTTTAAAATTGTTTTGTTTTTAAAAAAGAGTTGCTTGTACACGTGTCAGCGCGTGATTAGAGGCCTCATATTTTGACTCATTTTCTGTCTCTCCTGATCTGAACGCTGAAGTGACTAGCCAAAATTGCATCCAATAAGTAGACCATCTTTGAATGTTGACATCATCAATATTGATCTTTTTTTGGTTAAAATGTTAATATTAACTAGAGGAATCAAAGGATCAAGGAGATGCGACCCATACAGTAGCCCTACTTGTAGGTCCACATGCCTACCTACATGTTCTATTCAGTAATGTATAGCAATATTAAACTATAAGCACCACATCAATATTGATCCTTCATTGCAGTTTCAGAAGATATTGACCCCACAGGAGCTAAAGCACTTTGGTAAGCGTCTAACTTAGCTTAGAATGTGCAATTGGTATGTAGTATGATTGAAATTGCAAACAATCATTACATGTGCACAGTGCACATACTGAAAAGCCATATCCTATCTTTTCTCTTGGATCTTTCCCAAGCTAAAACAAGGAAAGATGATTTTACATCACATATGATATAATGGTACCATGTTATGTGCTTTGAAGTTTTGTTAATTTAATATACATAACATAATTTCACTCTCTGGTTGGGTGATTGGTTATGTCACCATCCCTGGTTGGGTGATTGGAAGAAAGAGAGAATGTGATAGACAATCTCTCCAAACTTTAAAAAAAAAAAAGAAGAGAAATGAACTATATGAGACCTAACTGCACCCCAGGAATTTGTTTATTTACATATCTTGCGACCAATCATATATGCATGTATATATAGAATCGGTGTCTCACTAGAAGCAAACTCTTTATCCCTTGGGATGAAGGTATTGTTTGCTTGCCCCTGATCCTCTTCAGGTCCTAGCGATCGTTTTTGATGTCGTTGGGATATATTAGGTATGTGAAATTATTACATATCTTGCTACCAATAGGGCCTGCTTAAACATGAACCCTTGGCTAATGTTCATCGTTTTCCTTTTGCTGGTAAAATATAACTGCCTTAGCTTATGCTTTAGACCTGGTGAATGTGGCAACACCAAAGGCGATTCGCTTTTCGATGATCGATCTTTCGGTCATACACGAGTTTTTGAATATATAGTAAAATAAAGAAATTAATTTTCATTGATCAACTAACTCGGAGAATCTGTTGGACTATATACACGGCAGATTTACATGTTTAAGATCAAGAAACTGGAAATCTTTTAAAACTAAAACGGTGAAAACTTAGAGAGCTGTTAAGCATGCCGTCAGCGTTCATCTTGAGCCAGGATCGAATTCTCCATAAGATTCACAGTTGTATTAGCTATAGCTTCCTTGCTCGTAGACAAAGCAGATTTGTAATTGTCTTTCATTCCAAGGCATAACTTATATCCTTTTCTGGCTATTCCTCAATGTTCCGGCTATTCACGGAATGTGAGAAGCAGATGATTTTGATATGTTATAATAATAATGACGGGGGAGAACCTTGAACACTTCATCCCCTGAGCTAGATGAGAATTATGAAAAGAGACTTGATCTTATTCAATCAGTGAGCTAGGTAAAAAAAGAGCAAGTGGAAATTGAAGAAAAGGTACGTAGATAATCGTCTGTGGTCGAATAAACATAGTAATTCGTGAACGTAAAGTATCCTATAGTGTTCTATCTCATCTGGTATTTTGTAGGGATAAAAAAGAATACACAAATAAAACCCAAAAAATATCTCTGTATTATTAAAATTAATAGATAAAAGAATCGAAGAAACTAAAAATTTATATCGAGAGTATTACATTTTCATCTAAAAAAAACTCGGACACCCTTCTTGGTCGTACAAGAAGGAAGACGCCACGTCCTTGAGTATAATAAATGAATCAGCCTGTATGTAGACCACTATAAGTCAGACTTTCATAAGAATAAATCTGCATACAATTTTACAAGTGGAATATCAATTAGTCAATATGTTAAAGTGTTCCAACAACATTACAACTACATTATTTCAGTGTCTTTGAACATTATATGTATTACAAAGTAAAAGAGATGTGTATGCAACTTTACCCATATGTTAGAAACACATAGAGGTTTCTAGATTACTTATAATAAAAATTGCTTTAAGTAGACCGATCGACTATTATTTCACAATACAAGAAGCGTAACCAATTTAAAAAGTCATTTTGTTTTATTCCATCATATTCTAAAAATAAAGAAAAATACTGACAAATGAGCTGATTGAATAATTGCGGTACCTAATGCCTGGACAACCAGAACGCGCATTTGATTTTGTTGAATAATTTATATAAATGATAATAAAATACGCAAATAAATAAAGTTTCAAATTAAATCTTGACGACTCAAATGTAACTGCATTTAAAGGATTAAAGGTTTCATCATGAATATCATATAATAGATCAACAGGAATAACCTCATTCTAGTACTTTGTGAAGATTTCTCTCTCTAAATTTCCCCCCCTCATCTCTCCAAAAACCACTCCTCCTAACGGATTAAAAAAAACCTCAACCAGCCCTGCAAGGAACAAATTCAGCAAGCTCGCGGCATTGGGTTTAGATCAGATGGATCAGAAAGTGAGGCAAAATATGAAGCATCTAATCAGTTACAAGCAACTCTTTTTTAAAAACAAAAAAAATTTAATTCTCTTCTCTTTTTTGTACACAGTGTCAGCGCGTGATTGAATGCCTCATATTTTGCCTCACTTTTTGCCTCTCCTCATCTCAACTGCACAACATTAGGCTCGACGCCAAGACCTAGCTGCATAAGCTGGAAAAGCTCCAAAAGATCATTTGGTTCCACACTCTGTGCCCATACAGAAATCATAGGGTTCCAGACTTCCAGGCTACAATCCTTCACAGGCATTTCGTCAAATAACTTGCTTGCGCAGCTTCATTCGCCCCATCTTACAGAACATATCAAGAAGTCCAGTCCCAACAAACACGTCGGTCTCGAGCTTTTTATGAAGAATTTGACAATAAATTAGGAAACCCTATTCCAAGTCTAAGATACCAGTGCAAGCTTTTAGTACAAAAGTTTAAGTATACTAGTCTGGCTCCACTACTTTTCTTGCATTCAATGATACAACTTCATAGCTTCTCTGTGTTGGTCTGTTCTTGTGTAGGCTCTGAGCATCGAATTCCACAAAATCACTCCAGGGTTCGTCGTGGAATCGAATACCGAACGTGAAAAATCGTGAAATTGGAAAATTTATTCAAACAATAAGAGGTAATAGTGTCTCATAACACATAAGTCGTCCATACTAAGACGTTATTCACAATGTTGTTCTATACAATATCAGTTTTTGGCACACACAAGACGTATTGGGAGCTGGAAAACCAGCATGCCCCAAGGCATCTGAATGGCGCCTTAGCCACTAGTTAATCGTGATAATATTGTAAGTAATAAAATATCTTCAAATTCTTTTTGAAATCTTCACAAACTAAAACAACAATAACAATACTCCATTGCCTTAGAGGATCCCGTTTATAACGGGGTATGGGGAGTCAGATATACGCAACCATACCTACGTGTTAGAAACACACAGAAGTTGTTTCTTAATGATCCATAATGAAAATTACGTCAAGATGTATCGATCAACTGCTACTTCACAGACTAAAAATGGTTTCAGAAATCTAAATTGTTATGTTGTACGACAAAGTTTATAGAGCGATGTAAATTTCAAACAGTATTGTAAAACTAGTTCTACATTCTGGACGGTGTCGCCCATCCTGAATTTAGACTGTTTTGTCAAACTGTAACTGCAAATTAAAATAATTAAATATACGCACATAACTCCAAACAATGAGGTACATAACACAAATGTAGTAAAGATGCACATAAATATGAACCAATTAATGATCGCCAATCATGTACATAGAGTATATGAACAATACAAAATCATTACAATAAATACAAACAAACCAATGATCGCCAATATGTCCACCCGTACCGCTAGTACGCCTAACCCGTCCTACACGTCTAGTAGGTTTGGGTGGTAGAGATGTCGATATGACACTGACTGTGGCTAGTCTAATGAGATGGTCCTGCCAAGTCTTCCTGAGGATGAGATGGTGTCGTTCATATCGACTCAAGTGACTTGTACATCTCTGCATCATCGTAATACCAGACAAAATATTATTAGCAGCAATTGACCATGGATTGGCCGGAGAGTTTAAGGTCTTTACAGGAAGGGAGGAGATCAATAATGTGGCGAAGATGGTGGTTTTGGGAAATTTGAAGTTTATTGGTGGAGGGAAGTAGCATTTCTAACACATGAGTATGGTTGCATACATTCAACCCTTCATACTTCATCATAGACAAAAGACTCCGAATCAATAGGGTAATGTTGTTGTGATTGGTGGAGGGAAGTACGATTTGAGTACTAACTGATCTGAAGAGGGAGCAAAGGGGCCTCTTTGCTTTAGAGTGCATGATGAACTATGTTAAGAAACGGAAATGAACCCTTTTCCATGCTCTTTAAGCTTGAGAACTATGTGCATTGTCATTGACAAACACACAGTGCTAGGATGCTATTTGTAACGGTAAACATTCACGAAAACAAACCGACTTCTCTATTTTATAGCACCCTCCAAGTATGAAGCAACGCAGCAACAACAACAACAACAACATTACCCATTGCCTTAGAAGCTCCCGCCTATGACGGGGTATGAGGGGTCGGATGTACGCAACCATACCCATGTGTTAGAAACACATGGAGGTTATTTCCCGATGACCCATAAATGAAGCAACGCAAACTAACTAAAAATACATATGCTGAATGGATTACTGAAAGGCACTCAACCGTTCAGGATTTCCCCCCAAAACACCAAAGGAAAAGCTTCAGCATTGGGCTTTTTTATCATATGCAACTGAAGAAAGATAATCATGGCAGTTAATCAGGTCAGATAAAATCATTCGAGAAATTGGTATGAAACAGTAAACAAATTGCATGCATCTTGCATAATGTTGATTGTTTCAAAACAACTGTGAGTAAACTTTGCAAATTAGATACATAACGTGAGAAGGAAAATATGGCTTACGTGCAGCACAAACAAACCATATCAAAAGAGACAAAGGAAGAGAATCAAACTACCTCTGTCCAAGATACACAAGTCCCCAACAAAAACACACCAGAATAGATAGAGGCATTCCCACAAATAGCTTAGTAGCACATATAATCACCGACATTCACAAATACATGAAACAATATGAAAAATACATAGACACTAAGGTCTACTATGCCAGAACTTATGAGCATTCAGCATACATCATATATGGAGAGTTATTAATTGCTCATTTCACTTTCCTCCAGCCCGGCTTTGGATAACATCAAGCCCCATTTCAGTTGGATCAGTTGCCTGCAACTCCACCTGGATACCATCAAGTTCTCTCTTGAACCTATCCTTAGAGCTTGCATAAATCATCTTGCTTCTAACTCTTGATGTGTCAGGGGACCTTCACCAAATGAGTAAAGAAAATCATGCAAAACACACCAAAGGGTTGATGACATCACAAGATCAAATGACCTAATAAGAAAATTACCAAGCAATGAAGAAAATTCTGCTCTTTGGAACATTCTCCTCAGTCAAGAAATCAAAGTCATAAACAGCATATCGACACTCATTAGCAGGAAGGCTGGTGGTGAAATCCTCATAGTTCTGATTAGGTTCACCAAGTTTTTCCACCATAACCTGCTTTAGCTTTTCTTCAATCTTATAGATTATGAAGCGGTAAGTTCTTTTTGCCTTAAGTTCCATGAACTTCAGCTTACACTCATCATCTACAGCCATGCCTGATGCTGAGTTAGCCTACAATAGATAGAGCAAGTATTACATCAATAATCCACTGGAGTCTGTAGTAATAGAAATTCAACCAGTTAAGAGCTAAAATCTCTTGAAGCTAAACACATGTTAAGGAGAAAAAAGACAATGCAAATCTTCAAGTCTAACTAAACTGCACAAGCCTTTATTTTGCATGCAGATGCTCATATATGCATAAAGCAGCTACCTTATGAAATCTGACTGTAGAAACCAAGGCATCCACTTGATTAGATAACACAAATTATTAGGACCACTTAAGATTTGAAAAGATTAAAGCCGATTGCAACAATACAAATTTTTCTACGTTCATCCAATATATTCAATAATGCTAAGAGCGACATTCCAAATACCGAAATCTGTAGATTGAAGATGTCCCAAAAGTTAAAAAGCACACAGAACCATGCCAATGATTTACCCAATGAATGAAACAGATGGAAGCTTATGTTTATCATCAAGCCCCATGGTTTTTAGCATCATTCCTATCCAAGTTCCAATTGTCCTGTAACCTTCTCATGTTTCATAGCAACAAATGAACACAAGAAATCGGAGCTACTAGGATCACATTTGGTTTGATATTGGAAAGTGAAAATTGATAAGCACTAAAATTGACTATGGATGTCCCTCTCCATATCCCCCATAGTAAACAGGCAGTTTTACTCCATGTACTGTTTAGAATTATAGATCTGATGATGTTACGCCATAGCTAATTGGAAATGATCAGCTTAAGCATTTTCCAGATGAACGTGATTTAAAAGGATCCAAAAGGAAAGGAAACTTATATGAGTGTCGGTCATATCGGATACCCCCTCTTCAAAATTTGTTACACTATTTAACAAGCACCCTCGACCACAGAATTTGAGATTAATATAACACTAATAAGGCATAAATAATACATCGATAAAACAAATAGCATTAAGGATCCGGTAAAAGAAAGTGCTTAATCAAAATAACCGAGAAGCAGATCCATGAACCAGGAGTTCAACTCTTATACAACGTTCGATCGGCGAACAAAATATCCGAATTTCAATTAAATTTCTAAACATAGACGATCGCATTCAATTAACCAAATGCGCCTGAGTTCAAATCGGGACCCTATGATTAGATCCAAAAGAAATTGCGAACACAGAAAAATGAAAGGAAAACATAAAAATGGAATAAATAATAAGCGATTAAAACAGAAAAACCGACCATGATTTCAGGAGAGAAAAAGAAGGAGGACGCCGATGCAGAAGGATTCAAGAGGAAATCTAGGGCTCCGATGAAGAAGCTCCTTGCTTTTAAAGATAGACTTGTATGATCAAAAAAATAAAATAGATAGGCTTGTGTGATGACCGAAGAAATGAGGAGAAAAGAAAAGGTGATCCATGTCCTAATATTCTTATTCTGAAGCGTCTGTCCGAATCCTTTTTTTTTATTTGTTTAATTCCATTTCTGGGTCTTAAAATCCTAACCTTGGGATTGGTTATAGAAATTGAGCAAACTATTTATTAACAAATCGAGTACGATTAGGGTTTTGTTTGATTAGTTTAGTTTCATAAAATTTAAAATCGTATTTGATTTGAGGCAAATAATTAAAAATCAATATTATGTATGATTTGATTTTCTGATATTTTTTATATAAACAGAAAAAAGAAAATTATAAGAATAATAATAAAATTTTCATGTAAAAACATAATGTTGATTCAAATACATTAGCTGAAAGCGAATTATTTATAATTGTACATACATTTTATTTATTGAAGAGAACCTTTTTTTCATTTGAAGAGAACCTTGTTTCCATTCATACAGAAACATCTAAGCATTATGGAGGATATACTCTCCCACACAGTAGAGGGCGGCGGACTTTGGAGCAATTGACATGGTTGTTGTTTTGTGACCTTGAAGTCACATGTTCGAGCTACGGAAACAGCTTCTTGCATAAAGTACATGGTAAAGCTGTGTATATCAGATTGCGAAGCGATTTGGCCCCTCCTCAGACCCTGTGCAAACGTGGAAGTCTATTGCAACGCAAACACCTTTATACTCTCCCACACAGTAGATACACACAAAAGTAAATATAGTTTCAAATTCGAACCTTTAATATACGAGAAATGCTACTCAATTATTAGAATCATAGTTTTTTTTTATACTGATTTTGTTATTTAATAATCGCAAAGTATTATCCAAATAACCAAGCCTCTGTTATATAAATTGAAGCATAGTTTGATATAGTCAATATAGCATCAAATAATATCAATTTCACACCACATTGAATGGTGGTTTCCCATATCATGAATATGTTCAATAGAATAGGATGGTATGTCAAGCTCTAACTCTACCAATCCTCAAATGACAAAATTGATAGAGTTTTGACATGGTCGCGAACTAGCAATACTGATGAAGCTACCGCGAAAGCTATAAATCTAGTCAAGATCATCTGATTACAGTTAGGAAGAGTCTGCTCAGCTCCTTGAAGTAAGGATTTCGCTGATGTCTTTCCCCCCTTCAAGTTTGCCTACTACGGTACCAGAGTGAATATGATCTCCAGTAGATATACGTAATGCTTTATCTAGTATGCGGAAATAGATACCATGATTCTTTGTCCATTTGATTTAAATTTATTCCTTTGGAGGAGACAAATAGAGATAGCAAAAAAAAAACAAAAGGAAAAAAGAAAGCTACAAGGAATTCCATTGCTCAAAACTATTTGTTTACTGTTTCCTAATTAAGTAAGATCAAGATTCTCCCTAGCCTCTCCCATTAAGACGCGTGGTAATTATAAAAAAAGAAACTAACGAAAACCTTAAGAATATCACATAAATGTTGCTAAATTGTCTGGAGACATGGAGGAATCAATCATCGGAGAGTACTGATGCATCGTATCCTCCATTAGTTTCTGAGTTCTTGATAATGGAACCAAGCATAGTCCTTTGTTTCTCAGATTGTATTGTTTCTCTCCAATTCCCTGTTCAATCATACAAATCTAATCTTATAAATCAATTAATCAGGTAGCTAACAATTTAAATTTTAAGGCAATAATCTAGTAATTGTTGAAGTATGAATGTTATAATAAATTTAAAAGATTGATATGTTTGAAAAAGAATAAAAAAGATTGCTTAAATTTGAAAATAACAAAGGCTTAAAAACATGGGACGTACATCTTTGACATGAATTTCTAAACAGAGGTGGATGTATACTCGATCTTTACGTCGATCGATCAACGTGATGTAAATCTGTAAAACTTATACATCGATCGGTCTATATAAGTTTTGTGTAAAATTAGAAACACGCTATCTAACGTCAATCTCTATGTCAATCGATTGATGTGATGTAGATATCTAAACAGAGATCTACGTGACTTTAAACAGACAGACAGTGATAAATCGATGTCATCTTAAATTCAAATTTTTGTCGATGTTGCAAACAGATCTACGCTAAATTTAAAGGGGTTTTCTCTACAATCATTCTCAAGACTACATAAACAAGAATAATCATATACACGTACCTGTTGAGAATTTTCGTCATCAAGAGGAGAATTTAGTGTGCGAAACATTTTCTGTAGGCAGTAAAAAACATCTAATCAAAAGGCTATTAATGATATGTGAGATTTAACAGTTACACGTATTACTTTTAAGGACTAAACTATTGTCACCCTCTTTACTTATATTATTTAAAGTTTTTGCACTATATATTATATACAAATTGTAATGCATAAATGGTAAAAATGCAGAAAGTAATGGTGATAATATTCTCTTGTTACGAATAATTACAATAAAAAAAAATCAAAGAAAAGGGAAAAACATAAAGTGTAAACGAGATGGGATAGAAACCTCTATTTGAACTTGAACTGTCTTGATAAATACAGAAGCCTCCTGAAGGACAGAAGCTGTATCCGTCTGCAATTGAATTTATATTTTAATTAGGCTTCAAGTTTACTACAGAATTTTATTGAAATATGAGAGATAACTAATAATAATCACTATGTTTTAATCTTCCTTTTTTTCTTTACTAACATATGGATATGGTTGTGTACATCCGACCTTTCTATATCCTGCCACAGACAGAGCCTCTAAGGCTCGTCTTTTGGTATTTTCAGTTCTAAGGTCCGGTTCATTACCTTGCCATAAGGTGAAACTAGCTTCTGAAGAGCAGTGATCCTGTCCGCCAATTTCTGGCTTCTTCTGGCCGGCCCCTAAATCATCACCGTTGAAAATGTTGAATATTGAATACATAAATAATGAGCATCAATTTAGATTGCTTATGTAAATTTATAACATATTTGGCTACTATAACATATGACCAAACCATGACAAACACGATATCTCGAGAAAATATTCGGTGAAATTATTATATAATATCACAGTCTAAGATTATGCTATAAATGACATATAGTTGTACGTGTCATTTAATAACCAATTCCTACATCAAATAATACGAGTCGATGTAGATTGGGATAAACGTTTATATAATTAAAACTATTAGCAAAATAAATAAATGGATAAATACATACAACACTCTATTGGTAACATTATTTTTTTCTATCCACGTCATGAATATCCAAAAAATACAGTTAATGTTATTTATTATATCTCATGCTAACTGACCTTGCAAACTGGATACTCAATTATACAATGCCATATTATCCTTATCGTGAAAGTATCAGTCAACGTATGACTTCATACAAATAATGCAATCTATTTTGTTAAGAGTATTAATATATAACTTTAAAATCACCTAAAAAGAAAGATTAGGCATGTGGACTGATCAGAATACAACGATAAAATAATATTAGTAGAAACGAGGGCCAATGATAAATAAATATCATTATTTACGAAGTGATTTTATTGTCATTTTTACACTACTTATTCATATCATCGTCTATTATCGACCATTGATCAAATAAAATGGTGTATATTTATTAATATATATATATATATATATATATATATATATATGTCATTGACTTAATAAAAATCATTGGTCAAATAAACGTGAGATGAGTAGAGTAGACATGACTTACTAGAGTTGCACCTATCTGAGGACATGGTCTAGAATAGGAAGTCATGGAGACAGATGATTAAAGTTAAGTATGTGTAGTCAGGATATAGGACACTTGTAGAGTATACTTAGAGGATTATATACTCTCTATACTTTAGGTTGACTTTGCATTTTTTGTTTTAATCTTTGTCTTTCAATTATTTATGCATATTATATTCCTATTATTGTGCTATCTATGCATGTACATATAGAGGTGTGGGTCTCACTGGAAGCAAACTCTCCATCCCTTGGGATGGAGATATTATTTGCATGTCTCTGACCCTCCCCAGACCCTAGCGATAGTTTGTGATGTCGGTGGGATATATTGGATATGGTTGTTGTTGTTGTTATAGGTGAACCATTTTCTTATTTGCAAAGATAAAAAGGGCGTTCCCAGTGCATTAGGCTTCCGTGTTTGTGCAAGGTCTATGGAGGAGTCGGATCGCTTTTGCGATCTAATGTTCACAGCCTTACCTTACACTTTGTGCAAGCGATAGTTTCCACAGCTCGAATCCGTAGCCTCAAAGTCACAAAGCATCAGTCTTACCAGTTGTATCAAGGTCCGCCATCTTTGCAAAGATATTTGCAAGAAAGTAATAATGGGGTTTAAAAGAGGATGAGCATTAATTCTCGCTTTATTGATAGTACTGTAACCTATTAGAGAAGGGCTTTAGAAGTTGCAGTGTGTATGAATCACAAATTTTACAATGGTCAATGAAAAAATATGATTAGTTAGTCATTGACTAATGAAATGTATAGAAAATTTATGGACCCCTTGTTTTGGCCAATCACTCCTTTGTTTGAATGTAGATAAAACTTATTTGTCATCATTTTATTGGGTCACTAGTTGATCAATGATCACTATAAAATTTCTGGTGTAAGAATATGAAGCGTCCGTTAAGCATCAAATACTTGTGTGTTAGGAGGCAGCGTAGATAATAAGGTAAGACGCTTACTTTATCTTTATGTGCTTCTTTCAAGTCCTTGCCGCCAAAGTTGTCTTTGTGTTGTCCTTGGAAACAAAACGACATCTTATTATTTGCCGGCCAATTAGACTCGCACCACTTGTCCTCCACAATCATTTCAGGGCTTCTTTGCTGGAAAACGTTGACGTTTTCAATTGGACGCTTTCTAGTGTTCTTTTGATTTCCCTGTAATTTCCATGAAAAAGAAAACGCTAAATGCACAAGAGTATCATAACATGTAAAATAAGTTATTATTCTTTTGATTCAGTAGATCCGGTTAAATGTTTCATTCGATAGAATTCTTTGATGTTAAGAGAGATCTTCTAACTCCTTTGGTATCTAATAAAGTCCTAAACCAACCAACAACAACAACTAATAACTATATCAACTATATCAAGTATATCTCAATGACATCAAAGATTATCGCTATGGTGTAAAAAGTCCTAAACAAGAAGATAATTGTTTTCCCTACTAAAATCCATTTTGGTGAGCTAGTCATGTTCCCTACCGTATCTCCTTATAAAGGATGCTTCTTGGTCAGTTTTTGTGTCTTCATTTTGCAGTGTTGTGTTCACATTTCACCAACTTGAACTTAAAATACGAACTACTTGTTGTTTTACTACTTCCTGTTGTCTTGTACATTTCAGTTTTTCTTTATTGCGTTAGTAAAATAGTGTTATTGTCTCCATAAATGTTAGACTATTTAAATATTATATATTCCAAGGCTTGAAACTATAGAAAACAACCATGCATTTTATACGGATTAACATTTCATATACATAAAAAATACAAGAAAATATAGGATAGAAGCTTACATATTGATTCATTCGGCCGGAGAAATTGTCTACTTGCAGTTGGGACAACTGCAGCTGTTCTTTGCTGTCGTAGATAGCGTTTATCCTATTGCATGCAACCTCTGTATCCTCAAAACAAGGATGGTTGAATCTTTTCATGCTCATTACAGAGGACGCCCCTGTAAATGGTACGTCGTTGGCTCAATGAATAAGTAATACAAACATTCTATAAGGTAGTTCGACGACAAGTATTAGTAAAAGTCGTTTATGGTGTATTAGCCTTCCGTGTTTGTGTTGGGAAGGTTCTAGTTCGCATGTATACATCCTTACCCTGCATTTTGTGCAAGGGGCTATTTTCGCGACTCGAACTCGTAACTCAAGGTCACAAAGCAGCAATTAATCTTATCCGTTGCTCTAATGCTACTAGTAGAGAATGTAAACAGATGGTTTATCCCTTATCTTACCTGATTGATAGTTGATAGGGACTTGAGAACAAAGAGCAAATACTCCATCAAGCTGATCTTGGGAAGGATAGATATTTGAATCCTCGTAAAAGCTATTGTCATTTGTAATTCTGTGTACACGAAGAAAACAATAAAAAAATCAACGGCTTGACCTAAGTTATTTTAGCCGATGTTCATGTTGTCTGAAGTATATATTTATATGCAGAAATCACATGCGTGACCAAATTACATGATCAAGAAAAGGTATTGTTGAAAATAAAATCAACAACACCAACATTACCACATTGACTTAAAAGCTCTCGTCGAGTATGGAAGGTCACATGTACGCAACCATACACATGTGTTAGAAACACATAGAGGAGCAGCAAACTATGTCGATCAACTGCTACTTCATAATATAACAAGCGTACGTAATTAGAAAGTAACATGACACTTCACGAAGAAAATGATTTGAAAAATGAAAATATCAAGAAAGTGATTGAATCGAGTAAGGACAAAATGAGAATCGTTTGAGAAGCTAAAATTTTGTGGAAAGAATATACAAGACACCCCCTGTTTATCTTATCTTGTGGAATTTGTTGATTGTCTCGATTGTCTGCAGGCATGTGTTCACTTCAAGTCAAATTAATTATTATAAACACAATGAAGCAAAAAAAAAAAAATTGTTGTAAACTATGGAGGCATAATTAAAATTTTCCTTTTATAAACAGGAGAGAAGATACAGGAAATTATGTACATATACCCTTTTTTGTGTGCTTGTTCTTTATCAAATCCAACGAACAAACCAACGAGGATGTCGGCAAACTTACAAGAAATCACGTTTACACGACCACGCAGAATCTTTAACGAATAGGAAGAAAGGAGGAAAAAAATTAAATGACAGTATTATACACTCATTTGATCACTTATTATTACCGCTTAGTTCAAAAGATCATTAATTGACCTGATTTACTAATAAGGTCTTATACTGTGAAGTATCAGTTGATTGATACAGTTTGACGCAATTTTCATTATAGGTGAGAAATAAACTCAATGTGTTTCTAACACATGAATATGGTTGTGTATATCTGACCTCTCATACCCGTCATAGACGGGAGCCTCTAAGGCAATGGAGTAATGTTGTTGTGGTGGTGGATATACTAACCAAATGGAGTAATGAAATAACAATAGGAATGCTATAGCATGTGAGAAATGAAAAGACTCTAATGCATCTTATATAAAAGAAAAGGAAAAGGTGTAGCAAAAGAAGCACATACAATCTGCTGCCCATCTGCATTGGAAGTTCAGGAACATTGTCTGTATATCCTGAAATTAATCACCCAAAGAGAACTTTAGATATCATCAATCTCAAAACTGAAATATGAAGAGAGACAACCCCCCCCCCCCCCCGACAAGATCTATCTTCCCTTGAGAAAGACTTACCGTTATTATAAAGTTGTGAAACTTGTGATAAAACTGAGTTTTGCATTCTGGAGAACTAAGGATTCCTCTGGTCTGTGTCCGTCGAGGATGAAAGTGTGTTTATGTCGGAGAGCAAGTATTCTCTATTCAAAACTGCAAATAATCCATTAAAAGATATAATTGCCGATAACCTATAGCATAATCTCAAGCACACTTCAACTATAGCATGATGATGATGACTTATATGCAAAAAAAATGCCACAATTGTCTCATAAGGAGGAATGTATAAAACAATCAAGCAAAACACCAACTCAATGTCCGCTGAATATTGAAAAGTCAGTTCAGTCAGCTAAATGATTGAATCATTCACGTAAAAGTTCAACCAATTTTTAAATACGTTCAAAACATAGACCGAATCATTCGGTCATCTAAAAACATAGAACTCAACATAACAATATTATGAACCCAAGAAAACATGAGAAGAAATGAACATACATTACTTAGGTTACGACGACGGCTCTTCGACCGGTTGCTGGTGCGGAGGACGGAGGCGGAGGGCGGAGCTTTGGTTAGAGCTAGCTGTATGGAGAATGGAAGATGAGGGGGTAGAGCTTGAGAAATTTTTAAGAGTAGTATTTGCGTATGATTGCATATTTAAAGGAGGGTGGGAAACCTAGTTAGCAAAAAGGTTGAACCCCAACCCCAAGGCCCCTACACCCTGGCCCAACGAGACAGATGAGAGGATGTAAATCAAGTACTCAACGGCCTGCTAAGTAAGAGGCGCAGAACACGTATACTCACACTAGGGGCCTACCCTCCAGACCCATATTAGAGTCTGAAGATAATTCATCCACAATACAGGCGGCATGATTCGAACCTTGCACCTTGTTACCAAATCTATTCCTTCGAAACCAACTGAGCTATGTCTCGTGGGCAAGTATTGGAAACCTAGGGTTGAACGCATGGGGGAGACAAAAAGTACAAGTAGAAGAGTGCATGGGCAAAAACAAAAGACCACGTTGGCCGGAGTAGATAAATCAGAAAATCGGGCGGCTCCAAATACTAGTATAGTATTAGTAGTCTATTTTCAGTTTCAGTGTAGTTTGACTCATAAATTGCTAGCAAAGTGGAACACATAACTTCCTTTTTTTCACCGATAATAAACCTTGTCCTGTACAAGCATTTTATTGTTTCAATTCATTGTTAGCCGTGTTTTACTCTCTCAAACCTATGTATCTTGATATTGATTCAGCAGATCCGATTACACAGGCTAATCTCATCTCGAAAAATGAACATTTTTTCTTTTCGACTAGGACTTTTTGTTCCGTTATAATACGGGACAACTTTTTATCCGTTTCTAATAAAGTCAATAACATACTCTTCTTTGACTTTGGAATATGATGGAATAAAACAAAATGACTCGTTAAATTGGTTGCGCTTCTTATATTGTGAAGTAGCAGTTGATGCAATTTTCATTATGAGCAATCGGAAAACAATCTCTGTGTGTTTCTAACGCATGTGTATGGTTGCGTACATCCGACCCTTCATACCCCAATATAAAAAGGAGTTTCTGGAACAATGGGTAATGTTGTTGTAATTCATTCCCGCAGATTCGCACATAACCCATGAATAGTGTAATGACATTATTCAATGTGGAGAAAAAGTATTGTAGATAGTATGATATATAAATACAAGTTTAATTATTAAAAATCAACTTCCATTAACCATTGCAAAGGAAAAGCAACAATCGAAAAGTTGAGTTGACATTAAACGACTCTAGGTCTAAGTTGTGTGACATCATATATATGAACTGTATAACACATTTTTGAATACTGAAAATTTGTTGCTATAATCATTGACCAAATACTCAAAAATTTAATCTATATATAATAACTGGTGTGTTGTTTCTATTTCCAATGGAGTCAAGGACACACTCTTACTTGATTTTGGAATACGATGGAATAAAGTAAAACGACACACTAAATTGGATGCACTTCTTATATTGTGAAGTAGCAATTGATCGACACAGCTTGAGGATTTTCTTTATGGGTCATCGGGAAACAACATCTGTGTGTTTCTAACACATGGATATGGTTGCGTACATCCAACCTTTCCATACCTTGCCATAAACGAGAGCTCATAAGGCAATGAGATAATGTTGTTGTTGTATAGTAACTGGTGTTTTGAGCCCTATTTACCAAGTGAGCAATCATCTTCTGTTTGTTTCAATCACTTTGAGTAACAACCAACCATTAGACTATGGAATACTCAATCATTGACCACCATTAAAATATATATATATTTCTACGTGTATTATTGGTACATTACCATGTAGGGTAACTAAATCATACTAAATGGAAACAATAATATATGCACTTGCATGCAGCAGTTAATTTCTTATGATTTTAAAATTTTACATATGAATCCATTTATCCTAGACTCTGGAATATTCAACTTTTGTAGATTATTCTTGTCAATCTATATGGTTCTTTGTTAATATGCCGAACATATGTACACTTACTAACATTTGATCATTGTATTTAAATCATCACGCGTTTAAGATTTTTAAATTTGCAAAAGCTATCGTTAGGGTCTGGATAGAGTAAGTGGTAGGCAGATAATACCTCTATCCCAAGGGATATACTGGGTATGGATGATGATGATGATATTTCACCTACTAATAGGCCAGCGTCCTCGGTGGACATCAATAAAGGATTATGATTCCCAAGACATCTTGGATTTGACCTTTTCACTCTCGCAATGCTAATCGAGTCTGATACCACAATTGTAACGATCCGAATTTGTCAAGCCAATTCCACGCTTCACACCTGTTCGGGTCGGATGACGTCATTATGGGTAAGCACTACTGAATACCGACTGAATCAAACTTATAGTCCTACCATGCCCAAAACAGATTAATCATGGTTGACATTTAGCACTTGAATCATACTTATATATCATGACAATCTTCCTTCTTTCTAATATGAGATTTTGTATTTATATTTCGCCCCTCTTAATTGGTCAGCGTATTCGCTGGACCCCACTAAGAGACTTTGACTCTTCTAACGTCTCGGATTTGACTTTTTTGCTCCGACGACACTAGTCGATTCTGGCATAATAATTATAACGATCTATATTTGCCCAGTCAAGAGATGTCACTACGAGCAAGACTATTTAATGTCAATTAAATCAAATTTCTCATCCTTGCTGGTCCAAAAACGATTAATCTTTGTTGACATTTTGGCACTTGAGTCATACTAATATATAATACCACCATCTTCTTTTTCGATATGAATTTTATTTACGTCTTTATGGTTACAAGTGCATTTTTTTCTTCTCATTATCATTTTATCTTCATGTATTATGTGATGTTGCATACTTCAAATTTCATATTGAAGACCTTCTTATGCATTGTAAGTACACAAAAGTTGATGTGTATATACATACTACATAGCATTATTTCACATGCCATTTGTATATTGTCGTGGTAAACTTACATTTAAAAACATTAAAAAAAAACATTTTTTACAGCTCGGCATGTCTATGTTATCAATCTCTCCATATCTGGGTATTCTACATAAGCATTCGTGTACCATCCACATATACTCTAACACTTATTTATTTATTTATTTATTTTCACATGAAAAACATCAGCCAACCACCTATCTATGTGACAAACTGAAAGAAATGGTCAAATTTCTGTAGGACATGCTGATATTGTCAACGTGTACACCCGTTTGAAGCATTCGTATACTATTCTCATATTTTCAACATTTTTTTATTTCTTTAATTTCATGAATAGAACATCGTTCCTAACACCCATTTACGTGACAAACACAAAGAAAATGTCATACTTCGGAGGTGTTAATATTATTGATTTGTATAGCTGGCTAATTTATGTAGGTGTCTAGCCGTCTTTCCTACTAATACTCGTGCGAACAACCATACACAAAATAAGTAATTCAAAAAAAAAAAAATCAGTCTCTTATCTCCAAAACATAGCCTGATGAAAACAGACAATGAGTAATCACCTTGAAAGAGAGAGGTTAGGAATTCGAATCTCTCCGAAGACATTTGTGGGAAATTTCATTGTTTGGTCTCCATAATGTTGTACTCCTGAATCTATCAGGTTCCTACACTTTCATCCCTACATTTCTAGTAGGACCAATGTTGTACTCCTGAATCTATCAGATAGGGGTGTCAAACAGGTCGTGTATCGTGTTTCGTGTTTTTCAGGTTTCGTGTATCAAAGTGTCATACTCATATCTTACCCGTTTGCTTTGCGTGTATAGATGTAGATACCCAAACCTGTACATGTCAGGTTTCGTGTCGTGTATCGGGTATACCCACGAACTTGACAAATACAAATATTTCAAGTCATGTACATGTCATTTCATGTACTTTTCAGGTTTCGTGTATTTTTCATGTTTCGTGTACTTAAACGACTATTGATACAATGTATGAAAGAACAATAAGTACACAACCAAATGTTAAATATTAAAATGAGAGAGGTCATCTAAACTCAAATCACTTAACTCTGTAATAATAAATTAAAGAAATGGGATTTGGGAATGGAGGAAGGGGGAACCAAACAGGGTTACTTAGTAGCGCGGTAGTCTTTTTTTGGAAAAAATTATTTTTTATTTTATTAATTATAAATTTTATTTAAAATACATTTTTTTAATTTCGTGTATAAACGGGTATAAACGGGTATCCGCGGGTATACCCGGACACGACCCGCCATTGGCGTGTATCTTTCAGGTCTTACCCGATTTGTACACGAAACCCGCCAAGGTCATATCCATACCCGTGAAAATTCGTGTCAGGTTCGGGTCGTGTTTCGTGTCGTGTCTGAAATTGCCACCCCTACTATCAGGTTCCTACACTTCCATCCCTACACTTCTTGCATGACTGGAGATAGCGAGAGCAGGATCCTTACTAGTTGTGGTACAATCTTTTTTAAAAAAGATCAGTCTCATAATAAATAAAGGATAAAGGATATCCTGCCCCAGGCAAAGTTTGAACGCATGAGATCAAGATACTTTAGTGTTAAATGTATTCTCAATCGATGTAGTGATAGTTGTATCATGTTAACTCTTAAAAAAAAATATGAAAACGATAAGGTCGTTTCAGTCATGGACTATCGGTTCAGATCTGAGGATATTAATATAAGGCTCCAATCACGCGTCACCACGTGTACAAAAGCAGTTTTTTAAAAAAAAGGCGTTGCATTTTTTTAAAGAAAAAACTGCTTTTGTACAATGGCGACGCGTAATTGAAGGTTTCATATTTTTTTAAATATTGCAAATAAAGGATGTGGAACTTGTCTCTTTAAAGCAGGGTAAAAGATTTTTTTTAAAAAAAAAACAGAGTAAAGGATATTTTTACCCCAAAAAATTTATGAATTGCATCAATTTATTAGTTGACCAATCAATGCGATAACAAAAGTTTCCTTTTCATACTTTTTTTCCTTTAAGCAATATTATGATAATGGTTTGTGAGAATACATGGTTACCTACGGAAGTGTAAATCATTTAAGAACCAGATCAGATTTTGTCGGGTTCATATGAAACTTTTCCCACAATATTTCTATGTAAAATACACAGATTCCATTTTGGTTTCCTTATAAAAATTCCAGCACCTTCCAAGAAGGTATCAATTACTGTTGATATGAGCTGGATGATAGATATATGAAGTGAATATTATTAGTATAATATTTGGATAGATATGGTATTAAAACTTATACATTAGGATAAGAACTCCTTAGTTTGTCCTCCTTGTCTGGATTTTTTTTGGCCAGTCTTTTCATACTGTTAGTTTTAAATTAATAGAGCTGATGATGTGGGATCTTTACCTAGATGAAAGATTATCCAAAAGTTGTATTAAACGTTTGTCAAAACTATGTACAAGGGAACAATGTTCGAGACTCCTGAGTTTTACTTTAAAGAAACACTTCGACGATCAAGTCAGTTATGTGTGTTGTATTTTTATAGGTGTTTTATTCGAATATATAGAGAAACATGTCTCTATTTGTTTTTCGAGCAGAACGCTTTCTAAATCAACTAAATGTCCCCCTCCTACTTAGTTTTTTTTTCTTTTCTTTCGTATGTTGTGGCGGCTAATGCATATCCAGGAGATATGGGATGATGCCACGTGTTCTGACCTCCTTATGTATGCACATGTCGAGTTGCATGGTGAAACTGTTCACGCGGCAGAAGTCTGCTTGAGCTGCCTATGTCAAGCTGACTTGGAAAGTAAAGGACACCAAGGCCGTGGCCAATCTGCTGAGTGTGGTCGAGCTGCACGCTGTTCCCGAGGTGTTAGCTGAGGTTGAGATGACGATTATGGCTGATGTGACCAACCTTCGACGCCTTTGAGTGAGGCTGGATGATGCTGACCAGAGATCCTGGTCGACGCGGAGGGGGCGTCCTGCGTCTCCTAGGCCACGGTGACATGACTTTATATGGACCCGAGTAGTTGATGTAAACTCTAGGCTACCTGGGCCCATGTAAGGGACAGATGACGTTGACTATAACGGGCTATGAAAGAGATGATTAGTAGGGTTAGAGGTGCCATCATAGGTATCCATTTTGGGTACCTTGAAGTTATCCGCGGCCACATATTCCGTGATGCCTGCACCACTCTTGTATACTCCTAGCGGTCCGAAGATGACTCATCCTCGTAACCACGTCAGCCATAATGAGGCAGTGACGTCCAATGTGCGTACTTGGAGTGACGCGACTTAACTCCCAAAGGCTTCTTCGTAGGTGGCAAATGGTCAGTATGTGGTTTTTTTTTTGTTTTTGCCCTTTGCATCTGCCATAAATTCGTCCCTTGGTCTAGAACAACATTCTTGAGACTTTTGCTTTCCACGAAACTCGTGAGGAAAGTCTTCAACTGCCTGGGTGGCCTACACTGCCTTGCCTTTGCTCAGCTCAACGAAGGTTTGAATGTCATCTATGTTTTGAGCAACATATTCCACAGATCACATATGCTCATGCTGGGTGATTCCTTGCTCTTCCGGGATGCCCAATCTGCTCGTTGAAGGTTTGCTTCATCATGATTAGTAGTTTAACCCATTTTGAGTGGCTTTATATAGGCTTTAACGAATAAAAAGGGAATAAGGCCTTGTTAGCCCTTTCCTTTTTGCGAAGTCAGATCTTAATCTGAATTAGAGATAATCAAACAGCAATACTAAACATCGCCAAAACTCTGCATAAGTGAACAACGTTAGAGGCCACGAAGTTCTACTCCAAGGAAAACCCTACAATGATAAAATCAATCATATGTATTTTCATATTTAGAGGTGTTTTTGTTGGTTTAAATATTCATATAATATATATAGCATACGATAATTATGTAAATGAAAGGACGATAATTATGACTCTGCAAGTCAACTTGTAAAGGTGTTTGATACACAACATGAGATGCGTTTTGAATCACACTAATATTTTAGCAATACCACTTCAACGACTAACACTTGTAACCAAATGAAGAAATTAATGGCTATAATATCAATGGAACCTACCTAATCATCAATAAAACACACACATATATATATATTTTTGTATCTGTCGACTTTTACATGCACCCACCCGCATCATACTCTCTACTGCAAGCCAAAAAGTCAGCCTCAGTTTATATAATTAATTTAGTTCTAATTCAAGAAATCCGGTTTTACGACATGTGGAACAACTGGGTAGTTTGGATTGCTGGTTGATTATTTAATGATTCAATAAAATATTTATTTATTTTATAAAACTATAAATAAGTGAGCTGAAATATCCTTATATATGTCTCACAGTCAGAATAACAATTGATTGAAGTGATAAAGGTCAAGTTAGAAATTGTTTTAAATTTGGCCGGACTCCTGTCGAAGAAAAAGACAACAACGTGAAACAAAGCATCCACCAATCCTTTTCTTTTTGCACAATTATATCAAATTTTGAATGGATCATCGGAAACAACATCTGCGTATTTTTAACACATAAGTATAGTTGCATACATATGACCTTCCATATCACATCATAAACGAGAACCTCTAAAACAATGTAATAATGTTGTTGTTGTAGTATATCAAATCTTGAATGGTAGAGCTAGTTTAGGGTAAACTTAGTTTTAATCTCATCTTTCATTTAATCACCCGTGAATAAAAACTGGCTTACTTAAAAACCAAAGGTCCAATGCTTATCATCAACAATAACAATATTATCTATTTTTTAGAGACTCCCGTTATGACGGGTATCGGAGGTCAGATATACGTAATCATACTAATGTGTTAGAAATACACAGAGTTTATTTCCGAATGACCCATAATGAAAATTACATCTAGTTGTGTCGATCAATTGATAATTTACAATATAAGAAGCGCAACCAATTTAGTAAGTCATTTTGTTTCATTTAATCATATTCTAAAGTCATTTTGTTTTATTCCTTAATCGAACTATACTTAATATTTTCTCTGCACTACTTTGATAATCCATTTTAATTTGTAGTGTTTTAAAATTATGTCAACTTCATGTGTGAAAAAACACTTATCAAATTTATGTGTAGTTTCAAAGCGTTAAATAAAGGTCTGGACAAAAAATATTGGGGCCAAAAAACTGTTCACAGTGTAACGTTTTGTTCCCACTAGTTGTAATATTTTGACTACGTACTAGTTAAATTATCATTGTATACTTGTTGGATAACTAAATTGGTCGCGCTTCTTATATTGTGGAGTAGCAGTTGATCGACATGCAATCTTCATTATGGGTCATCGGAAAACAACTTCTATGTGTTTTTAACATATGTGTATGGTTGCGTACATCCGACTCCTTCCCGACCCCGTCATAGGTGGGAGCTTCTAATGCAATGGGATAATGTTGTTGTATACGGATCACATCTTATTTCCAGTCTTGTCCATTATGTGACTTATTCTAAACTTGCTCAAAAGACTATTTTTTTTTTGTTTTTTTTTGTATACGTTGCAAAAAAAAAATATTTTTCCTTTTGCCATTTTATATTTGGCAAACCTATAATTGTCCTTTTCTCAAAGTTCGTGAAAGCTATGAATTTTCTAATCCCACATAACACGTATACAAATGTTTCCATTTTCAATAGGGTGAATGACACATTTTTTCTTGACTTTGTTATATAATGAAATAAAACAAAATGACTCATTAAATCGGCTGCGCTTTTTATATTGTGAAGTAGCTGTTGATCGACACAGCTTGACGCAATTTTCATTATGGATCATCGAAAAACAACCTCTGTGTGTCTAACACATGGGTATGGTGGGGTACATCCAATTCCTCTATACCTCATCATAGGCGGGACTCTCTAAGACAACAACAATAACAAGCATACTCAGTATATCTCAGCGCGGCCGCTAGGGTGTGAGGAGGGTGAGAGACAGGCAAACGATACCTCCATCCCAAGGGATAGAGAGTTTGCTTTCGTGAGACCCCCAGCTCAATATGCATATGTATAGATGACATAATAATATGCATATGGTGTGTTAGTGTACTAGTGAAAAATTTACTGAACACAAATAAAAAGCTATCAAAATACATAACCATGTATATACACACATAATGTAAGACCAAAACAGAGAAAAATTGTTGTTGTTGTTGTTGTTGTTGTTGTTGTTGTTGTGTGACACGACACATATACAACATTGGTGTAACAAAGGAAAAAAAAACAGTAATAATAATAGTATAACTTTGATGAACTGGCCTATCTTTGTCCTATTGGAGCTCCATCCACATCAATGGTCAACTGCACAAATAACACATCCAAAACCAATTAATCTTTATCATCATGTCACTACCACCATAAGACAAAACACATTTATTTTGATACTTTAATTGCAGGCCATTGTATTATTATATGTATAGATTATATGATAAGCATAATATAATTTGATCTCTGTCTTTCTTTTTGTTTTTAACTCTATAACCCTATCATGACAGAAAAAACCATTCAAGTCCAAAACCTTTCGATTCTTCGTTAGATGTTTTAGGCTGTCAAAATATTCCAAAACTATTATTACATGAGACATGTACCGCATGGGTGCTTGCACCAAAATCCAAGAAATATGGTACAGTCAACACTCATTTACCGGTAAATTATGTAAATAAATGGTCTATCTGTGGAATAATATAAGTTATTTATCACATATACGAGGGTTGACCTTAGAACAACTGGTAAGATTGTTGTTTTGTGATTTTGAGGTCATGAGTTCGAGCCGCATAAACATCTTCTTGCACAAAGCATATATAGGGTAAGGTTGCGTACATCAGATCACGAAGTGATCCGGGCCCTCTCCGATCCCTGCACAAACGCGGAAGCCTAGTATACCGGGAACACTCTTTACTTATCACATGTATCCTTATGTGTGAGTTAGAACATTGAGATGTACAGAGTGTAAGGTAAGACTGTGTACATCAGATTGCGAAACGATCTGACTCCTTCTCGATCCCTACATAAACGCAGGAGTCTAATGCATTGGAAATGCCCTTTACTTATCACTTGTATCCTTATCCGTGAGTTAGAACATTGAGATAAGACCTAGTCTGTGAGATTTAATAAGTCCATACAGATATTCCAAATAAAGTTAAAATAATAATGTAAGCAAAAGAAAAGTCAAAATATTGAACAAAAATGCAAGTTTGTAAATGGTCAATGTATATGTTCTATTTAAGTAGATTTCCTTATGCATAAACGTTAATCTAATTAGTTACGTTTCCCTAACGTGCATGTGACCCTAATGATACTTGATTTCTATTACTCATGCATGAAGTCACTTCTTCACCATTATAGTGGACAACTTGAGAAGAGAACATGCTATCCCATGACTGGATGCGTCCTCGCACGATCAATCGATAGACGGGGAAATGGCGTAAATGATGAGCTCTTCTTTTTTTTATGGCGAATCTTGATTGATTGACACTAGGAACCGATTCGGATAAAAAAGAAGCATGGCATGAGATAGACGTGGAAAAAAAGAGATGATTTTGTATCTCTTCTTTTTATTGGTTTAATTGCATTATGTTACTTACAGAATTTATATGAATAAAATATACTACGAATTTATATGTCACGTGTACGCGTCATGTCACGTTTTACATGGTACATCCTTATTAAACCTCGACAAAGAAATATGAAACATATCATATTATGTTAAGAGATTCTCATGTATGGTACGTCATATTGGTTTTTTTCGCATCTTTAATTTTTATTTATTTGTCTATTTATTTGAATTTGCACGTCTGGTTATTTAGTAGTACGAGATTGCTATATATGATTTTCGTCTCTTCTTGAAGGAGGTTTAAGTAACAATGACCGGTAAAATATTCCTTATACTTTATTATTAACTTGGCGAAAATATATATATCCGATCAAAGCGTTTCATATTTTGAACGATTAGACGAGTTAGTTCCACATGAAAGAGCTGTTATATATATGTATGTATATATATACATAATATATATATATATATATATATATATATATATATATATATATACAGTGGCGGACGCAACGGCTAGTTTTTGGGAGGGCAAAATTCACACTATGGGATCACCGTCCACCTTTTCGGACTCAATAGACATTCCATCGAAAATCCGGCAAAAACTCCCTTACAATATAGATATATGCAAATATTATAACATAAAATCTAAACCAACACATCCATTAATCAAAATGCAACAATAATAAGCAACCATCAACAATATCCAACAAAAGTTATTCATAAGCAACATTAACAAGCAGCAATATCCAACAAAAGTTATTAATTTGACGCTCGACATACCTTTTATTTACGAAATGAAGGACGAGCAGCAGGAGGGATTATCGGTGGCCGCAACAAATTTCTTCGAGTTCCCAAATTCTGAAATTGTTGCATAATGTTTTCATTTGAAATGGTTCCAAAAACTTCCTTCTCGAAGTAACACAGTAAACAGTCCGATAGTAAGTCGTCTCCCAATCGTTTGCGCAGATCAGTCTTTATTATATTCATCGCAGAAAAACTTTTTTCCACACTCGCTGTTCCGACAAGTAAGATCAGTGCTAACTCGATGAGCCGATATACTAAAGGAAAGTAATTGTGATAATTCAACTCCACCATCTTCTTTGCAAGAACTCCAAGATTAGGAATATGAGAGAATACTTCATTTGATTTCATATCACCAATGTAACTTTTAAGTTCATGGCTGAGCTCAATTCGATCCATGGTAGTGAAATCGTCTGGATATAACTCAGCAAGGTGTAGCAATTGACTATGATCAAAATTTGCAAAAGAATTGGAAGGATCAAGACACATCACACATCTAAGTAAATCTGTCCTGGCTTCGGTGAAGTGTGTATCTACTAATCAAAATTTTCCCCTAATTTCTAGTAACACATATATCACATATCATGAGATAGTTTTGGGATTAAAAAACAGATACCTTAAATTTAGATAATCAAAAATACAACTGCATCTACCTACTACCTAAATTTTTTCTCCGAGTTGGAGGGCCGTGTCCCCCCTCTGAACGCCCCTGTATATATATATATATGTATATATATATATGTGTATATATATATATATGTATATATATATATATGTATATATATATGTATATATATATATATATATATATATATATATATATATATATATGTATATGAATATTAGAGATTGTCAACGAATCCAACAAACATGGAATCGGTTTCTGGTAACTAACCCGTGGTAAGGTCCAAGGAAGAGTTACTATGAAGATAAACTTAAAATAGTCTAGAAATTACTAATGTGTTTCATTCTATTAGTTATTTTGTAATTAACAAGAAATGATTGAACAAAGATTATTTTTTTTTACATGACTTCCACGCCAAACGTTATATTGAATAGTAATTTTTGTGTTTAAAAAATATGTTTACAGTTGATTGATACATAATTGTAGAGATGCCATTTAGTGCAGCGTTGTTAAAGAAATTCCGATATTCTATATTCAATTTTTATTGTCAAAGTTTTTTCCCTTCATGTATTAATTGCATTAATAGTGTTTATGAAGAAATCACAAAATTGAAGCATACACTTATGAAGTGCTGCCCTAATCCCTGAGTCATCTTCTTTTAGTCCCACCTACTAAAAAAGGTTGAACTCAACCAGTAAGAGTCTCTATCACTTCTGGTTCCATAGAAAATGTAAGGATATAAATCATATATCTGATATATTCAGACAAAAGACATGTTATATACACAGGTACAACATTATGGAGTCCAAGCAATGTAATTCTTCACAAATGTCCCCGGTGTGATTCGAACTTCCAACCTCTCTCTTTAAAGGTGATTACCC
The DNA here is from genome assembly GCA_036186865.1 of Eustoma russellianum. NCBI lineage: Eukaryota > Viridiplantae > Streptophyta > Magnoliopsida > Gentianales > Gentianaceae > Eustoma > Eustoma russellianum. The sequence goes on from AP025056.1 coordinate 7,194,161, forward strand.
TTTATCTGTTTCCATCAGGCTATGTTCTCGAGACTAGTTCCACCTACTCATGTTGTTGGCTCAGAGGTTTTGAAACATGACTCGCGATTACATGCATGTACAACAGCTCAAGTTTATGGAAATTGTTTGCAGAAGTCTTTCGGTTAAAATTGAATGAATTTTTTATTTATTGATTTGAATAAATGTTACAATCACTCCTATCTATATATATGTACATATTATGCTAAATATGATAAAACAAATTATCATAATGATGATTACAAATCACAATAATTACAAGAACATTTGATATCTCTTTGATTTATTTATTTCCTTTCTAACATTCCTTCTTAAGTTGAGTAGTGAGATCACGAATGTCTAACTTGGTCAGAACTGATTCAAACACCCTCTCAGTTACGGCTTTTGTTAGTATATCTGCGAGCTGATCTTCTGAACGTACAAATGGCAATTGGATAACCCCACTTTTTACCTTTTCTTTGATAAAGTGCATGTCAACTTTGATGTGCTTAGTTCTGTCATGCTGTACCGAGTTTTTTTTTTTTTGAAATACTAATGGTTGTCTTATTGTCACTCTTCACCTGAAGTGGGAGACAATGTGGAAGACCGACTGGACTAATGTACTAGCCGCCTTGTCAGATCACGTCCTCTTCTTCCAACACAAACATGTAGACTCTTAGCATTCTTGTTTGAACTATTGAAACCAATCAAGGATCTTCAGTTCTTTGGATTACTTGCTATTTACTACAGCAGCCATAAATCAATTGGAAAGGATGATTTGTTCCAGTATGCTGTATGTGCTCTGCTTTTCACTCCATGGTCTAAATGAACTAACAATGTGGAAAGGAACGCCAGTGGAATCAAATGACTAAATGTGCTTTATACCTTTGATTTTTCAGTCTATTGTGATTTTTCTTTTGGATGATCTGTGAGTCACGTATACATGATACGAGTAACTCAGGAAAAGGTCAGAGGGTAAAGTCAAGCCCCCCCCCCCCCCCCCCGCCAATCTCCTTTTTCTTTTCCAAAGTAAGATCAGTTTTATAGAATAGCATAGGTGGACAGAATGTCAACGGACATAATGTTAAGCGGACGAGATCTGAGGAGGTAAAAAATGAGGTAAAATATGAGGCCTCCAATCACGCGACGCCACGTGTACAAAAGGGCCTACTATTTACTTTTTTCCTTTTTTTTTAAAAAAAAAGCTCTTTTATACACGTGGCGTAGCGTAATTGGTGACCTCATATTTTACCTCCTCAGATCTCATCCGAATGTTAAGGGGGTGGGGATGTAAGAGGAAGCTCTGTTTGCAGTAATTTCACTCATGTATTTGTTTAATACCATAAGCATATCAAACAAATACATCATCATCATCTAAGAATTGCACACTTCATGTAATAGTTTGTCTACCTCTCATTCTTCCTAGATCCTAGCGATATCTTTTGCTGTTGTTGAGATCTACCAGATATGGTGGTTGTTGTATGTAATAGTTCCACAGGGCGTCTTAATAACCCCCCTAAACATAATGTGTATTCTAATTTTCTATTTTCTAATTGACAATTCCAGTGTAGAGCCTTCTTTCCAAAATGACTATTGGGCTTATATCATCTAGGCCCATATATAATGTACCGATGACAAAATTTTCTAACCTAATTAAAGCCTTTCCATATACAAAACCTAGGGCTTTAGTATCAAGTCTTGTTTTAAAACCAGCAGTAGAAAACCCTACGCGCTACCATTTCTCTGCACTGCAGACCTCCTTGCACAGGGTAAGCTACTCTCCACACTCATTTTCCCTATCAATAATTTGTTCTTATTCCTCGAAATAGCTATGTTCAAAGTCACTAACTTTGTGTTATGTTCTGGTGAATCGCTGATTTAGCGTTGATGATATTTAATTGTCCGTTCTCATTTATTTCCTGTAGTGGTCTGAGATAATATTTTGAGTGACGAGTAAAGGAACTAGTCTGTTTTCTGAGGTTTCACTGATTTTTCTCATTTTTTGTCTTAGGTGTTAAAACGGGTAGATTTTTCAATAAATCGTGTGTGGTGAATATTCTGACATTTAGTTCAGGTTATATTGTGATAAATGAGTTATATCTAAGCCATTTCTGGTGTAATTGTATTTGAGCGATTTCTACTAGAAGTGTTATATGGGCTGGCTGATCTATTGCATGAGGCCTATTGTACACTGCAGAGTTTTGTAGCACTGCTGCTATAGGGCTTACGTTTCTACTACGTTTTTAGAGTGGTTTTTTCTGGCTATGTTCCTAAATGCTGGAATGACTTGGACCAATTTAAATGAACTTGTAAAAAAGCTTTGAGAATTTGAGCTTGAGATTAATGTGTGAGCTGCAATTCCCTTTTATAATCTGTACAGTCGACATGTATTGCATGCTGGTGGAATTTGAATCTCTTTTGAGTGAGTTCACAAGCGATGGTGAAATGTTTATGTTGACAAGTTTTGGAGCTTAGGACTTTGGGATTTGTGCTTGATTCAGTGCGCTTGTTTCCTATCCTGTTTCGCATAGGGTTAAAGTGTGTGCTTTTTGTTTTAATTACAATTCCAGGATAATTTCTGAACATGGTGAGGGTCAGTGTCTTGAACGATGCTCTCAAGACCATGTATAATGCTGAAAAGCGAGGGAAGCGTCAAGTCATGATTAGACCATCTTCAAAGGTGATAATCAAGTTTCTTTTGGTGATGCAGAAGCATGGTATGCCATCTTCTGTTTGTTGTTGACTTTTGTTTGTGTCCATCTCCTTGCATTTGTTTTTTGCTTGCTTAATTGATGTCTTCTGCAGGTTACATTGGAGAATTTGAATATGTTGATGATCATAGGTCAGGGAAAATTGTTGTCGAGCTGAACGGAAGGCTGAATAAATGTGGGGTCATCAGTCCCCGTTTTGACATTGGTGTGAAAGATATGGAAGGATGGACTGCCAGACTACTGCCTTCAAGACAGGTAAAGTGAAAGGCAATATTTGCCAAAACCTTGTGTTGATATAAGAATGCAATTGAAGTGGCCGATCAAGATAATTACTTGTAGATTCTCTGTGTATGCATCTCCAATTTCCTTATACTTTAACATTGCTTTGTTCTCAAGACCCTTCTACTGGGTTTCTTTTTGTATTTTGATAACTGCTTTCTTGTTCTCTGCCTTGATCAGATGGTGAACAATGTAGTCTGAGGACATTTTCTAGTGGCTAAACATGATTCTAGATCAAACAAGAAATTGCATTATGCTAAGATGTTTCTGTATGGAACATTCCGTATGGTCCGAATGTGGTGGCTCAGGAAGGATCGTTGCATCTGGGGGGTTTGGATGTAATGTTAGTGTCAAATAAACAAAGGCCTCTGTTGCACGGTCCGAATGTGGCAACAATTGACTCAGGGGCACTGCATCTTTTAGAGAACTCGCATGTAGTGAAGAATAACCAAGAGTTCTGATGCTCTAAGTTAGATACTAAGAGAGGAAATACTAGGTTAGGTAGGAGTATTAGAATAGGAACATTGAAAATTGGAATCTAGTAGGGAAGATAATGAAGATAGTGGACATGATAAGAAAGATAAAAACAAATATTTTATGTTTTGCAAGAGAAAGTGGTTAGGTGAGAAAGTTAGGATGTTGGACAATTCAGAATTTAAACAACAGTGGTACATAGGAAAGAATTAGACGAGAATAGAGTTAATGTTATTATGGATACCTCATTAGAGACGAAGTTGTAGGTGGTATTAGGAAATGAGATAGAATTACAGATGCATCTGTTCAAAGGTGCGAGACAAATGAATGAAGTGCATGTAAAATGTGAGAGTGAGTGAGTGAGTGAGAGTGAGTGAAGAAGACAATAAGAAAATATAACTTATATGACAATTGGTGAGCATATGGTGAGTGATAGAGTACAGTGAAGACAGTTGGTTCATGTAGACGATGTCATGTAGACGGTATAAGATTTAATTAAGAATTTTATGTACTTAGGCCTTATTCACGGTTGAGATGATATGATATGATAGTTTTGAAAGATGTGTATTGTAAAGACGCATTATACATTAAGCAATAGGAGATACACATGAAGAGTAGGAGATATGCTATAGCTCAAATACAAAACAAAGAAAAAACAAAAATAAAAAACAAGAGAAATGATTGATTTATATATCTGATTTTACATAATGAGAAAATGTTTTGAGTGTTGTTGGTGCTTTAATGCTTGTGACTTATCTAGACTACGTTGTGTTTGCAGTCAGTTCAGATACATAGTGCTAACAACTTCTGCCTTGTGGCTTATGTGAACTATGCTGTGCTGCACAGTGCTAAGTGCTAACAATTTCTGCCTTGCGACTTATCTGAACTATGTTGTGGTTGCAGTTCGGATACATAGTGCTAACAACTTCTGCGGGGATCATGGACCACGAAGAAGCTAGAAGGAAAAATGTTGGTGGAAAAGTTCTTGGTTTCTTTTACTAAGAAGTCTTATTATGGAATGAGTCATCGTCCAATGATCTCAATTTACAAAGAGTTTTGCAGGTGTAGTGTCTTAAAATTTGGGAGACATTTTTGTTCGGCTCATTTTGAGTTGTGGATCATAGGGCGGGCAGCTTTATCTGATCAAGGGCCGGGGCACAAGGGTCCTTGCCTATTTTCCTACACTCGCCTGAATTAAGAGGTGAAAGCACCTAAGCAGCAAGAATAGCTGGCCTACTCTAATCAAAAGACTAAAGGCCCCTAGCATTTTAATATTTCCACCAAGCATATGTTGGATATATCGTAGTAGTGGTAGATCTTCAAGTCCCATAGTAATTTCAAGAGAAGTATATCCTTGTTTACTAACTTGAATACTTCCATCACCATCGATAATTCCAGCTAGCCACTCACAGAAGGATTTTGGATAAGTTGTTGCGCATGTAGTCTCTGAGGTTCCTAC
>AP025056.1:7199090-7436492 GCA_036186865.1 Eustoma russellianum
CTGAATGTCGAATATGACCATTAATACAATTCATTAGTTTAATCATACCAAGTTGATTATGTAGTCGATAACGATAAGCTTTAGCACCTGATCGCATTTTAATATTTCCACCAAGCATATGTTGGATATATCGTAGTAGTGGTAGATCTTCAAGTCCCATAGTAATTTCAAGAGAAGTATATCCTTGTTTACTAACTGGAAGTATATATTAAGAAGAGAAATGAAAATTTCCTTATAGTCATTTCTTTTTTTATTTTAAATTTTCCTATTTACAGTCTTTGCGCTTTCTTAAAAGAAGGTGAGGGCTTTCCTCACAAAGGAAAAGGGAATGGGATTTGTTCATTCAGCACGGTGCAGTTATGATATCTTCTTACTGCTTGTAGGTATTAATTGACACATTTTTGAAAGTAGTATTTTTTTTTTTGATCAAAGGGATCACTGCATTAATATCAAAAGCACAAAATGTACAAGGTGATTTACATTCTCCTTTTATCTATCAAGCTATTATCATGTACGCCATTGGCAACCAACAGCTCCGCTACCCTACGAAAGTAGTATTTTCTATACAGCAGCAAGATGGGATTTCAGTCTCAGTTGTTTCATAATCTATAGTGGTAGATTTTTCAAAGTTGTTCATTTATTGTCTTTCCTCACCAAGTCCAGATGTTCATGTCTAGTTTGTGGTTTGTGATTGAAGGCAGGTTTTAAAGCGTTTGTATGTTGACCCACTTTGCCACGTGAGGGTGAGTTCTAAGAATATTGTTCCACATTGGTCACTTTAAGATAAAATACCTAGAATATATAAGATGAAATAAATAAAGATGTATCACCACATGTTTTGAATAAATATAGGACTCATTCCATATAAACCCAGTTATTGTTCCCTAGAATAGGAAATGGTATTTGCAGTCACTTGCAAATAACGATTAATCCACTAAACTCAGGATTAACTATCATCTAATCCTCCACTGGCTCCTGCGAGGTTCGGGACACTAAATTCAACATATGTTTTATAATATTCAATGACTAAATCATAAAAGTAACTGATCAACTAACATAAAACACAATTACAGGGTAGATTGCACTTGTAAAATACTTTTTTCGTCTTAAAATATAAGTTTACTTTGTCTTTTAAGATGGTGTAAACGTTAAAAATAAAATATACTTATATTGTAGGACATGGAAATTGCTTATTATTCTTTATATAATTGGTTAATGAGTATTTGATGATTACTTATTAAACACAATAAAACTTACCAAGGAATTAATATACACCCCTCCCTTCTAAAAATAAATCTCACATATAATCAAACACTAATATGCAAAACCCACCACTCAAAAAAAAAAAAAAAAAAAAAAAACCAAACCCGATATGCATCCGATTCACCAATTCTGAAATGGCTCATCAACCTTTCAAACACATCCCATGGGACTCAATTTGGTAAAACCGATCCGCTAAATACTAACACCCGACAAACCCGACACGTTAAATCCGATAAGACCATGTCTGATCTTATACATTGAATTCCGTCAACCTAAAACCGACTTGTTTGTACCCAAAGTAAGTGTTACTAAATAGCTCTTTTCCCAATTTAAACGGGTTCAGATCTCCTCACTGTAACTCTCTTACCTCACGCGTCACCGCGTGACACGTGACAGTAAGAGGGTGGTGAGGCAGAATGAGGGTTACCTACAACCAGCCTCACCACACCCTTCTGTTGTCACGTGTCACATTGTGGGCCGCGTGGTGAGAGGATTCCATCCGAATTTAAACAATCCCATTGAGAGACATCTGAGTTAGATAGGACAAAGGAAATCAACTCCTGTTCTTACAACCACCTTTTTGTTCCTTACTGTTTGGGACTATTTTATGATAATTATTTTTAACTTTTTAGGATAATGTTGGTTAGATGCAATTCCGTTGAGTTTTGTGAGTCAATAGAGTTCATATATTACATTATCACTATAAATAACATTTTTAAGTTTTAAAATTATTGTTGCACTTGACTTTTCAACGTAGTGTAAATTACATTATATCGAAAAATCAAATGCGACATTAATATCGTTGTTAATTACTCCTTCCATCATAAATTATAAGTCACTTTTACTTTTCAATATATTGTAATTTACACTATGTTGTAAAGTTTTACATTGTGTCAATTACTCTCTCATTCTAAAATATAAATCACTTTTACTTTTTTTAAATATAGTATAATTTATATTATATTGTAAAGTGAAAATAAACTTATATTTCTAAAACAGGTAGTATATTTTATTTTGTTTGGTCAATAAATTTTCAATACTTATTTCTTGGTGATTATATCTTTTTCTTTATTTATATATTCATTTTTAATGTTGGACCATTTTAGGAGCTAATAAGTCAATATAGTTAACTTGTCTCAGGGCATAGTCCAGTTGGTATTCGGGTTGGGATTTGCTTCAAAAGGTCAAGAGTTCGAGTACAGGTACACGCACAATGCAAGTGTTTATCTGCTGCTAGGCCGAAGACCTGATTTACGGGGACCACGTGTCACTGCGTAAGACCTTATCCAATCTAGAAGACCGTTGGACTCCTGATTTGTATCATCGAATGATTCTTAAGACTGGAGCAGTGAACCCCGGGTGGATATGGGTGAAAGATTTCACCTTTCATCCAAGTTAATAAAGTTAACTTTGGCCCCTCGCGTGTGTGCATTGTGTCGGATGAGATCCTAAGAGGCTAAAAGTGAGGCATTCAATCACGCGTCGCCACGTGTACAAAAGCAAGTGGGTGCTGTAATTTTTTTTAAAAAAAAATTCTTTTGCACACGTGGCGACGCGTGATTGGAAAACTCATTTTTAGTCTCATTTTTAGCCTCCTAGGATCTCATCCGACATCTTGTATAAAGTGGGGCCGTGGGATTTGGAGTAAGAGAGGTGGAGGGTGAAGAAGGAATAGTAGGACCTGTCACTTATTTGCATGTTTGAAATGTTGTTGTCACCAAGAAGCTTCTCCCACAAGATGGAATCGGATGCTCGTTCCAGTCACTTCCATTCCGTTTTACGCATTTACTGTAGAAACTTGACAGATTTCAAGTATGTAGAAATGTATGTTTCACTTGTTATTTTTCACATATCATATAGTACAATTTATAGGCTTACAACTTTTCTATACAAGGAAGAGAATTTCAACAAGATCAATTTGTAATTAATGTCTATGATCTTATTCTGACTTTTGCTCCTTAATTTACGGGATTGCTAGAGTATGTATCAATCTTGGGATTCTTGACACTCCCCCTCAAGTTGAACCGTGGGGTCAACAACGTTCAACTTGCGCAAAATAGCTTCGAACGATCTTCCATTGATTGCCTTGGTTAGTATATCTGCCAGTTGATCTTCTGATCTCACGAAAGGCAATGCAATTATACCTGTTTCCAGTTTTTCCTTGATAAAATGTCGATCAATCTCTACGTGCTTGGTCCGGTCGTGTTGTACAGGATTTTCTGAAATGCTGATCGATGCTTTATTATCACATAAGAGCGGTGTGGGCAAATTAAACTGTAGTCCAATATCTTTGAGTAATTTTTGAACCCAAAGTACCTCAGTGATCCCTTTTGTTATCCCTCGAAACTCTGCCTCAGCACTAGATAGAGCAACGACCTTTTGTTTCTTACTTCTCCAGGTCACAAGATTTCCTCCTACAAGTACGAAGTATCCCGAAGTTGACTTTCGGTCTGTTAAATTCCCAGCCCAATCTGCATCAGTGTATGCTTGGATATTTACGTGTCCATTGTTTCGATATACAATTCCTTTCCCTGGCGTCCTTTTTAAATATCGCAAAATTCTCATGATCGCATCCATATGTTGTTTCTGAGGTCGATGCATGAACTGACTAACAACACTAACTGCATAAGCAATGTCGGGTCGTGTATGTGACAGATAGATCAACTTACCAACCAGTCGTTGGTATTGCCCTATATCCGCGAAAACTCCTTCCTCAGTCACCTGTAATTTCTGATTTGTTGCCATAGGAGTACTGCTAGGTTTACAATCAAGCATCCCAACCTCAGTAAGTAAGTCCAGAATATATTTCTTTTGTGATATATATATTCCAGTCTTTGACCTTAAAACCTCTATTCCCAAAAAATATTTTAGTCCACCCAGATCTTTCATCTCAAACTTGGTGAATAAATTTTTCCGAAGACGTGCAATTTCCTTAGGATCATTTCCTGTGATTACCATGTCATCCACATATATAATCAAGCACGTGACTCTACCCTTTCCCTTTTTGATGAACAGCGTATGGTCTGCATTACTTTGTCGATAGCTGTCTTGTTTCATCACCTCGGTGAACCTTCCAAACCATGCTCGCGGAGATTGCTTGAGTCCATACAGAGCCTTTCTCAGTTTACACACTTCTCCCCTTTTAAAATCTCCAGAGAAACCTGGAGGGGGTTCCATATATACCTCTTCTCTGAGATCTCCATGTAGGAAAGCGTTCTTGACATCAAACTGGTGAAGAGGCCAATTTTGAGTTGTTGCAATAGAGAACAATACCCTGATTGTATCAATTCTTGCGACAGGAGAAAAAGTCTCTGAGTAATCAATGCCATAAGTCTGAGTGTACCCCTTTGCAACAAGCCGAGCTTTGTTTCTTTCAATACTCCCATCAGTCTTATACTTGATCGTGAATACCCATCGGCATCCAACAGTTTTCTTTCCTGGTGGAAGTAGACACTTTTCCCATGTGTAATTTTTTTCCAGAGCTTGCATTTCAATGTTCATAGCTTCCCTCCACTCTGCTTGGGTTTGAGCTTCTTCAACTGTCCGTGGAATTTGCTCGGTACATAGAGAAGTAAAAAATCCTTGAGCCATATCAGACATTCCTGTCACAGACATATTTACAGGGTACTTAGATGTTTTAGATATTCGTTCTGGAGAATATCTTTCTGGAGGAACACCTCGCTTAGTCCTTGGAGGTAGTACTCGTACTTCCTGCTGTGTCACCTGAAGATCAGTCCATGTATCCATTTCGGGGGTAATTGGGTGATCAAGAGGAATATCAAGATTTTGTGGGTTAGCATCATTTTCAGTTGTCATATCGGTACCATTTCCAAGAATAGACTGAATAGTGCTAGTATCTTCATCTGTTACCTTATACAATTCATCCGTTGGAGGATCTTGTGGTAGTGGTACTGGTGCCTCGGGTGGTACAGTGTTGGGAGCTACAGTACATTCGGCGCCATCTACTTGCCGTGTTGGAACATCCGTCGGACAAGTGTGGGGTGGCACCGTACAATCTAGGGTTCCTTCAGAGGTACTCTCCCCCTGAAGCCGAGATTGGGAGGTGTAGTAGTATTCAGTCTCAAGAAAGATGCAATTCATAGTGATATGGATTCGGCGGGTACGGGGATTATATCAGCGATAGCCCTTTTGGGTAGTGGCGTATCCAACGAAGATGCATTTTTCTGCGCAAGGGTCGAGTTTAGTGCGTTCATGTTTGGGAGTGTGAACAAACACTGTGCACCCAAACACTTTAGGAGGAAGTGTGTATATGGAGGGTAAAGAATGTTGAGAGGAGAGTACCTGAAGGGGTGTTTCGTAATTAAGAATGCGGGTAGGCAGACGATTGACTAGATAAGTAGCTGTAGATACTGCCTCAGGCCAGAAACTAGTCGGGACATGAGAATCAAATAGCATGGCTCGGGTCATTTCGAGGAGAGTCCGATTTTTTCGTTCAGCAACTCCATTTTGTTCTGGTGTGTGTGGGCAGGATGTTTGATGAATAATGCCATGATTAGTCAAAAAATGAGTCAGATTATTATCCAGATATTCACCCCCGTTATCAGAGCGAAGGATTTGTATTTTTGTATCAAATTGTGTCTGGATCATAGTATAAAACTGAATGAATTTTTGGGTAACTTCGGACTTATGTTTTAAGATATATAACCACGTCATGCGAGAGAAATCATCAACAAATATCACATAGTAGCGGAAGCCAAGTTGAGTATTAGATGGTGAGGGTCCCCACACATCAGAATGGACTAATGAAAACATACGACTAACCCGAGTATTATTAGAAGGATATGATGCTCGAGTCTGTTTTGCCCGGAGGCAAGTATCACAGGATAAGGTCTGAAGCTGAGAAGTAAATAAAGTAGGGAAAAGGCGTTTTAAGTAGCTAAATGAAGGATGCCCTAATCGTCGATGCCACAGCCACACCTGTCGTTCAGTCGTTCCGGTGGCAAGATTAGACTGTCCCTGTTGTACCGCCGCATCAACATAGTACATAAGCACTATACAGTCAAAAATTAGGATACATAAGCACTATACAGTCAAGAGTCTTAGTGAGTTGACTAATAGACAACAACTTTGTGGAAAGTGAGGGAACATAAAGACAATTTTTGAGGGTAAGGTCAGGAGTGATAGATATAGTGCCTCCAGATTGGACTGGAAGAGCGACCCCATTTGCAGTGGCGACAGCATGTGTAGTAGGCGAGGTTTGGGTGAGAAGGTCACAGGGGTCATATGTCATAGTGTCAGTGGCTCCGCAATCAAATATCCATTGGGAGGTGGCTTTGATTGTATGGCATTGGGAGGTGGCTTTGGAAAAAACATTATTTTGAGGGACTGAATTGGTTATTGTTGGAGAGGACAGGCTCAATTTGGTATAAAACGATAAATTTGAGGGTTCAGGTGTTAAAACAGGAATTGCAGGGGCCTCAGTGTTCCTTTTTAAAAATTGCGGATCAAAATTATAACATGCAGGAAAAAGGGGGACTGCGCTGGACTTTTTAATAACTTGGGGGGCTGTATTGCAACAGAGGGATAAATTCGGGGATGAGTTAAGTAATTTCTGGGTATATAAAGGTGTTGAAGGGCTAGGGTTTTCAACCCTAGCCCTTTTACCTATTTTGCCGCCTCCTTCGCTGCTTTCTTCGTGACCTCCTCCTCTGGCGGCCATGGCAGCTCCTTCCATTTCTGCAATTTTTCTATGCTGCTGTCCCTCTGAACCTTGCATGTTGCCAGATTGGTTATTTCCAATGCTCTGTGCGACAGAAGCTTGGGTTTTCTTCTTGTATTCATCCCACCAATCGGGATATCCATGTAATTTGAAGCATTTTTCTCGGCTATGTCCCTTTCTCTTGCAGTGAGTGCATTCCATGTTTTTGTCATCTCCTCCACGCCGTGATGGTGGTCCTGAGCGTGGAGAAGAGTATCCTACCGTCCCTCGTTGTTTGTTGGTCTCTGTGTTCTGTTTTACTGCTAAACCGTGTCCCAGTCCAGATGATGACCTTGTGTCTGATAGACTGTTGGTAAGAACTCCGTGCTGAACATCAGCCCTCCGGAGTTCGTTGTATGCGGTTTCCACTGTGGGTCTGGGTTCTCTTTTAAGGAGTTCCCGCTTAGTGTCTGCAAACCTGTCATCAACTGCTAAAAGCAGTTGATACAGCCTTTGTTCCTGAATCTTTTGAGCGTATGTTGCAATATCCCGTGGTGACTCCATCGGATTAGGGTCCATGGAATCAATTGTAAGCCAGATTCCTTGAAACTGATCCCAAAGAACCTCAAGGGGTCGATTGTCTTGTTTGATTGTGTAACATTTTTTGTGAAGATCGAAAATCTGAAGCGGGTCACCCCCTGACCCGTAGGTTACTGTAAGTCCATCCCATAGGGCTTTTGCGGTGGTATACTGTGATACATTATTAACCAGGCTGTCATCGATGTTATCAATTAGCCAAGTGCACACTAATTGATCCTGCTGTTCCCAGATTAAATAATTTGCATCTGAGGGAGATGGTGGAGGGGGGACTCCAGTAATATGTGAACTTTTGCCCCTTCCCCCCAGGGCCATCTTCATTAATCTGCACCACAATGAATAATTGGTGCTGTTCAACTTCACTTTTAGCACAAGATTTGATGACACATGGGGTGAGGATGTGATGTTCATGCTTTGCTGTAAAAAACGAGCAAATTGCTCAGAAAAGTCGACAGTGGACGGGAAATTGGTTTTGTTTTCGGTTGTGCTAGAATTTTCTTCAGGGCTTTGTGGGATTTCTGACATGGTGTTTATTTTTGCAGGAGGGCCCGGTAGCTATCTTGATTCAAAGGGTCGGGATTGGTTGCTGGGGCAATGAGGATTAGTGATCTGAGCCTTTGAACAAGAAAAAAAAAACACTTGGACAGATACGGGTTTACTTTGAAGGCGATGATGAACTTAACAAGATCTGAGCCTGAAACGTACACTCAGATTAAGGCAGAAATACTGTCCTTGGTCATGGGCAGAGTAAAGGTAAGATACGAAGGCAGTGAAGAAGTTCAGACTCTGAGCCTTCTTCAAGTAGGACAAATTCGATACTTGATCGATTGGTAGAGCTTTGGCAAGGATGAAATTATTTCTGAGCCAGTTATGAATCAAAAAACTCAGGTTTGATCATAACCGCTCTGATACCATGACAGATTTCAAGTATGTAGAAATGTATGTTTCACTTGTTATTTTTCACATATCATATAGTACAATTTATAGGCTTACAACTTTTCTATACAAGGAAGAGAATTTCAACAAGATCAACTTGTAATTAATGTCTATGATCTTATTCTGACTTTTGCTCCTTAATTTACGGGATTGCTAGAGTATGTATCAATCTTGGGATTCTTGACAAAACTAACCACATCAATAGTGTAACTCGCAATTTTTGCATCCTCTTCTCAATTAGAATTCTTCGATTTCGATTTTTCCATTATTGATTTTTGGATTTCTGAAAATTTAAACCCCCACTTTTGCTGGTACAAATATCTCTTGCTTTGATCAGCGTGGTACATATTGATCGCACGTAATACACTGCATTTGCTGTTTAAACTTTTAATTTCTTTGCTTAGTTCCTTTTGGCCTTTCTAGTTGTATCTTTGATGATATATTTTCACTTCTATGTTTCGAATATCATTTATCTATTCAAGTGTGGTTCACAAACAGCCGAACTGATCCTCCACCTTTTACAACCTTTTAACGAGGACAACAACACTGTTTGACGTTTAATTTTGCAGGAGATGTATGTTTTCTTTTAGTATTACTTTATATTGTATGCAGAGAAAGGGAGTTCATGCTAATTTAGATGGTCAAATTTCTATGATTAAATTTTCTTGTGAGGATGTGATTCAGTTTGATGTAACCGTTACATGATTTAAAAAGATGCCACCTCTGCGCAATTCCTGGAATTTTGTAATTTCTTTGTTTGCAGGCTTAATTTAACTTCATAACTTAGAGGTCTAGCTTCTTTCTCTTCTCCTGAGTAGATTCATTTCTGTGCTGTCATTGTGGTTTGCAGGCTCTGTTTCTGATCACACAAGGATCTTTTGTAACATTTAGGGGGTGAATTTACAGACCCCTTGTAAAAGCTTAGGCACTTCGAAATTTTCATGATCAACATGGCAAGGTTGAGAAATGGATCTAATGCGGCAAAGCTCGCCGTTAGAAGAACTATGTCACAGAAAGGAGGATCGTATGATGCTAGAACAGGTGTCCTTCCATTGCAAAATCGGTATTTTCATACCACAGTCCCTCAAACTAAGGCGCAATCTGCACCTGTCCCTCGTCCTGTTCCATTGACGAAGTTGGCTGATAGTTTCTTGGATGGGACAAGCAGTGTTTATCTCGAGGAGCTCCAGCGTGCTTGGGAGCAAGATCCAAATAGTGTGGACGAGTCTTGGGATACTTTCTTCAGGAATTTTGTGGGGCATGCCGCTACCTCACCTGGTATATCTGGCCAAACGATTCAAGAAAGTATGCGCCTGATGTTGCTTGTCAGAGCTTACCAGGTCAATGGTCACATGAAAGCCAAATTAGATCCACTAGATTTAGAATCTAAAGAAATCCCAAATGATTTGGATCCAACTTCGTATGGATTTACTGAATCTGATCTTGATCGTGAGTTCTTCATTGGTGTATGGAGAATGTCTGGCTTCTTGTCTGAGAATCGTCCAGTGCAAACCTTGAGAGCCATATTGACACGGCTTGAACAGGCTTACTGTGGCACCATTGGATGCGAATACATGCACATTGCTGATCGCAACAAATGTAATTGGTTAAGGGACAGAATTGAGACTCCCTCACAAATGGAATATAGTCGTGAAAGGCAAGAGGTTATTCTGGACCGTCTTATCTGGAGTTCTAAATTTGAGAATTTCTTGGCTACTAAGTGGGCTGCAGCCAAGAGGTTTGGTCTTGAAGGTGCCGAAACCCTGATTCCTGGCATGAAGGAAATGTTTGATAGATCAGCAGACCTTGGGGTGGAAAGCATAGTTATTGGAATGTCACATCGTGGGAGACTGAATGTTTTGGGTAATGTTGTCCGAAAGCCACTGAGCCAAATTTTTAGCGAGTTCAGTGGTGGTACTAAACCTGCAGATGACGTTGGTTACATTGGAACTGGTGATGTCAAGTATCACTTAGGAACTTCCTATGACCGACCAACTAGAGGTGGAAAGAGAATTCATTTGTCATTAGTAGCAAACCCCAGTCACTTGGAAGCTGTGGATCCAGTTGTGGTGGGTAAAACTCGAGCTAAACAATATTACTCCAACGATACCACTAGAACAAAGAATATGGGCGTCTTAATTCATGGCGATGGAAGCTTTGCAGGACAAGGTGTTGTGTATGAGACACTACATCTCAGTGCTCTTCCCAATTACACTACTGGTGGAACTATCCACATTGTCGTAAATAATCAAGTTGCTTTCACAACTGATCCCAAGTCAGGAAGGTCTTCACAGTACTGTACTGATGTTGCCAAAGCCCTGAATGCTCCTATTTTTCATGTTAATGGTGATGATGTGGAGTCAGTGGTTCGTGTATGTGAACTTGCGGCTGAGTGGCGTCAGACATTTCATTCAGATGTTGTGGTTGACATAGTTTGCTATCGTAAACATGGTCACAATGAGATTGACGATCCTTCCTTTACCCAGCCAAAAATGTATCAGGTCTGCATTTATTTTAGTTTGGAATTTTGCTGCTTGTCTTCTCTCTCACATTTATGTTGCCTATAGGAGTTGATGCCACATAAAACATGGAAAATGTTCTTTCTTAGGGTCTTGTATGATTTCTGTTTGGATTTATCTGTATAAGGTTTTGTCATATGGATTCCGCAGGTCATTCGCGATCATCCTTCTGCACTTGATATATACCAAAACAAACTTCTAGAATCTGGTCATGTGAAAAGAGATGACATTGATAGGTTACACAAGAAGGTTCTCTCGATTCTTAATGAGGAATTCTTGTCCAGCAAAGATTACGTCCCACAGCGAAGGGACTGGCTTTCAGCTTTTTGGGCCGGGTTCAAGTCTCCTGCGCAGATTTCACGCATCCGAAATACTGGGTATGTTTTTCAATTAACTAGTCTACTGTTGCGTATTCTAGGAAATTGAGTTGGATTTTGCATGATTCTCTGCAGTGTCAATCCTGAGATCTTGAAGAATGTTGGTAAAGCAGTTGTAACCCTCCCTGAAAATTTTAAGCCTCACAGAGCTGTAAAGAGGATCTTTGATGAGCGTGCAAAGATGATAGAAAAAGGGGAGGGCATTGATTGGGCTTTAGGAGAAGCGCTTGCTTTTGCAACCTTGCTGGTAGAAGGAAACCATGTTAGGTTGAGTGGTCAAGATGTAGAGAGGGGTACATTCAGTCATCGACATGCTGTTCTTCATGACCAAGAAACAGGGGAGAAGTATTGTCCTCTTGACCGTGTCATGATAAATCAGAATGAAGAAATGTTTACAGTGAGTAACAGGTTCGTTCAAATGTGATCTTTGTTTTTCCCTTTTGGGAGTCGAAATTGAGAATAGATTGTCTAGCCTTTTTGTTGTGATTTTTCCTTCTAATTTTCTTTTCCTTTTGAATATTCTTACACTTTTCATGAGAGAAATGACTTGGAATGATTTTGCGTAAGGAATTCGGATTTGTCTTTGTAAATAATCTTATTGATTTCCTCTCTCTCTCTCTCTCTCTGTCTGTCTCTCTCTGGGACCTCTAGCATGTATATGCGAGTGAGAAAGTTACTTATGCATCTCATTTTCTCTTTGTTCAGTTCTCTTTCCGAGTTTGGTGTTCTGGGGTTTGAATTAGGTTACTCGATGGAAAACCCGAATTCTTTGGTGCTATGGGAAGCCCAATTTGGTGATTTTGCAAATGGAGCTCAAGTTATATTTGATCAGTTCTTAAGTAGTGGGGAGGCTAAATGGTTGCGCCAGACAGGCTTAGTTGTGCTTCTGCCTCATGGCTATGATGGCCAGGGCCCTGAACATTCTAGTGCACGTTTAGAACGGTTCCTTCAGGTGCTTTCTTCTTACTATGGCCTTATAGAACCCTATCAGCTCTGTTCTTTGCATTGTTCTTATTGCATCATACTGCAGCTCATGGGCTATCACGACCCTAAAACTATGGCACAAGCATTTGATTGCCTTTTTCTTATGTTTGTTTGGTGTGTTCTCATTATTTTGTTTTGGCTGGTCTCTTTCTATGCTATACCCAGTCGTGCCCTTATGTAAAAAATTAAGGTTCAAACTTCTGTGTAAAGGTAAAACAATTACCTGTTTCTCTCTATTGCCCTCAATTTTGGGCCTAGAGATGCTACTTTGGGCTGGCAGGATCAGTCTATCACTTCAGCCCTTGCCTTAGCCGCCGAATGAGTTTTTCAAAAGGACAACGGTCAAGGCATAACACCATTCTTGTATAGCAGTCAAGTTTTCATTCAGATTGAACGTGGGATCAGGGGGTCACACTGTGGTTCTTAGGTCAATGTCGATACAACCTTTTCTGCTTGCGTTGACTGTGTACCTTAGTTATTGTGGCTTTGTTGCAATCAATGGGTCTTATATTTGATAATTGCTTGCATTATACTGATTGATGAAATATATCTTCTTGTTATGGTTTCCTGTGAAGATCAGAAATTCCTGATTTGACTCATCACTTAGCGCATGTGGTATATTAAGGCCATGGAACTGCAACCTTTTGCAGATTAATTTACTCCTCGACTGATATCCGAGCCTTTGTATTTCTACTACAGATGAGTGATGACCACCCTTTCAGAATCCCAGAGATGGACCCTACACTTAGAAAGCAGATTCAGGAGTGCAATTGGCAGGTGGTTAATGTTACAACACCTGCAAATTATTTCCATGTTCTGCGTCGTCAAGTAAGTACATTGAGCTATAATTTTGAGCCATTCTTTGTTCGGGACAAACTGAGATTTCTGAGATGTTTTTTTACTGTCAGATACACAGGGAATTCCGAAAACCTCTAATTGTGATGTCTCCAAAGAACTTACTTCGCCATAAAGACTGCAAATCTGATCTTAAAGAGTTTGATGATCAAGGTGGTCACCCAGGCTCTGACAAACAAGGGACCAGATTCAAGCGCCTCATAAATGATCAAAATGATCATTCATCTCTCGAGGAAGGCATTAATCGTCTAATACTTTGCTCTGGGAAGGTGTCCAATTTATTTCCTATCATTATATGAACATCAGCACCCCATCACAGTAGTTTTTTACTTTTCTGCTCCTTGTTTAGATAGTGTTCCTAGCTCCATATTCAACATATCGCGAGCATGTTAATGCATTTCTGGGATTATTATAGTATTGCCAGTCATTGAGTTAATGCATTTCTGGGATTATTATAGTAATGCCTGTCATTGAGTTAATGCGTTTCTGGGATTATTATGATAATGCCTGTCATTGAGTGCCACTAATATGAACTCCATTGGAATTTAGAATAGTTAGTTATTTGAATACAATCACGGCCTTCTGTTCCTTTTCCTTTTTCTTTTCCTTTCCTTCACCATTTTTTTCCCTGGGGATCCGGTAACCTTCTTATTACTTCTGGATATTTTAAGTGTTGATAAATATTGATTCTCCACTAAGTCCTTAAGTAAATACGTCATGGCAGGTTTACTATGAACTTGATGAAGAGAGAAGAAAAGTGCAGAGGAACGATGTTGCAATTTGTCGAGTGGAACAACTATGCCCCTTCCCGTACGACCTCGTGCAGCGTGAATTAAAACGATACCCAAGTAAGTCTTATTGCGCTAATAAACTTCTCTTGCTATGCTATACTTGAATTTCTTTGAAGTGTTGCTACAAGTCTTTGGATATTCTTTCTGGTTCCCTTTCTGAAGGCTGCAACAATATCTGGCCTTGATAATTTTGTTGCCTTTGGTTATGGATTATCAAGGTAATTTCCTGGGCAAATGATAAAGTGAATCTATTAGATTGGAACCTCTTTATTCAGGGTGTTGAGGTAGTAGATTCATGTGCACTTGACCTCTTTTTTTTGCTGGAATTTGGGTAGACTTTCTTTCTCACCGGGCAAGACTGAAGATGCATTCAATGGAAATATTTGAAGCTGATCTATTTGTAACCTGTGTTTATTATTTCAGAAGCAGAGATTGTGTGGTGCCAAGAAGAGCCAATGAACATGGGTGCATACAACTATATTGCGCCACGCCTTCTCACATCCATGAAAGCACTTGGAAGAGGTGGCATGGATGATATTAAATATGTCGGGCGCGCTCCGTCGGCTGCTACAGCTACCGGTTTCTCACAGGTTCATGTCAAGGAGCAGACAGAACTTGTTCACAAAGCTTTGCAACCTGGTCCAATTCCTATCCCATGTTGAAGGCTTCATTTTAAGGTAAAGAATCAACACATGACAAGTTCAGTGCTTCATAAGTTCATATGAAGAACACTTCTGAAGCTTGTTTGGGGAATAGGTTAAGATACTTTTCCCTGCTCAATCTATTCTTACTTGAGCTAAACCTGAATTGCTTTTCATGTCGTTACTATGTGGCGTCTGGAATAAGGTATTCTTTTTGATACTATAAAACCGTATAGATAGTATAAAACATATACAATCATACTCATTTTAATATCAAAATGGATTCTTTAATATAAAGTAATTTATTTTTACATATATCTTCACTAGTACATATTCCTATTATTATGCTATCTATACATGTACATATAGAGCCGATGGTCTCATTAGAAGCAAACTCTCTATCTTTTGAGATGAAGGTATTGTTTGTCTGTCTCTTTCTCTCTAGACCCTAGCGATAGCTTTTGCTGTCGTTGGGGTATACTTAAAGTGGACAAAATTTATTTTTTATTAATTTAGATTCAGTTATATATGTATATATACGTATATACATATGTGTGTGTGTATAGACACATAAGCATTCATGCATGTAATATCATTATTATCTATAATTTTCATTAGGCAAAGGAAAAATTATAAATACACCCCATGTGGTTTGACTTAATTCACAAAACCTCTCATATCGTTTGGAATTATACATTTACCTATCCTATGGTTTGCGTTAAAAAGACACCGGCCAATTTCCGGCAAAACCGTATGTGTAAACATGCCGAAAATTAGCTGGAGCGTTTTTAACCCAAACCATAGAGGAGGTAAATGTATAATTTCAAACGAAAGAGGAGTTTTTTGGAATTAAACCAAACCACAGGGGTGTAAGCGTAAATTTTCCCATTAAAATATGATGTATGATTATACTATCGATGAGTCGATGACACTTTTCTATTGTTGTACTTATTTTTCCTTAATATTTTTTATTTTTGTAAAGTTATTCCCATGCTTATGGCCTTGAAAATGTCATTAATCACTCATGTAGTTGTGTATGTATGTTGTTACAAGATGGACGCTTTGGGAATTGGGAAATAACAAATTGTATTTTTTTAAAAAAAAATCGTGTGAAATAAGATGGTACTCACGAAAAGCTCATAGATCTAATAGATTTAAGAGATGATATTATGATTCGTAGCCTCAATATTCGGATTTAAGTGTTGTATCGTATAAAAGGAAAAATGTACTTTGAAGTTTGAAGAAACATAAGTTAATTTCGGATTAGCGTATGCTCTTCCGACCATCCTCAAAGCAATGCTCTTCCGACCATCTTTGTAGAATGGAGTTTTTCGGATTATTTTTTTCCCTTTTTTAATTCTACACTTTTTTTTTCCTACTAAGACATGATTACACCAAATATTTATGTTCCAAAACTTCACATTTTTCGTTGATTAAAGCACTAAAAAAAATCCTTTTATAATCTTTGTTATATCATGTTAATAAACCTTTTTTTTTCCTTCCCTTTAACGCGGTCTAACTTCAACGAGAAACTGTAAATTTTAACAGTGAATCAAATAAATGAAGTTGTATTATACAATTGATAACATTATGAGTAATTCTGAATGATGGTAATTAATGAAACACGAATGTAATTTATATAAAAGCAAACTGATATAATATCCCAAACATATATACGTATTTCTTTCATTCTAAAATATAAGTTTATATTGACTTTTTAACCGTGTACATTACATTATGATGAAAAGTCAATATAACATTATATTTTGAGATGGACGGAGTATTATATTTGTCTAAAATTTTAGCCTAAGCTGGCTCTCCCTACCATGTCCATATAATTTACTTAGATGGGATTTTTCCGGATTATTTCTTTTTTTTTTGTTCACATTGCTTTCTTTGTACCTACTAACTCGGGCGGTAAACGAGCCGAACGAGCCGAGTATTACGTTGTTCAAGCTCTGTTCATTTAACTTAGCAAACGAAATGAGCTTGTTCGTTTATTTAAACGAACATATTTACTTGTTCAAGCTTGGTTCATTTAACTCGCGAACAACATTAACGAGCCGAACACCTTAAACGAACGGTGTCATTTACCGAGCTCGAACAGAAAAAGGTGTTCAAGCTCTGTTCATTAACCTTTTATCCGAGCCGAGCTCGAGCTCGAGCTTGAACAAACGAGCCGAACAACCGAACGGCTTGGTTCATTTACAGCCCTACTACTAACACATGAATCCACCAGATCTTCATCTTTTCAGTAGGCTAAAATAAACAGAACTTCAGAAATCTTCCTAATTTCATAACTCACATAATATTGTTAGTTCATTTTTCAGCTGGTTACTTTCACCAAGAAACAAAAAGTGTTAATGTATAGGATAAGCTAAATTTTCATTATAAATCAATAGTAATTCTAAATGATTTTTTTTTATTCGACATATACTGTAATATATAAATCCAAAATGACATTACATCACATTTTTCTATATATTTATATTTTCCTTTTTTGGATTGAAAAGCTAAGATGTCTTCTTTTTTCTAGTGAGGCCAAATCAAAAAAGTAAGCGGGGTCAAATCAAATGTTGTGCATAAATAATTGAATTCCTATCATGGTCCAGGAGAATCTTATCATAATGTTTTTCTCATATATATATATATATATATATATATATATATATATATATATATGTGTGTGTGTCTGTGTGTGTGTGTTAAAAATTACTCTCTGCAGAACACGTATGAGAGATGTTGAAGAAGAAAAAACCAGAGGAACATCACAACCCAGATGATGACCATTGAATTCCTATCATGGTCCAGGAGAATCTTATCATAATGTTTTTCTCATATATATATATATATATATATATATATATATATATATATATATATATATATATATATATCTGTGTGTGTGTTAAAAATTACTCTCTGCAGAACACGTATGAGAGATGTTGAAGAAGAAAAAACCAGAGGAACATCACAACCCAGATGATGACCATTGAATTCCTATCATGGTCCAGGAGAATCTTATCATAATGTTTTTCTCATATATATATATATATATATATATATATATATATATATATGTGTGTGTGTGTGTTAAAAATTACTCTCTGCAGAACACGTATGAGAGATGTTGAAGAAGAAAAAACCAGAGGAACATCACAACCCAGATGATGACCATCACCCGATTTTTGCCTTTAGAACTTATATCTCTACACGCATCACCTTTCCAATGGAGACTTGCATTATTAGAAGCATGAAGAAACTGAAGCTGAAATAGGGATGGCAATCTCAGACACGATACGAAAACACGACCCGAACCTGACACGATTTTCGCGGGTATGGGTTGACTTTGGCGGGTTTCGTGTACAAATCTGGTAAGACCTGAAAGTTACCCGCTAATGGCGGGTCGTGTCCGGATATATCCGCGGGTTATCCGTTTATAGCCGCCATACCCGAGAGTTTAAAAATATATCTTAAATAAAAATTTATAAGTAATAAAGTAAAAAAACAAATTTTCCCCAAAAAAAATCCTAACCTAATCCCTCCCCCCCTGAAAGTTCCGTTATTCCCAAATCTCAATCCCCATTGCCAAATCCAAATTCCTTGGTGATAGAATCTTTGGTCAACTTCATAGCACTTGTCACCCCAAATAGTTGAAGCATTGGTGTGCACTAAAGATTGGTTATTTGCATGAAGAGGTAAATATTTGATTTTTAATGTATTTTTTCATGCTATATTAGTTATTAGACTCATTTTTTCTTTAATCTATTATTATAGAGTCAAGTGATTTGAATTTAGAGGACCCCACTCATTACATCATGAGTTTACATATTGCAAAAAATGATGGTGAAGAAGCTGAAGATTCGTGCTCAAATAAGTAAACAACAGTTGCAATGGTGAAGAAGCTGAAGATTCATGCTCAAATAGTTTGTGATTATTCACACACCCCGCTCCCTATCCCCTCTCTTTTGATTTACGTGACTAGAAAGATATGATTTAATCTCATAGTCTATGACATTTTTAATCTTGAACCTTTGGTTCTGTACTTATTGTTGTTTCATATATTGTAACAGTAGTCGTTTAAGTACATGAAACTTGAAAAATACACGAAACCTGAAAATAACTGAAAAATACATGAAATGACTCGTACACGACTTGAAATATTTGTACTTGTCAAGTTCATGGGTATACCCGATACACGACACAAAACCTGACATGTACGGGTTTGGGTATCTACATCCATACACGCGAAGCAAACGGGTAAGGTATGGGTATGACACTTTGATACACGAAAGCCGATAAACATAGAACACGATACAAGGTCTGTTTGACATCCCTAAGCTGAAAGATAGAAAGGTGAAAGTGCAAAGAAATCCAAGAAACTAAACCATACCCAAGCCTGATTTACCTATCTTAAACGTTTTAATTCAATTCTTAAGCAAGCTTGGTGGTGATTAGTTTAGAGTTCGGCTATTTAAACTACGAGTTGTCGCGGCAACCTCTTAGGATTTGAAATCAATCACACTTTTTTTTTATCTTAAGATGGATCTTTATTGAATCAAATAAACAGCTGAGTACATCATAATAAAACCAAAATAATAACACTTCTATCTAACTTTGGCTTCCTACACTACAGCTACAGTTTTGTACGAATGCTAGCTGTCGAACTCTCCATAAAACCTCATCACAGACACAGTATGTTGGGGGATGCTCGTGTACACTACCGTGGAGAATCTGATTACGCCAAAACCAAATAGTGTGGACTGCTTCTCTGAAGACATATCTCCATTCTAATTCATACTTTACCTGTTGGTCTCTCTATTTATTTGTTTCTATTTTTTTTATCTAATCCTCAATTGTGGCTTGTTACCCTCAAGAAGAATACGACAAAACGACATTGCGCCTTGTTTAGGTTTGGCGACTTTCAAGATTCGTATTGGTTATTTTGTTCGGAATTTTCGAGAAAAAAAAAACTGAGATAAAACGTATTGAATGGTGAGAACAGCAGAAAGGAGGTAAACGTTAATTGATTCAAGTGAATCCAAACACGAGGATGAAAAGACGGGATAGGATCCTTCACCGAAAACCCGTGCGGTGACGCATGACCACGTGACATGTGACAGTAAGAGGAGTGGTGAGGCTAGATGAGGGTCATCCACATCCAGCTTCACCACTTCCTCTTGATGCCACGTGTCGCGCGGTAACGCGTGGCGTGAGGAAAAGTGGGGTGAGATGATCACATCTCTGAAAAGACATCAATTTTAGATTTCAGATTTGATTTTCTGACACAACTCTTACCTTATCTTTGCTTTGTGTTAGTTTTCTGCTTTCTTTGTTGTGTTGGATTTCAGCGTAATTAGTCAAGATCATTTGCATATGGATGGTACACCTGTGCGTTGGACTTCCACATCTAGTACCCTGTGTTGGAAAATATGGGTCGATATGGTTATCAAACCTGAAATATAACAGTTTGACAAATTCGTCCAAGAACACCGTTGTTATGCTAGGAAACACAAAGTGAATCTGTAACAAAGGGTTCTAGAAAATGATGAATTTCATGAGAATTTGGTATAGAATCAATTGAAAAAACAACAAGAACAACAAACCAAAACAGCCGAGACGTGACTAGATTGTCACTGTCCTTAAAGCAATTTTGCCTCTACCGGTGAGCAAGGTAGTCTTCAGACAAATGCTTCCCAGGATATAACGGCTTACTTCCTTTCTATTGCTCTTAGAGAGAAAGTATTGAACTTGTTTAGTAGAAGAGAATGATAGTGAAAGGTAGAAGAAGAATGCTGCAGAATTTTTTTCACAAGAATTCAAGAGTTTTTCATATATATCTTGAAGATAGCAAAGCCTACTATTTATAGGCTTTGAGTTCACAAATTACAAGTTCACAAGACCCTTTTTCTGCAGATTTTTCCTCCATGGATCGGTTATGGACGTTCAATATGAAAGGAGATGTCATTTGGAGGAGAAGATGCAGCTTTTGTGAACAGTCGGGTCACATTAGGCGCCTAATGTCACTTCGAACGACTGTACAAAATGACATCGAACGACTGTACAAAATGACATAGGAGCTTCATGTGACATCGAACGACACATTAGGCGCCTAATGTCACTTCGAACGACTGTACAAAATGACATCGAACGACTGTACAAAATGACATAGGAGCTTCATGTGACATCGAACGACACATTAGGCGCCTAATATCACTTCGAACGACTGTACAAAATGACATTAGGCGCTTCATGTCACATTGAACGCCTATACAAGGCGTTCGAAGTGTTCTGGAAGTGTTCCCGAACACTTCGAACGCTACAATAGGCGCTTCAAGTGTCTGGAAGTATTCCAGAACACTTCAAACGCCTATATTAGGCACTTAAAGTGTTTGGAACGCCCCCATTTCCTTCTATTCTTCATAAAACACTCCAAACTTCATCTAATCTCCTATCAATAGGTCACATAACACTATACAAGGTTGGATCACAAGATTTAAAGTACTTTTAAGTACTTTTCCAACACCCTGGAGATGCCAAATTAACGGGATAGGATCCCCTGACCGCAAGGGGGGTGCGGTGACGCGTGACTGCGCAACACGTGGCAGTAAAGGGGGGTGGTGAGGCTAGATGAGGGTCACCTGTATTTAGCCTCACCATCCCCCCTTGCTGCCACGTGTCGCGTGGTCACAAAGGGGGTGAGGAATATGGGGGTGAGGAGATCCCAACCCCAAATTAACCCCTAACATTTCATCAATAACAACATTAATCTTTTTCTTTATAGGCTCCTGCCAATGACGAAGTATGGAAGGATCAGATGTACGCAACCATACCTATGTGTTATAAACACAGAGATTGTTTCCGACGACCTATAATAAAAATTGTGTGTCGATCAACTGTTACTTCACGATATAACATTTCATAAGTTTCACAATTAATGAGAATGATTGAAAATCGATTGGGGGCAAATCCAAATTAAACAAAGTCCGTTTTGTTGTAATAGAATTTGTAGATTATTTACATGTACGAGGAGACTATAAATATAGAAATCGAACGACTTAGCCGTCTGATTCATTCGCAGATCTAATTAAAGAATATACCCCTAAATAACTTTCAAATTGTCAATTGTACATGGAAGAATTGCACTTTGGTCCTTCATATTTGGCCATTTTCAACTTTGTCATTTTCCTTTCAAGTTCATTATTTTATACTTGTTATAACTTGAGGCTTTTAAGTCTTTTAACATTCATAAGCAAAACAACAAACGAACCGATCAAATTTATAAGTCATGGCACAAATATCGTAATGTAAATAAGAAGGATAGATGTACAGGTAATTATACCGTGTACGTAAATTGATGTTAGCAAATCAAGTTTGTTTTACCGATTTCAATAGTGCTGTAAATAGCTAGTTGTGAGTTGTAGATGTGATTGTAACCTTGAACTTCTTATGTTGAATAAAAGATCCCTTCCTCCAAAAAAAAATTTTTTTTACCCGAATAACAAGTAGATAGTAGATATTTGGTGAAAAAGAATATAAACACAAAAAAACACGATAACGACATCAAAATTTATCGCTAGAGTCTGGGAAGGATTAGAGGCAGACAAACAATACCTCCATCCTAAAGATAGATAGTTTGATTCCAACGAGACTTCCAGCTCTATATGTATCTACATAGACAAATAATAAAAGACAAAACAAACATAAAAAAGTGCAAAGTCACCTAAACCCCTACATATACCCTAAGGTGTTCCTATATTCTGTCTAACCTTTATTAACCTTAATGTGGAGACTATTTAAGCCCCTACATATAACCTAAAGTACAAAATCACATATTGCTTTAGAAGTAACAAAAACTAGTGGTAAGGTGATGTCATAAAAATCTATGGACTAATGCTTCATCACTCGAGTCCACGAGGAGCATAGAAAAATGGGGTTGGGATCTCCTCACCTCCACTTTCCTCACTCCCTTTGTGACCGCGTGACACGTGGCAGCAATGGAGGGTGGTGAGGCTAGACGAGGGTCACCTGCATCTAGCCTCACCACCCTCCCTTGCTGCCACGTGTTGCGCGGTCACGCGTCACCGCACCCTATTGCGATGAGAGGATCCTATCCCAGAAAAATGAGGACAAGAAAATGATAGTGCAAAATCTAAAGTCATGAGAATCAAACGTAGCACCACCATTACCGATTGTGCAAAAATCTAGTTAGGTCATGTTGGTCTGTGTACAAGAGATTTTATAGTATTCCGAAACTAAATAAAAAATAAATAATAACATAATAAAATGATTCCATATAATCATTTATATATCAACACTGATTGATTAGGGTACTATTAACGACCTCATAAATTTCAACCTATTTAAATTATCTTATCTAATCATCAGCTGTACCAAAAAAAAAATCAAAAAAAAAAAAGAAAACGAAAAAGAAAAGAAAAAGTGATGGACCATGATCCGTCTTCTATAGTTACAATAACTTGTTAACCTTTTTAACATCTAAAGTATCTTTCCCCCTTCTTATTATTATAATAATAGTAGTATAATAACAATTATTATTATTATTATTATTATTATTATCATCAAGAATTAAATTCTAGTTTTATCGTTACATACGACGTAAATTCTTTTGACTATTACCTCAGTTGTATTAACTATATACGATAACCAGTAGACATTATTTTGACTACCAAGGAAACAGTGAAAGTGAACAAGAAAGGATGAATATAACTATAATAGATATTTTCCCTAGTTTTATTTCAGTTTTCTTTTCTAGTGAATTTTTCCCATAGTTTTTTTTACTATATGTTACGTATGACACATAACACATAGTGGAATAATATAAACACACATCAAGAAGAGGGATTATGGACACAAAACTAAAGAAAAGATTTGATTCCAAATATAATAAAGATTTATGCATCAAGTAATCGACAAATTGTATGAAATCGTTTTTTATCTCTGTGTTTAGTCTAGACTTCATTGATAGATAGACAAGGCTATTTCTTCCATTCAATTTGATTGATTATGTGGTCCAATTATCGACTTTAGCTTTTGTAGAGTGAATTAGATGATAAAGGAGCAAGTAGAAATTAAATTTTTTTTATTAAATTATGTAGATTTCACATGACTGAACGGTTTAAAAGTGGACTTTAGCCGACTGCCTAAAAGTTGATGTTAGGTCCCTTAGAACACACTAGAAGGGGGTTGAATAGTGTGTTCACCAAGTATGGATATTTTCTGGATATTTTTCGTTTTTGAGTGCAGTCAATACTTGGGTGTGTTCTTTAAGAAGAATAAAAACTTTGCAAAGAGTAAAAAACACAAGGATGTATAGAGGTTCAAGTCAAATGACTCTACTCCTCTACCTTCTTGATTTTTCACAAGAAGGATTTTGAAAAGGAGATTGTTATTTCTATGGGGGAAACAACAATCAAAAACAAAATCCAACAAGATGAAAAACTAGGCCACACGCCTAGACCACAACCGAGAAATCTAAACCCTTGAAGTCTAGCCTCCAAAGATCTTCTTTGCCCTCAAAGAAATCTTGTAGGGAGTATAGTGCACCACAACATTATCAACTAACCCTCCAAGGTCTAGAAATCTCAAACAAGAAGCACCCTTGCTCCTTGATCAACAATCTACTTCACCTCTCACACTCACCAAGAAGAAGACTCTTCTTCTTCTTACAATAATCATTTTCAACAATAAAGTAAAAATATACAAAGTTTACAACTATCTTGAGAGCTTGAACTTTGAGAGAAAACTTGAGAGTTTGAATGTGTAGAAAGTTGTTGAAGAAGAGAAAGAAACCCTTGTTTTATCACTTTGAGGATTTCTTCCCGTTTGAAATGCTTGTCAGAGCCAATAATGGGTTTTGGCATCTTGTGTTGGTGAGTCCTCATCATTGGAGATCTCCCCTGTGGCATGTAGCAACATTTTTGGAGAGATTTCAAAAAGAAAGCCAAAATAGGAAACCTGACATCTTCAGGTTTGAGGGAGGACCTATGGAAATAACACTAAAAGAGGAGGGTACAAAGAGCCAACTGATGTTAGAAAGTGAAGCATAAGACTATTGTAACATTGGTCACATGAAGCGCCTAATGAGTTTAATGAACAGGCATTCCAAGTGACTTGGAGCGATTTATGTGAAATTGAACATGCGTTCAAAGTCACATAGAACGCTTTAAGTGGGCAATTGAAGGTGTTCGAAGTCACATGAAGCGCCTAGTGTCAGCCTTCATGCTTGTTCGAACTAATTCTGACATTTCTCAGAAAGTACTTGGTGTACGTGCCCATTTTGAGAGGAAAAGTACTTTTGACTTGGTGGTACACATGAAGCGCCTAATGTAAGCGTTCGAAGTATACTGACTTCCAACACATCACATAAGCCGCCTAATCCATCGTTCGAAGTACCAAATTGTGCAAATAATCAAAACTTAAAACAGTTGAATTATACATTCAGTTAAGTAAACGAAAGAAACCGTAAGTGGAAAAAGTAAGATATTAATTTCATCTTAAAAAATTGTCGACTTTTTAATAAAATAAAGTTTATAAAATATTAAAAAATCAACTACAACAATATTTTTAGACTCGTTTTACCCTCCTGTAACCCTAGTTCTCCCTCCCACAGCCTAATGCACCAGGGAGATAACATGGACCAAGTATTATGTTGTTTGAGGTGATTGAAGATGGGAATCTGCCTAAAAAAGCCTTAGCAAATAATCATCCGACCAATCCATTGACCACCCAACCAACATGATGATCATGATAATCACGTCATCAAAACTACATTTGTGAAAGTCTGAGAAGGATGCCATTTTTGTTGTACGAATGTTTAATATATATTAATCATACAAAAACCCTGCCCAACAAAACCCTTTTTTCTCTTTCAATCTTCAGTATCTTTTCCTAGAATTCCTCGAATATTCTTATTCCTGTATCTTGATTTCTCTCTAATTGGTTTCCATTTCCTTAAGCTTTAATTTTTGGCCACGAGAAATCTAATTCTTGAGTGTGCGTTGTACCATTAATAAGTTTTTTCTTTTGTAGTTAGTGACTTTATTTGGTGATGATTCAATTCCCACCCGGATAATCTTACTTAAGTTTTTTAGTTAAAATGGTAATATATTACCCAGAGAAATCAAAGCATCAAGGGGATGCAACCTATACAAAAGCCCTGCTTATATGTTAACATGCTGAGCTACATGTAATGTTCAGTAATGTAATCAATTTTAAACAATAGAAACAACGTCTATGTCTATAATATGTGGGTAAAACTTATACATCACTCTATACACGTATATGCAGATTCTATACTCTTACTTAAGTTACTAGTACTACTTTACAGCTGCTGCTATAAGATGGTACATACGTTGTTTCGATATATTTTTATTTATTTATCTATCTTATATTGATCGAGAATCATTGCTTAAGGTGTTGATAGTTCTATAAAAAAAAAGTTGTTAATAGTTCTATCAGAAAAAGGTGTTAATAGTTAGTTCAGAAATTAATTAAAATTTGTCCCCTGGAAGGTGGTAATGTTTTCGGAATCCTGCAAGCTGAAATTCAAGAACACAAGTGAACATGTTTGTTTGTATTTCGCGAAAAGTTAATCTCATATTGAGATATATTTGTGTGTATGTATCTATATCTATATCTATATCTACATCTACATATATATATGCATGTTACATATATATATATATATAATGTATTACGTGGAACATTTAAAATTAGGGCACTTCCAGCGATGGAAACTCATTTATTCAAACTCGAAATGGAGCTTACTCAGAATAATGGTTAAAAATTGAAATTGTAGATTGAAACATATGCTCATGTACTCATATGCTGATGAGCTAATTATCACTAAAACATGTTGTTAAACAGAATTGAAACATGGTATGATCGGTTTCACGTTATACGCATACATGCACACACAACATAAACACATAATTCACATACAGTAATATACACACACACACACTAATGTGTTTGTAAAATTTATGTTAGATTTACTATTCAATAGCTATAATGACATAATGTTTATCCTTGAGATTCCTATATATCCATAACATGCGACAATTTATTTGTTTTATTCTAAATATTTCTTTGTTACCTTACACTTTCGAAGGGAGATTGATTTTTTATTTTTTTTAATCAGATATCTAAAAGAGAATGTGCACAGAGGAGCAAATATTCAAACCAGTTAAGCCAGCTAAATTTACTATATTGTACCTATCATTTGTCGATACTTTAAAGTAGGACCCACCGGATCCATGTTACATATTTTTGTACCATATCTTTTATTTCACTCATTATTTGATATGATATTTCAAATAGAAAGACGTAACACACCAATCTAATAGCTAAAACAAAAGTTGGAATAAAAGATTTTTCTCTTATATCTTTTGTTTCACTTTAGGCACGATCTAAATGTGGAGAGAAGAAAGTAAGAAAACTAGTGGTCATGGCAATGGTGAGTTAGTCTTTCTCGTCTTTTTGTGTTGGAATGAAAGTTGTAAAGGGGGTTGCCATTCATCATGTAGGTGTTACCAATGTAGAATGAGATCACATGCATGAAAACCAAATAAGTTTACGCTAGGCACGAGAGAAAAACTTATTCTAATAAAAGAGCGTTTTGATGCACTAAACTCATGTATTTACGCAAAGTCTAGAAAAAAACCGGATCGCTTCGCGATTTGATGTACACAGCCTTATCATACACTTTGTGCAAGATGCTCTTTTCGCGATAATTTATTCTAATTGTTAAATTATGATACACCAATGTGAGCCATTAATCTTATATGAGGTAGACCACTATGATTTACGAACCAAAGGATTTAATGATCCGATAGGTGTATTGTTGTTGTTGTTATTATAATTATAATTATTATTTTTGAATCAGTTTGTTAAATTCTTATAGGGCTTTACAGTTTAGCAGGGAATATGGTTTTGGGGAAAAAAAAGCCTCCTTTTTTCTTTGAGGAGAAATGAAGTGTTGTATTTAAACGTAAGTTTCTGGATGTGGTTGTCAGAAACTGTTGGAATTGGAAGCTTACTTACCGAATTTTGTTTCCTTTTGAGTAGTAATTGTTGGAGAATTTAAGGTTGGGCTTTGGCCCATCGTTGAAGATTGAAGATTTGGGCTTTGGCCCGTTAATGAGTGTTGCTAATCTTGGTTGAGCAACGTACTTTGAGCTTAATGAGTTTCCGATAATGAAATCGAAAACTAATGAATCCTTAATTATCTACGTAACGAGTAGTTAATGTTAGGATGTGGAATCACTCAATTTTGAGATTGTGTGAATGTGAAATTAATGCTCAAAGTGGATGGAAAATGTTGTGGATGGGTGACGTGTCACCCTTATGGAGGAATATCATGTTGGATGTGTCCATGTGGTGTAAAAGAGCTTCTGACGGACATCGATCGATGACATCGATCGATCGATGTCACTTCGATCGATCGATGTCATCGATCGAAGTTGATCAGAGAGCTTCGTTGTTTCTGTCTCACATCAGTCGATCACTTCGATCGATCGATGTTGACTTCGATCGATCGATGTATCGATCGAAGTTGGACAGAAAGATGAGGAACGATTCTGACGTACATCGATCGATACATCGATCGATC
Source organism: Eustoma russellianum (assembly GCA_036186865.1). Taxonomy (NCBI): domain Eukaryota; kingdom Viridiplantae; phylum Streptophyta; class Magnoliopsida; order Gentianales; family Gentianaceae; genus Eustoma; species Eustoma russellianum. The sequence continues at coordinate 7,227,346 of AP025056.1, forward strand.
GATGTGATCGATCGATGTCGAACAGCGTGCAGAATCTCTTCAGTTTGAGTGGTTATGTTTCAAATCTGAAACTAACACTATCCTCCTGTTTAAAATAAGATCAACCTGTTTTGATCTAACGGTGGTGGGGAGGCAGCTTTGATCTAACGGCCGAGATTTAAACTGTCTTAACCGCTTAACCGAATATGGTTTCCATCTAACGATCCAGGTTTAAACCTGCTAATCTATCTTCGATCCAAAGGCTGAGATTAAACCTTCCTAATCTAGATAGAAGGTTTTAATCTAACGGTCTAAATCAAACTTCGGTTTTGATCCAACGGTCACGGTTCCTTGTTCTCCAACCGACTCCCCTATATAAAGAGGGCAAAGGGTGCATTCATTTCACACCAAGCTGTAAGCATTTCATAAGCATTCTGCATTCGTAGCACGTGAGTCTTGCATATTGTCCGGGAGAAGTCAGGACACTCTAAGCGTTCGAAGGAGTTCAAGTTCAGCAGTGCCGCTCAACTGAACAGGTACCCGTTGTATCCTGGGAGACGATTGCTCACACCGGTTGGGCACAGTATACCGGAGCAATACGTCTTAAGGACAGAGTCCTCGACTCGCCCCGGGTTTGATTTATTTTATTTTGATGATTCATATTCACACATTGTACGACTGCGTCTTGGTACAGGATTGATTGTCTCCAACAATCTTAAGACGTACTTTGATTTATTCAATTAATTTCTGTACCATTTTTTTATTCTCGCAAAAGCAGTTTTGTACTGATTTGCAGTCTACTTCTACTCCTTTCTTAAATCTGATTCTGTTCTGATCTATTCGTTTTGATCAACTGAACAGTAATCTGATGGAGAACGCAATCTCAGGCTCGGTTCATGGTGCAGACATTCAGAGTTCTGCTCCAATGGCACCAACTGTTGGGGTGCCAAGACATGCTCCTCCTGCACAGGGTCCTGTAGTGGCCCAAGTGGAGAAACCAGAGAAGTTCAGTGGGAGCTTCTTCAAGCGCTGGCAGCAGAAGATGCTGTTCTTCTTGACTGCTGTGGGATTGGCAAAATTCCTGACTGAGGACCCGCCTATGGTGGATCCGTTGGAGGACCAAGCCCAGGATATGCAAAACCAACATTTTGTTGAAGGTTGGAACTTCAACAATTATGTTTGTTTGAGCCATATTCTGAGTTGTTTGGACAACTCCTTGTATGGTTTGTACTGTACGCAAAGTCTTTGTGGCAGGCTTTGGAAAAGAAATACCGTACGGAAGATGCCGGCACTAAGAAATTTATTGTCGGCAAATTCCTGGATTTCAAAATGTCTGATTCTCGCACTATTGTTTCTCAAGTTGAGGAACTTCAGACGTTGGTTGCCGAGATGGAAGAGGAGGGCATGTTGCTCAGTGAATCTTTCGTTGTGGCAGCAGTGATTGAGAAGCTACCTCTTTCGTGGAGGGAATTCAGAAGCTATCTCAAACACAAGAGAAAGGAGATGACATTGGAAGATCTGATTGTTCGACTCCGCATTGAGGAGGACAATCGTAGATCGGAAAGAGCGCCACAATCTAGCTCTGGTCAGGCTAAGGCCCATATTGCAGAGGCCAAGAAAAAGAAAGGCCAACTCGGGGTGAACAAGAAAGGCAAGCAGATCGCCAAGAAGTTCACCGGGAAATGCTACAACTGTGGCATTCAGGGGCATGTCAGCAATGAATGCAGAAAGCCCAAGAAGAAGCAAACCAAGGCAAAGGCGAACATAGTCGATGCATTGGATGATCTAAATCTCTGTGCGGTAGTCTCAGAGTGCAATGCTGTGGGGAACGTACGTGATTGGTGGCTTGATACTGGCGCCACTAGACATATTTGCTCCAGCAGAGAGATGTTCACGGAGTACCAGCCCGGGAACAATGAGCAACTTTACATGGGAAACTCGGCCTCTTCGAAGATCGAAGGCGAGGGCAAAGTTGTTCTGAAGCTCACATCAGGGAAGCATCTGACTTTGCAGAATGTGCTGCACGTCCCTGATATTCGGAAGAATTTAGTATCTGGATCTCTTCTAGTCATGCATGGTTTTAGACTAGTGTTAGAGTCCAATAAAGTTATTCTTTCGAAAAATGGCATGTATTTGGGGAAGGGGTACTTGTCGAATAGGATGTTTAAATTGAATGTCATCACTATTGTACCCAAAAGAGATTTGCCCGCAGAGGCTAATAAAATTGCTTCCTCTTCTGCTTACATGCTTGAGTCTTCTTGTTTATGGCATTTTCGTTTGGGACATGTTAATTACAAGTCAATACAACGTATGAGTAATCTTGACTTATTGCCCAAACTGGACTTTAATAATAAAGGAAAATGTCAAATATGTGTTGAAGCAAAGATGGCAAAGGCGCCATTTCCTTCAATAGAAAGGAACACTGAACCTTTGGATTTAATTCATACCGATGTGTGTGATTTAAAATTTGTGCAAACGAGAGGTGGTAAAAAGTATTTTGTAACTTTTATCGACGATTGCACACGATACTGTTATGTATATTTGCTAAGCAGCAAAGACGAGGCCCTTGATGCTTTCAAGGATTATAAAAATGAAGTTGAGAATCAACTTAGCAAACGAATTAAAACAATTCGTAGTGATAGAGGTGACGAATATGATACACCGTTTAATGAATACTGTTCCGAACATGGCATTATTCATCAAACGACTGCGCCATATTCACCTCAATCGAATGGTATTGCTGAACGCAAGAACCGTACTCTTAAAGAGATGATGAATGCTATGTTGATAAGTTCGGGTTTACCTCAGAACTTGTGGGGGGAAGCAATCCTCTCAGCCAACGTCATTTTAAACAGAATTCCATCTAAGAAGATGGATGTAACCCCTTTCGAGCTTTGGAAAGGCTACAAGCCTAATTACAAATACTTGAAAGTGTGGGGGTGTCTGGCAAAGGTTGCTGTACCTAAACCAAGACAAGTTAAAATTGGGCCTAAAACAGTTGATTGCATATTTATTGGTTATGCAACTAACAGTAGTGCATATCGATTCTTGGTGCACAAGTCGGATATTCCTGACATACATGAAAACGTTGTCATGGAGTCAAGGAATGCAGTGTTTTTTGAAGATGTCTTTCCGAGGAAAGACAAAATTCAAGAAGAAACAAGATTTGGTAAGCGAATGCGTGAGGCGACTCCTCAAGGTGATGAGGAGCTTCGTCAAAGCAAGCGTGCGAGAATGCCAACTTCGTTTGGACCAGATTTTCTAACCTATATGGTAGAAAATGAGCCGAGGAACTTTTCCGAGGCTATGTCAACTCCAGAAGCTCCATTCTGGAAAGAGGCAATTAACAGTGAGATAGACTCAATTCTTCAAAACCACACTTGGGAGTTGGTTGACCTTCCACCTGGAAGTAAACCACTTGGTTGTAAGTGGGTTTTCAAGAAGAAACTGAAAGAGGATGGGTCTATTGAAAAGTATAAAGCCAGGTTGGTAGCTAAAGGCTATCGACAAAAAGAAGGCTTTGACTTTTTTGACACCTACTCACCAGTGACTAGGATCACTTCTATAAGGGTGCTAGTTGCAATTGCTGCAGTCTATAACTTGGAAATCCATCAGATGGATGTGAAGACTGCTTTTCTGAATGGTGAGTTGGATGAAGAAATCTATATGGAACAACCCGAAGGGTTTGTGGTTCCAGGACAAGAGTCTAAGGTTTGTAGACTCGTTAAGTCCTTGTACGGACTTAAACAAGCACCCAAGCAATGTCATTTAAAATTTGATCAAGCTATGTTAGCTAATGGTTTCAAGATCAATGAGTGTGACAAGTGTGTGTACATTAAGAGCACGCAGAACGCATTTGTGATAGTATGTCTCTATGTAGACGACATGCTTATCATGGGTAGTACTCGTGACATCATCTTAAGTACAAAGAAGATGTTAACACGAAACTTTGATATGAAGGACATGGGAGTTGCCAATGTCATTCTAGGAATTAAGATCTCTAGGATGACTGAGGGACTCGTGTTGTCACAAACACACTATATTGAGTCTGTTCTAAAACGGTTCAATATGGATGATGTGAAACCGGTAAAGACCCCGCTTGACTTAAGTGTGCACTTAAGGAAGAATCGAGGCGAACCTGTAGCTCAGTTGAAATACTCTCAGGTGATCGGGAGTCTGATGTACATAACGAATTGTACAAGACCAGACTTAGCGTGTTCGGTAAACAAGTTGAGCAGGTTTACCAGTAATCCAAGTGATGATCATTGGAAAGCTCTTAACAGAGTAATGAGGTATTTGAAATACACAATGAATCTTGGATTACATTACACGATATATCCAGCAGTATTAGAAGGATACTGCGATGCAAATTGGATATCAGATAGTAAGGACTCGAAGTCCACCAGTGGGTACGTGTTCACTATTGGTGGTGGTGCTGTGTCGTGGAAATCCACGAAACAAACCTGTATAGCTAGGTCCACTATGGAAGCTGAGTTCATAGCATTGGACAAAGCTGGGGAAGAGGCTGAGTGGCTTCGGAATTTCCTGGAAGATATTCCGTGCTGGCCTAAGCCGATCGCTCCTATTAGCGTACACTGTGATAGTCAGTCAGCTATAGGACGTGCTCAAAGCAGCATCTATAATGGTAAGTCACGACACATACGTCGAAGACATAACACCATTAAACAGTTGATCTCTAATGGCGTGATTTCCATTGATTATGTGAAATCAGTGGAGAATCTTGCGGATCCGCTTACAAAAGGTTTGCCTAGAGATCAAATGTCAAGATTGACAAACGGAATGGGACTGAAGCCCATAATGCATGAGTCTTTGTAATGGTAACCCAACCTTGTTGACTGGAGATCCCAGAATCTTGGTTCAATGGGACAACTAAATTATGAAGGTTCAGTGAGCACTTACTCATTCCGTCTGATAAAAAGTGCTGTCTGCAGAGAATTTAGGGTAAGCTAAGGCTTTTAATGATGTCCTATATCTTGATGCGTCAAGTGGAGTATGGCAGAATACTCTTGATAGGAATCACCTATGTAAGTGTGAAGTGGGGCCGCTTCTATGAGAAAGTCTGGGGCAAGATTTCTCTAAAACACTTTTTGAAACCAGGTTGTTCATGGCCAAAACGAACACAACCATGAGAACCAAAAGGGTGTTAAAGGAAATATTGTGTGAGTATCGTTGTCTTGGTTCACAACAAAGGCTGACTAGTTCAAGACATCAAGTCACTATTTAGCCGAGTGAATCTGATGATATATCACTAAGAAAGGTTCAAAGACAGAAGCTACCTCTTCTGATGCAATATTTCCTTGTCTGACTTCTCCTCAGAGTCTGCATATGCGTCTGCATTAATTTCCATTCATGTGGGGGATTGTTGGAGAATTTAGGGTTGGGCTTTGGCCCATCGTTGGAGATTGAAGATTTGGGCTTTGGCCCGTTAATGAGTGTTGCTAATCTTGGTTGAGCAACGTACTTTGAGCTTAATGAGTTTCCGATAATGAAATCGAAAACTAATGAATCCTTAATTATCTACGTTACGAGTAGTTAATGTTAGGATGTGGAATCACTCAATTTTGAGATTGTGTGAATGTGAAATTAATGCTCAAAGTGGATGGAAAATGTTGTGGATGGGTGACGTGTCACCCTTATGGAGGAATATCATGTTGGATGTGTCCATGTGGTGTAAAAGAGCTTCTGACGGACATCGATCGATGACATCGATCGATCGATGTCACTTCGATCGATCGATGTCATCGATCGAAGTTGATCAGAGAGCTTCGTTGTTTCTGTCTCACATCAGTCGATCACTTCGATCGATCGATGTTGACTTCGATCGATCGATGTATCGATCGAAGTTGGACAGAAAGATGAGGAACGATTCTGACGTATATCGATCGATACATCGATCGATCGATGTATACATCGATCGATCGATGTGATCGATCGATGTCGAACAGCGTGCAGAATCTCTTCAGTTTGAGTGGTTATGTTTCAAATCTGAAACTAACACTATCCTCCTGTTTAAAATAAGATCAACCTGTTTTGATCTAACGGTGGTGGGGAGGCAGCTTTGATCTAACGGCCGAGATTTAAACTGTCTTAACCGCTTAACCGAATATGGTTTCCATCTAACGATCCAGGTTTAAACCTGCTAATCTATCTTCGATCCAAAGGCTGAGATTAAACCTTCCTAATCTAGATAGAAGGTTTTAATCTAACGGTCTAAATCAAACTTCGGTTTTGATCCAACGGTCACGGTTCCTTGTTCTCCAACCGACTCCCCTATATAAAGAGGGCAAAGGATGCATTCATTTCACACCAAGCTGTAAGCATTTCATAAGCATTCTGCATTCGTAGCACGTGAGTCTTGCATATTGTCCGGGAGAAGTCAGGACACTCTAAGCGTTCGAAGGAGTTCAAGTTCAGCAGTGCCGCTCAACTGAACAGGTACCCGTTGTATCCTGGGAGACGATTGCTCACACCGGTTGGGCACAGTATACCGGAGCAATACGTCTTAAGGACAGAGTCCTCGACTCGCCCCGGGTTTGATTTATTTTATTTTGATGATTCATATTCACACATTGTACGACTGCGTCTTGGTACAGGATTGATTGTCTCCAACAGTAATAACATATAAAAGCGTGCAATTACGTGAGTCAGAAGCTAAAGCTCACATTTTGGAGAAACATCAACTCTTTCTGGAACCTATGTGTGATAAACGACATTGGAAGTCTCAGAACCATTATCTCGGAAAGAACTCTGTGTGTATGTATAATGACAAATTAGAGAAACCCGTAGTAACCCGTTTCAATATTTTTTTTTATGGGCGGTGAATGTTTTTTCTCGTTGCCCTTCTCTCTCTTTTACTTACTTTTTTCTGGTCAAGAGTAGGCTTGTCCCTTTTATGCATTTGGGACAGCGAGGGCATGATGAGGAGATAAAGGACGATGACATGTGTGCTGGCCTGCTGACTGGTCACGTCTGTATGATTACCACGTGGTGTCATGTCTCAGGTGTATGGCTAATCCTATTTGCTGTCAAGCGTATGCTATGATATTTGGAGCCGAGCTGAGTTGGGGTCTAGAGGCCTGCAACGTGGCCGAGCAGCAAGGTCAGGGCAGCGGGCCATTGTCTCTATTATCGAGGGTGTACAATATTTTTTGATAAACAATTTTGAAATGTTTGCGACATATAACTTTTGAAATATTTTACAGTAAAATATAACTTCACGTTTTCACTATAATCTGATAACTACAACTTTAGTTTCATCATCTTGTATCGGGAGATAAATTTTCAATCGGAGTTTCTTGATATCTAGTTAATTTAAATAGAATGGCTCATTTGACGCATCAAAGATGTAATTAGCACATGTAAGCATCTCTGATAAACCAGAATTAATCGTCTGTTAGTCAACGACAGTCAGCGGTATAACTCCTGCAGTTTAGCACCCAAGGATTGATTTTCAGCCATGATTGCACTTCGGTTGTTCCCTATGACATCCTTTTTACTATCGAAGAATAGGCCAAGGATTGTACTTCGGCACCTAACTTCAACCTCAGCTTCAGCCTGAGTGTTACGCTCCAGATCACTTCGGCCAGATTCAATATTGCACTTCGGCAAAGCCTGGTTTTGCACTTCGGCGAAGAAGTCAAGCACAGCATCACATCGTAGAACCATCAGGCAGAAGTGCAGTTCAAAGAAAGAGTGCACGTCTGGCTATTCAGCCTGTACACGCCAAAGTCACTTTAGCTGACCTACTAGTCACATCAGCCGGCCTATCGGTCACATCAGCAGACCTACTGCATTATAGGTCTTCTGCCCCAAGCAAACATCTTATCCGTTATCAGAAGCCAAGGGCGGGAAAAAACCAATAAAAGCAAGCCAAGTCAGACCAGAAAGAGGATCCGAAAACCATTCTTCATATTGATTGGAGCTAATACACTGAATCTTCTCCTCAGCCAATAACTGTGATAATTTTCCAACTCCATACACTAAACTATATTCTCAGTGAGAAATGGTCCAAACTGACTTGAGCGTCAGAGGGTTTTACCCGGGGTCATCCCCCGGGACCTCTGATCTTTGCTTCCTTGTGCAGGATTTTCAGGATGCTATTCCAGCTGCAATCTAGAAACCAGTTAACTACTCTTCAAGTTAACTGACAACGTTCATTTGAAGTCATCTTTGATCCTTGGTGAAGATCCGGCTTCATCAATCTCCATAAAAGATTCTCTGCGTTTATGTGCTTCCTTTTTCTTTTCTTATAAACCTCTTCAGAGATGTTTTAAAGTAGACGCATAGTCTGTCATAGAAATGAAGATGTATTTCAAGAATCAAACGTAAAGGCAAAGGCAAAAATGGCGACAGGAGTATGTGATAGAAGAAATGATATTCAACTGTTAAATCTAAAGGTTTTTTACAACTTTACGAAGTTGATCATATAAAACCCCATATATAAGTACTACGTTCGATGTATATTCTTTTTTTAATAAAAAATTAATCTTAAATCATCATTAATGAAATTCATAACCCACTGGACTTTACTTTGATTTGAAATTAGTCAATTAATTAAATATTTTATCCGATGAGTAATTGGGCACTTTGCAATGGTGATAGTGCAAATGACTTTCTGTTGTGCAGCATCAGCAGGAGTCTTAATCCCCATGCTTTTGTTGGACTACAATTTGTCATCCTCACTCTTCCACTAGCCTTTGCAACATAGTGGAGGACATCTGGACATGAAAAGCAGACGTGTTTATAAGGCATTGTTACATAAAATGTTATATATATCGCCATAAGTTACACTAACACATTTATCTCTCCCATTTTTTCATCAGCAAGGCAGAAGAACAATATATATATAGATAGATAGATATAAGATATATATACACGATATATGAAGAGAGAATCAACAATGGAATTGTTTGAGAAGTCCAAGCCATATATGGCCGTTGTATTTTTGCAATTTGGTTATGCAGGTTCTGCTATAATTGCAAAGTCTGCTCTAAATCATGGAATGAGTCATTATACATTTTCAGTTTACAGAAATCTATTCGCAGCCGTTGTTTTTGCACCTTTTGCCGTTGTCTTAGAAAGGTCCCTTCTCTATCTATCTTCATCTAACAATACGCCCCCACCCCACCCCACGCCACCCCAACAAAAAAAAGGAGCTGATCTAACTTTTCTATGGCATGTTATTCAACAGGAAAATACGGCCTACAATGACACTAAGAGTGATGTTCAATATCGTGTTGCTTGCTCTAATAGAGTACGTGACCTAAATCTTATGTTCGCAACCTTACTATTATATATGTAGTTAATATATATACCACTTTCTATGTCTTTTTTTTGTTTGTTTGTATTTTCCTGCGCAGGCCTGTTATTGATCAGAACTTATACTACGCAGCAATGAAGTATACAACTGCTACTTATGCCACTGCTATGACTAACATGCTACCTGCCATAACCTTTATGTTTGCTTGGGTGCTAAGGTGCGTGTCTATATGCATACAGATTTATCCGCCCCCAGGACATAGCTCAGTTGGTTTGACAGTAGGGAGTTGCTCTAAGAGGTATAGAGTTCGATTCCAGGGACACGCACAGTGTGGGTGTTTCACTGCTGTCTGAGCCAAAGGCCCAGTTTGCACAGGACACCTTGTGTGGGCTCCTTGTGTATGACTTCCCCAACCTAAGAGTCCGCTGAGCTCCTGATTTGCATCCTCCACAATGCTCCTTGGGGCTAAGACGTCGGAGGCCTTTTGCTCCAAGATTTATCCTTTCTCCTTTTTTAGTATATTGGCTAAGTGGGCATGGTGAAATATGATTTTTTAGGTTGGAGCAAGTGAACATCAAGAAATGGCCAAGTCAAGTAAAGATTTTAGGGACAATTTTCACAGTGGGTGGTGCCATGATCATGACACTAGTCAGCGGACCCACCATTAGATTACCATGGACCAGGGATGACCATGGCTATGCAGTCCATGGATCTCCACAAGCTGTGCATCCCATCAGAGGAGCTCTCATGATAACTGCAGGATGCTTATGTTGGGCTAGTTTTTACACTCTTCAAGTAAGTAACACGATTCAGATAGCCGCTCAGCCTTTGCATTCCTTAATCATTATCATGTGTGAGGGCCGGACTTGGCTCAGCGGTAAGCTTGCTTGCCGTGATGTGCTAGGTCGAGGTTTCGAAACTGTCTCCACACAAGTGGGTAAGGCAGCGTAGGTATTTCCTCCCCAAACACTCAAGGTATGAACCAGGTCTGGCCTTTTAATGATCATCATGTGTACTTTAACAGGCGATTACAGTGAAGTCATACCCTGCTGTGCTTTCCTTGACTAGTATGATCTGCATGGCAGCAGCTCTGCAGGCCACTGTGCTCACCTTAGTGGCGGAACGACACAATCCTAGTGTCTGGTCAATCGGCTGGAACCCTATTTTACTATCTTATGTTTACAGCGTAAGGAGATCATATTATAAGAACTCTCTTTTTTCCTTTTCTTGCTAATAGAATCATTCTGTTTGTTAAAATTGACGGAGTACATGAGGTTATTGTACACGTGCTGTGTTGTTTCCATTTTCAATAGGGTGAAGGATACACTCTTCCTTGACTTCAGAATATGATGGAATTAAGCAAAATGACTCACTAAATTGGTTGCGGTTCATATATTGTGAAGTATCAGTTGATCGACATAGTTTGACGCAATTTTCATTATAAATGGAAACAACCTCTGTGTGTTTCTAACACATGTGTGCGCTTCTTATATTGTGAAGTAACGGTTGATCGACACACCTTGACGCAATTTTCATTATGGGTAGAAACCACCTCTGTGTGTTTCCAGCACATGGGTGCGCTTCAAGTAGCAGTTGAACGACAAATCTTGACGCAATTTTCATAATGGGTGGAAACAACCTCTGTGTGTTTCTAACACATGAGTGCACTTCAAGCAGCAGTTGATCGACACATCTTGACGCAATTTTCACTATGGGTGGAAACAACATATGTGTGTTTCTAACACATGAGTGCGTTTTTTATATCATGAAATAGCAGTTGATCGACACATTTTGACGCAATTTTCATTATGGGTGAAAATAACATCGGTGTGTTTCTAACACATGAGTATGGTTGCGTACATCCGACTCTCCATATCCCGCGATAGGCGGAAACTTCTAAGACAATAAGTAATGAGTAATGTTGTTGTTGTTGATTGTACACGTGTGTGTATACATGATCTGAAATTTTAATAAGAACAGTATGGTATGTTTTATTGTTGATGGATGGGTGCAGGGAATAATTACTTCGGGAGTTGGCTATTATGTTTCTGGAATCATCATGAGGAGAAAAGGCCCAGTGTTTGTCACATCTTTTAATCCGCTCAACATGATTATAGTTGCGATCTTGAGTTCTTTCCTTCTAGGCGAGAAGTTAAACTACGGAAGGTACTCTCATTGGATCAAAAATACATACAACTTATACGTTTTCAAACTTAAGAAAGATCTGTAATGTAGCATACCACTAGAAATTTATCAATCAACTTCGATCAAATTAGAATGAACTAGATGAGAAAAAAAACAAGTAGAGACTTACCATTTGGTGAACCTTTGCTGCATTAATTGGTTGATTCTTGTTATAGGGTATTCGGAGCCTTGGTGATCGTTATTGGGCTGTATCTGGTCATATGGGGTAAGAGTAAAGATCACCAAACTTCAAACTCTTGCAACTCCAACTGTGATCAGGTAGAATCTGTTGATCAAAACTCATCGCAAATACATCTTGCCAAAACGTCTTCAAATCAAGAGGCTTCAAGCAGAAGCAAAGATGTTGATGGATGTAATGGCGTCTAAAGGGTCAACACAAAGGATATACGTCAAGCCAGAATTGGAATTGGCAATCTAGTTTTTTGCTTGCAATGTGTAGACGGAATTGATAAATATATCTACAGTGCAGTAAAAACATCATGCGATCAGTCTGACTGATGTATAGACAGACAAATCATAATTGGTAATACATGATCTAACACGATCAAGTATGACTAGACCACTGTCAAGTGGTGCTGTTACTGTATTGTAAGATCTCCCGGTAATAACTTCAATGAAATTATTGAGCCGAGTGTATAGAACTATCCACCATGGTGAGCATAGTTTCCACTCTCCAGTCTCTCCAAATACACGAGCTAGATGTCAGTAACATTAAAGTAACATTAAATTAGTTGCACTTCTTATATGCGAAGTAAAAGTTTGATCGATACATCTTGACGCAATTTTCATTATGAGTCATCGGAAAACAACTCTGTAGGTTTCTAACACATGGTATAATTTCATACATCCGATCCCTCCATATCCCGCCACAGGAGGGAGCCTCTAAGTCAATAGAGTAATAATGTTGTTGTAAGTATGATGCCATAAATTATAATACTACAATAGCTCACATGTTATGGACATAAGTTGGATTTAACCTACCAAGTGTTTTATGCCGGCTGTACAAGAGTATATACTAGAATATACTACAACAACATTATCCCATTACCTTAGAGATCCCGTCTATGGCAAGGTAGGTGGGAGTCGGATGTACGCAACCATACACGTGTTGAAAACACACAAATGCTGTTTTCCGATGACCCATAATGAAAATTGTGTTAAGCTGTAACGATCAAGTGCTACTTCACAATATAAAAGCGCAGCCAAATTAGTGAGTCATTTTGCTTTATTCCATTATATTCCAAAGCAAAATTAGAAAGAGCAAAAAAATTAACGCAAATAATTATATCCATACAGAACCAAAGAGAAAATAAAAACATCATCTACAAACAACAAGGGCAGAGAGCCACCCATCATTTTGCCAGATATAATAACAGCATATATCATATTGAATATGATGATCATATGTGCAATGCTGCCATTATCGCAAAACCAAAAAGGGCAATACGATTCAAGATAGCACCGGAGTTTCATCCTTTCCATAGATACGCGCAAGCTCACGGGTTGCTGCTTGATATGATACTGAATGAAGAACAAAAAGATAACCGTTACATGCCATGAATGGAAGGAACAAGATACATGATGTGAAGGAATTTTCACCTTTCCAAATGCGGAAATTCTTTTGATTAATCGGCGAGCCTGACACATTCTGGATAACTTCGAACAGCAACTCTTGTGGTGTACTTTTCAACTCTTGGACAACAGAGTATATGGTTTTTCCATTCTCGAAGTAAATGTGATTGTTTGGGTGTTTTGTCTTGCAGCCAGCATGACGTTCAAACTCATAAGCATTCACAACCTGCAAGATACAATTTCAGTTACCTATGAGACATAGAACTGCGATAAGGCCTTTTCCGGACAAAGTTCAAAGCAAACAACCAATCAACCACGTCAAATATTTACCTTAGAGAGGTGACAATCACTGCAGCCACACAAATATCCCGTACCTTTGATAATTCCACGTAGATTTCTCTGCATCAAAGTTGCAGTTATTACGCTGAAAAGAAAGTTCCGCTTTCAAAAGAAATACGAATATCTCAACTCACCTCCTTTGACAATGCAACATACTTCACAGGAACTCCATCAAGAATACCAGTTGATAGCAAGCTCTTGACATTGGAGGGGAAGTTATTCGCCTGAACTTTTTTAGATTCCGCTTTCTTCGGCGCACCACTGGTCTTATTAGTTGGAGCAATGTTAAGGCCTTGATTAACGACAGGCTCTGGATAAACCTTATGGACAAGGGGTTCAGTATCTTGCATTAAGGACTGACTTAGTAAAATATCTGGGCTGCTAATAACCCCACAAGAGGAATCCTTTGCCTCGAGACCAAAGGAAATGATAGTTCCCTCGGCATCATCATATCTCTGGTTCATAGAAAGTATGCTTGAGGTTCCTGCATCATATGAGATACCCACTGATGTTGGAGTAACATTTTCCTTATAGTTACTCGGAGGAGTTGTAGTCACAGCATCCCTCATGTCAAAAGACAGATTTGTAGAATTAAAACTTGAGACAGTATTACCAAATGGAGGGGCGTCCATGACCAAATTGTCATGCTCCTTATTGTAAGGTGCACTACTCAAGAAGCTATAGTTAGCCTGGGCTTCAAAAGCATCACTCAATGCAGGACTAACATGAGCTCCTGAGAGCTGATCCAGACGAACAAACTCATTGGGACTTTTTGCAAGAGCCTGACCATTTGAAATCAAATTGACATAACTTAAAGAAGAGGACTGCCTATGAGATACATAATATTCATCCTCTCTTTGATAGGCAGGTTGAAATAAGTTGTTATGACTCCCTTGAAAGCTGGTGCCTAGTGCAAGTTGACTGTTCTCTGCAGCAATATAGCCTAGACCATTACCCATTGAAATGGTGAAGGAATTTGCTGTGTTCCCCACCTGACTGATATTTGCTATTCCAACTCCACTGTTTAGACTCGAGGAATCTTCCATATTATGAGACATTGACAAGTTCACAGCAGGTTCGTTCCCGAACTGCTGGAGAGAATCTATCTTTTCCACATTTTGACTTTTGTCTCCACCAGATGAGATGCTTTTATCAGCAAATTCAAGAGGACTGAAAGACTCGGGCCCAAAAAAGAGGCTGCCTAACTGAGTTGATGTTGGTTGAGACTTGGAGCCGTTGTCCCATACCACATTGGTTGCGCAGGCATTGCGTGGGATTGGCCTGTGCTCCATGGATTCTACAGCTTGCTTCTTCCTGCTGCAAAATATCTCCCGCTCAGGAGCATCCCGTGGAGCTTGATGTTTTTGCCTATCATCACAGCAAGTTCCAAGGCCTTTCTTATCATCAGATAGACAATCAGGATCCCTTGGCAACCACTGATATTTATCATGGAACGACTGCAAACAGCAGACAAGAATTACACAAAGTAAAAGAAGTTTCTTGAATTTGCAAATTACGACATAAAGTGCCACTGGTCTTCTAGATTTCCCTTCCTCTATTCCTGGGTCCCACTACCCCATGGGTTAGAAGAAGAATGGTGAAACAATATTTATGCCATCTTGAAGCAACCATTTAAATCATATGTTGGTTATTTAGGGCCTGAAGTGAGTAAGCTTTGCGATTAACTTCAGAACCCAAGTCCATGAAAACTTAATTTATGGGCAACTATTTACGAGTCTGAAGAACCAAATATCATTTGCTTGAAATATTAGAGACAAGTCAGGATATATTACATAATCAAATCTTAAATTATGTTCGCCATTGCTTTACTTCCGTATGTTGGTGTAATAAGGGCTCATGTGAGTATCCTCTGTGATTTACTAACAGACGACCTTTCTTGCTTAGCAGCAATAACCCCCCCTTGCACGGCAAGGATTCAAGTACATCCAAGAGTTCTCTTTGGTAATATAGCCACTGACAACATAGGGAACAAACTAAAATCTGAAGGAAACAACATCAAGAGCAAATCCAAATCACTGTTAGTGGTGCATGCATACTATAGGCTGTGACAAACATGTTTGTGTTTGTGTAATTGCTTATAGCACTTAAGATGTGCCCTATAATAACTATATACGGTTAGACATGGAATCCAAATTCCACAGAGACTTAAATACACTTGAAGTAAAGGGGGTAACTACACAAACTTGAATACTAGACCCTAAAAAGGAAAGGAAAAAAAAGGAATACAAATCCATGGTTGAACAAGTGAATGTGGCAGCAGCATCACATACCAAATAAAAAACCACATAAAAGGAAACAAACATCTAAATCTTTTCATGCACGCGACAAAGACAGACTTCCAAATTTAAATGCCCAGTCACCTCTTCAGATAGCGGTCAGCAAACATGTACTAATCTAGGCACACAACGAATGAAAGAAAAAAAGTTACATCCTATTGGCATTAGGTGGGGCCAAGCTAATTGCATCCATTATCTCACTGCACTTAATTATAGTTCCACTACTCAATCGCCAGAACAGCCATATCTTTTAAAATGGTCACTATCAGTGGCCTTATATCTTTCCTCTAATGCGTTATTACAAGTTCCTCGCGAGTTTAAACATGCTGAACAAGTGCATCTAAAAGGGACCTTTACACATGCTTACCATTTCAAACATGAATCGCTTGTTTCCTTATTGACACACAGTGGCCCAATTTTCTTCCTAACGAATTCATTTTTTTACGTTACCTAGCATAGTATGACCAAACATCCATCTCAAGATTACCTAGCATAGTATGACCAAGCACGAGACTAAAACTGAAACTTGACTTACACCAATCTAGACTTTGCAAGCTTGGTAATTGTCAGAAACAAGCTTGTTTGTTGAATAAAGATTGGATCAACAGCATTAGGATAATAATGATTAGAAAAATCCTATCTAAGAAAACGTTAAGTAGCATTAGATAACACAAAGATTTACAGAATAACTACAACTGGCAATAAAGTCCTTAACACTTCTTATTAGAAGGTGGAAGTCCCATACTTGTGCTTATATGTTTGTAGGCCATAGACAAGTGTCCTTGATATCAATATATCTTCTTTGCGGATAAAGATCGAATGTAGTTAGCTTCTACTCTCGGTGTGTTCCGACAGGATACCTTCCTGACAGAGCAAATTGATTTATAGGAACAAACTGTTTGGGAACTATATTAAGCGAGTTTAACTCAAAATAGAACATCTGTCCGGATGTAAAGTGCAATGCATCTATCATTTCATCCATAGTGTACAACCCTAACTTGATTTGAGAAGAACTACATGTCAATGAAAATTTAAAACACCCACACTTGAATGAACACTTCTGCACGTGACAAATGGATGTATTGAAATAAATTAACAGACTTAAAACTCCCGACACACCCTTTACCTTTGAAGCAGCTGAGGAGAAAAAAGAAAAAGAAAGCTCCACTGCAGTTGACAAGTCCACAAAGTGAATACATTACACAATATGATCCGAATGATAGACCTAACAAAATCTTAGAGTTTTCTAAAGCATTGGAGATGAGAGCGCAAGGAGCTGTGTCACTAACTTGAAAATCAAACCCACATTGTTACAGCAAAATGAGAAATGACTCGGTTCACAAAATATAAAGCGCAGAGCTAAAAATAAAAAAGTATGGTCAACAAAAAAGGAAAAAACCTACCATTGCCCTCTTCAATGACCTCGTTTCCAAAAAGCCCCGATTGATATTGAAATGTACAGTTTTATGATTCAACAAAAGAACCAAATTCGATCAGCAGAAGTCTATAATTGCTGGAATCACCCCGCTGACAGTTTATCACCTATACGAATGAAATTCCAGTAAGGACGACAAAAATATAAAAATAAAAAAGCAAAATCAACTAGTTCCTGACAGAAATTTAAGTAGAAAAAGAGTCAATGCTTCAGTAGTCAATTTCAGTAAAAAAAAATAACTACAAGGCTAAAATGAGGCTATAAGCTAACAAGAAAAATAAAAAGTATTAACGAAAAGAAAAGTACTCAACCTCTTCAAGAAATATACTAATGAGCTTCCGAACCCGCCGCTTCAGCACCGTCAACATTCGGCGGAGTGGAGGATCAATTTGCCATTAGAAACCTAAAACATTATCATGAGAAAGCGCATTAAACTAAAGTAACTCACATTTAATGCTCAACAAAAAAAAAACGGAAGACGCCGTAATCAAAGTAAACTAAACGATTAGCCCTAGGTTTCAGAAATCATCGACAATGTAGGTTTGTAGATTAACCACCTGAGCCGGAAGCACATCACATTGATAGTCGGAGTCGCAATCGTCGAAGCACCGCCGGAGCTCAAAGGCGGTGTTTTCTTCACTTTTCACTGAGCTTTCCTCGAACAAATTTTGTAAGAAATTTGGTACCACCGAAACTTCTTTTGATGTTTTGAGTGTAAGTGAACGGCAACGGAGAATATATAGTGTCACGATTTGAGAGACATCTGTGCAAAAATTTTGAAAGTTGATGTAATATGATGTAATAAAGTAAAATCACTCGCTAAACTTCTTATATTGTAAAATAGCAGTTGATTTACACAGTTTGACGTATCATTATGGGTCATCGAGAAATAACCTCTGTGTGCTTCGGGTATGGTTGCATACATCCGACCCCCCGCGAGAACCTCTAAGACAATGGGGGTAATGTTATTTTTGTTGTTGTACGTAATAATAAAATACAACAAAAACAACAATAATCATCTCCAACATATCCCAACGATAACAAAAACTATCGTACGTAATAATAAAATAACTTACTATAAGATTTTTACATAATATACTATAATCTAGTGGTAAGTATTTCTCAAAAACGTAAAAATAAAAAAATAAAAACTCAAATAGATTTTTTTACTCATTATATGTGTTTAATTTCCTCATATTTTTTATTTTATTTTATTTTATTTTTTTTGCTTCTGGACGAATTTTTACAAACGCATTCATTCAAACCCCCAACCGCAAAATTCATGCGGTGCTGCTGTAGGTGGCGAGTGCGTAAGATGCTTGGATGCATGTCGGTGAGTTAGATCACACCTGTCAATGAAATTTTTGTAACGGAAATCCAAAATTGATTATTTTATCGGACATAGGATTGGCATCCCTTTTCAATTTGTGTCTTCATATATGATCCGTTATCTGTATTTTTATTTTTATTTTAGAGGTTTTTTATTTATTTTTGGCTTTTTGGAGATGATGGGATTTTTGTACCCCGAGTAATGAAAACTGGGGTTATCACGTTTAGACTGCATCGTATGCGTGATCATACACATGTAAAATTCAGTTCGTTAATTATGAAAGAGATTACAAGTTGCCCCTATCTTTTTTTTCCTCTCACAGTTATATATATATCGATTCGGATTTACCAATTGATTCTAGACATGGCATCTGTTCAAGCCCGACGAATACTATGGACAAACATTACAAATGACCATTAAATCGAGCTTCTCGTCCTCGCTGACACGAAAATGATTAATCATTGTTGACATTTTGTACTTTTTTTATACTTATATATCATGACAACATCTTCCTTCTTTAATATAGAATTTTTTGGATTTTTATATTTCGCCCCCTTCATGGTAGGGGTGTCAAACAGGTCGTGTATCGTGTTTCGTGTTTTGTGTTTTTCGAGTTTCGTGTATCAAAGTGTCATACTCATACCTTATACATTTGCTTCGCGTGTATGGATGTAGATACCCAAACCCGTACATGTCAAGTTTCGTGTCGTGTATCGTGTATACCCACGAACTTGATAAGTACAAATATTTCAAGTCGTGTACGGGTCATTTCATGTATTTTTCAGGTATTTTCAGGCTTCGTGTATTTTTCAAGTTTCATGTACTTAAACGACTAATGTTATACTGTATGAAACAACAATAAGTACATAACGAAAGGTTACAGATTAGCGAAGGGGGAAATGAGATTTTGACTTGAGAATAGGGATTGGGATTTTGGGAATGGTAGAAGGGGGAACCACCGAATGAATTAGCAATTAGGTTAATATTTTTTTGGAAAATTTTATTTTTTACTTTATTAATTATAAATTTTTATTTAAAATATATTTTTAAATTGTCGGGTATTTCGGGTATAAACAGGTAACCCGCGGGTATACCCAGACACAACCCGCCCTTAACGGGTATGTTTTAGGTCTTACCTGATTTGTAACGAAACCCGCCAAGGTCATATCTATATCAGCAAAAATCGTGTCAGGTTGGAGTCGTGTTTTCGTGTCGTGTCTGAAATTGACACCGCTACTTCATGGGATATCTTCCTTCTTTCCAGTTTGAAATTTTTTGGATATTTATATTTCGCCCCCTTCATGGGCTAGCACAATTGCAAGATGATACCCAAGGACAATGAGGGAATCTCACTTATTAGCCTAACGTTTGGAGCATTACTCATTTAGCAGTCTAACGTTGATGAAACTCACTTAACACCCAGTCTTTGTCGATAATGGCTCACTTATAGCCAGTCACCGGAAGATGACTTACTACAACATGTTTTTTTTTAAAATTTCATTTCTAAAAAAATGTTATTATTATTTTAAATTAATAAAATGACATAAATATTCTACACATTTCATTGGTTATGGATCAACTAATCATAGTTGTTCATTGAATATTTTAAAATTTGTGTATTTATTCATATGTTTTGATAAAGTTTGACTTTATAGATTGACCCACGTGTATAACCACAGTAGCGTCGGAGAACTGGCCATGGTTATTAGAAAATTTCCTGGGCTTTCCCGTGTTGAAGCTTAACATATTGACAGTTACTGCATGGGATATTAAATGACATTTTCGATACATTAACCTTCTGTGTTTCTGCTTATTACATGTTCTATGAATTCATTATAAGCTTTTACTTTTAAAGCGTTAATACCGTGATTACTTTCACCGCTTAACATAATGACAATTAGTATTTTTATATAAAGAGGCGTCACACGCAGATCGACTATTTTCTGATGAGGCGTGAAGATCGACGTTTGTGGAGAGACTGCAAAGTTATACCAGGAGAGACAGCGGTGATGCAACACCGTTTATTAGTGGTAGTTATAACGTTGAGCCAAAAGCTGAGTAAGGGGGTGGGAAAATTCCCACCCAATATTCGATGGGGAAGTTTGAAGGATGAAAAAATTAATATATTCAGAAACAAGGTCATCTCTGCGAAACTAGATCGTCTAGGTGATGACACAAATCAGATGTGGGAAGCTATATCGACTACTATTACTCAAGCGGCGAGAGAAACGCTTGGGGTAACAACAGGAAAGAAGTCCGTATATAAAGAGGCGTGGTGGTGGAACGAGGATGTGCAACGAAAAATAAAAGACAAACAAAAGATTTTTAGAGAGCTGTTAAGATGCACCAATGGAGAAGAAAAAGTGCGATTGAAGGATACTTACAAAATCGCCAGGAAGGAGGCGAAGAAGGCAGTGACAGAGGCAAAGACTGCAGCCTATAAAAGGATGTATGAGAGACTAGAAACAAAAGAAGGAGAACATGATATGTTCAAGATTGCCAAAGCTAGGGATCGAAAGAGGCAGGACCTAGGAGGCGGGAAGTTCATAAAAGGAGAAGATGGGCGTGTGTTAGTTAAAGCACAAGACATCAAGTCGAAATGGCAAACATACTTTCACAATCTTTTCAACGGCAGTAGTGCCGATTACGAAGAACGAGAAAACACCACTAACCATCAACGACAACATAAGCACTCCGACTGCCAGAACATCACACAAGGAGAGGTGATGAGAGCACTGAAGAAGATGGGAAGAGCTAAAGTGGTCGGCCTAGATAACATACCCATTGAGGCGTGGAAGCATTTAGGAGAGGAAGGGGTCCAATGGCTAACTACTCTGTTCAATCATATTTACAAAACAGGAAAGATGCCAGATGAGTGGAGAAAGAGTGTCGTGGTCCCCCTATATAAGAACAAAGGAGACGTACAGTGTTGTGGGAACTATAGAGGGATTAAGTTGCTAAGTCATACCATGAAGTTATGGGAGAGAATAATCGACACTCGGATTAGGAGAGAAACTCAGGTTACGGTGAATCAATTTGGTTTTATGCCAGGAAGGTCAACTACGGAAGCAATACACATTCTCAGGAGATTAATGGAGAAGTATAGGGAGAAGAAGCGCGATTTGCATATGGTTTTCATTGATCTTGAAAAAGCATATGATAGTGTGCCGCGTAGCCTGATATGGAATAGTCTTGAAGCAAGAGGGATCCATGTCAAGTATATAGACATAATTAGAGATATGTATGCTAGGACAAAAACAACCGTTCGTACGGCTGTGGGGAATACAGACTTCTTTCCGGTGGAGGTCGGTCTCCATCAAGGATCTGCGTTGAGTCCATTTCTTTTCGCCGTTGTCCTTGATGAGTTGTCAAAGCCGATACAGGAGGCAGTTCCGTGGTGTATGCTTTTTGCTGACGATATTGCATTAGTAGCAGAAAGTAGACATACCCTGAGTACAAGAGTGGAGCAGTGGAGAGATGTTTTAGAGAGAAAAGGCTTAAAGATTAGCCGTTCTAAGACCGAGTATTTGCACTGCGACTTCAGCGGCGTAGCAGACAGTGAGGATAGCCAACTCACCATCGATGGTCAAATGGTACCGCATGTAAGCAAGTTTAAGCACCTAGGATCATTTTTGCAGCAGAATGGCGACATAGATAATGATGTAGCACATCGAGTGCAAGCAGGCTGGTGTAGATGGAGGGCGGCCTCAGGGGTGCTGTGCGATAAAAATTTTCCAACTAAATTAAAGGGAAAATTTTATAGGATGGCAGTACGACCGGCAATGCTATATGGGACAGACTGCTGGGCCATCAAGAAGTCACAACTACAGAAGATGGAAGTGGCAGAAATGAAAATGTTAAGATGGATGTGTGGGCATACAAGGCTAGACCGGATCAGAAACGAGGTGTTTCGGGAAAGGTTAGGAGTGGCTAGTATAGCCGATAAGATAAGAGAGGGAAGATTAAGATGGTTTGGGCATGTCAAGCGGAGACAGACAATGGCGTCGGTCAGAGCAATTGAAAGCCTAATTGTAGAGGGAAACAGGAGTAAAGGCAGACCCAAACTGACTTGGGATGAGCAGATAAGACACGACTTACTAGATTTGCACCTCTCTGAGGACATGGTCCAGGATAGGAGTTTATGGAGACATAAGATTAAGGTTAACGAGGTATAAGTCATATATAGGAACACTTTAGAGTATATGCAGGGACATAGATAGGCGTATACACGATCTACGCTTTAGGTTAACTTCCTACTTGGTGGCATATATTTTACTGTTCTTTTACATTACATGTACATATATACGTGATGTGTATTTTAATATCGAAAGACCTTTATTTGTATTTCTTGAATTTACTCACTAACACACTAGCACAACATATCTCTATTATCATGTCATTTATGCAGGTAGAGCCGGGGGTCTCACTGGAAGCAGACTCTCTATCCCTTGGGATAGAGGTATTGTCTGCCTACCACTTACCCTCCCCAGACCCTGACGATAGCTTTTGTTGTCGTTGGGATATACTGGGTATGGATGATGATGATGATGATATATAATAAGTTCAAAAAATACGTTATAGCATATGTATGGTTGGAGGTGGCATTCAAAAGTACTGGAAACCAAATTATACAAAAAAGGACTATGTTACACTATAATATCAAATAATTAGATCTCACTTACAGAATATATAAATCATGAATCATATTCATGGCACTGTTCAGTCAGTCAGGTATCTATTCGGTTCAATAAGAAAAAAATGGTTCCGCCCGGAAATCTGGGTCAACAGCTTGGAGCCATCTTCCAGAACCGAAAATCCAAGTCATTTTCCATAGGAGTCAAGTTCAAATCCAAGCACAAAATCCTTCTGCTACTATTGGATCTGTTCACAACCGGTTCGACCGGAGAAGGGTCAGATCCATAAGGAACCAGAGGCTTAACATTCTTATTGCAAGCTGCCCTATGTTTTCTCATATGACCTCCAAGAGCCTGACCCTCTAGCAAACTCTATTCCACATATTGAACACTCATGAGTTTTCAGTTGCCCCGAAGATGTCTGAGTCTTGGTCCGTTGGAAGCTTAGGTGGTCTTCCAATTTAAGCTTCTTGCGACTGGAACGGTGGCCTCCGAAGGCTTGGAAGGACGAGAAATGACGGTTACATGTCTTGCATTTGTACATTTGGCGACGTGTGAGTTCGAATTTTGTGATTCTAGATAATAATATCAAGTTTGTCATGGTGGTTAGGGTATCAGATTCTGCTTCTCTGAACCTCTTTTTGATGGGCATGTTCATCATCGCCATTGAGAATTATGGTTTGGGGCTGTTGGAAAAAAGGGGTGTAATTATTTTGAGTTGATTGAAATGTTTTTAAGGGTTGAAAGAAGCGATGATATACTTTAGAAAAAAGAAATAAGCTTTCATTATATGGTACAGGAGGCAAGTTTTTATAGTTAAATTTAGTGCTTACTTTGTCTTTATTTGTTGACCTTTCTAGCAACTACAACTATGACCGGTTTCACAGGGGATCTCCTCACTCTATTCTTTATCTCACTGTCCATTGCTCGACACGTAACAGCAGGATGAGTGGTGAGACTAGATACGGATGACTCTCATCTAGGTTCACCACCCTCCCCTAATAACACGTGTCGGACGGTAGACAATAGGGTGAGGGGACAAGAGGTGAGGAGATCCGGTCTCGGCTTCACATGCCTAAATATATTGTTCTACATTGGTTTTAATTTTGGGACTCTAGAAAATCAACTCAAAGATGCTCCTTAGTTGTACTCTTGTGGACGTGAGGGATGTCGTCATGGATGTAGTTACAGCTTTAGATTGTGGCTATGGGGCTTCTGGAAATTGACTCAGTAACAACTCATAATTGAGAATTGTTTTTCTCCGTTTAGTTATTTGAATAGTTCAATCATCTTATCTAAAATTTATGTTTTAAAACGAAAATAGCATTTGTTTAAGTTTAACAATTAAAGACCAATTTATCATTTAGTTAGCTAAACAAAAAAAAAACAAAAAAAAACTGATAGAAGTTAGAATAAAGCTCACAGAAGTTATCATCCTAATATATCACATCCTCGTCTGAATACAATTCATGAATAGCAATAAGTAGCGTTTTTTCTTTTTTTTCTTTTTACTGTGGATAATGTCATAAAATATGTTTCATTAGGTTAATTTCTATTACATATATGAAATTTACGAAAGAGATTACGTACAAGATAGAATTTTTTTATAGTGAAACCACAGTTTCCTAATTAGAGAAAGCATGAAATAATTTAGATCATTAAAGTTAAACCTATCATCATTTATATGAAATTTAACCCGATTCAGCATGAATTCAACAACCTATGCATCGCTTTGTCAACATAATTACAAGATTCATATATATCATTAAACATGTACGTTTCGCTGCGCTCTTTTGAAATTATTCGGGAAATTCGACCCCTCATATAATAAATAAATACATAAAGAATCGAGCTACCGTATTCAAATTTAATGCATACTGAACCATTGCATCAGATTTTCAGGATATGTTGCTTGATATGTAGGTGGTCTCATGGCTTCCACTGGGATCATATCATAAATCAAAATTGTTCAAGCAATAAAACAGTCAACAAATGTTATTTTACAAAATCGTAAAGGGACTTACTGATTGATACAAGTTAATGAAAATATGCGATGAACGATAAATTGTGTTCCCTGTTAGTAGCCAGGAAGACTGTATCTAGGCTTATATATGTCTTCTATATATATATTATTTGTTAAAGAATAAAAAAGACGTTTCCGGTACACTACGCTCCTGTGTTTGTATAGGGTCCGGAGATGGGTCAGATCGCTTCGCGATCTGATGTACGCAGCCTTATCCATTGCATAGGGTATGAAGAGGGGCCGGATCGCTTCGCATCCTTATACTGCATTTTGTGCAAGAGGTTGTTTCCGCGGCTCGAACCCGTTATCTCAAGATCACAAAGCAGCAACGTTATTAGTTGGTCTAAGGCCCGCCCTCGTATATTATTGTTAAAGAATAAGTGTTGTAATTACACCATAAGCATTCTAGAGTTTGCCCTTCAATGGCTTTTTTGGATTTTCCTTTGTAGTAGTGTAATTCAGTAATTCATGGGAAAATCAGCGAAGCCAATAAATAAAGCTCTCAGTATTATGACACAATAAAGTATACCTAGATGTAGAAGAACTTTGATGGATTTGAGTTTATTCAATTAGCGAGAGAGATCGATCCAGAATCCCTATGGAAAATCATCCTTCATGATGATATAAAATAAAGAAATCTAAACCCCAAACAAGGAAATGATAAATAAATAAAAATAAAAATCTACAAAGAGAGAGAGGCCTGTAGTTATATGTTCATTCGTACTTTTTAAATCTTCCTCTTTATTGAGGAAAAGAAATTTTGATATCCTTGAGGATTGAATCTATTGTTATGGAGACTAAGACATGACGTTCTACCTATGGTTAGCTTTCTCTATCGCCGCCATATCAGTACGTCACCTTTATGCGACAGTTGTGGCCAAACGGGACTTGAGGCGCTACATGAGTTGAGAGATTGTACTTGGACGGTGAATATCTGGAGACGACTACTACACCGCAACAGTTGGACCACCTTTTTTCGCAGTAAGACCACAAAGCAATGGGTCGACTTAAACCTTTCCCAAAACCTAGGAGACCGGACCTTACTTGTTAGATGGGACTACCTTTTTCGTGAAACTCTTTATGGTATTTGGCACTGGCGCAACCAATGTTTACACGGCCGGAGTATGAAACGGCCACCACCGCGGGTTTTTGTTGATGACGTTCTAACGCGAGTTAGACGCTTACAGTTAGTATTCAGTATTACCACATATGATTTTGCTGTACAGGGTAGTGTTTAGTGGCTAACACGAACTGCTTTGCTATTGTATTTTGATGTTTCTCAAAGTAATGAAATTGGATCCTCCCCCCCCCCCCAAAAAAAAGAAATTTTGATATCAAAACTTGATTCAATCCCCTATTCATATAAGAAAGGTACGTCTTACGTCTCACGCATAACTCAGTTGGTATTTAGGTTAAGAATTACTTCAACAAGTACAAGGTTTGATTCCAGGGTCACGCGCAATATGGATGTTTCACTGATGTCTAGATTAAAGGCTCAGTTTGCAGTGGATATCTTGTGTATGACCTTCTCAACATAAGAAGTCGTTCAACTTCTGATTTGCATCCTCCACAATGCTCCTTGAGGCTGGAACATTTTTTGTTTAATAAAAAGTCAGTCTTACTGACCATGTGAAACTTTGATATACTCTTTAGCTGCAGATAGCATCACTATAGACGTTAGCTTGTTACTAGAAAGAAAGAGAAAAGCCACCCTTTTTTACTTGTACAAAAAGATATTGACTTTTTACTAAAAACGTGCTTGACAATATTATAACATATTACTAATGTAGTTTATGTACGGCGGGATAGGATCACCTCAACACAAGGGGATGCGGTGACGCGTGACCGCGCGACACGTGGCAGCAAAAGAGTGAGGAAAGTTAGGATGAGGAGATCCCAACCCATGTATGGCAATATACTTCTGTAGTGTGGTCGTCATATGTTGACTTCTTTATTTAGTTTTCTTGTACTCAAATGTACATCATAGTTTATGTTCAAGTCAACCGATGTTTCGTGACAGAAGTTCATTAGAATCTACATTTACATTATATATTTTGAAGTCAATCCAAATTACTTATCTTTTTTCTGACATGAAGTTGTTTCTATTTACAATATAGTCAATTACACATTCTTATTTGACTTCGGAATATAATAGAATAAAGCAAAATGACTCACTAAATTAGTTGCGCTTCTTATATTGTAAAGTAGCAGTTGATCGACATATCTTAATGCAAATTTTGTTATAAGTCATCGGAAAAAATCTTTGTGTGCTTCTAACAAATGAGTATGATTACGTACATTCGACCCTCCAATCCCGCCATAAGCGTAAACCTCTAAAGTAATAGGATAATATTGTTGTTGTTTTCTGACAAGGACTATAATGTATTCTTCATAAGTGATCCTTCGGTGTCTTTCACACCGAATGGGATCTTCTGACCCCTCATGTGGAGCGGTCACAAAGGACCGCGTGCCACGTGGCAGTCCGAGGAATGGTGAGACTAGATGGAAGTCACCCTCACCCAGCCTCACCATCCCTCCTGCTGCTACGTGTCGAACGGTCACAAGGGAATGAGAGAAAAGAGGGTGAGGAATCCGGACCCTTTCACACATGCACTTGACCAGACAACACATGCCTTTGTAAAACTTTCACTCGTCGAAGACCATTCAAAAGGAAATGTTTTCTCATGAAAAATCTCACCATTATGAAGGCTAAGAAGGCTTCCACTATTCTCAAATGGCTTAGGAAAAATTTTAAATTGGTGAATTGGATCTTCTTAGTCATATGTCAATTTAGAAATAAGATGATGACATAAAAATAAAGTAATTACATGTGCAGCTTTTATTTATTTATTTTTGAATAACACGTGAGATTTTTGAAATGTTTGATTCTTTTAGAGTCGGTGGTCTCACTAGAAGGAAACCCACTATCTCTTAGGATGGATGTATAGTTTGTCTACCTCTCAATCCCAGACTCTAGCTATAGATTTTGTTGTCGTTGAGATATACTGGATATGGTTATTGTTGGTGTTGTAAACACCTCGCTGGCGCTTGATTGCGAATTCTTCTTATCTTATTAGTTAGTGAATAACTGTTTTTATTCATCGGTGAATTATTTTTATCTTGTAGGGTAACTGTTATCGGTTAGCTATTTTTCTATTGTTGGTAAATATTGTCATGTTATTAGTTGACTATTTCTTATTGATTAGTGAATAAACGTTAGAATGTTTATAGTTATTAATTAGAGAACATCATTATGAAGCGGGCCTCAACTAGTAATGTTACTGTTTTGTGACCTTGAGGTCACGAGTTCGAGCCGTAAAAACAGCCTCTTATACAAAAGTGTAAGATAAGCCTGCGTATATCACATCACAAAGCGATCCAACTTCTTCGCAGACTCTATGCAAACGCGAGACCGTATTACAGTAAGAACGCCCTTTAATTAGAGAACGAATTCAAGTTGGAGATCTACATAATGAGCATTTCAAAACTCCTTACCTACAATGTGGATTGGACATAAAATGGCGAGGTGACAGGTTCAATTACTTTTTTATTTGAGTGATCGGGCGATAAATGCCCTCATTTTATCCGAATGGGATCCCTTAATCTCCTTTTTCCTCACCCCTTGTGACCACCTGATACGTGGCAGTCATGAGATGGTGAGGCTAGATGCGTGTGACCCGCATTTAGCCTTACTACCCTCTGACTGCCACGTGTCGGGCGGTCCTTTGTTACCGTCCATGTGGAGCGGTCAGGGAATCCTATTCCATTTTCTCTTCTCTTTTTATAAAATTTAATTCATTTGAGTCGTCAACCATTTTCTGACTTTGCATGCCTGATCACCCTACACCAAGTTACAGTATTCCACTCTTGCAAGGAAATTAGTAATAAGAAATTATTGATGGACCAAAAATTTTATGTTTCATACTTATCTGTATTTATTATTATCTTTTCAGTAAGTCAGTCTTTGGTGCAACTACTACTTGATTGATGACTAATCGGGCTGTCCGATACCACCAACTTATGTGACATCCATTTATCCTTGTAGAGCGAAGTTCATGTCCTCCGTCTCCGTTATCTTAGTCTTAAAGAGCTTTATATATATAATATAAATCATGAAGTCTAACGGTTTTCTCAATAGAAGTTCCTTAATTTGTGACCATAAAGCGACAAACCCAGACCTACTCTGACATAAAAAGTTGACTACATGACTTTACCACTCACACTGAGACTGTCAAGAGTCGGCGACTTTCAAAACATTGATTTTTTTTTTATGGAAAAGGAACTCTATTGAACAAATAAATCAAATGTGCAAATGGTTTCTCGCTATCAGTAAACTAGCTAACTTTCCTCTACAATATCATTTTTGATGTATGTACATAATCTAATAAGCTAACTCGCATCAATATATTATCATGAACGTATTCTGGCACTGTCAATTGAGAGATGTCACCATGTGTGATTTTATTTCCAGTACCAAATACTAAACACTCATTTCCAAAAAATATATCGGCATTCAAATGTACAAGAAGGATTTTGCCACTATGTTTGCAGATTCATGGATCGATTAACATATCTAATAGGTGGTTGTTATGACTAGTTTGTCAACCGTACTAGAGTAATTAATCTTATAAATTAGAATAGAACGCATGTTGACTAAACAAAAACCATAAGTAGGTTCAGAATGTGTGCGAAAATTTTATGGATTATAAAATGTCATATGGCTGTAGGTTAACATGAATCTAGTTGAGGGGCTGAGGCAAAGTTCTTTTCCCCCCTTAAAAGCAGTTGTGTATGATTTTCTTATAGCAAGAGATTATTCTCTGACCATGGAGTCTAAGGAACATCGTGGAGAATGCAAATCAGAAGTCCAACGGCCTCCTAGGTTGGGTGACGACTTACGCATTTACTCACACAAGGTGTCCCCACAAACTAGGTCCTCGGTCTAGCAGCAGTGGAGCAGTGACTTTGTACGTGTCCCTGAATTTGAGCTCTTAACCTTTTGAAGCAGATTCCAACTTGAGTATCAACAAGACTATGTCTTGGGAGCAGTTGTGTATGATTTTCTGATTCTATATAAGAATGGAAAATTTTATTGGATAAAGTCCTAGCAAGTGAACGAATAATTTGACTAGAAATAATTTTCTTTTGACCAACTTACATGGATGTTACTCTATTTCTGAACTTAGTTATTGTGACTCTCATGACATTCAATAAGACTAGTTCCTGCTACGTGTGAATGTAACTCTTTTAATATATTATAAATTATACAATGTTAAAAAAATCAACTATTGTTGTAATATTTTTAGAATAAACGAAATATTTTTTTACTATGTATGTTCTCCAATAAGAGGTGTTTGACTCGAAAGCAGATCTTGTGAATAAAGCATGGTAGATATACTGGGTATATATTTTATGTGCATATAAATTATGCAGGTACATATAGAGCCGAGGGTATCACTGGAAGCAGACTCTCTATCCTTTGCGACAGATGTACTGTTTGCCTACCAATTATCTTCTCCAGACCCTAGCGATAGCTTTTGCTGTCGTTGGGATATACTGGGTACGGAGTATGTAAAGTTTAATAAAATAGGCTATCTTACAGGTAAGTCTGAATACCGAGTATGTAATTCTTTTCCCTTTACCAATAGCGTTGAAAGTTTTTATTTTTCTTAAAGGAGGAAAATTATATGAATTATATCGTCTGCTTTTACATATTGCCATTATTTTATTGGTCAAGTCCACTAACTAATTACTATATTTGACTTTTTTTTGTTAATCCGGTGCATATGAGAAAATAATATTTGGTCGGATGAGATCAGAGGAGCCTTCATATGAGGCAAAATATGAGACTTCCAATCACGTGATGCCACGTGTACAAAAGAGTCTTTTTTTTAAAAGAAAAAAAGTAAATAGCGGACCCTTTTGTATACGTGGCGTCGTGTGATTGGAGATCTCATATTTTGCCTCATATGAGGCCTCTCAGATCTCATCCGGATATTTGATGTTATTGTGCGTAAATTGCATCAGAAGTTTGCAAGTTTACCATGCACTCATAACTATTAATACTTTTACCTTTTTTGCCATGAGTTTGCCATCTTCTCTGTGTACAAATAACTATTAAATTTTTTTCACTTATGCACCATCTGACGATTTGATTTTTTTCATTGTAGGTATGAAAAACAGAAGTAATAGAGTTTAATAGTTACGGTGTACGCTGAAAATTACAAACTTATGACACAAAAAAAAATTAAAAATTGATAATTTTGTATCTACGATGTAAATTATAAACTTGTTGTGTAATCTAAACGCATTGATCGTAGTTATATACGTACAGTGTCATTTTCCCCTAAATTATATAATCAAAGTCAATACTTTTGAAAGGTTTGGTTAAAAATAGACGACTTAATATAAAGAGGAGGGGAAATTCTTGTCACCGAGTCTCTAATTAAAACCAGTATAAGTGAATGTGATATATGTGAAGAAAATATTTTGTTATTAATACGCATTTTTTATTTTTATAAATCCGAATATACAAAAATCAAGGATTTTAAATCTCTTTCAAACTTTGATGCAGTGCCGGGTGGTAGCATATACCCCACCAACTGCGTGATGAGAGGCTCCTGAGAGAGACTGCTACAGATAAAGAAGAAGTCAACTGAAATTTGCTAGTACAAAAATTGGTCGTCGTTGTAGACGTGTAAGATTTTATCGTGTAAGATTTTATCTCGGAGCAAAACGCTGGCCATAAGAATCCCCACCGCCTCCAAAAAGTATTGTGGAGTATGTAAACCAAGAACAGATTGGCCTCCTAAGTTAAGTGAGGACTTACACAGTGATACACATAAGGTGTTTCATGCAAACTAGGATTTCGACTTAGCAGCAGTGGAACACCCACACTGTGCGTGTCTCTGGATTCAAACTATTGACATCTTAAAGCAAATCACAACTCGAATATCAACTAATTGTAAGATTTTATCGTCAATCGATTAAGATGGCAAGTGTTTGGAAAAAGCAAATTAATTGACTTAGAAGCAATATTGGATTACAAAGGCAACTTGACTTAAGACTTGTGTGATAAATGCCGCTCACCAAGTCGTGATCTATTTTAGTTTTATCAATCAATAGTTAAAAAAATATACTCTCTACATTATAAAGTGAAAATCACTACTGTGTTCTCAAGTATATTACGGAAACATTATATAAATTGTTCTTTAACTACTAAATTCTAATAGATTCTCTTTTACTCTTAATGTAATTTGTTAGTTATCATGTAATGTGTCGTTTTTTCATACTATTGATAATGATAGTTTTAAAAGACCATATAATTCTGTAATATTAAAATACAACAACATCAACAACACAATAACACATATCCAATATATCCCAACGACATCAAAAACTATCGCTAGGGTCTGGGGAGGGTGAGAAGCATACAAACAATACCTCAATCCTAAAGGATAGTGTGTTTGATTCCAGTGAGACCATCGGCTCTATATGTATCTGAATATTTTGAGACGTCCTAAAAAAATACTCTTATAAGAGTATGAGATAAAAAAGACGTTCTCAGTGCACTAAGCTCCCGCGTTTGCTCAGGGTTCAGAGAGAGGCTGGATCGCTTCGTGATCTGATGTACGCAGCCTTACCCTACACTTTGTGCAAGAGGCTGTTTTATTTGCTCGAACCTGTGATCTCAAGGTTAGAAAGTAGTAACATTACCAGTTGCTCCAAGGTCCATCCTCTCTATAAAAGTATGAGATAAACATGTTTAATATATTATTAATTAATGGCATGTTAAAAGTGGGCCTTTGCTAGCACAACTTGAGATGAGATCACCTCATCCACTTTATCTTCACCCTACGTGTTACCACGCGACACGTGGCAGCAAGGGTGGGTGGTGAGGCTAGATGAGGGTGATCCGCATCTAGCCTCACCACCCACCCCTGCTGCTACATGTCGTGCGGTGACGCGTGGGGTGAGGGGTTTGGGGTGAGGAGATCATTCCCCGCACAACTTACCGGAATTTTTTTATTAAGTGGCTAAATTTACATCATTTATGTTTTTGAGTTTGAAACGATGGAAACCATCAACATCATAATATTACTTTTTGCATCTTAGTAGTTTTCCATTGGCGGAGGTCTTATACTGATGATGATGATGATGATGATGATGATGATGATGATGATAAAGTAACACGTGTAGCAACCGTTAATTAGGTATCTGTCTCATGCGAACTGTACTTGTTCAACGCACGTCGTTTTCAATTAGTCAACCTTTTGGTTTGAGTTTAGTTACGGAAGTGCAATTTTTGGGGTTAGGATTACTTCACCCTAAACCTCTTATTCTTTCTGTCACCATACGACACGTGTCAGCAGAAGTGGATGGTGAGACTACATGAGGATCAGTCGCATTTAGCCTCATTATTCAACCCTGCTATCACGTGTCGCACAGTGACACGTAAAGTGAGGAGATCTCATCTCCAATTTTAGGGTGTTTCCTTTTTCCCCTGCACACGAATCATGAATGTGGACATTACTGAGGTTGCGTCAATAATCAGCAACCGCTGCTAAAAATGCTTAAAATAAGTATGTATGCAGCATACAGAGCAAATATGTGTAACAACATACCGAAACTTCAGAATGCTTATGCAATACATACTTAGATATTACTTTCTACACCTTCAAAATATTGTCCTAATTTCACGTGAATGACATTATTATTGCATCAGAAACACTCTATATAATAGGTGGCAATATATAAACAAATAATCACATCTAACCGATTAGTCATAGCTCCCAGTTCTATCAAAGAAGAGAAAGAAAACAAACTATGGGTTAAAAAAAAGAGAGAAGAAAAGAATAAAAATGATAGCGTACATGCTATTGAGTATATATGCCAATTTTGTAGCTAAAATATACAAGCAGCTGGAGCCATCTTCCCAACTTCAAATTTCAAATCATTCTCCAATGGAGTCAAGTTCAAATCCAAACACCAAACCCTTCTGCTACTATTCGGTTTCTTTACAACCGGTTCGACCGGAGAAGAATCCGATCTATGAGAAACCACAGATTTAACATTCTCATTTGTAGCTCCTGCTCTATGCCTTCTCATATGACCTCCAAGAGCTTGTCCTATAGCAAACT
Source organism: Eustoma russellianum (assembly GCA_036186865.1). Lineage (NCBI taxonomy): Eukaryota > Viridiplantae > Streptophyta > Magnoliopsida > Gentianales > Gentianaceae > Eustoma > Eustoma russellianum. The sequence goes on from AP025056.1 coordinate 7,261,580, forward strand.
CTACCCCACATATCGAACACTCATGAGTCTTCGGCTTGGTCGAAGATGTTTGCTCCTGAACCGGATGGAGGCTTAGGTCTCCGCCCAGTTTTGGTTTCTTGTGGCTAGCCCTGTGGCCGCCTAGGGCTTGGAACGATGGAAACTGTCGGTTACATGTCTTGCACTCGAAAACTCGATGATCATGTGTGGGTTCGAACCCTGTGGTTCCAGATAATAGCATCAAGCAATTTGCCATGGTGGTTAGGGAATCGAATTCGGTGTCGACTCTGGATCTTTTCATAGGTATCATCACCATTGATGGAGGGGGGGGGGAAGGGGTGGGGTGGTTGTGGTTGGGTAATGGATTTTTTGGTTGAATAAGCAATGAAGAAGTAATAAAGAAGGTTGCATGTATTTATAGATGAATATATGCTGGAAAAGTCAACTCTGCTGATTGACTTTTCTTGCTGTGATAAAATCATGATTCTTGCGTTGTAAGGTAATGAAGTAAGGCAGTTGAAATGACTGGATTTTTTGGGCATCCTGGGTTTCAGGTCTTCTATTTTTTTTTTATCCACTATGTTAATAAAACATCTTTCCATTTTCGATACTTTCTTGGCTTTAGAATATGATAGATTAAAGTAAAATGATTTACTAAATTGGTTGTACTTTTTATCTTAAGAAATATCAGTTGATTGACACAGCTTGACGCAATTTTCACTATGAGTCAACGGAAAACAACCTCTGTGTGTTTCTAGCACATGAGTATAGTTGCGTACATTCGACCCCCATATTTCGCTATATCCAGGAGCCTGTTGTATGTTAATAAGTCTACAACGAATATCAAGGACGGAAGAAGGAAGTTCCTTTAGAAGTTGGACTTGGGATTTTTTCTACACTCTTTTTTTTTTTTTGGTATTAGTTGGACTTGGATGGAAGCAGGAAATGTGAAACTTCTGAGTTTGAGCCGAGCCGTTACCGAGTGGCTTGAAGCTAGCCGCTCTAAAGAACAAACTCATAGAGTCAAGGGTCGCATTTGGCGAGCAGCAATTGGTTCCCAGGCGGGATCTCCTGACCGCCAAACAACTCACCCCCTACGTGACCGTCCGCCACGTGGCAGCAGGGGTGGTGAGGCTAGGTGGGAGTCATCCGCACCCAGCCTCACCACCTCTGCTGCCAGGTGGCAGCAGGTCCTTGTTACCGTCCCAAAGGGGGTCAGGCGTTCCGGACTGATTGGTTCCAACTCCGAATCTTCAACACTACCAAAGTTTACTCTTAGCTCTACCTAATAAACTAAATGGGGAAAATGCGCGAAACTGTTTATTTTTGGGACGAATTTATTATGAGTCTATGCAGTAAAAATGCAATTGCATCAGACGACAAAATTTTCCTCTTCTTGCGGAAATACTCCAAACCGAAGAAGAGATATTAAACCAGGAGTGTTAAGCGAACCGAATCGTTTGCGAACATTTCGAGTTCAATTCGTATTTGATTGAGTTCGTTTGTTAATTTTACCTAAACGAGTCAAGTTCGAACACCTAATTAGATTTGTTTACTAAACGAGCCGAACAGTTCGGCTTTAAAGAGTTATGGTATTTTCGAGCCGAATTCGAACAAATTTTAAAGCTCGTTATAGAAAATGAGCCGAGCTCAACAATTCGTTTAGCCAAACAAATCCGAATTCAAAAATATAATATTCAGCTCGGCTCGGCTCGGGTCAGTTTGTTAACGCCCCAATATTAAACGATGCAAATGCAGATATATACACTTTAATACACCAAGTGGTTGACTCAATGAAACATCTTACGTAATGGTGTCATAAACACCGGGATCATAATGAATACGATGTGTAGAAAACCACGATCATAGTGCATTGTTATAGTTGCTGCGAAAGTTGACATGTATCCAGTGATTATACACAATATATCATAGTTTGAATGTGTTTAAATTTAGAATATTTAAGAAGGGAGGTTCTAAGGACACCGTAAGACAGTGACTGTTACACCGCGAAGACGGTGCTAAAAGAGTAAAAGGATCAAGAGATACGTGGTGAAGACAGTTAATGAGAGTTCAAAAATAACTTGTTTGAGTACTGATGAACGTGGATCTTCACCAAGGGTCTAAGATGACCTCAAATAAACATCGTTAACTGATTGTTGAGAATGTTGCTGGAATAGCTTCCTAGAAGTCCTGCACAAGGAAGCAGAAATCAGAGGTCCCGGGGGGATGACCCCGGGTAAAACCATCCGACGCTCAAGTCAGTTTGGGCCATTTCTCACTGAGAATATAATTTTATGTGTGGAGTTAGAAAGTTCTCACAGTTCTTGGCTGAGGAGAAAATTCGATGTATTAGCTCCATGAGATAGGAAAATGTTTTTTTTTCTTTTCTGGTCTGTGTTAGCTTGCTTTTATTGATTTTTTCCGCCCTCTGCCTCTGACAGCGGATAAGACATTTGCTTGAGACAGAAGACCTATGATGCCGTAGGTCTGCTGATATGACCGGTAGGCCGGCTGATGTGACCAGTAGGCCGGCTGATGTGTCCTTGGCGTGTACAGGCTGAATAGTTAGACGTGTACTCTTCCTTTGAGCTGCACTTCTGCCTGATGGTTCCACAATGTAATGATGTGCTCGACTCCTTCACCGAAGTGCAAAACCAGGCTTTGCCGAAGTGCAATGTTGAATCTGGCCGAAGTGATATGGAGTGTAGCACTTAGGCTGAAGCTGAGGTTGAAGTTAGGTGCCGAGGTGCAGTCCTTGGCCTATTCTTCGATAGTAAAATGGATGTCATGGGGCACAGCCGAAGTGCAGTCAAGGCTGAACAGCAATGTTTAGGTGCTGAACTGCAGGAGTTGTACTGTTGACTGTTGTTGACTAACAGACGATTAATTCTGGTTTATCAATTACATCAAATTGAAAAGAAAAAAGTATACATCAAAACTCAACTCAACACAAAGCTAAAGTTGTACATATTACGAATGAAAGATGAAAAATCTACACTTCAGTGAAATGTGACCGTTTATGAGATGGATTGATGTTAATTAGAAAAATGTCTCTAAGGGAGACTGCTTGTAGAAAATGTTTAAAAAGTGGTTTCAACCAGAGCTTTCCACTAGTAAAGCTCTTTGATGATTCAAAAACACTTTAGTGTAACGTTATAGTTTCGACAACAGAAGAAAAGACAAATCTTGAAACCCAATACGCAAGACATGCTTCTTGCTGAAAATATATCTATCGAGGAGTAAATGCTTCCTCGAAAGTTGATATTTTTTTCACAAATACAAGTGATGATTAGTTGTAGGTCGCCATGTTATGTTGGCTTAGTTCAGCTATTTTATTGGTAATGGAATGAGATGATTTGAGAAGTGTAAGAATATATTAATAGAAAAGTTGAAAATATGAAATATGTTATGTTCTAAATGTACACTTACTGGTGCATAAACTTGATTCGATGATGCACTTTGAGGACTTTTTTCCATACCCTATCATATAACTCACCAAGGAGTACAAAGGACCAACAAATGAGGGTTTTTTTTTTTTGGGGGGGGGGGGGGGGGGGGGTTCCTCTCCTCCAGATATTTTTATCTACGTTTTGTTAAACTTCAGCAATTGAAAGGAAAGAAAATCCATGGCTATTCGTATAAGAAAGATGAAGATTAGTGACCGTGTGAAACTTCAATATGCTTTTAGATAGTCATGCACATTTACCTGGTTATCCAACCAACGTTACTACAAAAAGCATCACTATAGACGCTAGCTTGCTAGCAAGAAAGAGAAAAGCCGTCCGATAACATAGCTCAGTTGATACTTGCGTTGAGACATTGTTTTAGAAAGGCGCAAGTTCGAACTAGGACACACACAACGTAAGTGCTTCACTGTTGTCTGGACCAGTAATGATTGTATTATTGTACCCGGCCCAATTGGGTTCGAAGGTTGCTGGACCAGTAATGGTTGTGCTATTGTGCCCGGCCCAATTGGGTTCGAGGGTTGCTGATCTAGTTTGCAGTAGTCACTTTGTGTGTTCTTAACAATGTCTTACCAACCTAGGAAGTCGCAGACCTCCTAATTTGCATCATTTACGAAGGCCCCTGGGACTGAAACGATGGAGCCTACGAGGTCAAAGTTATTGGCATTTTGCTCCTGAAGAAATAGAAAAGCCTCAAGGTTATTTTATTTTGGGGAAATAAGGATCAGACTTTTGCGAGAACGTGTTTGAGAACAACACACAATATCGTTAGTTTAGTTTATGTACTTTTAATAATGCTTTTGTAGCATCATCTCCAAAATGTTGAAGTCTTCTTTGAGCATATTTAAGTAGCAGTTTGTATCATGTCATGTTATATAAGCTTCTCACGCATTTTATATTGTTGGTACCTTTTGTTATATTATAAATTTTTTAAAATAGTAAGTAACTACTAAACATTCTAATAGTTACCATTTTTCATCGTTAAGATTGATGGCCCTTATGGTTATCAGTAGGGCTGTAAATGAGCCGAACGAGCCGGGCATTGTGTTGTTCAAGCTCTGTTCATTTAACTTAGCGAACGAGCCGAGCTTGTTCGTTTATTTAAACGAACATATTTACTTGTTCAAGCTTGGTTCGTTTAACTCAACGAACAACATTAACGAGCCGAACACCTTAAATGAACGGTGCCACTTACCGAGCTCGAACAGAAAAGGGTGTTCAAGCTCTGTTCATTAACCTTTTATTCGAGCCGAGCTCGAGCTCGAGCCCGAACCAAACGAGCCGAACAACCGAACGGCTTGGTTCATTTACAGCCCTAGACTTATCAGCATAACCACCAAGCTGCGTGATGTTCGTGTATATCTTATTAATTAAGAGACATCTACTCAGATGGCTAATATTTTACGGACAACAACAACATTACTCTATTTTCTTAGATGCTTCCGTCTATGGTAAGGTATGAGGGGTCGGATGTACGCAACCATAAACATGTGTTATAAACACACAGAAGTTGTTTTCCTATGGCCATAATGAAGTCAAACTGTGTTAATCAACTGATACTTAAGAAGCGCAGCCAATTTAGTTAGTCATTTTGCTTTGTTCCATCATATTCCAAAGTCAATGAATAATGTTTCCTTGACTTTATCTCTAAACTATTGAAAATATTTCTTAAATGATGAAAATAGTGTTGTTGTAGTATACACATATTGGTGTATACCGTGTACATCATTTTATTGGATTAAATTTATTCTAATTTTGGAAATGATACACACAGATGGAATGTAAATATGTAACTAAAACTGTGGCATGCTTCAAAATAAAATACTTATAATATGAATATTCTGAAATGTTAAACTAAAAAGAAAAAAGAAATGGGTGCACTGACCACCATGGATCTACTATCACCAAATCTTCCATCTTCATTTTCTTTTGTTTCCTTTACCATGGAGACTATGAAGGCTTGATTAGCTCTCAACGTATGAACATTTGAACATGAACATAGAGGAAACATCAAAACAGCCTTTTACACAAAATATAAGGTAATACTGTGTATATCATATTGCAAAGCGATCCGGTTCCTCTTCGAACTCTGTTCAAACACGGAAACCTAATGCACCGGAAACGTTTATAGGGGAAACGTACATTTCAAATGTTACTTTTTGTTTCTTCTTTTGTACAAGCAACAATAAAAACAAAAGTCAAAGCACGATGGAAGCGTACTGCTACTTATGGAGGCTGGGGGTGTATATGATTCTCTTTCTAATAAAGAGAGAAAAAGAGGTGTGTTGAAACTTGGGGTTACATGAGGTGAGGCTTATATCCACTCAAAACTTTAAGGCAATGGGTGGTGGCATCTTATCTTCATATAAGCCATGTATTTTTTCTCAAATTAACCAATGTGAGATTCTCAACACCCGTCCTCACGTGGCAACGTGGCTTGACATACACACACGCCTTTACAACCCGCCCTCAATCACAAACCACAAGCCAGGCATGAACATCTGGACTTAGGTCTTCATATAAGCCATGCATTTTTTCTCAAATTAGCCAATGTGGGATTCTCAACACCCGCCCTCACGTGGCAACGTGGCTTGACATACACACGCGCATTTACAACCCGCCCAGAAAAATTAAACAATGTGGGATTCTCAACACCCGTCCTCACGTGGCAACGTGGCTTGACATACACACGCGTCTTTACAACCCGCCCTCAATCACAAACCACAAGCCAGGCATGAACATCTGGACTTAGGTCTTCATATAAGCCATGCATTTTTTCTCAAATTAGCCAATGTGGGATTCTCAACGCCCGTCCTCACGTGGCAACGTGGCTTGACATACACACGCGCCTTGACAACCCGCCCTCAATCACAAACCACAAGCCAGGCATGAACATCTGGACGTAGATGAGGGGGAACATTAAGTGACCAACCATGGGCCAGGCAAGGGGTGAGTCCACATTTTAAACATGCTCTGATATCATGTTGAAACTTGGGCTTACATGAGGTGAGGCTTATATCCACTCAAAACATTAAAGCAATGGGTGGTGGTATCTTATCCTCATATAAACCATGCATTTTTTCTCAAATTAGCCAAGGTGGGATTATCAACCAGGTGAAGACGTGAAGACGTTAATGAAGTGTATACTTTCTGATAATACGCGAATAGCTGTTTAATGCAGTTTCATCCTTTCATCAATAAAAATATATAGAAAAATCAACATGTTTTTACTCCCAACAGGAAAAAGATATAGAAAGATTTCTTATTTTTTTTCACCATTATCATAACTGGCTGATTTATAATGATGATTGTTTTATTAACCCCAATGGAAGAATCATTGTTTCAATAAATTAAACTACAACAACATTATATCTCAACGAAATCAAAAGTTATAGTTAAGGTATTGGTTCCAATATATTAAACTACTTTTGTAGGCTCAAATTTGAGGAGGCCGACACTGAGGCAAAATTTGAGACATCCAATCACGCGTCACTACGTGTCCAAATTAGTGAGCGGTTTAAATTCTTTTTTTTAAAAAAAAAATCAGTTTATACACATGACGACGAGTTATTGGAGACCTCACATTTTGTATCACCGTTGTCCTCCTTATGTCTGACCCGACTTTTGTAATGGCAATCGATAAGGTTTGGAGTTCGCGTGTACTAATGGCCTAGGATTTGAAACGTCCACATTGATGACGTAATAATGGATAAAGTCAACTCGACTGGATTTTCCGTGTAATTTCATGAGGCTATAATGGTTAAAGTCAACATCAATGTCGTCATTAATCACATAAATATCAATAATGGAATAAAGTATGAGATTGTAAAACATTATCACGAATGCACTAACAAAAAATTTTTAACCTGTATAATATAAGTGTGACTCCCACCTCTTTCAAACCATTCGACCTAAATGAATTTTCTTCTATTTTGTCGATTGAATCTGAAGGGTTTTGGACCCTTAAATCATATAAATTTCCATAATTTTTAAGAGTTAAAACCTAATTGAACCGTCTTGAAAGAAAGAAATTGTTTTTTTTAAAAAGAAATGTTTTCTCTTTTCATTTGTGTCTTTTTTTATGAGCTCAGTTCTTTCTTTCTTTTTTTTGATCAAAAAGAAATAATAATTTGTGAAAAATTTACATTTACATCTTCTGTGTCTAAATATAATTATCTTTAAAAGTCGTCTAGTTTTAAAATTAAATATTTTCACCTTCTGTATTTTCAGACTAAACTAGAAACCATGTTTTCGATCAAAAATAAATAAAAATTATATTTTCAGTTCAAAACCACGGCAGCTGTAGAGGTAAAACCTCTTAAACCATAAAAAATATCAGAAATTATATACCAAACCACATAAGTGTCAAAAAGTGATAATTTTTATTAAATTTTATTTTGCTTTTTTGCAGCGACTTCCACATCTTAAACCGTTTAATGACAAAATGTCAAACATATTCTACCTTTTTTTTTCTGAAATGGTTTATGTACCACAGTCCTACTAAGTCAGAGAATGAAACAAGGAGAAGTTAAGGAATCTTCATTCCTTGCTTACTTAGGGAATAGTTGATTCATATATGGACATTTTGTGTGGTTCCGTTTTGGTGATAAAAGAAAAAACAATTTCAGTTTTACCAAGTAATAATTTGTATCGCGTTATAGTGCAAAAATTAAAGAAATACAAATTGGAAAATCGATCGCTTTGCATTCAGTATAATAATACTTACATGAGTTCAGTGTGGGGAAAAAACACAACCTTAACGGGAAAAAAAAGGCAGAAAATGATCTTGATGGATCTATGGCCTAGTTATAACGTATTAATCTGAATACCAACTGAATTATTTTCTGAGACATATAGGATCTATCATCTTATCGTACATCAGGATGTGTAGCAACTAGGGCTGTAAACGAGCCAAACGAGCCGAGCATTGCGTTGTTCAAGCTCTGTTCATTTAACTTAGCGAACGAGGCGAGCTTGTTCGTTTATTTAAACGAACATATTTACTTGTTCAAGCTTGGTTCGTTTAACTCACGAACAATGTTAACAAGCCGAACACCTTAAACGAACGGTGCCAATTACCGAGCTCGAACCGAAAAAGGTGTTCAAGCTCTGTTCATTAACCTTTTATCCGAGCCGAGCTCGAGCTCGAACTCAAATAAACGAGCCGAACAACCGAACGGCTTGGTTCATTTACAGCCCAGTAGCAACCAACTCTTGAACTCGGCTTTGAATAAGCCGTTGACTTTCCCATGTGTCGTCTTGTTAGTTCATCTAGTGTCGGTTACGATATTATTGTTTTACAAGACTCTTAAAGATAAATGTTAGAGCAAAACGTCATATCTTGGTTCTTAGGGTCTTCAATGTTCCAGTCTCAAGGAACATTGTGGAGGATGCAAATCACGAGTTCAGCAGCCTCCTAGGTTGAGTGATAGGTTGGGTGATGACTTACACAGCGATTCACACAAAGTGTCTCTCCGCAAACTAAGCGTCCGACTGAGCAGCAGCGGAACGCACATCTGTGTATGTACCTTGAATCGAACTTTTGACCTCTTGAAACTCGAGTACCAACTGAGTTATGCCCTAGGCGACTCCTCAAGATAACCTATATCTATATACGTAAATATCAAAGAAACTTTTTTTTATGAATATTAAGAAAACATAAAAGTAACAAATTGCAGATGCTATCTCTCCAACTCTTAACCAACGGGAGAGTTTCCATTATCCTTGTTAATCAAAATTCAAAATAAGCTACAAATATAATACCAAAATATCATATCCTCTAGAAATGTATGATGTACAAAACAGGAATACATTGACAGTTGATATACACAGTGAAAATAGCTTTCGTGTTTATAAACTTTTCGTATTAAAGACACCAAATGATGCAGGGCACTTCAGGTTGGACATTAAAAACAAGAAGCAGTGTTCTTCTTTTTTTTTCTTTTTTTTTTTTTTTGCCTTTTTTTAGGAGGAAGGTATTACCACAATTTCTTTCAAGATTTTTAGTATATTTACACCCATGTATATATTGTCCTAGAAAACAAACAATTTTAAATATTGTTCCTACTATATGTTTGATTAACTGATGTAAAATAAATAATAATTAAAATGATAGTATATAAACTTTTATTATTAATATATTCTTATATTTAAAAATAGACAATATTTTTATAACAAACCGAAATAAAAAATAAAACTATTTATGAAGCAAAGGGAGTAAATATCTTTGATGAGTACCGTAGCCTTTATGCCATTCGCATCTTTTCGAATAAAATATGTAAAAGATTATAAAAGAAAAAAAATTAAGTTATTAATTTTGTTAAGATGCCCGACTGAAATAATAGCCATTATCACCCAAATAAACCCAACCTAAATGATTCTTCAGAGAATTATCTCCTGCAGCACTTAAATGTAGACGACAATTACATGCAATTCTCACGCTTGCAGCTATATATTAACACACAAGTACTTTCATGTACTACTATCATACTATTTCAACTCTCTTGTTAAAGATCAACAAGAATAGATAAAGCAGAGTAGTTATCCAACACCTCTCTATCATTTGAGATGAATATATTGTTTTTCTGTCTCTCACCCTCGGATAGAAGGTATTGTTTTTCTACCTAAGGTATTGTTTTCCTGCCTCTCACCCTCATCAGACCCTTGCGTAGCCTTTGCTGTTATTAGGATATATTGGGTATGTGTTGTTATCGAGACACCTCAGACATACATCTTTTACGCATCTAATCTCAATTTCTTATCACCTGCTTCATTGTCTTGAAAAAGAAAACTTCCATGTAAAGGAGGGAGAGGGAGAGGGAGAGGGGGATGAGCCGCATATCAAATTTCTTATCACAAAGTGGGAGAAAAAAAAAGACTGAGATTCAAAGTTTTCAAAGCAAACCTATTACCTTGAGGATACAACTAACAAAATCGCCATGTTCAGATAGTAAAAATGGTTAAAACTTTTGTCTGCAACTAAATTCAGCTTAGATGATTCCAATCTTGTTTGCCACATCCAAAGCGTCGTAGTCTGGAGTCAAGCGAACGTAGGCCTTTTTGGTTCCATCAGGTCTGCAAACAAGAGGAGATTATTAAAAAGATGAATATGAGATTACAGAGCTCGTACAGGACCAGTACCCATTAAAAATATCAGCAAAAAAAAAAAAAAAAAAACCAATCCCGCGCCCTAGTGCTATAACCTAAATACTCCTAATGAAGAATTTTCAGCAAGCCAATCAATTAGCCCTGCACCAGAAATTTTGGTTTATCAATAGAATGGCTCTCATGTTTGGCATTTTCCACAACCCAAAGCACATTTGACGCAAATAATACTGCTAACAACACAGGTGCACACATACCTGATCAAGGTGTTCACTTTCTTGGTCTGAATATCGTACATCTTTTTGACTGCATCCTTAATCTTCTTTTTATCAGCTCGAATGTCAACAATGAAAACAAGGGTGTTGTTGTCTTCAATCTTCTTCATTGCAGATTCAGTAGTCAGGGGATATTTGAGAATCTGATAGTGGTCTAACTTGTTCCTTGGGGGCGCACTGATACGTGGATACTTGGGATTTCTGTCCTTCTTCAATGTCTTCGGACGGTGGAAGGTAACTTTGGTGCGGATCTTTGCCTTCTTTTTGAAAGTTGTTCCAGACTTCACAGCTTTAGCCACCTTGGCAGCCTGAGCCTTGGGGTCACCCTTCTTGGTGCTATTATCAACTGTTATACCACCAACACAATCAAATACATGAGAAGCATCCCATAGAGTGCAACAAGGAAATTTTGACAAGCATATACATCGTGAGCAGGGGGGAATAGGTGCCACTAATCACATCCAATTGAATAGAGTAATCATGTGAAAGGAGAATACAGCTCATCATACCCAGTCACCAAACAGCCTTCAGCATATTTTCTCCAAAAATACGAAGAGGTTGGTAGCAAAAATTGAAACTAAAGATATTCTTTATTAGTCAATTGCAACAAAACTGGTTACAGAAAAAAGATAGCGTGATTCAAGCATCCAATATGTAAAGCCTCAGGTGACCTTGTCCAAGGGAAATAGAGAAAGAAGCAGATAGAGAAGAAGCATTTATCTTCCCAGAAAAAATTAACTATGCAGGGAGCGAGGGAAGGAGGCTGATCCATGCAGATTGACAAGAAACATAAGTCATTCAAGATCAACAAAAATGAAAATACAAATTGAAGCAACAGCAGAGTACCAGTGGGAAAGCGCAACACTTAAGATATTAGCCTATTACGCTGCCAAATTGGCAACAGGTCATATGTTTTCAACCTTACCATTACAAGCAAATGTCCAGGAGAGAATTACAAATTTTTGGCATTAGCGACTATGTAAAGCAGAAAATCTACAATCTCATCTCGCCTTCATAAGTTGAATAGCAGGCATCCTACAACCGCAATCCATATCTAATTTTGAAATGCATATTCAGCTCCATAGAAAAAGTGCACTTAGAACACTGAAATATCCATGAGGTTACGACTAAGCACATATCAAAAACAATCTCAGCATCTCATGCATGCTTATGATATAAAAGAACAACAACAGAAGTATCAGACCAATGAAAAACGAGATTATGAAGAAATAACGAGATAACTCACCTTTGGAGGGAGCCATTGCCGCAAGCTGCTACCTGAACGTCGACCTAACAAAAGAGGAATATCATAAATTACAGAGAAAACAAGTTACACAACAGATATATGTGTGCTAAAGACTTGAAGATGAAACCACAATCCATGAAGAAGGTAAGAACAAATGAGAGCGTACGATTGGATTGCTGCTGCTGATTCCGGCTGCTAGGGCTTTTGCGGGAGCAGACAGGGAGTATTTATACTGGTGTCTTTTATACTGACGGGCCCATCTCAACTCGAGCTCCGGACTCCGGAGTTTAGATCAACTCGTTAATTAATTTTTTCAAAGAATAAAAATAAATAACATAAGAATTCTCCCGGCCATGTGACCCTTCAACAACAACACCACCCTATTGTTTTAAAGACTTCCGTCTAGGACGAAGTATGAGAGGTCGGATCTACGCAACCATACTCATGTGTTAGAAACACATGGAAGTTGTTTTACGATGACCCATAATGAAAATTGCGTGTCGATCAACTACTACTTCACAATATAGGAAGCGCAGCTAATATTGCGTGTCGGATGTACGCAACCATGTCCATGATTGATATATATAAATGTTCTGGGGATTTTTTATTCTGAATAACGTTTTGTAGGTTTTACTTCCACAAATGAGATTCACAAATCTATTTTATGATTTAAATAATTTCATGATTAAAAGATATAATGTTTGTGAACCAATGGTTGCTAAATCAGATGGAGACAAATACATAGAAGAGACTAACATGTACTTATTAACACCTCCACTAACACAACCATAATCACTACCCTCATCTTTCAAAAATAATGTTCTAATTTCTATTTTAATTTGTTTCAAAAGTATTTTTCTCTTTCTAAACATATGAATAATTTAGTAGTAAAAGTTTCTATATACAGTATTTATATAATTTTTCTAGTTCACATTAATTAACCAAATAGTAATAAAATAGTAATAGTGACAAAAATAATTTAATTTTTTTTAAATAATGTTCAAATCAAACTAGTATAATATTTTTAAGACAAAAGAATAACATCCTGAATAACCAACTTATTGTTCTTATTTTCTTTTACATCAATAAAGAAACAAAAAAAGGACTAGCTACTACTACTTAAAACATAGTACCACAAGAAGAGTAGTTAAAAAACTAGTGTTTTCTAAGTAACATCAAGTGATGGAATAAGCAGAGAAAAAAGATAAGGCATTTCTCATTTTTATAGAAATTTTGAAGGCACAAACTCGGCTAATACATTTTTTCTAAAGAAAGTTTTGTTGGACCGTACACCTGCAATAAACACCACTAGAGGACGGGTGAATAGTGGTTAGCGGAAATTACACTACTGCCCTTGGTTAAAATCATGTTTGAAAACAGAATATAAGACCTCCTCATATTCAGTATCCGTTTTTGAAAAATTCAAAGTTCAGTGTACACAACTCCAAAAATTATAGTACAATTCAGAACTTAACTTCTATGTCTTGACTAGACTATATCCAAAAATAAGACAAAACTAAGATCGTTGGCCCTTAAACCAAATAAAAAAATTCAGATGGTCAATCTGGACAGAATTGGATAAAAGAATACTGAACTTTGAAAACGTGTTTCTCTTTGAATACTCAACCAAAAAGGTTGATATTTTTGTCAAAACACTCCTTAAGATGTCTAGTTTATATTTCAAAAAGGCCCTGACCTGAAACTATCCTTGATAAAAACAGAATTCAAGTTTTCTTGAAACTGGTCAGATTGCAGCCAGAATGGAGTAGTTATCTTGCAACGACTGAAAGAATAACTTTCCTTTGCTCAAATCAAGTGATTCTTGTTGCAAATGAAAGCTAACAATCTGAATTATAACTCCACCAAAAATCACGAATTTTGAAAATGTTTTGAATTTTTTCAAGACGTGTGAAGTTGTGTGAAATATGTTGTAAAAACGGGCAGAAAACAGAAAAGTAAAAAGAAAACAAGAACACCAAAGATTTATCCTGGTTCGGTCAATGTGACCTACTCCAGTCTCAAAGAACACCTTTCTTTAGATTTCACTGTGGTATGAACACAAATACAACAAGAGCCAAGCTTGGTCGTTAGGTTAAACACTAACCCTATTCAAAACTTGGATGACCACCTCTATACAACTCTTTGTTGCAACACCTCTATCACCTATTGATGTAGCCTTATAGATTTGGCGAATCAATCTTACAAATGAGACATAAGAGGCTTGTAGCACTACACCAAATATTAAAAGAACACCTTGGCTACACAAAGAATGAATCAAGAAAGAAGAAAATAGAATAGCAAGACAATAAGTTTCAAGTTTGCTTTCAAGTGTATTTCTTCTCTTCTTCACCTTACCTCCTATTTATAGTGTGAAATAAGATGGCATATTCCTTCCAATATTAATTCAACTCTTTAGCATGATGATAGGTCATGTGATGGCTGAAAATTTGAATAAAAGTAACTTCAAATAGTCTTGTAGCCTTTACTTTCAATATGAAATTTCAAGTTGGCAACTTTTGCCAACTAGCTTGCTTTTGGTTTGTCTTCTTGTCTAACTCATAAAATGAGAAAAACATCATCTCCACCTGTATAATCATGTTTTGGAGGCTGTGTATATGTATATCAACTCAAATTTTTGAAGAAGAAACAATGAATAAGTGTTGACAAGATTATATCAGCATATAACACCAAAATTCACACTTTCTTCTCCTTTATATATTGTGATGAATCTTGAACCAAGAACATCTTATAATCTCTGGAAAATAATGATTGAGAACCTCCAATAATATAATCATAAGAGTCTTCAACAAGAAAATAGAGTGTGGCATCGAAACCTGTCACATATCTTGTTACTATCGATAATATCATCAAATAGAAAAATAAGATAGAGAACCACCAAATAATCTTCAAGTACACCATAAATAAACCCCAGAATGAAGATATTAAGATACTTAAGAGATTCCTTGAGTAAAAATACCAAAACTGCCTTCGGAGATAAAATGACCAAAATACCCCTGGTGAGAGAATACTCCATAAATGACCCCGAAGGTCAGAGATAAATATAATAACACCTTTGTAATGATAAATAAGAGATAAATGTGTCCTTGAAACATTTTCACCATGTCAAGTACATGCACAAACTCAAAATACCAATTTTGCCCTTTTTGGTAAGTTATAAAAACTTCCAAGGCACATTAGTCACAAGACATTTATATTTATCAAAAATACATAATAACAACATGATAATCATGTAAAAATAAAAACAACCATTTTATCACATTTGAGAGATCGATGTCATTTTTATTCACTTATATAATATGCTTCAAATCCTTATTATTTATACTATCATGTATGACATTCTTAAGTATTCGACACTTAAAATCATTACTTTGAAAATTATCAAAACATATTTCTCAAAAAGTTTTTCATTAACTATACGACAATTGTGACCTTTCGAGAGAATCGATGACTACATCAAATTTATGGGCCACCAGAGGCGTATCAAGTAGGAAGGTGCCAAACTAAAAAAAAAAAAAACTGAATAAATGGAAAAGAGTCAGAAACTTTATACCTTTGATATATTTGAGAAAATTTGAGTGTAGTGATTATGAATAGTAAGGGTAGCTACAAGTGTGCACCCTGGCTATCAAATAGGCCGGTTTCAAGCCGCTCAAGATAGTTGGTTTAACAAGTAGTAGGTTTTATATGCCCAAAAATATTAAGCAAGGCCTTTAAAATAGTGCTTGTTACCATTGATGTTCATTTAAATCTTATATGTTTAATATAACATTTGCATTCACGACAAAACATGTTAGATCAAGTCACCTAAGGTCCTAAATCCAACTTGTTAAATCAAGACACATTAACCCATTATTTACCTTTGCAACAAAACTTCAACTCTTCTAGGAAAAGTTAAATAATGTAAAATTTACCAATTGAATCACAACACATATTCAGTATATCTCAATGACGGCAAAAGATATCGTTAACGTCTGGAGAAGGTGAGAGACAGGCAAACAACACCTCAATTCCAAATGATAGAGAATTTGATTCAAGTGAAAGTACCAATTGAATAAGTAATGCTTATACAACAACTGCAATCACATTAGAAAGGCTTTCAGTCCTGAATCTCTCCTAATCATTCTACTTTTGTACATCAAACAGCCAAAAAAAAGGATTAAGCTAAAATCAAGAATTACACCAGTTATGTTAAAAAAACCACGTTCTCGGTACACTAGGCTTATGCGTTTGCGTATGGTCCGAGGAGAGACCGCATCGCTTCGCGATCTGATGTGCGCAGCTTTACGTTACATTTTGTGTAAGAGGCTGTTTCCGCAACTCGAACCCGTGACCTTAATGTCACAAAGCAATAGCCTTACCAGTTGCTCCAAGGACCGTCCTCTACACCATATATGTTACAATTTGCAAAATCAAGATCAGCATAAATTAATCAGTTCCTTCAAGTTCCCACACAATTACTGCTAACTTGATCTAAAATTTCTTTCCCCCATCAAGCTAAGAACCAGATTCTCAAACCTTTGAGCACCCGGGCCAGGTCTAAGAACGTGGGCTTCACCCCATTGCCAGCACGAGTCAAAACCGAACCATGCTGTGCCCAAGCACCAACCCCCTGGAGTAACCATGTTTGTGCCTCGATTAAGTGCAACTGAGTCGATCATGTCCAAAACCGGATCATTTGCTGGAATATTCCCGGCAAAAACAGCTCCACTTGCTAACATTTTCTTGAAATCCAAAGGCCTCAAGCCATGAGGGATTTTCATGCAGAAGGCATCACAACCAGTGTATCTCAAATTAGAGTTGATGACAGTATCAAGAAACCCCTTGGAGTTGAAAGCTACTGTATGGAAATAAGTCTTATGTGCACGCCTAGTGTTTGATAAGTATAATAAGAGATTTCTCGGAAAATTTTCCCATCCTACGATTACAAACTCAACCAACTTGCGGTTGAGTATTACGCGTGGAGAACCTGCAAAATCAAGTGAAATTAAAGCAGGCCACTAATTTTTAAGACAAAGGGACTTGATCTACAAGAGGCCAGTGCGCGAGGAGCTAATCTCAAGTACATACACTGTTGGAGCTGAGAGGAAACAGTGAATGGATTTGGAGAGATATCACAATCATACCCAGTAATATCCCAACAAAAACAAAAGTCATCGCTAGGATCTGGGAAAGGTGAGAGGCAAACAAACAATACCTCCATCATAAAAGATAGAAAGTTTGCTTCCAGTGAGACCCCGGCTAGACAAACTAAAAGTTAAGTTTCAAACTCGTTCTTACTTCAACTTCAGAGAAATGTTATATTATCAACAAGAAAAAGAATGAACTCTTCACAAGTGATTTACCTGACATAAATCTAAAGGCACTTGGCATTGCGCGCTTCATATTGCCGGTAAACATTCTTCCACCAGATTGAAGATAAATACGTGGATCAACAATGATATCTTGAACCCTTCAATATGTAGGACATACAAGTAGCATCATAAACAACAGCAAACGCCTGAAGGGCTAACCTGTTAGCTAACCAAATAAAGAAAAACTTCTATACTCACTCCTCAGAGCTAACATTGGCATCATGCTTGATAAAATTCAAGTCTCTTGGCAGAAAGGACATAATATGCAGCAAATCTGCAAAAACCAAGAAAAGGTCAAATGTTCCCATGTCCATGCTCTTGCAACCATGACTCCAAATAATGAAGGTAAAAGTCGACATCATGCTGAAAGAGTATATAAAAGAGTCTTGGTACACCTCATACGACATTGTATCATTGTTTACGAACTGCTTTTAAAGGCAAGTTCGAAGCTTTGCGGGGTGCCTGAACAGGGATTTTCACTTCTGGGGTTGGTTTCTCTATAATTCTATTATGCACCAGAAGAACCAGGACGTAAACAAGGCAGGTTTGCAAGGTCGTTTCTTGAGGTGTGCACTGAACAAACGTCTTCAATGGAGTTTCATTGAGAACCATAATATATGAGATGGAAGACATGATGAGGACAAAAGAGCCAAATTACATGAAGAGGATGTACAGTGGGATAGAGCGGAAGGAAGTTTGTCTATGGTGCTCAAATGATGATTTTCAATGTCTATTAACAAGAAATAGAACATGCAGATCATGCGTTGGTCACGTTCATATGCTTGTACGGTCCCATATGTTATGGGTCGTGCATGACCTTTTTTCGCAATATGACTTGTACACTTTGTTTCTTATGTTTTGGAATCAGTTTAGAAGTTTTTAGGGTGGTTTGGAGTGTTAGAATATATCCTTTCCATAATTAGGGATATTATACATTTAGTACAGAATATACGGGATTGCTGTAAATTAGGGAAATGCTGTAAATTAGCTAGAGGGATTTCTGTGATTGATTAGTTACCATAACTGTATAGGATTTGCAGTGTATAAATATAGGACCATATGTATGGACAAAACATGAATGAAAATATAGATTTCTTCCAGTTCTTTATCAAACATGGTATCAGAGCGGGTTCCGATCCCCGTTTTTTCCCACTGAATGTGAGATCTCGGAGCATAGGCTCAGAGAAAGTCTCATCATTGCCATATATATACCTTTCCGGCCAACTTCTGGCTAAAATCCGGCAGCTGTACTGCCACATACCTCTTTTCACTTCTTCTTGTTTCGCACCATATACCTGAAAAATTCCAGAATGTCAGAAACAACACCAAATCCGTATGAATCAAAACCAGAATCCTCAAGTACACCAACTCCTGAAGATTTAGCCATTCAAGTGGCCCAAATACTCAGAAACAGCCTCAGCTCTCCATCCCAACAGCCCGCATCCTTACCTGAAAATTTAAACATTGCAGTAAAATTGACAGGAAACAATTACTCGTTATGGTCCCGCGTTATTTACCGAGCTACTCTTGGCCGGGGGAGGCAACACTATCTCACTGGGGTACCACCTCCTCCTCCAGCCACTGACCCAAAATACCCCCGGTGGGAGCAAGATGATAACACCGTATTCACTTGGATTCTCCAAAACGTAGACCCCAGTATGATAAATAATGTTTCTCGTTATCCCACTGCAAGAACACTTTGGGACGGCCTGGCCCTAACATATGGCGCAAAGGGAGACTCACTGCAAGTGTTTGACTTACACAGACGGGCCAACAACATTCGACAGGGGGACGGCAGTCTTGAGGACTGTTGGAACAGCCTTCAAGACATTTGGGTTTCCATAGTCAGTTTGGACACTAATCCAATGGTCTATCCAGCAGACATTTCCAGTTACAACCAAAAATTACAGGAATTTAGACTATATCAATTTCTGACTGCAGTAAACGATAGGTTTGAAGCAGAAAAAAAGGAACTACTGAAACGAACACCACTGCCTAATGTTGAAGCAGCATTTTCTGAATTCAAACGCGCAGAAACACAAGCGGGGCTCATTAAACACGGCCCCTCAGAACGTGGTTCATCATTGGGGGTGGGACAAGGGTTGGTTGTCAAACAACCCACTGGTGGACGGGGCAGAGGCAGAGGACAACCATCAGACCGAAACCCACAGGGACAAGGGTCCACTCGTTCAGGTAACCCATCACCACGAGTGGACAAATCTTCACTCATCTGTGACCATTGCGATAAAAAGGGGCATAATAAAGAGAGGTGCTTCCAGATTCTCGGATACCCGGAATGGTGGGAAGGAAAAAGGGTAACCACCAGCCATGGCAAGTCTGCCGCCGCCAGGGTCCCCGGAGAAGGAACCGGCAGCAGCAGCTTTGAAGACAAAAATGGAGAAGAGCAGGAGGATGAAAGCAACTCTCAGCATAGTGCAAGGGGGAATGCCGCCGCAGGTATGGGGCTGGGTGTTAACCCTAGCCCCAAAATCCTTTTTAAACCGCAAATTACCCCTTTAGTCCCTGAAATTTTACATCCTACACCCCGTGGTTTTAATTGCGTGTCAACCCCGCCCCTTGATTCTAATATTTTACAAGTTAACCCCCCAGATGCCTTGTTTTCCCCTTTCGCCCCCTGCATTTCTTTAGGTGCGACAGTTCAGTCCCTGGAGTTTTCTCCACATGCAAATATGGTCCAGGTTTCTTCTGAAACTCCAGACTCACCCCATAATTCCCAACAGGAGCAGTTTCCTCCTCAAATTAAACAAACCCAATGGATCTTTGACTGTGGTGCTACCGACACCATGACCTTTGACCCTCGTGACTTACTTGATCGTACCAAACCCGTAAAAACACATGTTGAAACAGCCAATGGTGCCCTAGTTACGGTCCAAAGCAGTGGCTCTGTTTCCATTACTCCCGAGATTACTCTTAAAAACTGTTTGCTTGTTCCGTCTCTCTCCACTAAACTACTTTCCATTAGTCAATTAACTAAAGAACTTGACTGCGTTGTGCTCATGTATCCTTCCTTTTGCGTGTTGCAGGACATTCATACTCAGGCGATCATTGGACGTGGTACTGAGCAGGACGGGCTCTATTACGTAGATGCGGTGGTACAACATGGAAGGTCAAATCTTGCCACCGGATCGGTAACTCGTCAGATATGGTTATGGCATCGTCGGTTAGGGCATCCATCTTTTAGCTATTTGCAGAAAATGTTTCCCACTTTGTTTTCCAGTACATTACCACCTTTTGATTGTGACACTTGTCTCCGGGCAAAGCAGCCCCGGGCAACTTATCATCTCAATAATACGCGTGTTAGTAAAAATTTTTCTTTAATCCATTCAGATGTTTGGGGTCCTTCACCCAATCCTACACATTTGGGCTTTAAATATTTTGTTATATTTGTTGATGATTATTCTCGCATGACCTGGCTCTATATTTTGAAACACAAGTCTGATGTGTCCACTAAATTTGTTGAATTCTACCACATGGTTCAAACTCAGTATCAGTCAACTATACAAATTTTACGGTCTGATAATGGGGGTGAATATTTTGCTGGGGCACTACAAAAATTCTTCCGGGATCATGGGATTATCCACCAAACTACTTGTCCAGATACCCCTGAACAAAATGGGGTTGCGGAACGCAAAAACCGCACCCTCCTTGAAATGACACGCGCTATTATGTTAGAATCCTCAGCTCCGCGGTTTCTTTGGCCGGAGGCAGTGTCTACCGCCACCTATCTCAGTAATCGTCTTCCTACGGCCATACTCCACCATAAAACACCTCTTGACACTCTCGCTTCTCAAACTAATGTTCCATCCTTCCTTACTTTACCACCTAAAATCTTTGGGTGCACTGTCTTCATACATATCTCGAAACAACACCGTGATAAGCTAGATCCCTGCGCCGAAAAATGTGTCTTTGTCGGCTATGCCTCCTCCCAAAAGGGCTACCGTTGTTATAACCCTCGCACCCAAAGAATTCATGTTACCATGAACTGCGTCTTCCTTGAAACCGAGTTTTTCTTTGCCACCCACACTCGGTCTCAGGGGGAGATAGCTAATGATGGATCCCTTGCGTTGGTGCCTGATCTACCCTGGTGTGTGGCTGATCCAACACGGCAAGTAGTTGGCACCAACTGTACTATAGCTCCCTGCGCAGATAGGACCATCCCGCTGGTACCCGCTAATGATACATCTGAGATGCATGTTTCACAACAGGTAAAGGGAAGTATACGTGCCGACACAGGTAGTCCAGTACTTTCGTCTAATCCTGTTATGTCTACTCCACACACTGCTCCTGACGACTCTATTCCTTGTGATTTATCTAATTCTAATACTTGTCTGGAACTGGACCATGTTACTCCATGTGCAGAGCAACAGGGACGAATGCTTCCACCAAGGAAAAACAGAGGCGTCCCACCAGAAAGATATTCACCCACAAAGATAGCCCAGGCCACCAATTATCCAATAGCCCTACCAACAAAGAACCTAAGCAACTCTGTCAAAGCCTTCTTTACCCAAATTTGCTCTGAGAAAATTCCCCAAACAGTTGAAGAAGCCTGTAATCAACCTGAGTGGAAGAAGGCTATGATGATAGAAATGGATGCACTAAAGAAGAATGAAACGTGGGAACGATGTCAGTTGCCTACAGGAAAAAAAACAGTAGGGTGTCGGTGGGTGTTCACCATAAAGTACAAAGCAGATGGGTCTATTGAGAGACATAAAGCGAGACTAGTAGCTAAAGGGTACACACAAACGTATGGTGTGGATTACTCTGAGACATTCTCACCGGTTGCACGAATTGATACTATTAGGGTTCTGTTCTCTATAGCTGCTGCAAAGAATTGGCCCCTACAACAATTTGATGTAAAGAATGCATTCCTTCATGGAACGTTGAAAGAAGAAGTCTACATAGATCCACCACCAGGATTCTCAGAAGAATTTTTGCCTGGACAGGTTTGCAAACTGACCCGTGCCCTTTATGGACTAAAACAATCACCACGTGCTTGGTTTGGCAGGTTCACACTTGCAATGAAAAAGGATGGGTATAAGCAAAGTAATGCAGACCATACTTTGTTCATCAAACGTCAGGGGAGTCTTGTTACTTGTTTAATTATTTATGTTGATGACATGATTATTACTGGTAATGACACTAATGAAATCTCTCGTCTCAGGGACTATCTGTTTACACAATTCGAGATGAAGGACCTGGGCGGACTCAAATACTTCTTGGGAATTGAAGTGATGCGGTCAACAGCGGGCATATATATTTCCCAGAGGAAGTATATCCTTGATCTACTGGCTGAAGTAGGTTTGTTAGACGCTAAACCAGCTGATACTCCGATGGTTCAGAATCACAAGCTGAACATTGTCCAAGGAGCTGCGTCGACTGATCGAGAACAATATCAGCGTCTGGTTGGGAAACTTATCTATCAGTCTCATACCAGGCCTGACATTGCGTATGCTGTTGGGGTCGTAAGCCAGTTTATGCATAATCCACAGAGACATCACTTGGAGGCAGTGCTGCGGATCATGAGGTATTTAAAGGGAACTCCAGGACGAGGGCTCGTGTTCAAGAATAATGGACATCTCAACATTGAGGCATATACTGATGCGGATTGGGCCGGTAATCAGATTGATCGGCGTTCTACGTCCGGATACTTCACTTTGGTTGGTGGAAACGTTGTTACCTAGCGGAGTAAGAAGCAAAAGGTGGTGGCTCTATCGAGTGCAGAGGCAGAATTTCGCGGTATTGTTAAAGGTATCACGGAGGTTCTGTGGATTCGCAAACTGTTACATGAACTAGGTTTTCCGGCCACTGGTCCTTCTCAGCTGAGGTGTGATAATAAGGCTTCTATCAGTATTTCCGAAAATCCTGTCCAGCACGACCGTACTAAGCATGTGGAAATTGATCGACATTTCATTAAGGAGAAACTGGAAAATGGAATTATTGCGCTTCCACATGTACGATCAGAAGATCAGCTTGCCGATATTCTGACCAAAGCGGTTAATGGCCGAATATTCGATTCTGTGTTGTGCAAGTTGAATATTGGTGACCCCACTATTCAACTTGAGGGGGAGTGTTAGAATATATCCTTTCCATAATTAGGGATATTATATATTTAGTACAGAATATACGGGATTGCTGTAAATTAGGGAAATGCTGTAAATTAGCTAGAGGGATTTCTGTGATTGATTAGTTACCATAACTGTATAGGATTTGCAGTGTATAAATATAGGACCATATGTATGGACAAAACATGAATGAAAATATAGATTTCTTCCAGTTCTTTATCAAACATGGAGTGTTTAAACCGTGTATTAAAATTTTGTTAAGTGGACTTTCCAAATTGAGGAAACTCCTAGCTTTACCGTAGTTTCCAGGACTTCCGCAGGATGACCGTTCGGTGGTGTTTTGGCCATATCTCACGCATATGACATCAGATTGAGGTGATTCAAAGTGTTATAAAAAGCTTAAGTCTTTATCTATAACTCTCAAGAAGACGACGTCGTCAAAATCGGCTTCTAGAAGGTCCAGAAGTTGCGAGAAAAGTCTGACAGTGTTGTAGAGCTGTAGTTCAAAGTATGACTCGTATTTTCGTATCTACCTTAGGTTTTTTCCCTATATAAACCCCCTTGTAGCATCATTATTCGTCAGACTCGAATGAAAATTATACTCTTTCGGCCAAAAGGCAGAATTTTGGAAGTTTTAACTTGTGCTCTTGATCTTTGATCAAGGTTAGAGACTATATAAATGTCTTGAGCAAACGATGTGGGAGATTTGAGTCTTTCAACCTTGAAAGCACGTCCGAAGGGTGGAAACGTTCTTGGCCAGCGAATAGGTTTCAGTTTGAAAATTTTTGCTCGTTTTCAAGCCAAGCAGCACATGTCGTTTTCAAGGCAAGCAGCACATGATCAAAGGTGAAAGAATACGTTCTTGACAACCGAACACGGCAACTTGTGGAGAAATTGTTAGAACGAAGGAAAGATCGTTTCTTGCGCGCCTCAAACACACATCAAGACTCGTCTAGTGAATTGCATCAAAAGTTTGATAAGAAGTGTTCCAAGAAGAGGAGTTTCGCCGTTCTTTCCGTTGCTCAGATGGGATCCGTGAGGACTCAGATGTTGGAGCTGGTGCACACGCGGCGATAGACTTTCTAAGAGAGGAAATAGAAAATGTCGACACATCTTTTCCCTACGAGAAAACCATACAGATGACAATTTCTGCTTTTCAAGGTATGCACAATGAGAATCATGAGGCTGCAGATATCCTGGTGGAAAACTGGAAGGAAGGGACACAGTTTAATGAATATTTTGGGCACAGGAATATAGAGGAGCATTTGGCGGCAGATCAGAGTGCTACCAGTATGGAGGTTGATGAGCACTTCCATAGAGACTAAGAACTCCAAGAGGAATAATTGCTTGTCAAGCTGCTTGTTCATATATATATACATACTTATTGTTGCTCGTTCAACTTTGCAACCTGTGTTCTGAGTATCCTAATATCTTAGACTGCATTTACAACAACAACAACAACAACAACAACAACAACATTACCCAATTACCTTAGAGGCTCCCATTTATAGCGGGATATAAGAGGGTCAGATGTACACAACTATACTCATGTGTTAGAAACAAATAGAGGTTGTTTCCCAATGACCCATAATGATGCGTTAAGCTGTGTCGATCAACTGCTACTTCACAATATAAGAAGCGCAGCCAATTTATTGAGTCATTTTACTTTATTCCATCATATTCCAAAATCAAAGAAGAATGTGTCATTGCCTCTATTAGAACTAGAAAATTATCTTAGACTGCATTTGTGGTTGTGATATTGGAGATGGTTCATGTATGTTTAAGATTCTGGTACAAGTATTACCTGCGTCTCAAAATATAAGTTAGTATAGATTACATTATTAAAAGATTAAAGTGGAGTTTATTTGGGATGGAGGGAGTATTATTGAATTCTACTGTGATAGTCAATCCTTCTAATCTTCCTTAACTACTATGAGACTAATGGTTACCCACTCATAGAGCATTATAAAATTTAACCTCTTATGACAAGAAAATTAGTACTACTTTGTATGTGCAATATCCCATTCAATTCCATTTGCACATTTTCGCCAAATCATGAACAATCTTTACTCATCTGTACTCGAATATATACCTTTCTTTATCTAATGGTTTATGCACAGACATTTTAACATAGGTTTCTAATCTAAGATACCTAGTGAATCATACAAGGGTGACTGCAGGGAGGACAATTCAACCACACTCAAGATCTTTTCAGACAGATCACCTGAGGCACAAAGTGAGGCCATTTGTGAGGTCCCCTATGAACAGCCGACACGTGTTCAAAAAAAAGTCATTTGCTATAAAAAAAATCAATCCCCTGAAAATTTTAATACGTGGCAGATACTGACAGGGAGCCTCACAAATAGCCTCATTTTTTTTGCCTTCTCTGATCCCGTCCGAGATCTTTTACCATTATGTAGGGTCGCTATGTGGATCAATGTCTACTATGTTTTCTAATACATAATGCATAATCTCCATCAATTACTTCAACTAAATCATAATGTCCGAAATCAAGTACTTCTAATTCACAAGAAACAACTCAAACTTGTGGAGAACAAGAATTGCAAAGCAGAAGAAATTCAGAAGAAATTATTTTAAGCCCATAAAATAAATTAATCATACCATCCTGAGGAACAAGAGGATAGTCAGAGGAAGCAAGATTGAAAAACCAGTCCCAGTCTCCTTTCCACCTCAACAAAATAGCAGCAGCATGAAGAACCAAAGCCAGATAAGAGGAACCCTCAGCACTAACAGAATCAGCTTTCCGCAAAAGAATCACATTCTCAGCAGCAGCAAACACAGGAACAGAAGCCACCATTCTACCAAGCTGTTCCCTCTGTTTCTGAGATGCAGATTGATCTAGGTGTAACAAGTAGTAGTTTCTTGGATGATAAACAGCAAGTAGAAGCCTAAAGATTCTTGGGCCTTCATTGTTTGTTCCAGAAATGAAAAAGGCCAACTTAGGTGGTGGTGAGAAGGGGGAGGAGAGAGGTGAGGGGTGGTGGGAGAAATGGTGGTGGAAGTGGTTGGAGGGGTGGAAGAAGAGGAGGAGAAGAGAGAGGAAACAGAGAGGGAGGAAGGAGAAGAGGAGGAATTTCTTGAGAATTGACATGGGTCGTGTGGGTTTTCTTGGCAACTTGTGTTTGATTTTGTTCGCTTTTAGAAATGGTAGTTGTGGAAAGAAGACAACGTATTAAATTAAGGTTGTTGGATACTACTTTTGAATTTTGATTGGCACGGATATAGATACAGTCCAAAATCCAGGCAGCACATTAAAAATTGTTCGTGTTACTATAGGTTTTAGAGAGATGCCGGATCGCTTCGCGATCTAATGTACATAACATTATCTTATAATTTATGCAAGAGGTTGTTTCGCGGCTCGAACTCGTGACCACAAGGTCACAAATCACCAACATTATAAGTTGCTCTAAGGTACGTCCTCCTAGGCATGACATTAAATTTAATTAAACCTAACGTATAATTTTATATCACTGGATAAATTTTATAGTTATTTATCAACCAATATGAAATATATTTATAAAAGTAGAACTTATGTTTTGTATATTTGTTAATTTCTTATATCCATTACTATTTATTATCTTATTATAGTTAATGAATACAAAATACTTATTTCTTTACTATTATAAAGTTCACAAATTTCCAAAATCAGTCTTAAATTTTAAAATCCAACTCGACTTAGACGTTTAAACCACTTATTTCAAGATATAATAATTTTTGGGGTTGTGTTCCAAGTTAAACTCAGGTAGCTTTGAAACTAAGGAAACTCGTAAATTCATGGTTAATCTAATAAACTGTAAACCCATTACTGGTTTATCCATAAGATTTGATCTATAGTATTTTTTTTTGAAATAATCTATAGTATTTAAGTGTTAGATTATTAATTGGAAACATTTAACAGAAGTGTTAATATTACGTACAAACACGTGCTCATGTGTAATGATGTTTTTGGAGATGACTTGAAGTTCAATTTTATGACCTGAAAGCTTTTACGGTTCAATTTAAGAATATTATTCAAAATATAAACTGCATGACATCATAATAGTTAATCCAAAATCATAAAAGTGGACATATAATCATGGGATATTATTAGGGTTGTTAACGAACCGAACCGAACTGAATACTAAGTTTTCGAATTCGTTTAGCTAAACAAACTTTAAATTCGGTTCGAGTTTGGCTCGATAACCTTATAATTGTTTCAACGAACCGAACAGTTTGCGAACAGTTCGGCTCGTTTAACTAAACGAACCCGAATACCTGTTCGAATTTGACTCGTTAATAAATAATTACCGAATGAATACGAACCAAACATGAACTGAACTTGAACAGTTTGCAAACGACTCGGTTCGTTCAACAACCCTAGATATTATTATGTCATTGTCTGCAATTTTTTTAAGCTTTACAATTACAAGTGAGTAAATACTCTTTTATCCGCTCTCTTCTTAAATATTATAAGGACACTTTTGTAATTTTAGTATACATCTTCTTCCTCTCCAGAGTTTTGCGCCGATCAAATTGCTGCAAAATAACCCTTAATGCATAGAAAATACATGTGGGTGGAGTATCCAATGACATCAAAAATTCTCGCGGCAGATAAACAATTACTCCATCTCAAAAGATAAAGAGTTTGTTTCAAGTGATACACGTGTTCATTTTAGTATACTATTATTGTAAAACGCCTTACTCTATTAAATTTTCATTATTACTGTTATGCCATATTACAAAATTAAATACAAAGCCTAAATAAAACTGATGAAAGTTAAACTACTCATAGCTTGGGATGTTGATTGAGCCGAGCCGTTCGCAAATTGTTTGAGTTCGGTTCGTATTCGTTCGGTAATTATTTGCTAATTAGTCGAATTCGAACAGGTATTCGGGTTCGTTTAGTTAAACGAGCTAAACTGTTAGCTAAATGAATTGCTCGGCTCGTTTAAACAGTTATAAGGTTATCGAGCCGAATTCGAACCAATTTTAAAGTTTGTTTAGCTAAACGAACCGACCAAATAGTTCGTTTAGCTAAACGAATCCGAATTCGAAAACTTAGTATTCGGTTCGGCTCGGTTCGTTAATGCCCCTACTCATAGCCCAAGGGCATAGTCCAGTTGGTACTCAGGTTGGGATTTGCTCCAAGAGGTGAAGAGTTCGATTCCAGGGACACTCATAGTGTGGGTGTTCCTCTAGGACGAAGGCCTGGTTTGTGGGGGACGTAGGTCACTGCGTAAGATCTCACCCAAACTAAAAGACCGCTGGTCTCCTGATTTACATCCTCCACACATGCTTCTTGAAGCTGAGGCGATAGAAGAAGATTTCACTTTTACTCCAAGTTAAACTACTCATATCGTTATAGTTTACAGGAGAACATATGCCCATTCTCATTAATTCTTGTTTCTGCAACCAGTTGAGGGTAGATCAGCACATGACCGGGTAGAAAAGAGCCATGTCACACCAGTCCTTTAAAAACACTATATGGAGTATTTTTTTTCGACCATTCAGCCAACACTTTACTTTTCATGTACTACATTTGTTTATAATTATCTTGGAGCAAGATGTGAAATCACTCACCTTGGGAGTCTCTATCGCCCCAGCCCCAATTAGCATGTGTGGAGGATGTAAATCAGTAGCACAGCGACCTTCTAGGTTGGGTGAGATCTTACGCAGTTACCCACACAAGGTGTTCTCCTACAAACCAGGTCTTCGGCCTGGCAGCAGAGGAACACTTATACTGTACGCGTCCTTAGATTTGAATTTTTAACCTCTTGAAGCAAATCACCATCCGAGTACCGATTGCACTATGCACTAGGAGCTTATTTACAATTATCTAGTAACATAGTAGATTACAGGACTTAAATATCCCTATAAACTAACCTCGAGGCGTAAAATTTCCCCATGATTTTTTTTTGGTCATTTCTCCCCTATTGACGGTATAATGGGTTGTTTTTGCAAATACTCCTAAATATAAAGAGAAAAAATACAAGCTAGTTTTATATGGTTTGTGAATTTCTTGGACCACTTGTAGAGGGGAAATATTATAAAATAATTTAGTTTTAAGAAAAATTTTATAAATACGATACGAATGGGAAAAATTAGTCAAATAACCAAGCCTAGTTTTGCATTAGTCATGTTATATTTAACTCATTAATCAGACTCTACCTAATCATGATTATAACACATGAAATTGTTTGTATAATTTTTTTTACAATCCTAACATAGTAGAAATCCAGTTTTCTTTGTTTTACGATATTGTTCATAAAACGATGTAAAGTGAGAACGGTGTCATGAAAAATGTATCCTTCACGCGGTGTTATGGAAGTCATCCTGAATTCAGGATGAATTTACCAATCCGAACAAGAAGGTACAAAATACAAATGTTGTAAACAATATACATGAATATGAAACCATGAATGATCGCCAATCAAATACATAAAGTATACCAAAAATTGTTATGATAAATATAAACCAATAATAATTGCCAATCAAATATGTAAAGCATACAAAAAATATAAAAATCATTACAATGCATATGAACAAACTAATTATCTCCAATATGTCCACCCGTACCATACGGCCTTCTATGCCTAGGCCGTTCTCCAAGCCTGGCAGGTATGGAAGGTAAGGGTGTCAGCATGAACATTGACTGTGACTAATGATGAGATGGACCTGTCATGTCATCTTGAGGATGAGGTGGTGTTGTACCCATTGATTTGAATGACCTGTACATGTCCATATTATCCACGTGGGTAAGCCCTACAACACCAGCATCTATAAGACCATATAAGTTGTAATAGAACCTACAATTTTCGACAAATATTAATAAGTCATTATGTGTATAAGAAAGTATTTAGACAATAATGTCACGAACCTTTCCTCCGTATCATATTCATTATCATCGAACGCATATCGCACATGTACAGATGGCGTGCCAAAATAATTCTCACCTGGAGGCCTTACATTTGTGTGTCGGGGGCTGAGTCTAGATGAGCTTATATTGTGGCACATAGATGTCTGTGATTCGTTGCATCACTGCATCAACCAGTGGATGGTCTAGTAGTTTTTCGAAAATCTCATACCAAAAGACAATCAGTATTGATATGTAGAGTGGTGGCATAATCTGCTGCACGAAATGCATGCAACACATGCTCTAGGTGCCCTTACTGCAAAATTTAAGATGAGTAGCTAGCAACGTTACATATCTCAAATGACAATGTTATATGTATAAAAACAAGAACAAACATACCATGCGACATAAGTGTGCCAAGGAACTACGAAATCTACCATTGTTGATGCGCTGAACACGACGTTGTCCACAATTAGAGTGTGGGTTTGTGTCATCGCATGTATAGTGAGTCATCCATCACGTGGCATGTGAAACACTCTAATTGCACTAAACTATCATATCGTCTAGCCCACTAACTTACGTACTGCTTGATCTGAGTCATATAGCCAATCTCCGCAATCCGTCTCTCACGTTGATCAGGCGTGACACCTATATCAACAAAAGCAGGCACTTCCTGTGACACACCAAATTACTGCATCGCCCTGCCAAGTACATGCAAGTTAGCTATCTCTAGAAGTTTAAGTGGCACATGAATGCGCCACAACTCTAACATCTTTCGACATACACTTGAGAATGGCATAATGATCTCGTTAATGTAAGGTATTCACACAAAATTATCCTCTGCCATGATGTCTAGATGATCGTGTGTTGCATCAACTGCGTGTTTCATAACCTCTCGTAAATTATGCCTATTGAGCCATCAGGTCACATAAAGAGTACCAAGAGTAACAACTACATCAAGTAGTATGGCATGATGCAATGCTGGAAAAGTCTCCAATATCTAGTACTGAAGGAGGTGTGACAGTCATGAAACCTTGTACGTATCACAATGAATAGTGGCATCACATAAGTTGCGTTATAGACATGCAAGCACAGCGTTGCCCCAAGAATACTTTGCCACCACCTCAAAGTCCTACAGGACAGCTAAATATATCAAATGTGCATGGTTAGTAGCAGAATCACATAGTAATCCTGTGATTTGCAGGAACATCAAAGCTCGCGTCTTTAGCTCAACCTGCAAGGCATGTGTGTCATATATCCACCCAAACAGCCTCTTACGACTTACACGATTTTCTGTGAAATCCTAAGACATAGGGATTCAATCCAATGTTAACATACTAATATCCCGCCACCATGTTGTAGCGTACTTAGGCTCAATAATTGTAAGAGGCCACCTGAATGTGTAAGACAAACAGAATCGCTACGTCATGTAGCATAAGGATCACTTCACTTACAGGCAGATAAAATGTGTTGGTCTCATGTCTCCACCTCTCCACAAACACCATGATCAACCATGGTCCTACTGCAAGTCGTCACTCTCTAGAGCGGTTTTGCTTAATGCGCCATTCTGAACGATACCTTAGTTATTTGAAGATTTTTTTTATTTGTACCACATTTTTGTTTTTTAAAAATAAAACTACGTTATTTTTTTTTCTATGCTCGAGCCTTATAGAGCTGCATGAAAGATGTAAATCAGGAGGTTAACTACTTACTAGGTTAGTAAGGTATTGCTAAAAATCCACACAAGATGAATACTGAAAACTTTGGATATTTTTAAGAATTAAGATATTTTTCAGAAAGACGGCATGAAGGAAATACTGATAATTTGAGGAGACTATGGTTGCTCTCTATTCATATTTTTTTTCTTGCTTTGTTTGATATACGAAATGATGAAGTTTTACACGCATGAACTTAATTTAACGCATTAAAGTGTGTATGAGAAGTCTAGCCATGGTGGGATAGCTATGGTGGGATCACCTTATCCCTTCTTCACCGCCTGCCACGTGACAACATCCTCCTCATACATTCCTTGCTGACCACTCTTCATCTAGACTCACTAATCCCTCTGACTATCATGCGACAAGCGATGGAGAAGGGGTGAGGGAAAATGGGGTGGGATCATGTATCAGTTCTGGACTCATGATCGCACTTTTAATTTTATTTGATGAATGAACTTATCTAAGGAAAATGGGTGGGTATATCTTAACTATTGATGTGTCATAATCCAACCGACTTAATCAATAAGAAATTGAAATAGGGATTAAAGTTTTTATTTTTAAGGAAAAATGAAATTAGGGTATTGAAAGGGAAAAAAGAAAAAAAAAAAGCATGGCATGCGAGAGTGGAAGTGTGGGAAATTGTTACTTGCACAAGCACTGTTCGTCCTTTTGTCCCATCCAACCGCGTCATAAAGTTGGGTCATCGGCCAACTTACGTGACCACCTTCCACTTCCCAATTCCCATTCGAAATCACATTTATCACGAGGTTCTTTCTTACAATTGATTAAGAAAGCATAAACCCTTTTTCTCCTTTCATTTTTTGATAATATTATTTTGGCGGCATTGTGTGATTGAGAAGTGGAGTTCGATAATGGTGGAATCTGTGGGACATGACAGTGTTGCCGGTAGCTCGGAAGAGCAACTCCTTTTGCAGGAGATGGACACGGCTGATGGTTCGTGGCGTTTGAACTTCACTGGTTTTCAGTTGTCGAGTGAGCACAAGGAGATGCCTCCTCGTGGCCTCCATGATTGTCTTGGGGTTGTAGGTAAGTTATTCGATTCTTCTTTTTCACTCCCCTCACCCCCCACCACACACACACACACACGGACAAAAATATAGATTAGTAGCATCTCTTTCGGGTCGTACGTTGAGTTCGATTCGCCTAGGAAGTTTGTTCTTTCCTTATAAAACCATTCATCTTTGAGTATTTACGTATTTTGTTGTTCTCTAAGTGACGAAATTCAATTATCCTGTCGGAGGCGGGTCCTTAGAATTGAAGAGAAAGGGAACTGTAGGCAATAATGGTGGATAAAAATGAACAAGAATATTTTGTTCGTTGGTGCTTATTTTATGCTACTAAACATGGAGTCGTAGGTTCTGATTGCTTTTTCGTTTTCTATTTTTGTGGTTAATTAATTGAGAGAATATTCTTGCTCTCTTTTATTAATGGTTTGTGCTTCATAAATGCTTCTGAGAGCTGCTCTTGAGTAACACCTCACTGGGCAGACAACGGAGATATGCATTGAGCTAGGTGCATTTTCTATGTTAGCATTAGTGACATAACGTTGATTTACTTGTGTTGAATTTGTTAGAATAGAAAGAAAAATCAAGCATACCATAGTTACTCCGTGATCACAGCAAACAATCAGAATCCCGTAATTACAGGAGACAATCTCGGCAATTAGAATAATTATGATTTGATTCTTTATTCCTTGTATAGACTAGTCTAGCAAATATAAATACATGTACAATTGTAAGAAGAAAAATATAATACAGAAGAAAATTCTTTCCTTTGCTCCACTGTGCCCTCTTTGCTCTGCCTACGGGCTATACTATACCATTGTTAACATGGTATCAGAGCAGGAATAGCTCCTCTCTGTGTGGCTTTTTTTGTTTTTTGTTGGCTCAGAATATCATCTCATCATTGCCAGTTTTTTGCTACTGTGAAGTATCTGCTCTTACCTTCCTTCGCGTTGGCTCAGGTTACCATCATTGCCTTTATTTTGCTACTGTAAAATATCTGTCCTTAATCAGCTGGTTCATCGGATCAGTTGAATCTTCCCTTTGTCTGTGAATTCCTGCAATAAAATTACCAGCTATGTCAAACCAACCAGAAAAACAGCCAGAAACATCAGAAAAATTTCCCAAACTCCCTGAAAATTTTGATCTTTCGGCTGAATTTGCCAAATTCCTGCAAAGCCAAATCATCCCAGCCCCACAAACAGTTCTCCCAACTCCAGCTATATCCGACAACTTAGTTCTCAAAGTGAAACTAACTTCTGGCAATTACCAATTATGGTGCAACTTAATGCGCAGGGCACTCTTGGGCAGGGGGAGGAGCACCCACATCACAGGGGTTCCTCCACCCCCCCTGCCAACAGACGAAAATTACGCCAAATGGGAGCAAGACGATCAACTTGTTTTCACTTGGCTCATTGATAACATGGAAGAAAGTTTGGTTCATAATGCTTCTAGCTACCCCACTGCCAAAGCTTTGTGGGATGGGTTAGCTATTACTTACGGGTCTGGGGCTGACCCACTCCAGATCTTTGATCTACACAAACAAGCATACACGCTGAGACAGGGTACCAACTCCCTTGATACCTGTTGGAACCAATTACAGAGTATATGGAGAACTATCGACAACCGGACACCCAATCCCATGGAATGTCCGAAAGACATTCAACAGTTCACCCAATACGTACAAGAACAACGTCTCTACCAACTCTTGATGGCTGTTGATGATAAGTTTGCAGCCACCAAGAAAGACTTGCTCAAACGGGACCCACGACCAACCGCAGAGGTGGCATATGGAGAACTCCGTCGATCGGAATCTGAGAACAGGCTACTCAAACTCACTCCCTCAGACACTTCATTGGGAGTGACTTTGGGACAGGGACTAACCGGAAAAGGCACTGGAGGCCATGGCAGAACCACGGCAGTTTCACCACGTCGGGGAGGGACGAATAACCCCCGCTCAGGACCTCCATCACGGCGGGGGGAGGATAAAAACCTACTGGAATGCACACATTGCAAAAAACGGGGACACATCCGAGATAAGTGTTTCAAACTTCATGGTTATCCGGAGTGGTGGGAGGATTTTAAAAAGAAAAACCAAGCTACTGCTGCGCAGGTCACCGGAGACGGTAACCATCACAAAGGAGAAGGAGATTTCACCGGAGAACAGTCAGAGGGAGACAAAATGCCTCAACCTTGGACTGCAGTCGACGGGGAAGAAGAAGGACGAGTGTGCGCCGCAGCAGGTATCCGGGTTAGGGTTAGAAACCCTAACCCAACCCCTTTTTATACCCCAGCAATTCCCCAAATTATCCCCCAACCCCTGTTGTTTCTAATATCTCCAGTAAGGTCCACGGGTGTTCCCCAAATACTCACCAAGCCCCTGTTTTTTCAACAACTCCATCTGTGACCCCATATGTTCCAAATCCTGTACACTTTAGCCCTGAACTCTTAGAAATGCCCCCTTCCGTCCCTCCACACCAGGAAATTACCTTAATTACCCCTCCTACTCATTCTCAACCTATTTCAATGGCTAACCGTGTATCCAATCCCACCACCACTCAAACTGCCCCCTGGATTTTTGATTGCGGTGCCACCGACACCATGTCCTATGATCCCAATGACTTCCTTACACATACGCCTCCTACAAAGAAGAGTGTTGAGACCGCCGATGGTACGTGTGTTCCCGTCCGTGGTGGTGGCACCGTCACCATTACACCCAATATCACTCTTAAAAACTGTCTGTATGTTCCTGCCTTATCCACTAAATTACTGTCTGTTAGTCAACTTACAAAGGAATTGGATTGTGTCATTATGATGTATCCGTCTTTTTGCATCTTGCAGGACATTCGTACCAGGGCGATCATTGGGCGTGGTACTGAACGTCGTGGGCTGTACTTTGTCGATGCGGTGGCGCAACAGGGACAGTCTAATCTTGCCACCGGGACAGGTACTAGGCAGTTATGGCTGTGGCATCGTCGACTAGGGCACCCGTCATTTGCATATTTAAAACATTTATTTCCTACTTTGTTTACCTCACAAACCCAGTTGTTGCAGTGTGATACTTGCCTTCGGGCTAAGCAAACTCGGGCATCGTACCCTTCGAATAATACTCGTGTCAATAAATTGTTTTCTCTAGTACATTCTGATGTATGGGGTCCATCACCATACAATACCCCTCTTGGTTTCCGCTATTATGTGATTTTCGTGGATGATTTTTCTAGAATGACATGGTTATACATTATCAAAAATAAATCGGAAGTTGCTCAGAAATTTCGTACTTTCTACACCATGATTCAAACACAGTTCCAGACTTCTATACAAATCCTACGCTCTGATAATGGGGGTGAATATGTTTCTGGGGACCTGACACAATTTCTTACTGATCACGGAATCATTCATCAAACATCTTGTTCCCACACTCCAGAACAAAACGGAGTTGCTGAAAGAAAAAATCGTGTTCTCTTAGAAATGGCTCGAGCTATGATGTTCGATTCTCATGTCCCGATGAGCTTCTGGCCGGAGGCAGTATCCACTGCAGCCTATCTCACAAACCGTCTACCCACCAAAATCCTGCAACTCCAAACACCCTTACAAGTTTTATCTACTCAGCATCCCATTCCCTCAATTTGTACTCTTCCCCCCAGAGTCTTTGGTTGCACCGTATTTGTTCATAACCCTAAAACGGACCGTACTAAGCTTGATCCTTGTGCCGACAAATGTATATTTGTTGGCTATGCTATCACCCAAAAAGGGTACCGCTGTTACAATCCCACTACCCATCGTGTCTATATCACCATGAACTGTACCTTTGTCGAAACCGAATTCTTTTATCTCACCCAATCTCGGGTTCAGGGGGAGCCCAATGCCGATGATGGAACCCTAGATTGGCTGTCACACTATGACTGTTTGGCGCTCATTCCAACACGGCAAGTAGATGGCGCCGACTGTGCTATAGCTCCCGATACTGTACCTCTCGCTGACTCAGTACCACGCCATGATGATCAACCAAACATGAATGTCCCAACAGAGGTAAGAACGGATGATTATATTGAGCAACCTACTTTTGTAAGTTCCAATAACGATAGTAATACATCTGCTGGTTCTCCTATTAACTTTCCCACTGATCCTGAAAATGCTATAGAACCCCCCGTGTGCCCTACTGGTATATTGCAGGAACAACAGAAGGTTCGGGTTTTACCCCCCCGGGAAAAACGTGGAGTACCTCCGGACAGATACTCTCCTGACAAGAACTCCAAAGCCTCCAGATACCCCGTAAGTTGCTCTAGGAATGGGGTAAGTGATGTTGCCCAGGGATTCTTTGGAATGTTGTGCTCTGAGGAGATTCCAAAAGATGTCAACGAGGCCCTAAAACAAACAAAGTGGAAGGATGCTATGATTTGTGAGATGAATGCTCTCCGAAAAAGTGCCACATGGGAAAAATGTGTCCTACCTCCTGGGAAGAAGCCGGTGGGGTGTAGATGGGTGTTCACTATCAAATACGCAGCTGATGGGAGCATAGAACGACATAAAGCTCGACTAGTGGCAAAAGGATACACTCAGACGTATGGCATCGACTACTCTGAAACGTTCTCACCCGTGGCTCGCATTGATACCATCCGGGTGCTATTTTCCATTGCCGCTACCCGACATTGGCCTCTACACCAGTTTGATGTGAAAAACGCCTTCCTCCATGGTGACTTAAAAGAAGAAGTTTACATGGAACCCCCTCCTGGTTTTTCCACAGGGTTTGCAAAGCATGAAGTATGTCGCCTCAAGAAATCGCTGTATGGACTGAAACAGTCGCCACGTGCTTGGTTTGGAAGATTCACTGAGGTAATGAAACAAGATGGCTACAAACAAAGCAACGCAGATCACACCCTGTTCATAAAACAACGAGGTAACAAGGTAACTTGTTTAATTATATATGTTGATGATATGATTATCACTGGTGATGACAGGGAAGAAATTTCCAGACTGCGAAAGTATCTGTTTACCAACTTTGAAATGAAGGATCTTGGAGGTCTCAAATACTTTCTCGGAATTGAGGTCCTTAGGTCAAAGTCTGGGATCTACATTTCCCAACGAAAGTACATTCTAGATCTTCTTGCAGAAGTGGGTATGCTTGATTGCAAACCTTGTGATACACCTATGATGATGAACCATAAACTACAAATGGTTGATGGTGCACCACTCGCAGACAAAGGTCAGTACCAGCGGTTGGTTGGTAAGTTAATCTACCTGTCTCATACCCGTCCCGATATTACATACGCAGTTAATGTGGTAAGTCAGTTTATGCATAGTCCTCAAGAATCTCATATGGATGCTGTTATACGTATCTTACGTTATTTGAAGTTTACTCCTGGTAGAGGAATTTTGTTTCAGGATAATGGACACCTCGATATCCAATCATACACAGATGCGGATTGGGCAGGGAATCCGGTGGATAGAAAGTCAACCTCTGGATATTTCACTCTTGTAGGTGGAAACTTGGTTACATGGAGGAGTAAGAAACAAAAGGTTGTTGCCCTTTCAAGTGCAGAGGCTGAGTTCAGAGGAATCGTGAAAGGAATTACCGAGGTGCTCTGGCTACACAAATTGTTCGCAGAATTGGGCCTACCAATCAATCGTCCCACTCCATTATTTTGTGACAATAAGGCGTCAATCAGCATATCGGAGAATCAGTGCAACATGACCGTACGAAGCATGTGGAAGTTGATCGACATTTTGTCAAGGAAAAACTAGACACAGGAATTATTACCCTGCCGTTTGTTCGTTCTGAAGATCAACTGGCGGATATATTAACCAAGGCAGTCAATGGCATGTCCTTCTCGGCTATTCTTTGCAAGTTGAACGTCGTCGATCCTACCGTTCAGCTTGAGGGGGAGTGTTAGAATAGAAAGAAAAATCAAGCATACCATAGTTACTCCGTGATCACAGCAAACAATCAGAATCCCGTAATTACAGGAGACAATCTCGGCAATTAGAATAATTATGATTTGATTCTTTATTCCTTGTATAGACTAGTCTAGCAAATATAAATACATGTACAATTGTAAGAAGAAAAATATAATACAGAAGAAAATTCTTTCCTTTGCTCCACTGTGCCCTCTTTGCTCTGCCTACGGGCTATACTATACCATTGTTAACAGAATTAGCTATTGTTGCATGTTTTGGGACGCCTAGAGAGGCAAATCTCATATGCATAAGTTAATTTTGGCCTTTGGATACTTACAAAAAATTTTTTTGGCCTTTGAATGTATTGTGGATCTGATTGTGATCTGTCTGATCAACTTGCAAAATAAATTTCTGGGCGCTGAAGCAATCCCCTGATTTTATTGGATGCAACAAGTGGCCTCCCCACCCTGCTCCCTGCATCTTTTTTAAACTTATTTATTGGTTTACTAAGTTTTTTTTTGTCTTTAATTATTAATTTTTTTTTAGTGAGTACCAGATACACCTATTACTGAACTTCACTGACGACTCTCTTCCTTTTGCATCGCATGAGATAGGTCATAAAGATTCAAGAAAGAGGTTTAAGTTTATTTGTGTTTATATGATGTGTCAGGGTCAGTAGATAACGTTGCGGAGTATTATCAGCAGCAAGTGGAAATGCTAGAGGGCTTCAACAAAATGGATGCCTTGGCAGAGCGTGGTTTCATGCCAGGGATGTCAAAGGTTTGTGATCAAGATATCTCTTCTCATTTGAAGCAGACCTGCCAAATTCCATGCAAAAACTATAGGGTATTTCTGGAAACGTCAATTGTATGTTTTTTTGTGCAGGAAGAGAGAGACAAGTTGGCTAGAAGTGAGACAACTGCGATTCGTTTGTCAAATATGGCAAACATGGTTCTTTTTGCTGCCAAGGTCTATGCATCTGTTCGAAGTGGCTCACTGGCCATCATTGCATCCACATTAGATTCGCTTCTTGATCTTTTGTCAGGGTTTATTCTTTGGTTCACCGCATTCTCTATGCAGACCCCAAACCCCTACCAGTATCCCATTGGGAAGAGGCGTATGCAGCCATTGGTTAGTTCTCTCAATCTTAATTTAGCCATGTCTTATTATTGTTTTTATTATTTTTGTCCCTCCTGGGGCAGGGGGGGGGGGGGCGGTGGTTTGTGTGCAGATAGTTAACTATGGTTTTAAGGAATGATTTGAAAATTAGCACAATATTTATGGTTTGCCCCCTGAATTAGTAGTTGATTTGCACTCTTCCACCAAGGAATCAAGGGTGGCTTATTAGGCATATGAATGTCCTGTATTGACTATTGAAGCAATTTGTGTTTCATTTTCTCCTACTTTAATCACCTTTGCCTCAATGGAGACAACTGTCCTCATGCCACCCCATCCGGCTCTTAATGGAGTTCACTATCCAGCTTTACCAGAGAAAGGGGATTACTGTTGATTTTAAGCCTAAGGAGTGGTTGCAGTAAACACTTGCTAGATGATGGTAAATCCTGATCCCATACATGCGGATTATGGAATAGACTATTAAGTGAATAACAGCTTAACTTTGAGCATCTGACTTAATTTTTCTGTTGCAAACATACGATATTTTGCTTGCTTCTCTCTTTGGTTGCCTTTGGGTTCCTTCTTAGCTGTGACAAATATTTGCACTTCATGTAGTTTGAAGGGAAGTAAAAGTTTTTTCCTTACCGGTGAAGGATAAAGATGCTTATTCTTTCATACTCCTTTTAGGCATTGTTTCAATGTACTTCATGGTTTTGAATGTCTTGTGTTCCCTCTTTCAAATGCAATAAAGATAAGAAAGTTCATAGAAAATTTGGTCAAATGAGTTTCGTCTATGGTGCATCAGTAATTGTGCCTATTGACAAAGTATGTCGTGTGGAAAAATAATACCTGGACTAGAGCAAATCCTGGACTTCACATAGTTCTAATCTTCTGTGATCAGAGCGCGTTACCTTGCTAGTCATTTTCATTGGAAAGTTTTCTTTGATATGTTCACTTGATATTTCAGAAGGCTATGATTTCAGACTTTGACTTCTGGATTGAAACTTACATGCAGGGAATTCTTGTCTTTGCTTCTGTAATGGCAACTTTGGGACTGCAAATAATCTTGGAGTCAGTACGCACTATAGTATCTGATGTAAGGATGCTTTCAAAATTTTTATGCTATGAGGACTTCTGAATTTACTTTGACGTCTATAATTGAGTTTCTGGTCTGACATTTAGGAGTATCTTGAATGAGTTTTGTCTAAAAACATAGCTCTCTCTGCTTCCTAAACATGCAAATAGGACAACAACAAGAAACAAAAATCAACTAATTATCTTTCCTTGCCTAGTCTGCGACTTGTACTTGATTAGTTGCATATTTTTGACCTGATACTTAAATGGGTTTTTTAAACTCTAGGAGGACAGATTTAACTTGACCAAAGTGCAAGAACGCTGGGTGGTTGGCATCATGCTATCTGTGACTTTGGTGAAGTTGCTGCTGGTGCTATACTGCCGCTCTTTTACCAATGAAATTGTGAAGGCGTATGCACAGGACCACTTTTTTGATGTCGTCACCAACATTATTGGTCTCATTGCTGCACTACTGGCTAATTATATCATTGACTGGATAGACCCTGTTGGAGCTATGATTGTGAGTAAACTTCATTCTACTGCTAATATATACTTTTGCACTCTCGTGCTTCAGAAGATGTTCTAGTCATTAAATCCTTTGCCTTCCCACTATGCCCACGTATAAAAGTTCCCTGCCTCTCTCTCCACGCAACTTCCTTGTCTTTCTCTCTGTCCTTTCATATCTGTAGTTGTTCTTTAAAAATTGATTTATAGTGAAAGAAAAGCAGACATGAAGTTAATTTTTATGTATTAGCTTGCTGGGATTAAACATCCAAACAAAAGGAAGAAAGGCACCATCTGAAACGGACAAATATCATCATCTGCACATGTTTTTTATGTGCTGAATCACTGGGTTGATCCTTTTTTGTGCTTTTTTGAACTTCAGCAGTTTGATGGTCATTGTTGGCTGTTCACATAGCACTTGGCATTGGCTTAAATGCATATCTTGATGGGCGCTATAATTAAAACATGATATTGTAATTCCTTTTGTTGTATTTAGAGAAGCGTGGAATAGTATGCTTAATAAACAGACGACAACCTGTTTTAAATGGATTCTGTTATATGGTAGTTGTTCATTCCATGTTTCCTGAAGCTTTAAGTTGTCACGTCTCTCTTACCATTTATTAAGTGAATGACCAAGTGATATGATAATGTGTAAAAGAAACATAAATTAGATATTCAACTCTTTCCACCTGTGGGGTTCTTATTTCGTTGGAAGTTTCATATCTCGATCATGACTATTGGATTTTTAAGTGAAGTAACCGAAATATGTGCTTACCATGCCTGCTACCTAAGGTTTGATCTGCACGACGTATATCCCATGCAGATCTCAATTTTTTAAGAGAATCATGTCAAGAATTATAAAGCCAGTGTGACAGTTTAGCACACGGTTTAGATATTAGCTGTTGTTTTGGTTGCTTGATTATGCTTCTTCCTTCCAGCTCCAGCTCATATACTTTATATTCAGCTATTAGCTTCTAATGTACTTATGCTGTCCAATCCACTTGCTACAGCTGGCACTGTACACCATCCGGACCTGGTCGATGACTGTATTGGAGAATGTGAACTCCCTTGTTGGAAAATCTGCTGCACCTGATTATCTTCAAAAACTGACCTACCTGTGCTGGAATCACCACAAGGCAATAAGGCACATTGATACAGTGAGAGCCTATACTTTTGGTTCTCACTATTTTGTAGAGGTGGACGTTGTGTTGCCAGCTGAGATGCCTTTGCAAGAAGCACACGATATTGGGGAATCATTGCAAGAGAAGCTGGAGCTCTTGCCTGAAATAGAGCGTGCGTTCGTCCATCTTGATTATGAGTTCTCCCACAAACCTGAGCATGCACAGGCACACCTCTAGCTTCTTAATTTCTTCGTTCGAGCTACCAGGTTTGTGTCTGCTCACCCATTGGGCAGTGCACTCTAACGTGGTGGTTTGCCCAGCTGGAATGGTGTGTGGGTTTCTACAACAACAATAACAACATTACCCCATTGTCTGAGAGGCTCCCGCTTATGACGGGTATGGGTTTTGTGGGCTGCAAAAACAGGAAGAGAAAGTGGAGTACCCTAGCATAAGGAAGCCTTCCTGAAGGTATAGTTCATGTTTTCGCTTTGTACGCACTGATTAATTACTATATAATATATGTTCCACTTCATTAAGAATCTTTTTCTCCGCCTTTTCTAAATAAGAATTAAGTATTGGTCTGGTTCTTAGGACAGAGAGAAAAGGTAATCTCTTCTGCTTTCAACTATTTTACCATGTGCAATCAGTTCAACAGTGATTTAGTGTAACAAAAATCAAATTTATTTTCATAAGAAGTGAGTAACAATTCTTGTGGTAATTCTAATTTTCTAGGGAT
Organism: Eustoma russellianum; assembly: GCA_036186865.1. Lineage (NCBI taxonomy): Eukaryota > Viridiplantae > Streptophyta > Magnoliopsida > Gentianales > Gentianaceae > Eustoma > Eustoma russellianum. Next base: position 7,305,142 of record AP025056.1, read on the forward strand.
GTCCTCTCATCTTGTTTGTTGATGTTAATGTCATTCCGACGAGGATGATGATCATCTATTTCCAAAAAAAACTATGCAGCAACAACAACGTTATCCCATTGTGTTAAAGGCTCCCGTCTATAACGGGGTATGGAGGGTTCAGATGTACGCAATCATATCCATGTGTTAGGAACACCAGAAGTTGTTTTTTGATGAACCATAATGAAAATTGCGTCAAGTTATGTCGGTCAACTGTTATTCCACAATATAAACAACAACGTTATCCCATTGTCTTAGAGGCTCCTGTCTATAGCGGGGTATGGAGGGTTCAGATGTACGCAATCATATCCACGTGTTAGGAACACTAGAAGTTGTTTTTCGATGACTCATAATGAAAATTACGTCAAATTATGTCAAACAACTGTTACTCCACAATATAATTTACAATATAAGAAACGCTTTCCAGAAAGGAAACGGTTCTATTTGTCCCACATCAGTTAGAGAAGTTTCTTGGAATCTATCGATTACAAAATGATGCAATTGGTGAACTAGGAATTCGCCTTAAACTAATGGCAAATAGAGTCGCTATAGTCACCTCATGAATCTAATAGCAATTAAAAAAGAAAATTAACTGGTTGTTTTGTGTACTTTTTCGTTTTTTTTTACAAGATGTGGATAAAAAAACTCTGATTTTAATAATTGTAGATGTCCAACTCTCCTCAATTTCTACTGTTGACGTTGTACTCCTGTGTTCTTTTATCATTTCTTTCTCACCGACTGAAGGCCTTCTTATCTTCTTGGGTCTACCTGCCTTTTTTTGAACAATGGGTGGGCTAACTGGCTCATGTTATGTTTCCCTTAGTTGCTTGAGTCCTACACACGGATGTATTGGTACTTCATACACTTTCTTATACGTCTGCACGTAATAACACTTATCAACGTACTTTACAGGATCCTCACGATCAAATGCAAGTGCTGCACATGCATGGGATTAGAGAATGCATGTCAATTCCCATTTTCTACAAGTGCATGTGTATTCTCTCAAATCCACACAAAAATTCCTTCCATCAAACATCTGGCACTGAAACTTCTTAGTGTCCTCAAACCATTTTGCCGCTTCAGCATTTATTTTCTCTATCTTGTTCATTGCTTTTCCGAATTCAATGACAGTGGTTGCCATGGCTGCCTCGTAGAATGCTTTTTTTTTCAGCTGCACAGTACTGTACCCTGCCAAGGCCCAATTCCCATGTAGATGTCTTATACAAAATCTGTGATGTGCGTATGGCAGAATTTCCTCACAAGCCTGAATGAGACATTTCTGCTTGTCTGATATCAAGGTCCATTCGTGGTCTTGCACAATTTCTAAATATTTTCTTACGTTCCACAGAAACCATCCCCATGAATCCTTTAACTCAACCTCTACGGCTGCATAGGCTATGGAAAAGAGGTTATTGTTTGGGTCGACGCCAATAGCTGTTAGCAACACCCCCCGAACTTTGATTTTATATGGCAGCCGTCAATTCCAAATATCTTTCTATTTCCATTCAACATTCCCTTCTTCATCGCAGTAAAACAACAATACATTCTCTGAAATCTTGGTTTATCTATCACCAGTGGTGTATTTGCTTCCCTCAGTATCATGTCTTCCTCACGAACTTGGACATCATCATTTGACGGGTTTTTCGTCATAACCATCATGCTGGCAATTTGATCACTTCTCTTGATCTCTGCAACGTAGGCCCAGATCAACTTGTATTCATCATCCTGCATTCCACGAAGAAACTGCAACGCCTTCTCCTTAGCTCTAAATGTCTGGTTTCTACTAATCTGACACCTCGTTTCCATCATTATCTTCTGCCTGAATTTGTTCAAGTTTAAGTTTTTATCAGCTGCAAAATCATTAAGATATTTCTTTGCAATCCAACTTGATCTGACACTTGTGTTTCGACTGTTGAAGGCACACATGTGTTTTAAATTCACTGTCTGAACCACATACTTCCCAGAATTCCTATCCAAACTGACATACACATTGAACTCACAACCATCATTTTTACAAGCCACATGGCATCGAAAGTTATCCCTTCTTTTCACTATAATTGGCCTGCCTATATTCATTGAATACAGCCTCACAGCTTCTTGAAATGTTTTAATATCATTAAACACCAACCCACAAGTAAATTCTGGATGCTCCATGTCTCTACGTGGATTAAATTTCTTATACTGTTTATCTTTGAGCTCTTCCTCCTCACTGTTAGCAACATCAGAGGGCCTTCATCGGATACATATCTTTGTGAAATCTAAGCAACATCAGGGGGCCCTTCACCCACATCCTCACCTAAATCAACATTTTCTTCATCATCGGAATCATTGTAAGTACCTTCTAAATCCATAACTCCATCTCTCTTATACTCTGAATCAGAAGAGCAAACATCTTCATTCGCACTCACATCTTCATTACCACTCACATCATCATTCACACTCACATCTTCTACATCATTACCCATTTGTTCAACCTGATCACCTGCTTCATTAGCATTGCGTACAACTATTTGTTCCACATAGACATCCAATACCTTTATTCCATCACCCAAACCCAATGCCTTTGCATACAGTTCTCCGTCATTTTGAATACGAACAAACTTCCCTTCTCTCTTCAAGTAGTACCTTTTGTATCATATTATTCCATTTTCGTTACACATTTCCTTCAGGTATATCAAAGAAATCTCGTCAGCTTCAACATCATCATAAATGCAGGTCCCACCACCATGATACTCAGCCTTAGACAAATTAAATAACAAACCCCTGTAATGTATAATTAAAGTGAACTTCCCACTTCCTGTACCTGCATGTTGAACAATTGAAACAGAGGATGTTCACCATCAAAGGTATTATGACAAACGATAATCTGCCTATATAGAAACAACAGTCACATGCACCCTATTTCCACAAAATGACCCTTTAATTATAAAAACCCACCGATTACACAAATTATTCACAATATCTTCCGACTTAACTCCAACAAAGTAAAATTTAACACTAAAACGAAACACCACTTACCATATACAGGATGCTTATCCTTCGGTAGGTTTGGAAGCCTCAGACTCATTGTTCCCGCGGTCAGTTGCACAGACAGACGAGCGAAATCAATTTCTTCACAAATGCAACCAACACTCTCCCCATGCTCGAAATATCCAACAGCTCTAAGCCATTTTTCACAAAAAATGTCTTCTTTTTGTCAGCCTAGGTTGTCTTTTTCAAGGGCGAAAACAACCGTTGTTTCAGCAGTATTAATTTTCGAACGGGGAAGAGGTAGAGGAAAAGGTGGACACCTTTTGTCTTTTTTATATCCCTCTACAATAAATAAATAATACAGTGGGGTCTTTTTTGAGAGTCAACGGTAATCTTAATGAGTCAACAATTTTCTTCCGGTTGCACGGCTACAAGTGAGCCATTATCGACAAAGACTGGGTGTTAAATGAATTTCATCAACGTTAGGCTGCTAACTGAATAATGCACCAAACGTTAGGCTAATAAGTGAGATTCCCCCTTTTTATATTTGTTGGCATGAAAACTAAAGAAAAGTCACCACACTTATCAATGCCCAATGTGTCTATCTGATTTGGGAGATATTATGTAGATAGCTGCCTCTCTCTCACTCTCTCTCATATATATATGTGTGTGTGTGAGAGACTGTTAACGAATCAAACCGAAACAAATAATGGGTTTTTGAATTTGGATTTGTTTAGGTTAACGAACAGTTTGACTCGCTCTTGTAATATATTGAGCCTTAAGACATATTTGAGTTTGTTTCGATAACATTATAACTCCTTAAACAACCCAAACTGTTCAAGTTTGGCTCGGCTCGTTGTAAATGAATTTAATTAAGTGTTCGAAACTCGGCTTGTTTAATTAAAATTAGCGAACAAATTCGAAGCAGACACGAGCAAAACTCAAATTGCTGGCGAACAGTTCGATTCATTAAACACCTTTATGTGTGTGTATAACTTTTATGTTATAGCATTTTTTTGTTTGATTTTTTTTTTCAACAGGAACATCAACTTTAGTAATAGTCGGAGCATCTTCCTTTGCCCCGTGACATAGCTCAGTTGGTATTCGGGTTGAGAGTTGTTCCAACAGGTACAAGGTTCGATTTCAGGGACACGCACATTGTGAGTGTTTCGCTGCTGTCTGGACTAAACGTCCAGCTTGCAGTGGATACCTTGTGTAGGCTCCTTACATATGACCCCCCAACTTAGGAGGCCACTGAGATTATATGCTACACGATGCTCCTTAGGATTGGGGCAATGAGGACTCTCATGATCAGAGTATGACCTTGCTTCAAGGAGTATCTGTCTCCAGAGCATAGCTCAACTGATACTCGTCCATCCAAAAAGTAGCTAATCTAGATAAGATATTTACGATTGCTAAATCCAAAATCTGGTGCAAATTCAGCCACTTGTTCATGAAGGATTGACAGTATGAAATATCACATAAAATGTAAGAATCGAAGCCGTTGGCATTCTTCTCTGTACTCTTTTATCCTGAGGCTCAGATTCTTCCAAGCCATATCTTGATGCATGATAAAGTTTCATGCATTTTCAGATCATGCAAGCCAAGAACCACAAAATATCAACCAAATATAGTTTCTTATCTACTTTCTTGGATATGGATTTTGACAAATTTCTTCCCTTTAAATAAAAAAAGAATTCAAGAGAAATCCAATGCGTAAGAGAGAGATTGAAGGCAACATCATGCTAGAACTTCGTCATATACGGCCCAAAGTATTTTATGATACAGCCGTTTGACGTTCTCTTGTAACAAGCTCCTATGTTTGTGTTTGGTCTGAGAAGAGATCAGATTACAGACTTATCCAACACTTTGTCCAATAGCTGCTAATTTTAACTAAATGTTGCCTGTAAATTCCTGGATTCATCAATAAGTAAATTTTCTAGAGATATACAACAACAACATTACACCATTGCCTTAGAGGCTCCCGCCTATGGCAGAGTATGGAGAGGCCGGATGTATGCAACCATACCCATGTGTTAGAAATAGGTTGTTTTCCGATGACTCATAATGATGCGTCAAGCTATGTCGATCAACTGCTACTTCACAATATAAGAAACGCGACTAATTTAGTGAGTCATTTTGCTTTATTCCATCATATTCCAAAGTCAAAGAAGAGTGTGTCCTTAACTTCGTTAAAAACGAAAAAAGTTTCCTAGAGATATCTAAACACGAATCATGTTATACTAAATAAATCACACTTATCATAGCTGTGACCTAAAGGTGGTTGTATATATATCTTAAATATTTGCTAGTTTATTTTTTTCTGGACATGGATCCCTAGACTATCTGCCAAAATTCATACACTTCCAAAGCATTGGTAAACAAGAAATGTCCCAAATGTTAGAAGGGGAAGGAAAGAGAATAAGATTCTTTGCTGCAAGACAGAAACCTTAGCAAGATTCAGAATTGGACCACGTACATTATTAACATAGCTGGACTAAAATGGGGGTCTGTATGTAGTCATTTGAATTTAAACATGTTAGAAAATGGATGCAAGAACAACAAGTAGAGAGAACAAATTTGATGGCTTGAGGCGTGTGTAAACACTATCCGTAAGGAATATTTGCCCCACTAGATGCTGTAGGGTTATAGCAAATTTTCTTCTAGGATACAACAACCAAAACAATCTCTTATCATCAGCAAATATGACAGAAATCCAATGAACTTTCAAATTGAGAGTGGTTTTGAGCAGGAAAAAGAGTTTAGAATGAAAGGACTAACTTGAAATCAAGATATCTTGAAAATGGGTTGCAATAGCCTTTTTTATAGGCTCTTGAACTTCATTTCAGACGTTCATAGCCGTTGCATGGTGATTGGATATGTCTCTTGGTGTATAAGTTGCAATTCTAGGTGAAAAGTCACACCTGCTGACACATTGATCGATGTCTCACAATAGCTTCTAACTTTCCATCCAAACCACTTCGATCGATCTATGTATCGATCGAAATGGATACAAGAACAACAAGAAAGAGCATGAGTAGTGATTAGAAAATGGCTTGAGGCGTATATCAATACTATCCGTAAGGAATATTTATCCCCACTAGTTGCTGCAGGGTTGTAGACAAATTTCCTCCTAGGATACAACAACCAACAAGATTTCAACCTCAGCAAAAAAGGAATGAAATCAAAATGAACTTTCAAAACAAGAGTGTATTTAGTAGGAAGAAGAACTTTAAATGCAAGGACCAACTTGAATGCAAGATGTCTTGAAAAATGTGTTGTAATAGCATTTATATAGGCTCTTAAACTCCATTCAGACGTTTATGGCCGTTGCATGGTGATTGAATATGTTCCTTGGTGCATAAGTTAGAATTTTTGACTATTGACACATTGACTGATCGATGTCATCAATCGATGTCTCACGGTAAGCTCCAGCTTTTTTATCCAAACCACTCGATCGATCGAAGTCAGATCGATCGATCTATGTATCGATCGAAGTTACATTGATCGATCTATGTGATCGATCTATGTTGGACATAAAGTTTTAACTTTACACTCAGGGTACATCGATCGATCGATGTCATCGATCTATGTCCGGCAGAATGCTCAACTTCATTTTCAAGCCATATGGATCGATCCAACTGAGACATAGATCGATCCATGTCATGAGTCAAGCTATTCTTGGTTATTTAAACACCAATCCACCTTCATTCTTCATCCTATTGTCTTTACAAACTATTATAACAAACCATTTTTATGGTATTTTATGAGGATCTTAGCAATAGATTTTGCTGTCGTTGTGATATATTCTATATGATTGTTGTTGTTGTTGGGTGTTGTACTGTATTTATGATGAACGATTTCTTGTACTTTTCAGATAATGTTTCAAGTGTGTACTTCTTGTAACTATCGTAATTACGCTGAGAAAAAAAGCTTCTTGGTAAAACTGAGAAATTGTTAGTTACTGAATGATTGTAATATAGTAGACACATTACTAGGGATGTCACAGGTTTAGCCAAACTCGTACCATGTCCTAAGACCCAAACGGGTAGGATTTCTCAAGACCCACCCATCACCGGGACCGGATCTCCTCACCGCAAATGAGGTGCGGTGACGCGTGACCGCGCGACACGTGGCAACAAAGAGGGGTGGCGAGGCTAGATGCGGGTCACCACCCCTCTTTGCATGGTCACAAAAAGAGTGAAGAAAGTGGGATTAGGAGATCTCAACCCATCACCACCGTCGCTTCGCAGGGAGCAGGGGATCATACGCTGGTTAAACCGGTCGTTTATTTAAATCCTAACAGTCCCACCAAATAGGTTGGATTAGATATGGTATCTATGGGATTTGATTAAATTGCCTAGGGATCCCTAGACATTACTCTCACCCAACTTAGGCCTTGGCTCTTTTACAGGTATAACTCAGTTGGTATTCGAATTGGTAAATTGCTTCAATAAAGATTGTAGGTTCAAACGGGATACGCACAGCGTGGATTCATTACTGGTATCTGGACCAGTAATGGTTATGCCATTGTATCCGGCACAAATAAGTTAAATGGTTGCTGAACTAATTTGCAGTACCTTGTGTAGTTTCTAGCAATGACTTATCAATTTAGGAGGCCGCTAAACTCCTGAATTACCATGTAGTTCTATAGAATTGGAACAGTGGGGCTTATGGAGCTGGGGATTTCGCTTTTGCGTCTTGGTTCCGTCCTTGCTCCAATCCCAATGGTGAAATGTTTTGACAATATGTTACATAATAAAAGAGTATTCTAAAATAACATAGAGTAGTCTAAAGTAACATATCATATATGGGATCTTAAAGAAATAAGGAATGAACATTCAAATCAGATCAACAAAGTATAACATACATAACAATGGCAAGTCCACAGGCACAAGTACCAATGTGCACCAATTAAATGATATGCATTGTAGAGGTTTGAATCATATCGGGATTTGAATATAAGTCTTCTCTGAATTTGCTGATTAAGATAAACTCTGATTAAGATAAACTCTATAATCAGTTTATTATGACACGCCTTTTGATTTACATATTCTATAAAATATTACGAGCAGGGTGATAAAGACCTTTGAAGTTGTGGACAGAGCCAATAGGTCCCTTTTGAATTTGTTGGGTAAGCTAACTTAAGCTGTTTATTAGACACATAATTTGATTTACATATTTTACAAAATATTAAAATCTTACGACCGGAGCAGTATGGGTAGGGGTGAGCAACGGTCCGGTTCCGGTTCTGACGGTTCTGGAACCATTAGAACTGGGAACCGTTTAGCATGTTATTTTTAGAACCAAACTGGAACCGCGAAACTGCGGAACCGTAGAACCGTTTAAAACGGTTCGGTTCCGGTCCAAAACCGCAGAACCGCGAAAGCAAGAAAACAATTTTTTTTGAAAAAATAGAAACCAACTCTAGCAATAACTCACCTTTATCATTTGGCAACACTCAACAGAACAAAACAAAAAATGAATGCAGCAAACAACACAGCAGAAGTAATAACTAATAAGCAAAAATTAATGTTGTTTAAATGGCTAAATGCCCAGCTTGTATCCTGTCAAGTCATACTGTCTTTTTTTTGTAAATCTGTCAAGTAATACTAATGATAGCAAGAAACAAAGTGAAACGTTGTTCCGTGTCATCATCAAAAAGTTAGATACACATGGTTTCCATTCAATTCCATCATCAAAAAGTTAGTTGGATTTTGCATCCTTGAACTTAAAATTATCTCGGATGCAGGCATACAAGAAACATGAAGGAAATCTTTACATATTTGATACTCGAGAAAATTAGATGCAACAATAAAATGTAGATTTAAACTTCCTAATATAAAATTTTTTAACCATATGAGTCAGTTCATTTCACGTAACGCAATGAGTCAATGACGCAAGTTTTCTTCATTATTTTTAAAAAAACTATTATTTATTTTTTATATTAAAAAAAGTAAAATATTATTATTTATACGGTTCGATTCCGGTTCTAACGGTTTGGGGAAATTAGGAACTGAATTGAAACCGTGAAGCAGAAAAACGGTTCTGGAACCGAACCGTGAAACTTAAACGGTTCCAGTTCGGTTTAAAATCCATATTTTCGGTTTGGTTTCGGTCCGATTTTACGGTTCCTAGTTTTTTTTGCTCACCCCTAAGTATGGGCATCTGGAGTTGTGGATTCAAATTTTTTTAGGTCATTTATCACATACTTATCATATACTATAAGAAGCTAAGGAAGAAAAAAATCCTTAGGACGTAACTTAGCTGGTATTCGGCTGATAGATTGCATTTAGGATTGCCGGTTCAAATTTTGGCAATTCGTAGTGTGGGTGTTTGGACAATGCCGTTAGATTCTTATACAAGAGCGAGTTTGAGCTTATACACTTTGTGGATACAAAATCCTGGACTTCTCACCTGAAAGACCACTGAATGACTTGATTTATATAATACATCAAGCTTTTAAGACTTGAACAATAATATCCATGATAGTAGGGGTATGAAGAGAGGAAATCTAGGCATTACACGTCGTTGACGTGTTTGGTTCCAATTTTTTTTGACATTGATGGATTTACATAGAAATTGATGTCACATTAATCTCTGATTTGGAGATATATGTAGAGATTGACGTTGAACAACGTGATTTTTCAATTTTGAACAAAACTGAGATTGATCAATCTAATAGAGATTGACGTCAAGTTGATATTTGTATCATAGATTTACGTAGATATCAACGTTGCTTATCTTTATATTTTCAAGCATTTGTCATTCTCAATTATAAATCTATCTTTTTTAAACATTTTTTAAATTCATCAGAACATCCATATTCAAGGAAGTACATATTTTGATCACTCCAATAAATTTGTATTATATGCAAAACAAAGTGGCGAATTCCTTAAATGAACTTTTCAATAGGTCATTACTTTTATATAATTGCTGTTTCTTTTGCATGTTATAAACAAGAGAAATATGAGTTAAAAGTTTGTTGAAAACAACATCTAAAGCAGGACAGTGGGAATCCAAAGTTTGAAAGATGCGTTTGTACGGACCAAATCAGAAGGCTCAACCATCAAGTTGGATCTTTGTTGCCCGAGGTGGGGGCTAGGGGGTCTGGGGGTGGGTTCACTTTTATTTTTTCCACAAATGTTCTCTTGTGGTAATGAACAAATGATTCCATACAAGACACCCATAACCTTGTACGTTGTAACTCAACAGAATATTCAATGAAGATATGTAAGTACAAAAGGTTTCAACCCAACCAGTAAGGTCTCTGCTACACATAGTTCCAAAGGTAGCATGAAAATTTAGGGGAGCTTGAGAATATGGTCCGGTGGCGAGACAGCAGCAATAGTTCCGGCCGAAGGTGCTCCGGGATGACTGGGGTTTCAGTCTTGGCGGGGGAGTGCGCACTGCGAAGAAGAAGAGAGGAATGGAGTGAGTTTAGGGAAGAAGAATTAGGTATCGGGTGAGGAGAGAGAAAAACCAGAAAATGGATAAAAAATGTCCCGGGTGAAGTGCAGCTGGTAAAATGAATTTTTTTTTAATATGACACGTGTCAAGCGGTCATTGAGGGGGTCAGGGGAGGGGGGGGTCAGGCGATCTCATCCGAACCAGTAAGCGCCCCTGCCACACCTAGTTCCAAAGGTAGTGTAGGGATGTAAATCAGGTACCCAACGGTCCGCTAGCAGGAGCTTGATCATATACATAGTAGTCTGCATTAGGAGCCCCCAGCACTGCAGGCAAGCCTACAGGGCAAGAAGCTCCCACACAATGCACTTGCTGGAAAGAAGCTCTCTTGCCTTTGGCAAGAATTGAACCATTGACCTCCTTTTCGAGAAATCCTGCCCGGAACCAGTTGGGCTATGTCCTGGGGACGATATGTAAGTACAAAGCCTCTATGTTATAGTGCAGTTGGTACTCGGGATTGGGATTTGCTCTAAAAGGTCAAGAGTTCGATTCAGACATACGCACACTGCAAGTGATCCACTCCTGTTAGGTCAAAGACATGGTTTGCCGGATGCACTTTGTGTGGGTTCCTCACCCAACCTAAAAGACCGCTGAGCTTTTAACTCATATCTTTTACAATTTTCCTTGGGACTGGAGCAATATAGACCCCTAGGGCGAGAGATTTTGCCTTTCCTCAAAGATGTGTAAGTACAAATCTATCCTTGAATCAATCACCACCAATTGCACACATGATGTGATAAAATCCCACAGGTCATTTCCCTATTGGCCGTAATCAACCCCATGGGATAAAGAGCTAGTACTATAGAAGGACGTAAACATAAACAGTGACTTGAGTAAATTTTTTTTTTGGGGTCACGATTCAGTGCATGACCATATCAATCTTTAACGGAGTGGGGTGGGTGTGGGGGTGGGGGAGGGGAGGTGGCCAGTGGTTCATTGACAAATCTGCTGTAATCACCTCTCCACCAATGATTATTTATCCGCACGTGAGATTCTGCCACCTCATCTTATTTACTTCTCTTTCATCACTCCATTTAATTATTTCCTAATGCACCACAAACATTTTACCTCAGACCTCTCTCTCAACAAACACCTTATTTTCTTGGCTTTAGTGATACTTTACTTCAAGATCATGGATGATTCTTCTTCTTCCTACATACACTTGGTAACCTAGTCACAATCTACATGTGGGATTTTTATGTTTCATCATGATCTTGTCCTTTGATTTATGATCATACAAACCACCAAGGGATTATGGTTTTTTTTTTTTTTTTGGGGGGGGGGGGGGCTTCCATTCAGATTTTGTATATTGTCTTTCCTTTCTTTTTTATCTTCATGATTTTGAATTTAAGAATGTTATTGGGATCAAGGGTTTCCATTTTTTATGCAGGCTTTGCTAGATCTGATTATCATGCATCCCAAGATTTCCTACCGTTGATGTGATTTGATTTTAATTTTGTTAAGATGATTCTAACTGCGGATATGTGTTCATTTTAGTGTATAATGTCATATAACCATGGATGATCATATGATTTTGACTTAGGTACAACATCTGATAGAGAAGTGTCTGATCTACAAAATGAGCAAAGAAGAATGCATGGAAGCCCTTTCCAAGCATGCCAAGATCCAACCTGTCATCACTTCAACTGGTTGGTTTAGTTTATTTTCTTTTGCATTAACACTTTCATTATGTATTTTGTGTTTGTTCCCGTGCTTTCATCACACCATAAGTGAACGTAAGTTGCATGCAAAAGTATGCCCTAACATGAAATTTGCCCTATTCAAACCTCCACCCACTATTTTTTTTGGTGGATTTGATATGCTTATACGTGTATATATTAAATAGCTTACTTAAAAAATACTTCCAGAAGAATACTTGTGGGCTCTTGTCCCTCAGGAACCAGATGTAATTAATAATACGGTCTCGAATTTACGAGTCCTACCATCAAGGACTGTAACCATACGACTGTCTACACATTTAGTGGTCCATTCAGATTACACTGCATATCCACTAGTATACCGCAGTGATCACTTGACGTGTGGATACGTACGTAATACAAATATTACATGACATTAGTAACATATAATTGAAGGGTCTAGACAAATGAGAAAAGAAGAAAAAATAGAAGACTTCTTTGTTGTGTTTTTCTATGGTAGGTGGCATACCAACTTTGACAAATGCAAAGTAGCCACCATATGAATAGTTTAAACACATGGTTTATTCAACTTTGTTTGCCTATTAATAGGCATGTTTAGTAGATGGAATATCACACCAAAAAACCAAAGGAAGAAGCAATTTGAGAGCTTCTTGAGAGAGAAGTGAGTGAAAGAAAATAGAGAGAGGAAAAGAGAGTTGTGAGAATATACCAATTCGGTATAAGAAAATATTGAGTGTTTCAATTCTCTTGTATTTCTCAAGTTTAAGTCTAAACTTGAGTTGTCTCTTGCATTCCCATTATTTCGAATAGTGGAAGTTGTTCTCACTGCCCGTGGTTTTTTCCCTCCACAGAGAGAGGGTTTCCACGTAAATCTTGGTGTCTATTTTATCTATCTTGCTGTCATACTCGAAGATTCTAGTGAGTAATAAATTACTATTCACGGTTTTATTCCGCTTAGAACCGGGTCGTTATTCCCAACAATAATATATAACATATATAAGTCCACATATGTTTGATATGTAACATAAGTCACACGTGTCGTACACTATACGTATGAGCATATCAAATCCAACATCCTTAGCTTGTTTCTCAAATCTAAATACATATTATAACATACGGGTGGTTAATGAATAATTATTAGTCAGTTTAACTAATAATATGAACATACCGATTATTATGTTTCTTATTAGCTGGTAATTAACTATTAAGATTTATTCATTGACCATCATAAAATTGCCGTTCTTTTATCGGCCCTGATAGCCTTCCTTAAACGTATTGGATCATTACACTAGATAGAGGCCATACTTGCATGAAATCTCCTGTGAAGCGATGAGTAATGAATATCTGCAACCCTTTTGCAGTTTGGAATGAGCTAGAAAAAGTGAACAAAGAATTCTTCGAAGCTTATGCTCAATCTCAGAGAAGCAATGAAGATCGAAGTTCAGAAGAGGTAACAAGTGAAATGATCCAGAAGATGATCTTAGATCATGATCTATCCTCTAAATCTCCCAGTGAATAATGGCAAAACTCGAAGAAAATGCATGCGATCTATTTACTCTTTGAATTCAAGTAGCGTGCAGTGGGAATAGATGTACATGTAAATAAATGTGCAAAATAGTGACAAATGGTCTTATGATTAGTATTAACTACTCATTGAATATTATGAAGACAAATAGAAATAGATCAACAACAATACTACTCCATTGCCTTAGAGACTCCCGCCTATGGCGGGATACGAGGGGTTTAGATGTACGCAACTATATCGATATGTTAGAAACACACAGAGGTTGTTTTCCGATGACTCGTAATGAAAATTGCGTCAAGCTGTGTCGCTCAACTGCTACTTCACAATATAAGAAGCGCATCCAATTTAGTGAGTCATTTTGCTTTAACATTCCATCATCTTGTAGTTAGTTATGACTATTTAAAATTTGTTGAAAGTGGTTTATCTAGGGGTGTTAACGAACCAAACCGAGCCGAATATCAGGTTTTCAAATTCGGATTCGTTTAGTTAAACGAACTGTTCGGCTTGATTCGTTTGTTGTAATGAACTTCAAAATTTGTTTGAGTTTGGCTCGATAACATTTAAACTGTTTAAACGTGTCGAACAGTTCACAAACAATTTTGCTCGTTTTAATAAACGAACCTAATTCGGTGTTCGAACTTGGTCTGTTTAAATAAAATTAACAAACAAATTCGAATCAAATACGAATCGAACTCGAACAGTTCACGAACTATTTGTTTCGCTTAATACCCCTAGGTTTATCTCATGTATATCAACCAGAATTATACACCTGTGTGTTTTGATTGGTTACTAGTGTACTACACTTTTTTGATTTCAATAATGCCAATGAACTGGATACATGTTTAGTAGTATAAAGTAACCATGTACCTCAGTCAAATGAGAAATTAATTCCACAACAAAGTTATTGTGTAAAACACGTTGTTTACAAAAACATAATATATAATACATCTCTAGTGTGTATCATACATTATGTGACATGTTTACAATATGTCTCTTTAAAACGACACAGATATACACTTTAAAAGACACATAAGAAGGATTTTTTTTTAAAGAAACTGTAAATTAAGATGAAAAAGAGTGCATGGTTATCATATTTGACTTGGTCCTTGATCCAGGTTAGGATCCCCTCATCCCAAATCCCTCACCCCAAGCGTCACTGTGCGACACGTGGCAGTAGGAGTGGGTGATGAAGCTAGATGCGGGTCACTCTCATCTAGCCTCACCATCCACCCCTGCTGCCACGTGTCGCACGGTAACTGTGAAAAAAAAGTGGGTGAGGTGATTTCATCCTTTTGACCCAGCACGGGCTAAGTCACTTGGTAAGGTTCAACTTGTGGGAAACAAGATAAGGAAATTATGTAGCACTTTGGCGAAAAAGAAAAAGAAGTGGTCTGAATCCGTGGCCATTTGATTAGTAATGGGTGAATGAACTGAGACATAGTCTAAGCCGATATCAGTTTTGAAGCTTTGCAACGTAACTTGGGAGCATAAAGACGAAATCCTTTGCCTTGAGTTCTCACCGTCCCAGCTCTATGGAGTATTGTGAAGGAATGCAAATCAAGTGTCTAACGAGTTTCTAGATATGGTGAGGTCTCATTTAATGATCCACACAAGGTGTTTCTACAAACTAGCAGAGGTGGGCACCAGCTCAAGGTGCAACTACAAACTAGCAGAAGGAAAGCACACACACTGTGTGTCTCTGGATTTGAACTCTCGACCTTCTTAAGAGCAAATCTTAATCCGAATACCAACTGGACTACGCCCTATGATCGCTTTGCAACGTAACTTGCTTCTACCGTTACAAGAGAATGTCGAAATTGCGTGTGAAATTTGCGAGTGTCTAAAATATAGAAAAGAAAATAATTATGTAACCGAATTTACGGCAGTTGCTCCATCTGCGTATCTTAACGTTGATTCAATAGATTCGATTAAAGCTTCATTTTTTATTTTTTTCTATATACTTTGATGTTGATTCAGTAGATTCGATTAAAGACTTGTTCGTTTCTTTCTTTCGAGAATAGCCTGGTAACTGAGTCAACGAATCCAAATCAGTCGATGGGTAATAAATGGTCCAAAATCGGTGACCGTCGGTGCAATCATTGGCAAAATAAGATACTAACGACTTTAAATATATTTCTTTTAGAATTGCGCCCGTATAGCAATGGTCACAAAATTTATTTGGTAAAGTATATTGCGACCACAAATTTCCTCCCTTTCCTTAAAAAATGGACCCCAACTGCAACTTCTCCCCCCCCCCTCCGCCGCCTGCAATTTCACCCTTTTTCATCTCCCGTTCACATGACATAGTCCAACTGGTTCCGAGCAGGGGCTCTCAAAAGGGAGGTGAGATATTCAATTCTTGCCAAACGCAAGAAAATCCCTTCCCATCAAGTGCATAGTGTGAGAGCTTCTTGGCCTGTAGGCTTGACTGCAGTGCTGGGGCTCCTTATGCAGACTACTGTGTAAATGACCAAGCTCCTGCTAGCGGACCTGGTTGCCTGATTTACCTCCCTACACTACCTTTGGAATTGAATGTGGAAGAGACCCTTGCTAGTTAGGGTTGAACCTTTTTCATCTCCCTCCAAACAGGCGGCTCATCTTTCGGAAATAGACAAATATGATAACCACAAAAAGTGAAAATTAAAAAATGATAATTCAACAAAGCCTGAGGAAATGAAAAAAAAACATAAAAAAGACAGACCTCGAAACCTAAGTTTTCCTTTGTAAAACACAAGATTGTAATATAAGATTACAAAGGTTTAACAATCAAACATAAATACAATGACACAAGGAAAAATGAGAAACACCTAGACATGACAAATGTCACCATCTTTAAAATAATTTTGCTTTCACTAATAAGCAAGATGGGCTATGTGACAAATGATTCTCAAGATATAACATTGTTCTTTAGTTTGTGTGCTCTACAAGAGAAAGATTAAACTTGCGTAGTTGAAGTGTTTAATACCAGAAGAAGAAGTAAAACAAGACAAAGAAGAATTCTACATGTCTTCACAATAGATTCAAAGAGTTGTCAAGGATCACAAACCAAGTAAAAAGTATTTTTTTCGAAGGCATATCAGAAAGCCTTTTGGTCTTTATATTTGTAGACTTTGATTTATAAACCATATGTTGATTTAAAATCTGTTTTCAGAATTCAACTTCCAAAGTTGGTTTATGATTGTTCTAAATAAGAGATGTCCCAATGTGCAAAAGTTGCATCAACTCTTGAAAAGACACTATTGATGAGGCCACCGAACACTCTCACCAAACCTTCGACGACTTTAATCAAACGTTCGGTCAAGCGTTTGCTGAGCCTTAAATTCTCACACCAAACCTTCAATTCTTAACAAAACGTCAGTGACTTCCACATTTAAGATTCGGTGAATTCTGTCTTTTACTATTTTCTTCGAACAATTTTTGCTCATGTTTTTATATAAATTTAGTTTTCAAGATTCAATTAAACCAATTGCTCTTTACTCAAATCTATGTTTTTATATAAATTTAGAATTGATAGTAAAATATTTTTATGTACTTTTTCTTCCACGCTCCAAGGGCTTATTTCTCCAATCGCTCATGTTCTCCGGTGCTTCTCCGGCTGGTTTTTCCTCCGTCCGACCACACATTTAGTGCCAACCCAGCTCCTTTTCTCTTTCTTCTCAGACTACCTCCATAAACGGAAAAGGTCAAGACCGTCACTTAAACTTTCACAAAATGCTATATTTTCATTCTTTTTGTTGGCGTGTTAATTCCTGGTTGCTTCTTTCAAATTTCATATGAACCGTTTTTCGTGTTCGGGTTTAGGGGTTTTCGTCTATATCTAGTTTATGTGAAGATTGATCTAGGGCTTACTGGATTGTGCAATTGTAGACTATTCAAGGTACATAAACAAATGTTTGGATACTTTTCTTGCTTAAAAATGAAATTCGCCCTACAACCCCATGTGCTTGTATCCATTATGAATTTTCTTTTATGGAAGACCCCCAGTAATTTGAGTGTAGAATTGATCTATACATTTGGGTTTGGTGGAAGTTTTTTTTTTTTTGGAATAGGTTTAATTTACTCTGTTTTCTTGTTAGAACTATCAATAGTGGAATGTCTTGTAGTAATTGTTAGATAGGTTGCAGGGGTGCTTGCATTAACGATTTCTTAGATAATTATAAAGTTGGCATCAATGATGGCATTTGTGTTGACCACAATACCAGTAACCACCCTGCCCGATGGGCGTGAGCCACCAAGGACACCATGCATAAAAAGGGACAATCCGGGGTGGTCTGGATTAGCATTTGCAGCAATAGCACCGGGTGCTGTGCCTGCTGTTGCTGTAGTAGCACCCGGTGTGGTGGCTGCTGCGGCACCACCACCACCGGATGATGTGGTAGCAAGAGTGGTTACAGATGCGCCCCCAGTGCATACTTCAGTTGGTACTTAGTTTGGAGATTGCCAACAAAAGTTCATGAGTTCAAATCCAGGGACATGCACAGTGTGTGTTCCTTTGCTGCCAGACCAAAGTCTTGGTTTGTAGGGGTCACCTTGTGTGATTAACTGTGTAAGATCTCACCCAATCTAGGAGTCTGCTCGACTTCTGATTTACATCATCCACCCAGCTCCTTGGGGCTTGGACAGTTAAGGTCCTTTGTGTTGGAGTTCAACCTTTTGCCAACAAAAGTGGTTACAGATGCCGCGTTTGTAACAGGAGGTGTCGGTGGTGCTTGGGTCGTCAACAGCAGCACCTGCAGTGCCATCATCAGGGGCAACAACAGGAGTTGCATCTGCTGGCGGGGGGGGGGGGGGGGGGGGGTCAATGGACCAGCTATTGATGCAGCAATGGGCACTGGTGCAGTAACATCGCCCCCGGAACATGGCCACTTGGCAAGGTTGCATCAGGGGCCACTACAGGTGCTATGGTTGGATCAATTGTATCAGTTATATCTGATGCTTCATCCAATATCCTTGCCTGAGTTACTGTACCCGAAAGAAATGGCAAGCAATTCTAAAAAGATGGTTGTCTTGACAATTTTTGAGCTGAGAGGGAAGAGATTAGCCATTTTCTACTGCACAAAAAGCTTAGTTTCTTGTGGGACAAAGTTGTTTAGAATGGAGGAATGCTTCTTGATGTTGAATGAATGGAGGCTAAAGTGCTATATAAGGTTTTATACAAGCCATATGTTACAGAAGTGGAGGGCGAGCCTTGGGGTAACTGGTAATGTTGATGTTGTGTGACTTTAGGGTCATAGCTTCGAGCCATGGAAACAGCCTCTTGCACAAAAAAAGTGTAGGGTAAGGCTGTGTACATCATATCGCGAAGCGATCCGACCCTCCCTAGACGCGGAATCTTAGTGCACTGAAAACGCCCTTTCTATATGATACAGAAGTGGAGTTGATGTGATGGAGTAAGTAGCTAGAAATAGGTTGACCGCTTTAGGCCCAAATCTTTTTCTTATAAACTGATTATGTATGGTTTTAGTGAGCTAATTTTCGAAACTATCTCATTAGCATCTAGTATAATTTGGTCAATAGATGACTTTTAACGTTATAATTTTGTGGTAACCTGCCTAAAAATTTAAATAAAAGTAATTCATACATGTTTTAAGCTAAAAATTAGGTGAAGATATTGGACTAGTTGGCTGATGCTCAACATGCATATTTCTTGATAATACTTATACTATATGACTTATATTTGTTGATAATACTTATACTATATGACTTAGTGTAGTAGATTACTTGGTTGGCTGTCTTAACTTTACAAATTGTCGAATAAATAATTGAGGATTTTTTTAAACAGGAACAGCTTGAGAGGGCAACTTTTCTCCAGGGAGAAATTTGATATTTAATTTTTTTGGTTAAGGAAATGAAGTTTCTTGATATAAATTGAACTTTAATTTTATAATATTTCATGACGAATTTCTAGGTGTAACAGCTCTGCTGATGTGGAATACCAATACTTTTTTTTTATAATTTCATTCAAAAAAATAAATCCTAAGATGATTATTACTACTCCTAGAGCAAAATTAAACCACTCTAAAGAACTATTAAACTCCAAGTCTCTATTTTTCTTTAACTTAGGCAATAATTTCATTTTTTTTTTAAATGAACGTCTTATTATTTTATATGAACGTCTTAATTAATGTGAAAATATAGATAATTGTGTGTGAATGGGAATTGTTTAACGTATGCAAATAATCCTAATATTTGATACTATTCTGTGATGTGAGATGGATGGGAAACGAATCTCAAAGTACCTTTTTTTAAAAATATTTTTAATTTTTAATTTCTTATTGTTCCCTATTAATTTTACATCATACACTAAGAATGTAGAATTTAATTATCATTTTAACATTATTTATCGAGTTACAGTTTCGTTCACTGTCTCCTAGTGTGTCAATTAACTTGATGTTCTTTTTCAATCCATGCCAAATTATATAATTCAACTCCCTATATTTATGTCATGCGTATTTATTGCAAAAGAAAAAAAAAAGAGAAAAAAAAGAGAGTAGTATTATGTGGCTTATTGTTGGTCTTTTATCTTATTTTTCTAGTTATGCCAGTATGAAGTGGTGAATATATAAAAAGGTCTTTTATCTTATTCTTTTCAGTTGTGCAAGTATGAAGTTTATAAAATGGAGAAACAACCACATTTGTAAAAGTCTAACCAAAAACCTCTAACTGTTTGGAACCCAAATTTAAATCTAAAGTCATAGTATTTCACACTATAACAAAGTTTTATAGGTTTCAGAAAGACGATTCCAGCTGTATATACTGAGCCCCAAAACTCCAAACAACAACGAAGTTATGGCGTTTTTAAACCGCCATGGTCGGTGACGCCGATCCGGGTGTAATAGCTCGACCAAGCAAAACTATTGCAGAGTGGTATGACTCAAAAGACAGTTCCAACGGTATATAATAAGCCCAAAAAATCCAAGCGACAGCAAAGTTATGGCGTTTCCAAGCCGCCACAGATGGTGACTCCGATCTAGACAACCAGGTTTGACCAGAAGGGACTATGCAGTGTCGTGGGGCTCGAAAAGATGGTTCTATCAATATATAATAAGCCCAAAACTCCAAGAAACGATAAAGTTATGTCGTTTAGAAGCCGTCACAGCCGGTGATGACGATCCGGACGTCCCGGCTCGACCACATGAAACTATTGCGGTGAGCAGCTTCTTTTGCCATTGTTTGGAGTTTCTGGGCTTCAAAACGGCATAACTTCGCTGTCGCTTGGAGCTTCTAGCTTATTATATACCACCAAAACCGTATTTTCGAGCCCTACGATGCAGCAATAGTCTCGCCTGGTCGAGGCAGGACATTTGGGTTTGAGTCAACAGCCGTGGCGACTTCAAAATGCCATAACTTCGTCGTCGATAGGAATTTCTGGACTTATTATATACCGTTGAAACCGTCTTTCTGAGCCCTACAACACTGCAATAGTTTTGGCTAATCAAGCTGTGACGTCCGGATCCGCGTCACTGGCCGTAGCGGTTTTGAAATGTCATAACTTCGTAGTCGCTTGGAGTTTTCGAGTTATATACCGTTGAAATCGTCTTTTCAATCCCTAGCCATAATAGTCATGCCTGGTCGAGCCGGGACAACCAGATCGGCAACATCCGCCGTGGCTCTTTGAAACGTCGTAACTTTGCCGTCGCTTGGAGCTTTTGGGCTTATTATATACAGTTAGAACTATGTTTCTTAGCCCTACGACTTCGAATCACGGTCACTAGTCGTGGCGGCTTTGAAACGCCATGATTTCGCTGTTGCTTGGAGTTTTTGGGCTTGTCATATACTATTGGAACCGTCTTTCTGAGACCTACGAAACCGCAATAGTCTTGCCTGGTCGAGCTAGGACATTCGAATCGGCATTACCTGCCGTAACGATTTTGAAATGCCATAATTTCACCTATCGCTTCAAATTTCCAAGCTTATTATATACCATTGAAACAGTCTTTCTGAACCATACGACTTCTCTATGGACCTACTAAACTTAATATATACTAAGTGTCCCTACGTCTCTAAAGGGTTTGCTACCGTTAGATTAGAACTTATCACAATAATGTTCTAAACTTATCGTGTAGGTTGGAACTTCTGAACTTATCATGTAGGTTTTGAAGGCTTTGCTACTTTTAGATTAGAACTTATAATGTTCTAAACTTATCGTGTAGGTTGAACTGAACTTGGTGAGGCTAAATGAGCTACGACCCGACAAACTTATCACATGTGATCTACGACGAGCTACGACCCAATTCCTTCACCCCTCCTCACTGCCCGCCATGTGATAGTAAGGGGATTGGTGAGGCTAAATGAAGGGTGACTAACAAGGAGTATATGAGGAGGGGTGGACACGTGACGGAAAGTGGGAAGAGAGGGTGAAGAAGGTGAGGGGAAAAGAGATGAGATGATCCCAGCCCCTTTATTCATACATCATCATGAAGTAATGAAACCCCCACATTACACCTTGCATATATTAAATGCCTTATTCCATTTGGTAGCATCAAATGCTCCATGGGCACTGAAGATTAACTGCATGAACCTCGCCGCAACCTGGCAATGGGATTGTTTCCCCATTCCCATTTCATAACATCCTTCCCAATAGTTTACCAGGCAATCATATAACACTACGCCTGTACACAAGTATCAGACAAAAATACGTTGACTACCATGAGAAGACCTTAACAACATAGTCTCACATCTTTTAAAAAGAATGTCACAGTATTTTACTTCGTTCTGTTGTAACTAACATAAGTTTTACAACAAACAGCACATAGCATGTACATGAGAGTTTGTGCGATCCACCAGCAAAAGAATAGGTAGACCTTTACCTCCTTATGACAGTTTTAACCACCTCAGAGTAATCTGTATCCTTATTTTTTGACAACAGCATCATTTGACCTTAATTCTTTTTCAAGCTCATCGAATTCCCAGCCACCAATCTCGTCAGTAGAGTAATCTTGATTCACTTTCCCAAATTCAGACTCTAGCTTTGCCAACTCAGCTTCATGATCAAGCACCTCTGTTTTGACTGATGGCGCTTCAGAATCTCCCTTAATCCCTGCATCAGTAACCTTTGCTTCTGGAACTGAAGAAGGTGATACGTTTTCCAGTTGCCTCTCTCCAGATGATGACTCCTCTTCATGAGTAGGATTCTCCATTTCTAGATTTGGTCTCTCAACTGACTCAAATTCTATTCTAAGCTTTTCAATTTTGTCAAACAGATCTCTCACCTTTGGATCCTTCTTGCTGAAAGAAGAAAAAGAATGCCAGATGAAGCACATGATTCTTTAACTGATTGGCAAAAACAATCAGAACAATAAGGCATCTCAATGTGCACACCTGGATAATTTCCCTTGCAGGGTATAGAACTGCTCCCTCATGTTGTCTACTACACTGAAGATAGTTATGATCTACAGATAGCAAGACACCCAAACTTAAGCATGAATCCAAAATTGCACCAACTTCTGAAAAAGTAAAACACTCCTGATCTCCCTCACTCGACATATCTGGGGATAAGTCAATGTATTTGTGTTGCTAACATATCATATTCATTTAATTCAAGTACAAAGTAAATGATGTTTGCCATTTCCAAACCAAAAGTTTTGTACTACAAGATTAGAGATAAGGTCCTTCTGAAACCTGCAAGAGCAGTCCATATACGATATTCCTCACTGAGAGGCCTTCAGGTGTCCTAATAATCCAACCAAGAGTCAGGCATTTGAGTTCTCCTCCACCAATTAAATAAGGGAGAAAAACAATAACTTGCTGGTCCTTTCAGAGTATTCATTTTGACACACGCTTAATAGCATCCACTAGCGGCAAAAATATAGTATCCTATTCTTTCTTCTTTTTTACAAGAAAAACTATATTATACTTGCCCTTACCAACTTAAGCTTTTAAACAGTGACCAAATAAAAGAACAAAAATAAAAAATTTAAGCTTTTAACAAGGTGGAAATTCAACAGTTCCCAGAGGACAAAATCCAAGTTGCCATGAAGATAATGCAACCCAAGAATGCAAAGCAACAAGAGGAAAAACGAGGTCAGGCTCATGACAGTAATTGAGAACCTCCAGGATAGTCTTTAGATCTTTTCCCTAAAGCAGAAAGTTTCAGAGGATAAAAAGATAGTGGTCTTTACTCTTAATGGGCTTCCAAACACCAACAATGCAACCTTTTACAGCTCATTTTCTCTCCTAGTCCAGAAGAAGATGATAAATACCTTTTTGAATAGGGAAATGTAATTGCACCAAAAAAAAAAAAACTAGAAAGACCCACAAGGGAAAAAAAGGAACCACTCAGAGGGAAACAGACTCGCACACACAACCAAGTCGCTTTCAGTAGAAATTTTACCTTAGCTTCATAGTCCAAGTATTCCTCCTCAAGATTTTTCCTTGGGCTTAATGTACCAACATCATTGTTATTGCTTGAGGCCGAAACTGACCTGTTAGTTACCAACAGAATTTAAAAATTCCAACGAATGGGGCATTGATCTTTTTCAGTTTCAAAAGTAAATGTACCTTTCATCTAAGTTCTTTAAGTTCTCCACATATTTCCCAATGCGATCAATTGAAGGCTGCAACTCGTTCTATACAAATGGACAAGTGTTCTCAAGTTCTTTCTTCTCCTCAAGTTTAGTGTCTAGAGTAAATGTTATTTTTAAAAAGTTTTCCTACCTCATAAAAACATAGAAGTTGAGTGACCAAATCCACAAAATAAGTTTCATGTGTCTTCAGTTCGTCTCTGTATAAACAAGCAAACAAACAAAAAAATTAAAAAAATCATTATGTAATAACATCAAGGGAGCCCAAAAATATGAGGTAATACAAGAAAAATTACTGAATCTCCTTGTTCTTTGTCTCTGAATATGACGACTGAAGAGACCACGTGTCTTCCAAAAAATTGATCCAAGTACTTAAAATATTTGCTTCCACTTTACAGGATCCAATGGCTTTTACAAGCTCTTCTTCCTGCAATGTTCAGGATTAATTTGACTCATAAAGAAATGAATATGATACTTAACATTATAATTGATCAGAGAGAGCCTGACAAATAAAGGCAAAGCAACGGATAAAATAAAGATATATATACTGCTACTGCGTACTTGCCTACAATAATACCAGGAATAACCAGGAAAAGTTGGAGAATAGGAAAACAGACCTTCGATTTCAGGTGCGCTACAACCTGGTCATTGGCATCATAAAACTGGTCCCTCTCTTCTACAACATTGTGAAGCCTTGCTTTAGCAGCAGACAAGGAAATATTGACCTATGCAAAACAGGTTCAACAAGGGAATTTGAAGAGTAAAATCCAGATAAAGAAATGACACAAATGATTATTCCAAGGATATAACAATTGTCAGCAAGCTGTCAAAAGTATCAAACATGGCATGTGACTATTCTAAACATAACCAAGATTTAAACATTTTTGATGTGCATCCATAGTACTGAATTTTCAACTGCAAAAGGTGTCTTATTTCCCAAAAAAGACATAAGATATCTATCATTTGCTAAAAGTGAAATTTATCTAAAGATGAGCCAGACTTGCTACGCTCCAGACAACTCTACCAGTTAACAACGGATTGGTCTAGAGGATCATGCACGGCTGCCTCTCTAGAATTTTCAAATGAGCAAGCTAATAGGCAGAATAAGTAATGACCTTCTTCAATGCAGCCTCCAGCTCATCTCTCTGTTTCTCAAGCCCTGAAATCTCATCTGTTATTTCCTTCACAAGATACAAACAGAAGAAACAGCGTCTATTTAGTAAGAACCAAAATAACTGAAAATAAATGACAAGAAAATATCTAAAACAAGGACTAGAGAAGAAGCTAAGGATAAATTCAAAGTTCTTAACGTCCCTCAATTAGTAACACGCATATTAATTTAATCTGAGAGAATGAAATCAGTTACGAAGATGCATGCTAATCAAGAATCTGCACCACTCGCAAGCCTAAAACAACACAACTAGCCATACTCTTTTGATGTGATCTCTAAGGCATACAAACTATGATAATTGTGCATAAATACCTTTTCAATATCAGTAACTTCACTTGCTTTTGCGACACGAAATTTCAATGCTTCCTCTTTTTGAACTCTGTCAAAATTAGTAGAGAACAAAATAGGATAAGTAAATAAAAATTAGCACATCGGGTAAACAAAGATGTAGATACAACCATACTCAAGCCTTTTTCTTATTATATGGGGTCGACTACATGAAATAATCATTTATCTTGCATTTTATTTTTTTTGAGTCGTAGTCTAAATCCCACCATCCTGTTGTGTCTCCTAGTACCCATTGCATAAGATATGCATTTAGAATATGCCTCTTTCAGAAATATCATATCATCTCAACCATGATTCCGGCCTACGTACCTAAATACTCACTTAAATCTTATACCATCTGCATGACATCGGCTACATAAATCAATTGTATCCACTGTACTCTACCATTGACTAAGTGCTCTTCAATTCTCATATAAATCATATCCGTCCTTATTGTCTCTCTCCATGTCTTCTTTGGTCTTTGTCCATGTTTAACAAACACATCATTCATTATCTTGCACCACCTAATAGGTGCATCCGCAAGACGCCTTTTCACATGCCAATACCATATTAACCTTGACTCCCTCATCTTCTCATCTATAGGAGCTACCCTAATCTTTATCCTTATATATTTATTTCTTATTTTATCATTTCTTGTATGTCCACACATCCATCTTAACATTCTCATTTCTGTCACTCGCATCTTTTGTTCATGCTCATAATTGGCTGCCCAACATTTAACCTCATACAGTAGTGCGAGTTGTAGAAAGACATATAGTATACCTCAATAATATACATTGTACACACACAAAATACATGTAAAATACATGTACAATATGCAAAAACGGTAATATATACGGGCATACTTATACTATATATATATATATATAGGTGTAATTTAGTATATTATAGTGTTAGTATACACATGTATAAAGAGAATAAAAGGAAGTAGCCGTTGCGGCCACTTGAAAACCACTTGTACTCAAATATTAAGTTGAATAATATTCACTTTTTTCTTCATTTTTATACGGTATCAAAGCTTAGATTCTGACATAATTTTTTTAAACAAAATGACGACACCATCTTCTTCTTCTGAGCACACAAAAGTTATATTCACACCTAACTGAATGTCAGGTGCAGGGTCTTATGGTTCTGATGCATTTGATGATTCATCTGTTGTTATTACTAGTCACAAACTCTTTTTTTGTAAGTAAAATTTTATAAATAGGCTCAATCGGCGAATTTACATACTAGTCACAAACTCAATAGTGAAAACTACCTCTCTTAGTCCAGAAGAATTGAGACGTTTGTGATAGAAAAAGGCAAAGAGAAATACTTGTTTGGAACTGTGACTGTTCCTCAGGAAACTGATCCTAGATTCAGACTATGGAAGTCCGAAAATAGCATGATAATACCTTGGTTAATAAGATTCATCTTCCCGATATCAGTGATGATTTCATGATAAACGAGACTAAGTTGAAATATGGACTGCAGTCAATGACATGCACTCTAAACAAGATAATACCTCTGAGTTATATGAAATTGAAACCCAGCTTCATGAGATTAAACAAGGAAACATGATTGTTAACAAGTATTATACACAGTTGACAAAAGCTTGACAACAGATTAATGTATTTGAAGTACACCAGTGGTCCTGTACCTCTTATTCTCGGCTACACAAAGCCATTAATAAACAAAAAAAAGATATTTAGATTTTTAAATGGATTGCATCCATGTTTTGATAGTGCTAGGAGTAGAATCCTAAGCAGAAAACCTCTGTCTGGTCTGAATGAAGCCTTTGCTGAAATAAAACATAAAGAAAGCAGAAAGACAGTCATAATGGAATTGTCCTTAGTCTGTCTACTGAAATCTCTTCTTTACTCACTGAAAAAGAATCTTCTGAAAATATAGTTTTAGCAGCCACAAGGATGACTCCAATAAATGAAGGCAACAAGCCTTTATGTAAATATTGTAAAAAAAATAGACATACTATTGATGATTGTTAGAGGCTACTAGAAAACCTAGAGAAGGAAAAACCCCAAGACCTAACAATTCTTGGAGGTCCTCCTCTAGACAACTCTTCAATGGAAGTAGCAATGCAAACAAAGTCCAAAGAACAGTTCTGCAAAAGGATTATTCCAGTCTTTCAACAAGGAACCAAATTGAAGCTCTTCTTCAATTGCTGAACAAACAACAGACATTAAATAATCAGACTCCAATCCATGCTACTTCCTTTTATCTCTTTTATACATATGTAAGCTAACACTATAATGTATTAAATTACACGTATATATTAATAGTATAAGAATGCATGTATATATAATGTATTTGTATATTATTGTACATGTATCTTGAGTGTATACAGTGATGTTATTGAGGTATAATGTATGTATTTCTGCATTCCCCTCAAGCTTTGTTGTAAATATGTTTATACAATCAAGCTTGGACAATAAATACTGACAAACATTAAAAGATACAGGTTTCGTAAGAATATCAGCTAGCTGATCATCAGAAGTTATATACTCAAAGCTGATAATAGGTCTACTACTGGACAACAAAGCAATTGGATTGTTGACTCTGGTACCTCAGACCACATGACAAGCAATGATAATCTTCTTTCCTCTTATAAATTGTTTGTTATTCTAGAAAATGTTAAACTTGCAAATGGTACATCATTACAAGTAACTGGAATTGAGAAAGTCAAAATAAATGATAAACTGACTTTACATAATGTTTTACATGTTCTTAGTCTAAACTTTAATCTTGTGTCTATAAGTAAGATCACTAAAGATAACAAGTGTCTAGCCCATTTTACATCATCTGAATGTTATTTTCAGGAGATGGAAATAAAAGAAATGATTGGCATTGCTAAAATCATAGATGGTCTCTACCTACTTGGGACATACATTTACAATCTTATTTAAGAGAAAAATTGGATCTTAGATCAGTTAAGTGTATATTCCTTGGATATTCAATGTCACAAAAGTGGTATACGTGTTACTTCCTAATACTAGGAAGATATATGTCACTCTTGATGTGAGTTTTGATGAACATGCATTTTATGATCAGTATACTGAGCAACAAGGAAAGACACAAAAAGACTTGTGGACTATCATAGATATAGTTAAGACCACTTCTTTGGAAACCCAAAAATCTAATAATAAAAGTGAATCCAGTAGAGTAGCTCATGTAAGAGAAAATGTTAATACAACAGACATGCCTTATAGAGTAGATCACCCATTACCCAAGTATACATAAGGAGAAACCAACAGCTTGATTTATCATCTAAAGATCAATTAGAATGAGCACATGCCATCTATGACGCTGAACTAGAAATAGACAATAGGCCCGTTAATGTTAGGAACATGATAAGACAATGTACTAAACATCCTTTGTATAACTTCCTTTCACATGACAGTTTAAATGCTTTTAATTGTGCATTAGACTCTAACGTTCTTGAGGTACAAGAAGCTATAGCATACCAGTATGGAGAGATGTTTGTGTGGAAATGAAAGCTTTGGTTCAAAATAGAACGTGGAAACTGGTACCAGCCGTAAAAGGTGTTAAACTAGTAGGGTGCAAATGGATACTTAAAATTAAATACAATCCTGATGAGACTATAAACAGATATAAGTCAACATTAGTTGCAAAAGGCTTCACACATATATATGGGATTGACTATTTAGAAACTTTTGCACATGCGGCAAAACTCAATTCAGTTAGAGTAATTTTTTTTATTGTTGTTAAAACTTGAATAGGAGTTGTATCAACTAGATGTTAAAAATGCCTTCTTCAATAGAGAACTGTAAGAGAAAGTGTATATGAATATATCATGTTTTGATGATCACACAAACGGTGATTATATCCGTAAACTGAAATATATATAAGGTTTAAAATAATTACCAAAAGCTTGATTTAGTAAGTTTTCCAAGACAATAAAGGAACACCAGTTTGTTCAAAGTCATAGTGACGACACATTGTTTACTAGGATTTCAATGGAAGAAATGATTATTATATACGTTGATGACATTATTGTCACACTGAGTGATCTTCAGGGAATCAAGATTATTAAGTTTCAATACTGCACACAATTTGAAATGAAAGATATAGGAAACTTGACATATTTTCTAGACATGGAAATAGTTAAAATAAGGATGACATGTGTATTTCTCAAATAAATTTTACCCTGGATTTGTTAACTGAAACTGGAATGTTAAGGTGTAAGTGAGTCACTACTCCAGTTGAGCCTAGACACAAACCAAGGAAATTGTGAGATACACCACCAGTTGATAGACTAAGATATCAAAAACTAGTAAGGAATCTGATGTGAGGTCAGCCACTGGGCATGAAGCTTATTTGTGGGAAAATTTAGTCAATTGGAGGAGCAAGAAGCAACTATAGTCTCTAGAAGCAGTGCAGAAGCAGAGTTAAGAGCATTGACATTAGGACTATGTGAAGAATTATGGCTTACGAAGGTGCTAGAAGACTTGGACATATTTGTACAATGCCAATTAGAGGATTATGTGACAACTCTACTATTACTATGGCAGAGAATCATGTGCAGCATGAAAAGTCCAAACATGTGGAGATAGACAGACATTTCACAACAGAGAAGATTGAATATGGGATTATCAACCTTGAGTATACTTCCAAGGATTAGCTAACTGATATTCTTATCAAACCTGTCACATTTAAAGTTTTTCACTATTTATTGTCCAAGCTTAGTTGTATAAACATATACGATAAAGCTTGCGGGAGAGTGTAGAATACATACATTATACCTCAATAATATACATTGTATACACACAAAAAAACATGTACAATAGCATACGAATACAATATACATACAGGTATACTTATACTATTAATATATAGGTGTATTTTAGTATATTATAGTGTTAGTTTACACATATATAAAGAATAAAGAGAAGTATCCATTGTGGCCACTTGGAAACTAATCGTTAGGATTCTTTTCTCATCTGTCTTTGATATAAAGGCCTCTTCTTGTACTCAAAAATTGAGTTCAATAATATTCACTTTCTTCTTTATTTCTATACGGGTCTTACTGTCGTCCTGTAAAACTCCCCTTTAAGTTTTAAAGGTACTCTCCTATCACAAAGAAGACCAAAT
Source organism: Eustoma russellianum (assembly GCA_036186865.1). Taxonomy (NCBI): domain Eukaryota; kingdom Viridiplantae; phylum Streptophyta; class Magnoliopsida; order Gentianales; family Gentianaceae; genus Eustoma; species Eustoma russellianum. The sequence continues at coordinate 7,335,931 of AP025056.1, forward strand.
ACACTTCTCCACTTTAACCATCCCGCATGTACCATGTGATTCACATCCTTGTCAATTTTTTCGTCTTTCTGTAGTATAAATACCTAAAACTCTCACTCGGGTGAATCTTTTGGTCTACCAGTTTCGCGTAAGATTTCAAGGTCATTCTTTTGTTACTAAAATCAAATTTCATATATTGTCTTCTTTCGAACTCAATTTGAAGCATTTTTCCTCTAGTGTCTCCCGTCAACATTCCAGCTTAATATTGATTCCTGCACTAGTCTCATTCACCGGCTTAACAATAACTAATTCACTGCCATCAGATCACGACATGTAAAAATACAACAAATGAACAACCCTCTGAAAATTGCATACAGTAAGATGACTGAGCCACAAGAAGAGAGCAAATGAAAACCTTTAGGATGGCATAAACACACACACAGAGAGAAGGTGAATAAAAGTACAAGAAAAACGTTTGGCTTTACACAACACTTTTTAGTAATCTTCTCATCTTTGACACCAAAACAACCCTATAAAGTTCTCTCATGGATTCCACTAGATGAAATACAGTTTATACTTAAGTAATAACTAATAATCTTGGAGTAAACTCAAGGAATAATGCTGGCTGATTCTTCTTCTAGTTTTGCTGTTATTCTGGTTCTTGCAGTTTTTCTGCCAACCATAATTTTTTAGTCACCATGTAATGCTCGGCCTCGTGTCTATGGCTAATTCCTCTAATAACTCCAGCTCTGGAAAGCAATATTTGGACTAAATGTTCAGAGCTCAGAATAATAATCTAAAATTAATTCTTAATCCTCCCTTGTTATAGTATCAAGGCTAGATGTATTTTCCCAACTCGAAATAAGATAATACAATATGTTTGACCTCCTTGTCAAAGGAAGGTTAAGTTGGACGACGTGGCTCATAAGAAGCTCTAAGGAAGGTTAAGTTGGACAACGTGGCTCATAAGAAGCTCTAATGGTGATATGCTGCATAGCTTTCAACCTAGCAAAAGACCTCCTATATTTTTTGCTTCGTAACTCGCTGAGGCACCAATCTAGCACCATGACTTACCAGGAGCATGTGAATGAAATTTGTGATTATTGTTTTTCTCTCCTGTCTTCCTTTTCCCTTCTCTTCTTTAAGCATCATTACGTGACTGCTTGGACAAAATTGCAATCTCATAAAAAGGGTCCAATTTCCTTTCCACACAGAAGTTAGGATATCGTTTTTCTTGCTTTCTCTTCCGTTTAGACATAGAACGCATTGAGCAGTGGTCTTGCGGTAGCAGAGGTCCATTATCAGTAGATTATCTGATAACCCAAAATTACCAACAAATGTCTGAGATGATCATATGTCAAAAACGGTTATCTTGGTAGGGAGGGCCTGTAACACCGATGTGGTTCTTCTACGGCTCGAATCCAGATTAGCCATCCCTCAAAGAGATGGCTGAATACTGGATTGTATTATAACCCCAAAAAAATTCAGAAAAAAAAATTCCACCAGCAAATTAACAATCACACTTTACATGTCTGGATATACAACATCCAAACATCGTTGCACGGAATAAATCTCACATGGCCAATGCATATACATTGACATGTAACAGAATACTCGATCCTTTAAAATAAGCTGATTATATGTCTATATGGCTCACATTACTTTTTTGTGAAAATATATGATCCATTTTTTTTCGTAAATATATGATCCACATTAGGTGAGAACAATATCAAATACTTTCAACAAGTGCTCATTTTTTGAGCAGACCAGAGACACATGACTTTTAGCATTTTGAGTAAATCTTTTTTCCTCTTTATGCAATGATGAAAAAGGCACTGATGCTTTCCCCCTCCCCCCTCCCCAAAACAAAAAAAAAAAAAAGAGAGAGAGAGAGAGAAAAAAAGAGAAAGACACAAACGAAAGTGAATAGAAGATTGTGTAAACTTGGGGGCAATAAAGGTTGCGCATGCGGCAGCAAGAACCTAGTCACTTGGTTTCTTGAAATGCACATAGTCAGGTTTCCTTGAAAAATGTTTCTCCCAAGGAAGACAGTCGATGTAATATACTATAACATGAAACACCATACCGATTATCTTGGATGCGCTTCTCAGCTTTTTCGCTTGAGCTGGAAAGAGACTCTGATAGAACTTTCAACTTATCCACCTGAAAATTTCAGAAGGACCAGCAAGAGCTCATCAAAAACTAACAGCAGATATCAGAAATTTGTTTTTAAGGGGTTTATAGGACGATTTTTTTTATTTTAAAGAAGACCAACCCAGGAATGATTAAAAAGCAAGAAAGATGTTTGCAATGAAAAACCTATCTCAGAAAGAAAAAAAGAAAGTAAACTGTAAAGTACAAAACAATCAGCACTTCAAAGACAATCCTGCATTTTGATTAACATGTAACTATGTAACCGATGAAAAACTAGTCTTTCAGCATCAGTTTAATTAGCATCTACCAACATCAGGTGTAGCAATCTTCTAAACAAATAGGAGCACTTCAAGTTGAATCAGGTTAAGGTAAGTGGCAAAACGCAGGCAGCACCTTGCTAAAAAACCTCTTACAGAAACTAGAGCTATGGGAAGCAATTTAATACAAATGGAAAAGGAAAAGAAGACAGAAGAAAGTCCATAGTCACCAAAAGAGAAAGTTCTATTCCACAAACAACTCAAATTGTTAATTCAGAAGTACCAACGACAACAAATACCAAGAGCTTCTAGATAACTACCAATAGTTTTGACTTAATTCAACGATGACCACATAAATATCTTGCAAGCTAATTAAACTAAAACTAAGCACATAAAGTTAACAAGACAAGATCATTAAGTTTATGTGTTGCCGATGTCTTACTGGTCCAAAAATAGAAAAGACAGATCCGAGAATGTGCCCAGACCAAAAGTCATGAAGGCAAAGTAAGAAAATTGTACCTTTTGAGCATGAACTTCAGGAGTGTCACCAGATTTAAGAGCACTTTTCTGCAGAAGGAGCCCTTCCAATCTGGAACACACTCTGATGTGGGCAAGCGTTTCTTTAAGAGCCTACTACAAAACTTGACATCAGATCGACAGATATAAACCTCCACCAGAGCACCATGAGACAGCAAAATGTTATAGAGCATGATGCTTCAACAGACACCAGGAGGAATAAATAGCTTCCACACAAGACAGCTAGATAAATTAAACTCAAGGAAACCAAAGCATGCTAGAAATTTTACCTCTATTGTTGAAGCAGTAGTTTCACTCATCCTTGATTGATCGCCCTTATCCCGAATATTTTTCGATTCTTCCAGTTCAACGAGCCTTTTCTTCAATGTGGAGATCTCTGCGTCAATTCTGGATGTAGAAGTCAGGTTAACAGGTGGAGAAAAAAAAAAGTAAAACTAGGCATACCTAAGTATTTCCATAGCAGAGTTGTAATATTTCCATTTGAATTCAGTATTAGCATGCCTCTCGTGATGGTGGCTCAGGCATGCAACATTTAGCTTGCTATTCAAGAACTACAGACTAATAAACTGAATACACAATCCTCTCCTGCCTGCATCTCGCAAAAGAATAGCAGAGAAATATTTTCTCTTTACCCACCGCCCCCCCTTCTTGAAACACAGAAAACACGGAAAATTGTGAAGACGAAGACACAAGGAAACAAAATATAAAAGATTTGAGAGGGTTGCGGATATGTTCTAATACCTTCCAACATCAGCATTTACTTTCAGACCAGAAATGGCACCTTCTGTAAACTGCAGCAGTTCCTCCCTCTTCACCTGCTTCCAGTTACAAACAACACATAAGAACAAAAAAGTCAAATCTGCCTAAGTCTTCCTCAAGAATTTGAGATAAGACCACCCATGGGCACATTAAGAAATAATTTTCCGAAATACAATTGTGACAAAACCATATTTGATGACTGCAAAGATGGATGTGATCAGAAAGTATAGTACACATTTGTTGGATAAGGTACACAGTGAAAATTTGCAATTCAACCTAAGTACTTGAAAGTTGAAGTAAAGCAGGCCTTTTTATCGTTTCCTTTTTTATGATTTTTTTTTTTTAAGAAGTACTCAGTAACTCAACCAGGTCTGCTCATCTTTTGTTCAGTTTTCACCAACAAGCTACTCTATATGTTAGCTATTATGGAGGCTTGACTTTGTTTGGATGGAATATCCAACACCAATACTACCAAGACTCTTTCTATTTGAGAGTAGAGAGCAAATTTGGAGAGGGCATACGGCAGGCATTTGCTTTAGTTCAGTCGATACCATCTCCACCTCAGTTAGACCTCATCCTTCTTATTGCTGCTTCCATATAGGATCTTTATTCCCCATTTTTCCAGTATATGACACTAGTTCATGCTCCCACTTGAACCCATCGATTCACATGCAGATTGTTTTCAATATTTACTTACTCTTATTTTAACAACAGCTTATCAATCTTCATATAGAAAAGAAGTATACGCTTGACATTACCAACACTTCGTCCTCGTAGTTTGAAAAGGCTTTTGCTAGGTCCTGTATGCTACTCACAATTGCATTATGAACTTCCTTCCCCCCAGTAAGGCAGATACTGCATCCATTTGGTTATGTATCAAGTTCAAAAACAAGCGAGAAAATCATCCCACTCCCTACGGTTTTCTAGGAGGAAACAAAAAGCTTGCATCAACTCAATATGATGATCAACTCACCCATACAATTCAAGCAGCAGAGCAACTTCCTCCTCATTTGGCGATTCAAGAATCTACATCAGAGAAACAAGGGGGAAAACTTTGAGATTGGAATGGAAATTTCGTTCAGCACTAGTCCATTTTGCAAACATGCTGTAAGTGCAAGATGATGTTCAACATTTCCCTAATGTGAGCACGAAAACATTCAACTTAGAGGACCGAGGACTACGAAATATAGTCCTACAATCATATCACTATCAAGTAATATTTATAAATAGTTTGGGGTACCATGGATATGGTTATCCCTTCCAAAGCTTGGCTGTAGAGAAACACATCACGAAAATTCATCGGTTCACCTCCTATGTCGGAGTCGAAATACAGAACCTGCCAGTCATAACAGAGTGTCAAACCAAGCATGCAGAGAAAATGAGTTTCTTAATTGCAAAAAGGATCCATAAAAATATCACAGAGATGTCCAGTAAAAAGGCCAACTATTTCTGGACAAATGAAACTAACTCTAATGATGATATACATTATAAAAGTAAGATTGAGTTGAGTAACTAAAATAAAAGACAAAAATAAATCAAAATGACCAGATGACAATTTATTTATCTCCTGACTACATAGAATAAACAGATAAAAGGAGCACATGGACTCAGAAATGTTGGCTCCCATTGTAGTTATATCACATATTCCTATTTGAGATCAAACGAGATGGAAAAGGGAAAAAAAAAGGCAATAATACAAACAACGATTCATACAGATTAATTGATAACAACATAATGAGATCATTGGCATCCACAACCACAATTTTCTCCAGGATAAATATATACTTCAATTGTCAAAATAAAATGCATCTTAAACTTTATACCTACGCTAGCATGTTGCACAACAAAAATTGTAGACTTAACACGCCCTCTAGCTGAAAGGGATAACAACCTCACCTGGAGAGGGTTAGGATAAAGACACCAGGAGCATTAGGCATCCGGGATCAGTATTGAAAAAATATGGAGGGATTGATGAATGTTACCCACAAGATTCAGACAGGATGGTTTAAGTGGAGAAACTGCATAGGCCATTCATGCAATAGAAAGATTCCTTTAAGACTTACAGGTATTTCTATGGGATATCTGCTTTGTGGGTCTAAATGGTGGGATGTAATTATGAACATCAACAGCAGATGAGAGGAGCAGAATTAAGAATGGTAGGATGGATGTTTGGACATATAAGTTCATAACAGCATATGAGAGGAGCAGAATTAAGAATGGTAGGATGGATGTTTGGACATATAATAATGGATATAGAAGAGATGAGTTGTTTTGGAGAGAATGTTATCCTGATCTATGTCAATGATAAAATAAGGCAACGTGTTAGATGGTACGACCATTTGTTGAGACGATCTTTAGATGCACCGACTACACGTTGAAATACTCAGATAAAAAAACTAGTACTAACAGAAAAGACAACTGAAAAGACATTGAAAGAAACTATCAAGAAACATGTTATTATTCTAGGGTTGGGAAGGTATTTTACATGACAGAGCAATATCGATACGATTCATATCGCCCATCCCACCTAGTAGAAAAAAGATTTGTGTACTGTGTAGTTGTATTTTAAATCAGAGGCTTTTTCGGTTTACATCACTAGTCAATGACAAGTGTATTTGAAACCTATGATCCTTGGCATGTTTCAATGGAAACAGACGACTTACCAATATATAAAGAAAGCACGATACGTTTAATACACACATATATGTGTATACGTGTGTTGTGCTTCTTGCAGTCGTAAAGTGTTCTATTTTATGTGCATAATGTGTTCTCCTATATGAATAGAAGTCCATGACGTTACCAAGTCACCACCAAACTGATATCAATCACTAAAGTATAACTGTTAAACGCTGAGACTTTGATATCTAAGTCATTTGAATCTCCCATAACTCTCATGCACTAACACCAGGACATTTAAGAAGGCCTTAAAAGAGATAATCAAAAGTATGACTTAGGTAGCATTAGAGTGTTACTCGTCGTGGTTTATATATGCCTTTAGTGAAAGAAGGTTACAGTAGGGGGCAAAAATAGGCCCACAACCAAAGATTCAAGATTAAACATGTCATAAATCATGAAAGTGAATGTATAGGAAGTGCAAAGCATAAACACGTCTTAAAGTCAATTATGTAAGCCGTGAAAAAACATATTAGCAAAGAGACCCTAAGAAGCCTTCCAACATTAAGAGTACACCATCATACAAGAGGTCAAACAACGTAGCAGCATCCCAAGAGAAAGGCTCTCAAGTTTATAGATATCTATGATAACAATCCTGCACACATAGGACAAAACAGTTTGCACAACGATGCAGCTGCTACAGGAACAGTCAAGAAACATGACTAGATGCTGATTTCAAAGTAAAATTTATCAAAAAGTTCATTCTACAAACAAAATAAGCAAATCAAATATTTCATTTACTCACTGGCGTCCTTGGGCTCCCCTTTGTTTCCCCAGATTGACTTTGTAGCTCATTAGCTTTTTCTTTTTCATCTAGGGAAACATCAGATACTTCTTTAAGAGCAGTCAACCATCTACCCATCACTTGGACTCTCTCTGGCCCCTTACAAGAAATAGAAGCTTCTTCCAATCTCTTCACCGTCTGCTTAAAACTCTTGAAATTTCTTGTTGTCTATAAATCAGTACAAACAAAAATTAAATAAGACACTGAAAATTAAAAGATGAACCCACATGAACACTTAAGGACAAATGAAGCAAGGCAGGTAGAATACCTGAAACTACAGTACCCCAAACTAGAATACTGTAAATTGAACACCTCCGACTACTGATCAAATATAATGCTAATACTCTGGGATTCAAGTATGTCAGCGGATGGAAGACTTCCCAAAATTGGGTAAAATTATCAATTTACCCTTTTTCAACGAAGAAACATACATGAAAATCTTGAGAATCAAAACACTTATACTTCAGTTTTTAACTATTATACCTACTTATCTTTCCGTAACACATATAGAGAACTACAAAATTTCATCCTTCCAAAACTGGACAATGGCGTAGCATTCTACACTTTCCTTCAACTTTCTTAACTGTTAGATAAAACACTAAATGCACTAACAAATACATTACGACGAAATCCCTAGATCAATTCTTTGTTAATCCATTTTCTATAAGTTCAAGAAAAACAATATTTTTCTTCAACTAGTTAGTGTAGCTTTTCAAAAGAAAAAAAAAAAGAAACAAGGAGGAAACAGTAATCTAATTCTTGGAGAAAGAAAATTTACAACGCGGTCTTGGAAACAGTAATCTAATTCTTGGAGAAAGAAAATTTACAATGCGGTCTTGGATGATTTTGGCGCCCTCTGCAACAGCTTGACCAGCTTGATGAACTACGGAATCGGCATAATTTTTTATGCGAGTGAGGTTATTCTTGTTCCCGACCTCCACCGCTTTGCTCACCGCCGATTTGAACCACGACATATTTCCTTCCACGGTCGGTTATCACATCAATTTGAACAGTTAGATGATCAAATTGTTTCCAGCTTTCTCTTCTTGGGTTGATTTCTTCTCCGAAAGTGATAAATAAAAAGAAATTCCGGTCGGTAGCTTAGAAAGACTTAGATTTGGGGATTGTTTTCTTGACCGATCAAAACATAAAGATAAATATCGTCGCTCGACAATTAGATTTCATTTCTTGTCATTTTCTGATTTCAGTCCCAATTACTCTTACGGCAAACTATTTACTGCGTGTTAACAAGGGAAAACCGTTGGATATTATGACGGTAAACAATAGGAAAATTACACTTAGACTCCCTGTATTTTGGCTTAATTCTAAAAATCTCTCCTCTCGTTTAGAATTATACATTTACCTTTCCTGTAGTTTGGGTTAAAAATGCACCGGCCAATTTCCGGCAAAACCACAGGAGGTAAACGTGCCGGATATCAGTCGGTGCGTTTTTAACCCAAACCATAGAGAGGTAAATGTATAATTCCAAACGAGAGGGGATGTCTTTAGAATTAAATAAACCACAGGGGTCTAAGTGTAACTTTCTCTAAAAAAACAAATTTTATGTTTCATTAAATTCTATTCAATTTTATATATTTATATATATATATATATATATGTATATGTATATATATATATATATATATATATATATATAAACACACACAGATATATATACACACACACACACTATTTATTTTCTATTCAGTTATATTCACTTAATAAAACACATACTTCAAAAATTTTATGTTTCATTAAATTCTATTCAATTTTATATGCATATATATATATAGACGCGCGCACACACACACACACATATATATATATACTATTTATTTTCTATTCAGTTCTATTCACTTAATAAAACACATACGTATTAGCGTCTTTAATATAAAAAGGACAAATTTTATTTTTCATTCATTTAGATTCAGTTATATATGCATATACGTATATACATGCATATATATATATATAAGCATTCATGCATTGAATATCGTTATTATATCTAATTTTCATTAGGCAAACGCAAAGGAAAAGTTACACTTAGACCCTCTGTGGTTTATTTAATTTCAAAGACCTCCCCTCTCGTTTGGAATTATACATTTACCTCCCCTATGGTTTGGGTTAAAAACGCAACGGCTGATTTCCAGCATGTTTACCCCCTGTGGTTTTGCCGGAAATTGGCCGGTGCGTTTTTAACCCAAACTATAGGGGAGGTAAATGTATAATTCCAAACGAGAGGGGGTTTTTAGAATTAAGCCAAACCGTAGGGGGTCTAAGTGTAATTTTCCTTAAACAATATTGTCCAGGAAAAGAGGGATTCTCATTTAACATAACCCCATTACTCATTTAACAGTTAAACGTTCATAAAACTCACTTAACAGCCAGTCTTTGTGGATAATAACTCACTTACAGTCGGTAATCAGAAAACAACTTGCTACAGCAGGTAATTACTGACGTGACCCTGACGGTGAGTTTTGGACATTTATTGATTTTTTTAAAAAAAATTAATTTTCTATTTTTTTTAAATTTCATTTCTCAAAAAAATGTTATTATTATTTTAAATTACTAAAAAGTCAATATTACTCTCCACTTCGTCTTCTTCATCTCCACTCCCCTCCTCCTCCCATGTCGCCCCCTGCCATTCACCACCACTTCCTCCTCTCTCCTCTCGTCTGCTAGTCCACCTCCTGCTTCTCCCCTCCTTGCCCCCTGCTGTTGGGTGCAGCAATTGTTCCGTGGCGTAGGCCGTGTGGGCGTAGGCCATGTGGGCCAAGTCACAATCGAATGCCGTGGGCGCTTGTGTGTGCTGAATGCACTATAAGGCTAGGGTATGCGCATCTCCTGTCACCAATTGGTTTTGGGAGAGTTGATAGCGCCTGAGGTCTTATAAGTGGTATCAGAGCCAAGGTCACGGTTCGATTCCCAGCAGGAGCAATTGCTGAGGGGGAGATTGTTGGGTGCAGCAATTGTCCCGTGGTGTAGGCCGTGTGGGCCAAGTCACAATCGAATGCTGTGGGCGCTTGTGTGTGCTGAATGCACTATAAGGCTAGGGTATGCGCATCTCCTGTCACCAATTGGTTTTGGGAGAGTTGGTAGCGCCTGAGGTCCTATACCTGCCTCCTTTGGTCTTTGCATCTTCAAATTCTCCATGATCTTTTGCCTTTAAAACCAGATTCAAAGCCGCCCCAGTCCACCAGCCCACCTTCAGTCTCTCTCGTCATCTTCAAATTTTTGGAATCACATTTTATCTCATGAAAAGCTAAAGAAGCAGAAAGTAAGTTATATTCCTAGGAAACAGGAAAGAATGCAATCATAATCTAGTTCATCTACACCATCAAATACACCCTTGATGGTAGTTCCAAAAGGTCAATTCCTTGTTCCCATTGTTTCCCCAGTGAGATCTCCGCCTGCAAAGCCGCAAGGCTCATCACAAGCGGTGGGAAGAGTGAAGCAGTCGAAGCCCAGGGCGAAAGATCCAAACAAGAGAGGGATGAGTATGGAAGAGAAACATAAGCTGAGTGAAGGGTGGCAGAGTTTGCCCCAAGAGAAGATGCCCCAATTGGTGCATATTATAAATTTTTTTTTTAAAAAAAAGAAAAATTATTTTTTTTAAGAAAAAATTAATAAATGTCCAAAACTCACCACGTCAGCGCCAGTCAGCAATTACATATTGTAGTAAGCTGTTTTTCGGTTACCGGCGGTAAGTGAGCTATTACCTCAAAAAACTGGTTGTTAAGTGATTTTTATCAACGTTTAAATGTTAACTGAGTAATGTGCCAAACGTTTGGCTACTAAGTGAGGTTCCCTCTAGAGCAAAAGAACCTGAAGGTTACCACCGTCCTAGCTCTAGGAAACATTGTAGAGACCGTCTTAGCTCTAAAGAATATTGTGGAGGATGTAAATTTGGAGCTCAGCGACTTCCTATGTTGGGTGAACGCAGTGACATACACAAGGTGTCACCCTGTAAACCATACATTCGTTCTAGCAGCAGTGGAACACCATATTGTCCATGTCCCAAGATTCGAACTCTTAATCTCTTAAAACAAATCACAACTCGAATACCAACTGACTTATGCCCTAGGGACTGTAAAACCTTTACTGAAAAGGATCAGATCACTTGTCATTGTTTTTGGCTCTTTTTTGCTATTATCTTCTTAGGGGGGAAAAAGTGTTAGATGTACCGAAAAAAGAATGCAAAACAAAATAAAATCCATAACCTTAGCTGGTTGAGTTTAAGACATTTTTTTCTTATAGACAAGTAATAGTAAAGTAATGTAGTGCGCTAGTGACGATATTTAATAACACATCTATGTACCATGTTGGGGAAAATTTTGATAAAGATAAGACTTTTATTAGTAAAGCTTTTCTATTCAATAATTCAGAATTTTACAGCGTTAGTATATTAAAGATCTTATTTTGGTTTTTCTTTTTCAGGAAGATATTAGTTTAACTTAAATGCAAAAAAAAATTTAGTTTAGCATTTTAACAAGTATATGAAATTAACGGTTCCAGTTTTAATGAAAGTTCAAAGTAATTTTTAGGGGAAAAAAGGTTTTTCAGTATACATAATAACAGGTTTCATGATTCTTCAGTCTTAAGAAATCCAATAATCGCGTTATCCTCTAGCAAAGATAGATATCTTCTTCTATTTGACTAGTTGACGTAAAGCGTCTTATGCTTGCTTCATCTTATAAGATAGAAGTTGAAATCGAGATAAAAAGAAACACCGGGCACTCATTTAGATTCAACAACAACATCTCCTTGTGCAATACCACCTCCAATTTGAATAGCTAGCATTGCCATAATATGACTGGTAGATTTGGGCATGTAACGGTTTTCAAGTTTCTCCATGATTTTTGTCATGCCTTGGGGCAGCGCATGAGTGTGTGTAAATAGCTCCCGATGGTATCAACGAACACATCTCCATCCATTCTTGCCAATTTAAGTTACTTTCTGGCAAAAGGTTGAACCCCAACTCAAAGGGTTCTCACTGCCCAGCCCAATGAGCCGCGTGTAAATCATGAGCCCAGCAAACTCCTAGATTCGGTGAGATCTTACGCAGTTACCCACACAAGGTGTCCTCTGCAAATTAGGCCTTTGGCCTAGCAGCAGAGGAACACTCACCATGTGTGCGTCCCTGAATTCGAACTCATGAACTCTTTCTGGCAATTCCCAACCCGAGTACCAATTAGATTATGCCCTAGGGGCACCAATTTAAGTTATTGATTAGAGATCAAGGCCACAAACAATCTCAAGGGAGACCCGCCATACTTATGGCTTCATACTTGACAAGGCCCAATCCATAGCAAGCTCCTCACGTTCGCTGTCCCATGCATCCCTGAGTCTTATCATCCAAACAGTTATGTCTCTTATGCGGACATATGAGCGTCGTATGCGTCGTTTCTGCTGGGGTGAACTTGATCAGCATAAGAGATTATATTACTTGGATTGAAAGACAATTTGTCAACCAGAATAACAATGTCTTTTGGGCATTAAAAAGATGAGGCAAATGAATCTTGCAATACTTGCGAAACATGGATGGAAAATGTTGACTCAACGAGGTAGACTCTGGGTCATTGGCTGATGGTGGTCGATGTCGTGATTGAAGAATTCAAGAATTCAAGAATTCGTTCAAGTTAAGTTTAAATTTGCAAGGTTTATTCCCTTTTATAGGAACCTTTCTACTTATGACGGTTTTATTTTTTCACTTGTGTAATAGTTACTGTTCAAGTACAGTATTTTCTATCGTCTATAAGGTAACGACTAGTTATCTGCTCTGGTCTGACTTATGTACAGTAAAGGTTCTAAATTACAATATTTATAAGACTAAATATGGCAGCTCGACTTTAGCGTTGCTGTTTGACTTGTGCTTCACCTCGGTATCTTGGCTTAGCACATCTTCACTCTAGTTCTGCCTCGCTGTTTTTTTTCCACCTCAGTTCGTCTGCCTTCTTTAGTTCAGTTTGGGCCTTACTTTGTCCATCCTTTCCTTAGGTCAGTCATTCTTCTATCCAGGTCAGCTCGACTGACTGACTCCAACCAGTTATCTTTTTCCTCCATCAATGCCATTACTTTGTTCAGGTCGGCCCACTTTTGCTGAGCTCGGAACACTTCGGTTAGACTCATTTCTACCGTCGAAGCAATGTCTCAGCTGTTTTGAGATACATACGCGGTTGCGTTGAGATGTTAAGGGAAGGACTCAATTCTTCTAATTTATTGCATGATGGTAGCAGAATGTCTCGAATATGACTAAAACAGGGACGTTTAGTGCTGGAAATCTAGTTGGAGGATCAAAGGACCAACATGTGGTAACTTTCTTCTTTGACAGATCCCTGTAACTTCTTACTGACTCTTTTCTAGCAGCACGGCATATTATTTTCCACAGACGATGTCATCTATGTGAGTTTAATCCAGATGATACTCTACACGCAATCCGCGACTGTCAGTGGCCAAGAAAGTTGTGGCCTAGGGTAGTCCAACAAGATCATTGGTACAGATTCATAGATGCCAGCTCCGCTGCTATTTGCTTTCAACTCAATTTACATAGTTTGATGGAACATCATATACTGGAAACAACTGAAAGTGGGTTTTTCAAGAAGAAGTATCAAAAATATGGTATTATCATAATCAGTTCACCCATATGAAACATTAAGAAATGTCGTTGATAGGTTGGTTTTTGCAGGAGGTGCTTATTGACTCTGTAAAGGAGTTTTTCTCCTCATTCTTTTTGTTTGTATATACAAGTCATATGTATAGTACAATTCTATCGTTAACTATAGTAGGTAATAAATACAATGAATACAGAAATATTTTCTTCTTTGAATGAAATAATTTGATTGATTTGAATCCTTAATCGAATCCCTTGATTGCATCTGTAATTAGTATCTTTTATCACTCTCCTTCAAGTTAAGTAGTAGGGTTTTTAATACCCAACTTACACAGTGTGGGTCAAATATCGTTTCACTGACCGCCTTTGTAAGAATGTATGTCAACTAATTTTCAGATCATACAAAAAGAAGTTCAACAGTCCCTTCTTCGATTTTTTTGTTTTATAAAATGCTGATCAACTTTGACATGTTTTATCTGGTCATGTTGTACCAGATTTTCAGAGATACAGGTTGCCACATTGTTATCACACATCAACAGAGTTAGAATCTTGAGTGGGAAACCAATCTTACTCATCAAGTTCTTTATCCATATAATATCCATTATCCATTAGCAATGCCCTTATATTATGCCTCAACATTGGGTAAAGCTACTACCTTTTGTTTTTTACTTCTATGTATTACCAATTTCCCACTCACCAGAACAAAGTACCTTAAAGTCGATCGTCTATCATTTGGGTTACATGTCTAATCAGCATGAGTAAAGACTTCCACATCTAGGTGTCTATTTCTTCTGAACATAATGTCCCTACCCATTGTACCTTTCAAGTATCTTATTATCCCCATGGCTGCCTCCATATGTCATTCCTAATGTTGATGGATAAATTGGCTCACCACTCCGACTACATACCCAATATCAGATCTCGTGGTGAACAAATATATCAACTTTCCCAGTAGTATTTGACATTGTTTCTGATTTGCTGGTGCAACCCCTTCTACCATTTTAAGCTTGTGATTCGCCATCATCGGAGTGTCGCTAGGTTTGTCATCCATCATTCCGACATTAGGATATGAAAATTATTTGGTTTGTCCGGAGAACGTCAATCTCTAAAAAATATTTCGTACCACCTAGATCTTTCATTTTGAACTATGTAAACAGACTCTTGTTATCCAAAAATAATTATAGTGGCTTCTTATGTTCCACTTTCAAGTTCTTTAAAAGATATATCAACCATTGTATCTCATATGTTGCAGCTACAAATGCTCTGTACTCAGCATCTAATAATGTCCTTGATACTGTAGCCTGCTTCTTTTCTTTCCATGAAATCGATGCATCTTTCAAAACATACAAAAGCTTGTAACTGACCTCCTAGTCTCATAACATCCTCCTAGTCTAAATCAACAAAAGCTTTGGTCCTCAAATACCTAAGTTCAAGAATAACAGTCCTTGTCTTGGAGTTCTTTTTAGATACCTTAATATCCCATGTGCTGCTTCGAGATGTAACTCAGTAGGTGTATCTAGATTGACTAAGTTTTGTATTGTGTATGCAATATTCGGTATGGTGATTGTTAAGTATAATAACTTACCAAGTAACCTTGTGTAGTTTTATGTGTATTGACTTAGTTTTAGGTTTTGCTCCATAAGGGTTTTTGCAAACTTAGATCATATGAATCTAGTTTGCTCCAACGATTCCAATGTATACTTTCTCTGGCAAAACATGATCCCCTCCAGTAACCTGGCTATTTCAAGCCAAGAAAGTATCTCATGTCAACAAAATCTTTGATCCTGAATGTTTGATGAAGATTTATTTTGAGAGAATTGTTAGATCCGAAATTAATAATTAACAATATTATCAATATGTACAAAAATGATATGCGGTATAATGAAACAATGTAAACCAACGCGTAAGCATGAATTCTGTTTAAACCATGCCTTTGTTTATTTATACATACAGATATGCGATAGGTAAGTTTGACAAATAAATATATATATATAAATATATATATATATATAAATATATATATATATACATACACACACATATATATATATATATCCGAATGCACTCGAGCATATATACGTATACTGTAATGAAGAAATGGATTGCAAGTAATCTCTTTTAATTTCCAATGGATGTATATATCCCAATAATCATTTAATTAGTGAAGCACTGAGCATGACAATTAAGAATATGGTTGAAACAGTAATGTTTCAACATAAAAGGAGTGAACAATTTATCCAAAATGCATAAACATGCTGTTCAACAACGCATAAAGAAAATGCAAACCGAGGCGAGTCTAGGACTCTGTCCTTAAGACAAATTGCTCCGGTATTCTGTGCCCAACCGGTAGTAGCAAACGTCTCCCAGGATACAACGGCTTCTGTTCATACGAACGGCACTGCAACGTAAGAACTCGACGAACCTGTAAGGTGCTCTGATTTCTCGAACGCAATGAATGCAAGAAAACGTTTTATGAAAACAGAAGTAGAAGAAGAAGAAGCTGCGTACGCCTTTAGATTTTTGAAATCTCTATCTAAAACGTTTCAACATGAAAGGAATTTATAGAGAGGAAGAAGTTACTGGAAGTTATCAGATGATTGGATGCGTACCGTTAGATCAATCAGTTTTGATCTGTACCGTTAGATTGGAAGAAACCGCCCCACTACTGCAATAACCACCGAGTAGTTATTGGTAGTGGAAGAAACCGCCCCACTACTGCAATAACCACCGAATAGTTATTGGTAGTGGAAGAAACCGCCAAATAACTTCCAATGTTACTCCAACTTTGAGCGTTAATTTTTCATTCACCCGGTATCAGAATCGAGTGATTCAACAACCTAAATTCATCTACGCGTTACATAGATAATTTAGGAGTTTTTAGTTTTCGTTTTTGATTAACGAATACTAATCGTAATTAAGCCCAAAGTATGGTGTTTGACAAAATCCACTTGCCATCCAAAATTTTCCGACTCCCACAACTAACTTTTCTCCAACAAGAATGAATATCCTATAAAGAATTACTGCACGTAATGTTGTCATCAACATAAACTAATAAAACTAAGAAGAAAGAGGCACTTTGTTTAGTGAATATGGTATAGTCATTTTTAGACTGTTTATCGCCCTTACAAAGAATAAATTGAGTGAGTTCTTCATTCCATTGTTGATTAGCTCATTTGAGGTCATAAAGGGACTTGTGAAGCTTGAAGATAGTATTATGAGTTGGAGCAGAAACTTCTTGAGGCGATTCCATATGTATTTCTTGATGTAGATCACCGTGAAGAAATATATTGTTGACACCCAATGAATATGCCATCCTTTGATAGCTGCTGCGGCAAGTACTAAACTAACAAATGCCATTTTAGTCACAGGGGAGAATGTACCATTGCAATTTACACTCATTTGTTGTGCATATCCTTTTACAAAAAGCCTTGACTTATATCTTTCAATTGTCCCATAAGGTGTATATTTGATCTTATAAACTCATCTGCAACCACTCGGTCTTTTGCCAGTAGACAACTGGATTAGGGACCATGTATGATATGCCTTCAATGCCGCCAACTCAAACCACCAGTTTGGTGGAGATCATCAACTTGCCAAGACTATCATAGATTAGGTGGAGATGACCGTCTAACCTACTCTTTTTTTGAACCGATGCAAATTTTTTTTGTACAACTTAAGACTCTCGTCTAAGTTTTATTGGAAGATGTAGATTATGTTATTTCCAAGTCTTTTAAGTTGAAGAAAGAATGTCTGTTATTCCCAAAGAACGCAAGTCCTAACCCATTTAAGTAGACGTTGGAGCTAACATCATAATCCAAATTCTACACTACGACTATCCAAACTGAAATTTATATATTCGGATGCAATCTACTATTCTGATACCGACCCAAGGAGGGGCCTGATCGCTTCGCGATCTGATATACGCAGCATTACCTTACGTTTTGTGAAAGAGTCTATTTCTACACCTCGAACCTATTATCTCAAAATTTAAAAACAGTAACCTTACTAGTTATTTTAATACACGGATGATTTAATCCAAGATCAAATGAAATCTAACGGTCACATCATTACTTAAGATTACTCTGTCCCATTTGCATTGGGTCTTAAGAAAAGCGCGTACTCTCCAAAATGGCACAACTAAAAGGATGAGATCTCCTCACCCTACTTTTCCTTACCCCACTCATGACCGCGCGACACGTGGTAGCAGGATGGGGTGTTGAGGCTAGATGCGGGTGATCCTCATCTAGCTTCACCACCCTCCCTTGCTGCCATGTGTCGTGCGGTCACACGTGTGATGAGAAAAAGTGGGTGAGGGGATCCTATCCCCAACTGGAATACATTGCTCTCTGGTATTTTTTCACGTAACAAAAATCCCATACTAATTTCTAAACTTGAAAGAAAAATCCATCACGGAAATTCCTCTTTGACTTATATAACACTCGCGTAGTATAATCCGTTTAGAAGTTGAGACAGTTAAGTCCAAGACTAAAAGGGCTTTGTTTAAAATCTTGACAGATGTAATTTTTTTTTATTATCTTATAATAGTTTGATTTCATTATTCCCTTAGTATAGTAGTTTATTTATACACTTAGCATATAAGCAATAATATATCTACAAGCTGATATGTATTAAACCATATATATATATATATATATATATATATATATATATATATATATATATATATATATTGCGAAAAACCTTTAGGTCTAGCGGTTGAGTAGCATTTATCCCATTCTTGCGTCTCGAGTTCGAATCCCCTTCCCAATTTTTTTAATATATATATATATATACACACCCCCCCTAGCGGATTAGATATACTACACTTTAAGTTGACTTTGTATTTTTTTATTTTTGTCTTTGTCTTTCATTATTTGTGCATATACACGGTTATAACTATATTAATATCGGAAACATTCTATTTGTGTTTACTAAATCACTTCATTAGTACACTAGCACACCATATTCCTATTATTATGTCATCTATGCAGGTATATATGGAGCCGAGAGTCTTACTGGAAGCAAATTCTCTATCTCTTGGGATGGATGTATTATTTGCCTGTCTGTCAGCTTCTCCAGATCCTAGCGATAATTTATGTTATCATTGGGATATACTGAGTATGATTGTTGTTGTTATATAAGAAGTACTGGAGTCACTATCTTTTTATCACTACTCAATAGGATTACTTAAATAGCTACGTCTATTTGATAGTAGAGTGTAACGGTTAAGGATGTAAATATGCATGGTATTATGATCGTTCACATATTATAAGACAGATTTTTAGGACTTGTTTTATTTATTCAAACGTGATTAATTCAAAGCAAGTTTAAGTATTAGATATGATATTATATTACTACTGTCATGATTTACCTTTTTCTTTTGGAGAGTGCGCATAAATATGTAATTTGTGGTGTATATTCAAGAGATGACTTCCATAGTGTTGAAGAGAGCTCCATGCGAAAATCTAAATTAACTAGACCAAAAATATGCTAGTCCAAGTTATCTTTTGATATGAGAAAAGGTATCGTTGTCATGGGTTCGAGCCGCGAAAACAGTCTTTTGCACAAAAAAAAGTGTAGGATAAAGCGACGCAAATCAGATCGCAAAACGATTTGGTCCTTCTTCGGATTCTGAGCAAACACAGCAGCCTAGTGCACCGGGAACACCCTTCATTGTTGTCTATTTTTTCACCTTATTCCAATTTATTAATATCCATTCACCGAATGTATTAAATGTATGTATTCTCTATATAGAAGTCAGATTTTACATGTACAAGCCAAGGTTCTAACATTTTTATTTTCAGAAAAAAATCTATTGAATTGGTTGATATTTATTCGATAATAAAAATAGACATATAGTTTTATCACAATGATAAAAATAATGAGATCTATTGGAGTTGGCGCATCACAAATGTCACTCTTATTGAACCGGTGATAACAATATCTGGCTTAGACAAAATCAAGCTGTCAGTGTCCCAAGTCCAACAAACATGCTACGTAGCCGTACAAAACAGCCGACCTTCTGCTTTCTTGTCTTGAACGTTAATCATATACTCCACCTCCATCTATATATATGTATATGTATATGTATATGTATATAATATGTATATGTATATGTATATGTATGTGTATGTGTATGTGTATATGTATATGTATGTATACATGTGTATGTATATGCATATGTATGTGTATATGCATATGTATGTGTATATGTATATGTATATGTATACGTATATGTATATGTATATGCATATGTATATGTATATGCATATGTATGTGCATATGTATGTGTATATGTATATGTATATGTATATGTATATGTATATGTATATGTACATGTATATGTATATGTATGTATATGTATATGTATGTATATGTATATGTATATGTATATGTATATGTATGTATACATGTGAAAAACTTTTAGGTCTAGCGGGGTAACATTTATCCCATTCTAGGGTCTCGAGTTCGATTCCCCTCCCTAATTTTTTTTAAAAAATATGTATGTATACGTACATGTATATGTATATATATATATGTGTGTGTGTATATGTACATGCGTGTGCACATCTACATATATAGATGTATGTATTTTACTTGTAGACAACATCATATAGTAAACTAAAGCTTGGTCAACAAAATTGCAAGTTATGAATCAAAAAGATTGAAAGTGATGAGCGAAATAAATATGTATTTATCTCATTTGATTAAATCGAATTGTATATGTTTATAGGAGAGATATTTTCTTTAAGAAAAAACGATACAAAAGAAGAATGTAAAATGTAGTCTATGGCATATTTTGAGACGGACCTTGCAGCAACTAGTAAGGTTGCTGTTTTGAGATTTTGAGGTCACGTGTTCGAGCCGCGGAAACAGTTTCTTACACAAAGTGTAGGGTAAGACTGCGTACATCAGATCGCAACAGCCCCTCCCTAGACCATGTGCAAATGCAGAAGCCTAGTGTACCAAAAAAGTTTTTTTAGTCTATGGCATATTTATCTAGACTCAGATTATAAATTGATTTGGGTTAGACCGGTCCGCACCCCCTATTACCACAACAAATTTTGGGAGAAAATATCCTTCACGTACGCTCTTCAAATTTTAGGTGACTAGTTCGGGCCAGCAAAAAAGTTTATAGCCAATTTATATTGTATTTATTATATAAGATTAGGTTAGCTAAGTGTACCTCCAGAAATTAGTGGTTGTCACAAATATAGTATGTGATTGAAAGATCATTCCTTATTTTAATGGTGATACTTCGATATCTGATAGCTCAAAATTTCATTGGGTAATGGATATCCAATTAAAAAGCTTTTGTTGTACGAGTGAAGTACAAATATGACGGGTTAGGATCACCTCACCATTTTCCCCTCACCTCACGCGTCACCGTGTGATGAACCAAGAAATACCACCCGTTAGTCAACAACAGTCAACGGTAGGGAACAGACAAAAAACGTTAAGTCCCCGGGTCGGCTCAGAGTTTGACAAGGTCATATACCGACAAACAAAACATCTCAGCCAAACGGCCATGGCACCATCTCGGCCTAAAGACCTCGTCTCGGTCATCAGCCCCATCTCGGCCATAGAGTAACTCGGCCAAAGGGCCGTATCTCGGCCTCGGGTTCGTTTTACCCGGTGATCTCGGGCTACTTGTGACGTCAGCTGCAGACATCATAAGGGGCATACCCATGTTCTCTGAAGTCGACCATCTACGTCTCAGCAAGCTGACCCCACATTCTAAGTCATCTCGGGCGCTTCTGAGTACTTCTGGAAGGTTTGGCCTTGGCTCTAGGAGTTTACCGTGGGTAATTCAACCACGTGAAACTCCTAACCAGGTGTCTCAAACTAGCTTACTCAACTCAGTACCGAGCCATGTGGCGAATATGCAAGGGCAAGAGTCATCCTTATGACCTCCTTGCCTGTCACGATTTCCAATCTCTGCCCATGCATTGGCCCAAGCCGCCATATAAAAAGCAGAAAACATGAGAGAGAAGGAGAAGCAACAATTCACAAATTACAACTGTGACTCATCTTCTTCACGGTGAAAACTCAGGTTCACTAGAAAACTTTTACTTCAAAACCTTCATACATTATATAAACCTCTCCAAAAATGGCTTCAACTGACTTGACCATCGGAGGGTATTACCCGGGGCCATAGATCCCGGGGTCCTCTGACCTCGTTCCTTTGTGCAGGTCGGCCAACAGCCCACTACAAACAACTGACGGAGAATTGACGGCGTGACTCCAATGTCATAAAAATTACTTGGTGATAAATCTGACATCATCACCGTGCGTCACGTGGCAGAAGTGGGTGGTGAGGCTAGACGAGGGTCACCGGTATCTAGCCTCACCACCCTCTGCTACCACATGTCGTGCGGTGACGCATGGGGCGAGAAAAAAGTGGATAAGGTGATCTTATCCCAAATATGACATTGACGTGCTGTGGTTTATGCTTTATGTTTTTGATAATTAGTGCATATCTTTATAAGTTGTATCAATAAATTTCTATACAGTTTAGATAAGGTTCGCACCAAAATTGTTGTTGATACCCGAAAGACTCGGCTCTTAACCCAAGTTAAATAAATTTCGGTGTACAACTTGTTCTTTATTTGGGTTTTATTTTAACAGTTATTGTCGTCTACTACTACAACAACACATACCTAGTATGTGCTAACGACAGCAAAAGCTATCACTAGGTTATGAAGAGGGTTAGAGACAGATAAACAATACCTCTATCCCAAATGATAGAAGTTTGCTTCCAGCGAGACTTTCGGCTCCATATGTACATAGGCAAATAATGAAAGACAAATAGTGAAAGATAAATAATAAAATGCAATGACAAACAGGGAAAAGTGCAAAGTTACCCAAAGTATAGAGACTATCTAAGCCCCTAAATATAATCTAAGGTGTTCCTATATCCTATCTAAACCTCGTTAACCTTAATTATCTGTCTCCATGTACTCCTATCTAGGACCATGTCATCAGAGAGATGTTATTGTCTACTAAAAATAATAATATCTAAATAGTCAAATTTTTCATATTGCTCTTTTAAATAATATTTATATGATTTTTTTAATTTATCTTAATTAACTAACTAAGAGTAGAATATTAATAAAAATTAAAATATTTTATTTTTAAAATTATATCTAAGTAAAATTAATACAATATTTTTGGGTGTTAAGGAAGTAAGAAGTATTAAATAAAGAAAAATCTTTGAGCTGATGAACAACGCCTACCAACTAAAGTGATTACCATTAATACTAGCATTTGGAAAGTAGTCAGCAATCTTCACAAGGGCGGGCATTTGCATTTTCTTTTGGCTGTTTCAATCAAGCCTAAGAATCAAATCTTCCCATAAATTCTTCAATCCATTCCTCACAAATGCTTTTAAATTACCAGTAATAATTGTAAATCTTGATGAACTTCCAAACTACCATACAAATCCGATTTGTTACAGCAATTTTCCTTAAATTCACATTTCCAAACTTTCCAGCTTATTTTTGTCTTATTCCCTGGTGGGTTTCTCAGAAGTCCTCAAATTTCAGCTCTTTTGGATTTAATCATCTTCAAGTAATAGTCTTGGTTTCCTGGTTGTAATGCCCTTTTGTTTCTGTGTTTGTTATAATTGTTTGCTGGCGTTATCAAGATGAGAAACGAGAGATTGTACATAGGAATCATCGGAATATCATCACTTTTCTTGATTATTGCTTCTTCTGAATTTGTTCCTCAAGATAAATTTTTGATTGATTGTGGTTCCCATGAAAATACGACTGCGAATGATCGTGTTTTTTTAGCTGATAGCTATAGTTCGAGTCTTCTATCAACCTCATCAAATATTTCTGTTAATACCACTTCAAATTCTGTTCCGTTAACCTCCTATGATGCAGTTTTGTATCAGACAGCCAGGGTGTTTGTTGAAATTTCTCAATACAACTTTCCAATCAAGAAAAAGGGTCGTCACTGGATTCGTTTACATTTCTTTCCGTTTTCCAGCGAAAACTTCAATCTTAGCACCGGTAGATTTTCTGTTTCTGCTCAAAACTTCACTTTGCTGAAAGATTTTCAGTCATCACCTGATCCTTTAGTGAAGGAATATTCAATAAACATCACTACCAGCAATCTTGTTTTGAAATTTTATCCTGTAAATGGTTCATTTGCTTTCTTGAATGCATTAGAAGTTGTTTCCACCCCTGATGAAATCATCCCTGTTGTTATTAGTACTGTTGGATCGATAAAGGAACATCAAAATCTGGAGGGATTAGCGTTAGAAACAACAGGCAGGGTGAATATGGGCAACATAACAGTGTCCCCTCAAAATGACACCTTGGGCAGGAATTGGTTGCCTGAGGGGGCACATTTGACGAATCGAAATCTAGTTGTTTTCGTGTGGGATGTTGGATTGGTGAACTACAATCTCACAGGAGGAGAAGTTAATGAAAACATCGCTCCCTATTCGGTTTATGGCTCAGGAACAAAGCTACAATCTGCATCAGACCCCAACACAAAGATTAATGCTACCTGGGTGTTTAATATTGATCCTGGTTTTGGTTACTTCGTCCGGCATCACTTTTGCAATATTATACCTTCTGCCACAAAGAATTTTTTCTTTAATGTTTTCCTCAATTCAGGTTTTGTTGTTAAGGATCTCAATCTTACTGTTGTTGGTGCCCCTTATTACATGGATGTGTTTGTAAAGTCATATGTTAATAAGCAGCTCACTATTAGCGTCGGCACTTCCGGCCTTCTTAGTGGATATCCTGATGCATTACTAAATGGTCTGGAGATAATGAAAATTAGCAATTCTAAAGGCAGTCTGGACCCTGCAGATACTGAAATTCAGCCATCGACTTCCTCGTCAAAATTCAAAGTCCGGATGATTGTGGTATTGGCAGTTGGGGTAACATTTGCATTTCTTGTTTTTGATTTGGTGGCTGTTCTGCTATTCAGAAGAAGAAGAAGAAGACAAAAGCACATGGTCCATTCAACACCAGAACATTTGGGCGGAGACAGTGTGTTGGATGATAAGTATTCCATGGAATCAGCAATCATCTCAAGATCTAAGATAGGTTATCGCTTCCCTTTTGCAGCAGTTCAGGAAGCCACTGATAGCTTCAATGAGAGCCAAGTTATTGGTGTTGGTGGTTTCGGTAAGGTTTACAACGGAGTTTTGAAGGATGGCACGAAGGTGGCGGTGAAGAGAGGAGTTCCTCAATCAAACCAAGGTCTTGCAGAGTTTAGGACTGAAATTGAAATGCTAACACAATTCAGACACCGTCACCTTGTTTCCCTGATTGGATACTGTGATGAACGAGGCGAAATGATCATAATTTATGAGTACATGAAGAATGGAACACTGAAGAATCATTTATATGGTTCAGACCTTCCAAGACTGAATTGGCTAAAAAGACTTGAAATTTGCATCGGATCTGCCAGAGGACTTCATTATCTTCACACTGGTTCAGACAAGGCAATCATTCACCGTGATGTCAAGTCTGCAAACATATTGATAGATGAGAAACTCATGGCAAAAGTTGGAGACTTTGGGATCTCGAAAATGGGACCTGAAATTGATCAGACACATGTAAGTACAGCAGTGAAAGGAAGCTTTGGTTATCTTGATCCTGAGTACTTGATAACACAACAACTAACTGAGAAATCTGATGTTTATTCTTTTGGGGTAGTTATGTTTGAAGTCCTTAGTGGGAGGCCAGTTATTGATAGATCACAACCAAGGGAAATGACAAACTTAGTGGAATGGGCAATGGAGTGCTCAAGGACAGGGGAAGTGGAGAAAATAGTAGATGCACATATTGCAGGTGAAGTTTGGCCTGAATCTTTGATCAAGTTTAAAGACACTGCAGAGAAATGCTTGGCAGAACGCGGTGTCGATAGACCAACAATGGGAGATGTGTTATGGAACCTGGAATATGCCCTTCAACTTCAACTTCAAGTAAATGATCAAGTCAGTGGAAACAATGAGCCAGAAGCTAGCAACTCAGACACTACAGTTAGCGTAACGAATACGCGATTTAGCCTGGGGGATCTTGCTGATGTATCTATGAATAAGGTGTTCTCTGAATTGGTAAGAGCTGGTGCACAATAAAGCTATATGGTCTGAAGGTCTGGTTAGCTTTCTCCTCAAAGTTGGCATGCAAGTGTGACATGTTCTCGTGCCATGTACGCGACACCATGTTGGAAAAAGTACATAGAAACGTTACCATATAGAAGAATTCATATGATTGTTTTTGTGATGTTCAACTGTATAGTTTTTTTGGGTGCAAATTTGTATTATCCGAATATCAAAACATCAAAGGAATATATCTCATACAACATGTTCAACCGTAAAGTTGTTTAAGTTAGATGTTGGTATATGGAATTGGAAGAGTTGGGAGCTTCTTTTGAATTTTGCATGGAATTAGAATTTCATCTGTTGAAACTTTGGGCTTACATGAGGCGAGGCACATATCTACTTAAAACCTTAAGGCAATGGGTGGTGGTACTTCATCCTCATATAAGCCATGCATTTTTTCTCAAATCAGCCAATGTGGGATTCTCAACACCCGCCCTCACGTGGCAACGTGGCTTTACATACACACACGCCTTTACAACCCGCCCTCAATCACAAACCACAAGCCAGGCATGAACATCTGTTTTTTTCTCAAATCAGCCAATGTGGGATTCTCAACACTCGCCCTCACGTGGCAACGTGGTTTGACATACACACGCGCCTTTACAACCCGCCCTCAATCACAAACCACAAGCCAGGTATGAACATCTAGACTTATGTGAGGGGAAACATTAAGTGGCCAACCATGGACCAGGCAAGGGGTGAGTCCACATTTTAAACCTGCTCTGATACCATGTTGAAACTTGGGCTTACATGAGGTGAGACCCATATCCACTCAAAACCTTAAGGCAATGGGTGGTGGTACCTCATCTTCATATAAGCCATGCATTTTTTCTCAAATCTGCCAACGTGGGATTCTCAACATCACCTATGTTTTTATGGTCCTTTGGTCACCAATAATTGAGCTGTACTGATTGTTTTGTTCTATACTATTATTAATTTAAGCCACAATATAGCTCGCAGGACATAATTTAGTTGGTACTCGGATTGGAACATTGCTCCATAATTTAAGCAACATTATATTCCGCGGCTTAACATTAAATAGTTTCCACTAAAAACCACAATGAACAAAAATCGATAGATCAACAAACATATGCAAATAATCAAATAAAACACTAACATAAAGGTTGAAAAAATGCTGAAAAGTTCGTTAATGGAAATGCAATATCTTCTAAGATTAGAGCTTCAAGGATATCCGTTAGATCAAGATGTAACCTTATTACTTCCTACCAATGATTTTATGACCCAAACTATATGTTAAGCTAAAAGTATTTGTTGATTTAATACTTGTAAAAGTAGCCGGAATGTCTTATATAAAGTCATATAACAGGAATAGGGCAGCTCAAGTGGGATGAGATCCCCTCATCCTTTTTCCCTGACTCTCCTTTCTATCGCTCACTATGTGTCCTTCACCTCCCTCATATACTTCTTACTGGTCACTTCTCATTTAGCTTCATCAATCCTTTTACTGCTACATGGTGGGCGATAGGGAGGGGATAGGATTCCCTCACCGCAAATCCATGCGATGACGCGTGACCGCGCGACACGTGGCAGCAAGAGGGGGTGGTGTGTTAGGAAATAGAATATTTACTTACCTTAGATAATTACGATTTGTATTACCATAAATGAGGATGATTTATGTACATAATTATAGGGGCGTGATTGTAGGTACTGATTGATTATTTACCTTGTATAGCTGAGTATTGAGTTGTATAAGAAGTAGGGCAGGATGTATTGAAAATATATGAATGAAACATACAGTTTCTTGAATTATAGCCCTGTTAACATGGTGAGGCTAGATGAGGGTCACTCGCATCTAGCCTCACCACCCCCTTGCTGCCACGTGTCGCGCGGTCACGCGTGGGGTGAGGGAAAGTGGGGTGAGGTGATCCCATCTCGATAGGGAGAGGGTGAAGGAAAAAAATGTGAGATGATCCCACCTCGTTTGAGTTGGTCTTGTAATAAAAGCCACGGTAATTTTTTATAGTAAAAATAGCGGTTCAAATCTTATCGTCACCTATATGTGTGTTAGTAAAAGAAAACCAAAAAAAAAAAGAAAAAAAAAGAAAAATTCATGTAAGAGGAACAAATGGAACTAGTCCAAACAAGTGTTACCCATTATGGTGAGCATACTTGGGGCTGTTAGGACAAAGGGTAACTTTGTCCTTTGCCAAGGCTTCGTCAATTCTTATCCACCTTTTTTTTATTTTTAGTAACCGGTAAGGTTGCTGCTGTGTGACTTTAAGGTCACGGGATTGAGCTGCAGAAATATACTCTTGCACAAAATGTAGGATAAGGCTGTGCATATCTGATCGCGAAGCGATCGGCTCCTCTACAGACCTTACGTAAACACGAAAGTAGAAACACTTTTTTTATATAATGTCCTTGTATTGCAGCAAAGATCACGTTGACTTCGCACTGCTCTAAAGTTTTTTCTTTGTCGGCGATCTTCCCATCAATTTGTGGAGATGGAGCTTGGAGCTGTTGTATAGTTTGTGAATAAAAAATTGTATCATATTGGAAACTATATTAATTTATACATCCTTATATTAAAACACAAATGTAAAAAGTTTCGTATTTTTCATGGACTTGAAGGAGCACCAATGGTTAAATTTTGCTCTTTGGGCTTGAACATTGACCGCAGACATCTCCAATTAACTTTCCTTTCGTTTCTATCATTATAAATATGTAAAAGAGCATTTTCGGTGTACTAGGCTATCGTGCTTATGCAGGGTTCGAGGAGGAACCTGATCGTTCTGATGTACGCAGCTTTACTCTACATTTTGTGCAATAGATTGTTTCTGCTGCTCGAACCCGTGTCCTCAATGTCACAAAAAAGCAACCATACCAGTTACTCCAATACCCGACTTCAATCAACCTTATCATTATAAATATGTAATTGTTAAATTAGAGTTTTACGGTAACTTAGTTGTCTAAATTAACTTTTCTTTCGTTTCTGTATTTATAAATATTAGCTGTTTTAAAAATTTTATCTTTCATTTCTACAGCTATAAATATTCATTGTCAGATTAGATTCATGTATTCTTTTTTTTTTTTAAAAAAAAAAAAACTTTCTTGATTTGAATTCTGAAGGTATCTTTCAATAACAGAACAATTTGGCTTTAAGAAGCGAATCTTACCGATAACAGGAGGTGATTGAATGGGTCTGTTTGTTGGGCCAGGATCTCCTCACCCCCTTTTTTAGGGGTAAGAAATGACCCCCTGCCACGTGGCAGGGGAGAGAGGTGGTGAGGCTGGATGCAGGTGAGCCTCACCCAGCCTCATCACCCCCCTCTCCTACCACGTGGCGGGCGGTCACGTGGGGGGTAAGGCTGGCGACGGTGAGAGGATCTCACTCCCTGTTTTTAGATGTGGTTTGTTTGTTTTAGTAGTTCCAATTGAACATAACTCAAGAATAGACTGCATGGGAGAAAGAGTATAAGCTAAGGATAAAAAAAGAGAGGAAAGGAAACATGAACGAAAAAGAGATCCGATCTTTTTCCGGAGCGTGTATAAACACGAAACTCTAGTACATCGGGAATTGTTCTATTTGTAAATATTATTTATGGAATTTTATCTTATTATCATCTCAGTCTATAGCCGTTGTGTGTATTATAAAGAAATGAATAAGAATCATTCTATTTTTTTAAAAGAATAAATTAATTTTTTTTCTAAAATAAAGCCACTTACACAAAAGGAAAAAAATATATTCGCGGTTGAGATCACAAGAGCCAAAAAGTGAGGCAAAATATGAGGCCTCCAATCACGCGCTGCCACGTGTACAAGTAACTATTTTTAAAAACAAAAAAATTTTAAACTTCTTCCACTTTTGTACACGTGGCAATCTGTGATTGGAGACCTCATTTTTTACCTCATGTTTTACCTCATTTTTTACCTCCTCTAATCCCAACTCATATATTCTACCCCCGACCAAGTGTAAAGTCACATTAAAACCACATCACATGATTCCGCCGATTCTGGGCTTTGAAATGGTTGAACCCGATCATTAAGGTTCCTGTCATCCCCGATCTCACAAGATGTGTAGGGATGTAAATCGGGTTTTCAAAACACACTAGTAGAAGTTTGTCATGTTACAAAGACAACACAAGGAGCCTATTGGCACCGAATGAACAACCGACGGATTGACCTGTCAGCCTATCAGGTCATTTCACGGGACAATAGAGCTCCCACTAGCTTTGAAATGCATGACCAATGGTTGATTTCTGTTGGTCTCAAATAATAAATTAACAACAAGTTCACAATATACAACAAAAACATTACCCTATTGCTTTAGAAGCTTATGTATATGACGGGTATAAAGGATCGGATATAAGCAACCATATCCATGCGTTAGAAACATTGTTTCTCAATGACCCATAATGAAAATTGCGTCAAGCTATGTCGATCAACTGTTACTTCACAACATAAAAAACGCATCCAATTATGAGTCATTTTTGCTTTATTCTATCATATTCTAAAATCAAGAAAGGATGTGTTCTTTAACTACATTGAAAATGGAATCAACCATGTTGACAATAAATTTATATGATATGGTTTTGACGCAGTTGGTCAACCCATAAAAACGCTAGTGAAGAAAATATGCGCTACTTGTGTTTGAAAATCTAATCAAATCTTTCAAATTTATTTATTTTTTGCATTACATCATAAAGTATAATATGCAATAGTTTTTTATTGTCCTTTTTCTTTTACCAATTTTTTTGACATTTTTCTTTTTGAAATTTTAAGTTAGAGCACATATTTTAATAGTTCTATATATGGCGTCACATATGACTGACTTGTCAAAAATTCCATTTTTTGTGGTGTTCAATTAACAAAACGAATTACTTATATTTGTTACGCAGACGAGGAAAACAAGCTACTAATTCAAGGACCCAGTTATAAATTTTGAGCCGCATAGAATAACTGTTAATGATTCCAACGATTAATATTTATGTACTTAGAAAATAAATAATACTTATCCGTCATTTTGAATAAAGAACGTTCTCGGTACACTAGGCTTCCGTATTTCTATAGGACCTGAGGAGAGACAAGATCGCTTCGCGATCTGATGTACGCATCTTTACCCTATACTTTTTTATAGAAGAATCTGTTAGTTAACACTCTTATTTAAGTCGTGGACACATACTCTTACGCATAAAAAACACCCTTATTTAATGGGTCAACTTTTATATATAAAGTTGGAGGTCTAACTGGAAGCAAACTTTTTATCTCTTGGGATAAATGTATTATTTGTCTGTCGCCCACCCTTTTCAGACTCTAACGATAACTTTTGATGCCTTTAGAATATACCGGGTAGGATTGATTAATTTAATGGGCCAACCTTTGCGTCTTGTGGTCGTCTGTGACCTTTATGCTTAACTAATGGCCCGGAAATTACTTCTACTAACCAATATTTCGCTCGTTGCATTTATCTTGTTCTTTTCACGGGAAAATATAGATTTAAATTTTGTTTTGTAAACTTAATCTTTTTAGGAGTAAACTTAATTCAAGTTAACGTTGATTTTGAATCATTAGAATCAACATTTGTATGAGTTTCGCAGTATAACTTTTAGAGTTTCGCCGTTAGTTTTTTATATCAAAAATGGATTTCTGTTGGATACCTTGCAACATAAAGTAAAAGGTCTACAACCTAAGAGGCTGATAGACTTTTTGATTTACATCTTTTACGAAATTTCTTAAGGTTGAAAATGAGAAACATTTAAATGAAATATGACTTTTTAGACTAGAAGATTTGTGTGAGTTTCTTTAAATCCACCATGAAGACTATGTGAAAACGATTGGGATCGCCTGACTCCCTTCCTGTGACCGTCCGTGTGACCGTCCGACACGTGGTAGCAAGAGGGGGTGGTGAGACTGAATGCGGGTGATCCCTATCCAGCCTCACCACCCCCTGCTGCCATGTGGCAGGGGTCGCGAAGGGGGTGAGTCGTTTGGCGTTTAGGAGATCCCGCCCCATGTGAAAAGGGGCACTTTTTCACCATTGCACGTGACAGTTTCTTAATGACTTCCGTGACGGACATTAATATGATTATTCATGAGTACGAATTACTCCCGTCGTTTATTTGTTCACTTCAAAACGAGAATTGAAAATAAGTCAGTCCAATATTCCATATATCTTCCTTAATTAAAACTATTTATCAGGTAAATACACCTCTTTATACGGTTTGCATCAATTTATTTATGTGTCACTTTTAAATTTCGATTAATGAATTTTATCTTAGACAGTGGTTAACTAAATAATATTTTAGCGGTTAAATCATGTTTCAAATAAGTGAAGTCAATATTGATGTGTATATATCATATAAATATAAAGAAGAATCATATGATTTCAACAAAACCATGTCTTTGTTTAATCAAATGAAAGATTTCAGTTTTTAGACGATCTATTCTTGTCTGATTTATCAATAATTAATGACAGAAATATTAATTGACATTTGTCATCACGAAATTGGTCATCAAAAAGTCAAAAGCTTAAGAATTTAGGGCTGTAAACGAACCGAACGAGCCAAAAATTGCGTTGTTCAAGCTCGGTTCATTTAACTTAGCGAACGAGCCGAGCTTGTTCGTTTATTTAAACGAACATATTTAATTGTTCAAGCTTGGTTCGTTTAACTCACGGACAACATTAACAAGGCGAACACCTTAAACAAACGGTGCCTCTTCCCGAGTTCGAACAGAAAAAAGATGTTCAAACTCTATTCATTAAACTTTTATCCGAGCCGAGCTCGAGCTCGAGCCAAACAAGCCGAACAATCGAACGGCTTGGTTCATTTACATCACTAAACATAGTCCTTTCTTAGACAAATTTCAAGATACTAATGAAACAAATAGCGTTCGCAGTTCTTTTTTTTTAGAACTAATTACCACTTTTATATACTGACATTTCTTTTTAAAATTATCATATTTTATTAAAGTATTAGTTGCGGTTAATTATTACAGGGACAAGACACGAGAGGGGAGGAAGAAAAAGTAAAGTAAGCGCCCACATGGCATAGCTCAGTTGGTTCCGAAAAGACAGATTTGCTACAATGTGTAAGGTTCGAGTCCCGCAGCCTGCAGTGTGGGAGCAACATCTTCAGACTCCAATGTGAGGTCTTGAGGGTGAGCTTTTTGTAGGTCTGTTGGCACTGTGTCTCCCCCTTAGCGGGCTGCTGAGTACCTGATTTACATCCTTTCAGCTGCCTCATCGGGTCAGGGTGTGGGGGGGCCTTGAGGTTGGGGCTCAACCTTTTGCTATAAGAAAAATAAAGTAGCCCCATAACATAGCTCAGTTGGTATTCGGATTAATAAATTGCTCTCAGAAAGAGTAGGTTCGAACCAGCACACGTGTAGCGTGTGTGCTTTAATGATGTCTGGACAATTAATGGCTATGCTATTGTATCCGGTCTAATTGAATTAGATGGTTACTGTCTCAGTTTACAGTTTTTGACAATGTCTTATCAAATTAGGAAGCTAATGACCTCCTGATTTATATCATCTACATAGATTTTTGAGAATAAATCGATAGAAACCTACGGAAGGCATATTAGGCTTTTGCTCCTAGAAAAAACAGAAAGTGGCTTTTAGGCGGCTTGGGGGTTGGGAGTTTGACCAAAGAGTAAAAGAAACAAGGGCATGTGAAAACCTAGATATCCTCGCTCATTTTCCAAACCTCAGTTTCTCACCTTTATCGTTGACTTATTTTTAAAGGTCAAAACTGGGCTAGATTTTGAACTACAAACAGTTGGTTATTAGTTGGCAATTTGATAGGAGGAGATTGGGACTTTGTTGTTGGCCATCTGCATTAACTACCACCTAGACTTTCACAAAATCCACTTATTACTTTCATTAATTGTTTTCTTTCTTATGTTTTTTCTTTCTCTTTATGAAAAGGTTGAACCCCAACCAGTAAGAGTCCCTGTCACATCCAGTCCTAAAGGTAGTGTAGGGATGTAAATCAGGTATACAACAGCCCGCTAGTAGGAGCTTGGTCATATACACAGTAGGCTGCATAAGGAGCCTCCTAGATCTGCAGACAAGCTTATAGGCCAAGAAAACTCCCATACTATGCACTTGTTTTAGGAGGGGTGCAGGGTTGGGGGTGCGGATGGGTTGGTGTGGGGTCAGGGTAAGGTAAGGCATTCGATCTTCTTAGGTCATCTCCAATGGGTGCACCAAAACATCCATTTGGTACAAGAAACCTCTCCAACCAAGCACCAAAGTGAATACCAAATAGGTGAAAATGAATAGTATTGCACCAAATAGGTGCAACACTATTCATTGCACCAAATCACTATTCATCCGCCACATCACCATTTTAATTACCTTAATAAAATTTTAATTTCGTTAATTTTGCTACTTTCGTTATAAGAATTTTAGTTTTGTTAATTTCGCCATAAGGAAAAAAAATTTCATTAATTTCGTTATAAGAAAAATTATATAACAAAAAATTAAAGATAAAATAAGATTCATAGCTAATAATTTAGAACAAAGTTACATTAGTAAATTTATATGAATGTTAAATTTGTGTTAAATTATTTATAATAATGAATTAAAAATAGAATGATAAAAGAATCTTTAAGGAATATTCTTATTTGATGTTGGATTTGGTGTTTTTGGTTGGAGTACTTTTTACTGTTTTTTGCACCGAATAGGTGATTTGGTGCAAAATTTGGTGTTTTAGGTTGGAGATCGACTTAGTTTTGAGTCATCTCCCCCGGCCAACCTCTTTCCTGCATAGATGGATATAGGACTCGAGTTCGATTGGGACAGTGCAATGCTACAGTGCTACCCACTCCGATGAAGAAATAAAATGTTATTCAAGTTTGATTTGTAAAATTATTTTCAAGGTTGGGAGTTTGGTTTATAAACTCCTCTCCTCGGATGGATCATGTCTCAATGAATAATATGATAAGTTAAAAAAGTATTTAAATATTGTTGTCAAAATAGTCAACCCTATATTGATGCTTTCAAAAAAATTTTCTTTCTGAATTTTTTTTCTCTTATCCAGAAATTTATGAGCCTAGTAATTCAAAGTATTTCAAGCCGAATATCACATTATTCAAATGCCAAATGTGTAACATAAGCAAGCTTTATGCCATCAAAACTCATTTTGAGCTTTAATATAAGGGGAATTGCGTTCCAATACAGTTCGGAGCGTTGAAATTGCGATATGATGTATACGGTATTATCGTACACTTTGTACAAGAGACAAATAAAATATGTTAGACTAAAAAAACACTACATGGGGGAGAGTTTTGTACAGTAAAGGTTTCCAAGTATATCATCATAATTATATTGGAACACCTATAACAAAGAGCTGAAGAAAGACACGAGTATTGTTGGCGGATCAAAACAAAAGAAATGGGGACTCATCAATCATATAAAGATGAAACGTCGTCGATCAGTGATAATCATGTAGCAAAACAAGGAAAAATAGCACAAAGCTTTCTTCCAAACGCCAGAAAGAATAGCTCCTTTAGTTCGACATTGAATAAATTGAGGGACATCCTAATAATTGATTCTATATTCACATAACATTCTTTTAGATTTGATACATTTGCCTCTAAGACATAGTTCAGTTGGTATTCTGGTTGGATTTGACAACAAAAAGTTCAGAGTTCGATTCAGGAGACAAGTATGGTGTGGGTATTCCACTGATGCTAGGCCGAATGCCTATATTTCTAATTCATTATCTTATTTCTTTTCTTTAACTCTGCTGGAAGAAGTTTATTCGATCTGCGCTCTCAGTGTTTTGAGGATATTAATGTTTTTTTTGTTCAAGTAGAAATATCCATAGAAAATCAATCAAAAAACAAAAAGAGTTACTATACAGGGATAAAAAAGGCGTTTTCGGTGTATTAGGCTTCTGCGTTTGCATAGGGTCTGAGAAAGAGCCGTATCACTTTGCAATCTGATATATACATGGATGTTTTAAAAAAATGCAAATGAGGTGGAAGACACATTTTGACAAAAGTTATCGTATGGCATGAATTATTGCTTTATCATGCATGCAATGACCCGACTTGAAAAGGCTCTTAATTTGGTTTATTTATAAGCATAATTCTCCATTCAGAAGAATTATACCACTTACGAGTTTAATTACTTCCTTATATTCATATGAAAGATAAATAAAGAAGCATATCGACTATATGGAAGATTAAAATCTACACACTACAAATTTTAATAAGGTCCTTCTTTTTGTTCAGCTTCCCCTTTTTGTAAAATAATTGGTTTCGTAACTCTCCAATCATTACAATTTCAATCTTTTAAGTAAAATTTCATATGGTAGTGTCACTCATTATGTTTTCTAAACTTACGGATAACATCGTCATACAGGAAAAAGATTAGGGAGCGATCTCCCACAATTCATGCTTATATAAAGGAAAAAGGATTAGAAATAGCAGTCAAATAGGGAAGCATGTGTATACGTTTGAGAATCCCACATTGGCTAATTTGAGAAAAAATGCATGCCTTATATGAGGATGAGGTACCATTACCCATTGCCTTAAGGTTTTGAGTGGATATGAGTCTCACCTCATGTAAGCCCTAGTTTCAACATGATATCAGAGCAGGTTTAAAATGTGGACTCACTCCTTGCCTGGCCCATGGTTGGCCACTTAATGTTTCCCCTCACCTAAGTCCAGATGTTCATGCCTGGCTTGTGGTTTGTGATTGAGGGCGGGTTGTAAGGTGCGTGTGTATGCCAAGTCACGTGGCATCGTGGCATTGAGGGCGGATTGTAAGGCGCGTGTGTATGTCAAGCCACGTTGCCACGTGAGGGCGGGTGTTAAGAATCCCACATTGGCTAATTTGAGAACAGATGTTCATGCATGGCTTGTGGTTTGTGATTGAGGGCGGGTTGTAAGGCGCGTGTGTATGTCAAGTCACGTGGCATCGTGGCATTGAGGGCGGGTTGTAAGGCGCGTGTGTATGTCAAGCCACGTTGACATGTGAGGGCGGGTGTCGAGAATCCCACATTGGCTAATTTGAGAAAAAATGCATGAGGGCGGGTGTTAAGAATCTCACATTGGCTAATTTGAGAACAGATGTTCATGCATGGCTTGTGGTTTGTGATTGAGGGCGGGTTGTAAGGCGCGTGTGTATGTCAAGTCACGTGGCATCGTGGCATTGAGGGCGGGTTGTAAGGCGCGTGTGTATGTCAAGCCACGTTGTCACATGAGGGCGGGTGTCGAGAATCCCACATTGGCTAATTTGAGAAAAAATGCATGGCTTATATGAGGATGAGGAACCATCACCCATTGCCTTAAGATTTTGAGTGGATATGAGTCTCACCTCATGTAAACCCAAGTTTCAACATGTACACACGTGTGCACACTTACACATATAGATACATACATACATATATATATACATACATATATATATATATACATACATATATATATATATATATATATATATATGTATATATATATATATACATACATATATATATATATATATATATATATGTATGTATGTATGTATGTATGTATGTATGTATGTACACACATATTTAGCAAAGGAAGTCTAAGTATTTGATTTTGATTTTGACCTTATAATCATTTTTTTATTTGACACATTATTCAATTTCCCTTTATCACATTTAGGTCGACGAGAATGTTGCTTGCACTTGTATAATTTTTTTTTTTTGGGGCAAATCATCAATGACCAAAATACTGAATAGCCGGATATTGAGATAAACACTTCCTTTTTCTTCCTTCTCATAAAACTAGTATCTCCTTACAAACAATTTACTCATGGATTAAGAATACCACAACAACAATACATATTCAATATATTATAAAGATAGTGAAAGCTATCGCTAGAATTTGAAGAGGATGAGAGGCAGACAAACGATACTTAATCCAAAAGGATAGAGCGTTTGTTTGCAGCGATACTCTAACTATTTACATAGATGACACAATAATAGGGATATAGTGTAACACATCTAAAATTAAGAATAACCATCTAAAATTAGCCATGAAAGACGGTCCTGGTTATTTTCATATTTATACTGACAGTTAATTTAGGAAAACTCTGCATAAGATGATTTCTTATGTATTAATTTGATCCTATCCACACACATGACATGATCTAACATTAGAGGATAAAATAGAAGATTCTATTTCCCTTTTTTACTTTTTTGACTTTTTATTTTTATGTGATTTTTCTTGTTATTATTATTTTTTTGGCTGAGGATTATATCCGTGTATTAGCTGCACCATTGTGCAAAAACATCGTATTGTCTATCCTAATGCAACTAGAGGTGTAAATAAACCAAGCCTTTCGATTACGGATCGTTTGTCTCGAGCTCGAGTTCGAACTCAGCTCGGATAAAAGGTTAATGAACAGAGCTTGAACACCTTTTTTCTGTTCGAACTCGGTAAGTGGCACCGTTCGTTTAAGGTGTTCGGCTCGTTAATGTTGTTCGTGAGTTAAACGAATCAAGCTTGAATAATTAAATATGTTCGTTTAAATAAACGAACAAGCTCGGCTCGTTCGTTAAGTTAAATGAACCGAGCTTGAACAACGCTATGCTCGGCTCGTTCGTCTCGTTTACAGCCCTGAATGCAACTCACTAGAAGTACGTTTGCCGCGTGTGGCAATATATCTATGCATATAAACTTGTATATTGTCTATCGACTGCTTTTGCTGTCGTTATGATATACTGTATATGATTGTTGCTGTATATAACTTATGTATTATATGCTAACGGATATTAATATCTACATATATGTTTAATAGATACAACCAACTCCTTTTTCTTTTTTTTCCTATTGTACAATTCACACTACTCAAAAATCAGTCCATCAGTAAATTTTTATGTGAATGAATCTTTTTTTTTAATAAAATGCTTTGTATATGTGATAGGTTATCAAAGATCTTAGATCCGTATCTTTGATTTAAAAAAAAAAACTTGAATCTTTGTTATGAATCAAAAGACTTCCCATTAATTGCTTAAAAACATCTTCTACCCACTTTTTATTGTTTCAGATAATTTGCTATATATATTTAATAGAAGTTCAACATTCTTTATATTCAAGATGATACACATTCTTTCTTCAATTCGAAATATGATGGAATTAAACAAAATGATTCACGGAATTAGCTGAGCTTCTTATATTATATTGTGAAGTAGCAATTGATCGACACAGTTTGACGCAATTAGTAATTGACAAACAACCTCTGTGTGTTTCTAGCAAATGAGTATGATTGTGTACATTCGACTTCTCCATATCTTGTCATAAATGA
This sequence comes from Eustoma russellianum, assembly GCA_036186865.1. NCBI lineage: Eukaryota > Viridiplantae > Streptophyta > Magnoliopsida > Gentianales > Gentianaceae > Eustoma > Eustoma russellianum. Next base: position 7,375,068 of record AP025056.1, read on the forward strand.
AAGTCTCTAAGACAAGAAATAATATTGTTGGTGGTGGTGGTGGTTTGACTATGCCATTAAAATTTTCAAAGTTGGACTGCAATTATAATCACGATTATGCTTGATCAGAGTAAAGGTACTAGCCATGACTAGCGTCATTATCAAGTTCTCAATAATTACCGCAACAGTTACTTTAATCTCCCTCTTTTTTCTCTGTTATTTATTTTAATTCTTATTTTTTTTTCGGATTTTCTCTATATATAATCGTGTTTATAAAAGATGTTCTACTTACAAAGTTTCGTGTTTATAAAAGATGTTTTAATTACAAAGTTTTATGAGACTGAGACATCGAAAGTGAGAGATTCGGTTTTTTAAATCAAAGATTTCGTAAAAAAAAAAGTCTGAAGTGAACAGACTCGATCATAATACTAGAAAACAATGCGTACAAAGGACCAAATATGCCATTAAAATGTTGTCTCCCAAACCAAATCGTTTAAACACCAAATGTGCACTCCTTTAATCAGCAAATTAGATTACCATCCAGCACCTACTTTCTCTACATGAAAAGGTCAATATCATTCGGTGTCAATGAGCTCCTTGTACTGTCCCTATGCTATGACAAACTTCTACTAATAGATCTTGGAAACCTGATTTACATCTCCACACAACCTATGAGACCGGAGATGGCTATAAAGTAAGTCAATATCATACAAACATAAGTCTTCTCTCCACGTGGTACTCTTTAAGTTATCTCATTCCTTATACGGGTCTTTCTTCTAGAGTGAAAAATACATTTATATCTAAATTTTATATCAGATTAGAACTCAGTCCAATTTTTCTTTTTTATTGGTGTATTGATCAATAGGGTTTGTCTTGAGTGTGCTAGAAGAGTAGAAGGAAAATGTTATACGAACATATTAACTTAACCTGTTGAATTTGGTCTAGCGAAAACATGTCGGTCTGTTTTAATTTTAGCGTCATGTCACAACAGACTGACACGTCTATTATCGGATTAAGCGGGTGAGATCATAAGAGGCTAAAAGTGAGGTAGAATATAAGGTTTACAATCACGTGTCGTCACGTGTACAAAACAGTTTTTTTTTAAAAAAAATTGCAGCACCTATTTGCTTTTATACACTTGCCGACGCATGATTGGAGGCCTCATATTCTACCTCGTTTTTAGCCTCTTAGGATCTCATCTGCGGATTAAGATGTATGTATATATACAAATGTATATGTGTGTGCCATCTATTAAAATGCCTTTTTTTCTTCACCAAACAGAATATATATTTTTCTCAATATCAAATATATACCCTTGTAATTTTATGACTAATTCCCCTAGTCGTACTAATAGTTATAATTTGTCTATTTTTCATAAGTATAAACCATTTTAAAATTTTCATATATATATATAATACATGAGTCTTAAGAGTAATAGTTTAGAACATTTTATTTGACACACTACTTTGAACACATATAGATGAACCAATTAAAATACAAAAAAAGATGTATAAAATGTTTGTTTTCACACATTTTCTCCTCTTCTTGTTGGTATATATAAGGTGTATAAAATAACACACATTTACAATACTATTTTGTAACAACTCATTTTTTCTTGATTTTAGAATATGATGGAATAAAATAAAACGACTCAATAAACTGACTGCGCTTCTTATATTGTAAAGCTGCAGTTGATCGGTACACAATTTTCATTATAAGTTATCGGTTCTAACACATGTGTATGGTTGTGTACATCCGACCTCTCATAACCTGACATAGTGAAACTTTGTAAGATAATGGGTAATGTTTGTCGTTGTATTAGTTAAATTTAAGATTAAAAAACAAAAAGTCTTGGATTCAAATCCCAAAATTCTCCCTTATATAGCATCACCCAAAAAAGGAAAAAAACCAAGCATTCTTCATTGTGAAACGAACCTGACGTATATATACAAACAAATTGAATTAGGAGATGTAGGTCACCTCACTTTCTGTCTTCCCTCCATCTCCCTCAAGAACACAACCCCCCTACCCCCCCCCCCCCCCCAACTCCAAAATCATAACCATACTCACATATAAACCTTAACCCAAAACGCATTTCACAGAACAAAATTCATAAGCTTCATTTCCAATTAGTAGTATATTTTTCGTTCCTTTAATCAAAATAACATAAAAAAGCTTTCATTTCATCTTCCAAGAAACAACCTACTCCTTCCCCTCCGACTCCTTACCTACTTATACTCTCTTCTCCTTCCTAAAAGAAACACACATCCCAATTTCCGACGAATTCATATAATTCCGGCGTCTTGATAAGTAATTAAGATGTCAAGAATAGCCGCCGGGAACGTTACTCCGACCAGAGAATCAACACCCATGTTTGATCGGAGATATGCTCTGCAGATGTCACCGGTCCGACGCCATTCCGACTCGCCGACGTTGGGCCAGCTACTGAAATGCGTCGGCGATGCGAGCAAAGAAGACGCCGGCGACGAGACCCCTGGTCATCAGATGCTTGATATAAACGAACCGGGCATGGATCGTGCTCTTCCCTTCGTTCTCTCCTTCAATAATCTCACTTACAGCGTCAAAACTACCAGGAAAATTCAAGTACCCGAACCGACCCGGTTAACTACAAATGCCCCATCAACCCCAATGAACGCCGGAGATTCGAGGTCTGCTAAAACTAAAATTTTGCTCAACAACATTTCCGGCGAAGCCCGCGACGGCGAGATCATGGCGGTGCTCGGCGCTTCCGGCTCCGGCAAATCGACTCTGATCGATGCTTTAGCGAACCGGATTTCGAAAGATAGTCTGAAAGGAACTATTACATTGAACCGGGAGCCCCTGGAATCCCGGTTGCTGAAAGTGATCTCAGCTTACGTCATGCAAGACGATCTCCTCTTTCCGATGTTAACGGTGGAGGAAACTCTGATGTTCGCCGCCGAGTTTCGGTTGCCGAGAACTCTTTCGAAATCAAAGAAAAAGCTTCGGGTTCAGGCTTTAATCGAACAATTGGGCCTTAGAAATGCGGCCCGAACTGTCATCGGTGATGAAGGCCACCGCGGAGTCTCCGGGGGTGAACGACGCCGTGTTTCCATTGGAATTGACATAATTCATGACCCGATTATACTCTTTCTAGATGAACCCACCTCGGGTCTCGATTCAACTAGTGCATTCATGGTGGTGAAAGTTTTACAAAGGATTGCACAGAGCGGAAGTATTGTGATCATGTCGGTTCATCAACCGAGTTATCGGATTCTTGGGTTATTGGATAAATTGATCTTTTTGTCACGTGGTAACACTGTGTTCAGCGGTTCTCCGTCAGTTCTGCCTCAGTTTTTCGCTGATTTCGGGCATCCGATTCCTGAGAATGAGAATAGAACCGAGTTTGCACTCGATTTGATTCGTGAGCTCGAAGGAGGATCAGGTGGGACTAAAACATTGGTGGAATTCAATAGAAATTGGCAAAAGCTCAAAAGGCAACAAACAAGGAGGCATTTGGAGTCCTCTCCAACCAGAGGCCTAACCCTGAAGGAAGCTATAAGTGCAAGCATTTCAAGGGGGAAGTTAGTTTCTGGAGCCACAAATGATGCTAGCACAAATTCTATGGTGCCCACTTATGCAAATCCATTTTGGATTGAAGTAGCTGTGTTATCAAAAAGATCGATGATCAATTCACGGCGCATGCCGGAATTATTTGGGGTTCGATTGGGTGCAGTTTTGGTCACTGGATTTATCTTGGCCACCATCTTTTGGCAACTCGACAATTCCCCAAAGGGTGTCCAAGAAAGACTCGGTTTTTTCGCGTTTGCGATGTCCACAACATTCTATACATGTGCTGATGCATTGCCTGTTTTCCTTCAAGAAAGATACATTTTCATGAGGGAAACTGCACACAATGCATATAGAAGATTCTCCTATTGTCTTTCACATGCAATTGTCTCTTTGCCTGCCTTGGTCCTCCTTTCTTTATCTTTCGCGGCCCTCACCTTCTGGGCCGTGGGCCTAGGAGGTGGGGCCTCGGCTTTTTTATTCTACTTCGCTATCATTTTAGCTTCCTTCTGGGCTGGGAATTCATTCGTCACGCTTTTATCTGGAGTTGTGCCACATGTTATGTTAGGCTACACTATAGTTGTAGCCATCTTGGCTTACTTCCTCCTCTTCAGCGGCTTCTTCATTAATCGCGATCGGATCCCATCTTACTGGCTTTGGTTTCACTACATTTCACTAGTGAAATACCCTTATGAAGCTGTGTTGCAAAACGAATTTAATGATCCTGCTAAGTGTTTTGTTCGTGGGATACAAATTTTTGATAATACACCACTTGGGCTTGTGCCGGAGGTGTTGAAGGAGAAGCTATTGGAGAGCATGAGCAAAACATTGGGGATCAAGATCACGAAATCGACATGCGTGACCACGGGAGTTGATATATTGAAGCAGCAGGGAATCACTGATCTGAGCAAATGGGATTGCCTTTGGATCACTATTGCATGGGGATTTTTCTTTAGGATTTTGTTTTATTTCTCTTTGTTATTGGGAAGCAAGAATAAGAGAAGGTAAAAAAGAAAAAATTCAAATACTAAGAATGAAAGTTAGATCTGGTGAAATTGTAAAACAGTAAAAGTTTCTGCATGGCGGGAATGTTTCCTTTTTTGGATTATTACTTTTTAAATATTTTTCTTTTTGGATTCGAATTTATGTTATTCAACAACATTACCCAATTGTCTTAGAGTCTCTCATCTATGGCAATGTATAGAGAGTCAGATGTACGCAACCATACCTATGTGTTAGAAACACACAGAGGTTGTTTCTCGATTACCCATAATGAAAATTGTGTTAAGGTGTGGCGATCAACTGCTACTTCACAATATAAGAAACAAAACCAATTTAGTGAGTCATTTTACTTTATTACATCATATTCCAAAGTCATGTCAATAACTTCATTGAAAATAGAAACACATTCTATTTCTTTTTAACTTTGGTAGGTAATTACTCAAAAAAAAAAATACTTTGTTACATATAGAGGGGTAGACAGGATATAGTGGCACCTTAGAGCACCTTAGAGCATACTTAGAAGATTAGATAGTATCTACACTTTAGGTTGACTTGCACTTCTTTTTTTTTGACATTTGTCTTTCAACTATTTATGCATATACTATTTTTATATCGAAAGCTTTTGATTTATATTTAATATAATTCATTCACTGGTACATATTATACCAGATACATATATAGATGGGGTCTCATTGGAAGCAAACTCTCTATCTCTTTGGATAGAGGTATTGTTTGTCTGACTCTTACCTTTCTCAGACCTAGCGATAACTTTTGATGTCGTTGGGATATATTGGTTATGGTTGAGGATAGAAGTATTGTTTGTCTGATTCTTACCTTTCTCAGATTTTAGCGATAACTTTTGATGTCGTTGGGATATAATGGTTATAGTTGTTGTTGTTTACGTGTAACTCTGCGAGAAAACGTATAAAATATTTGGAATAATTTGCAAAGGTAGTTGGAAACGTTTGGCTAGTTTTCTATCGGTTTCGTTGATGTTGACCAACTATAAATACCCAGGAAATAGTATTCATTAAATTAGAGTTTGAGTGAGAACGTAAATTTTGGTTTACCAAATTATTGTGAATTGGTTAGCGAGCATACCGGTAGATGGGAAAGTAGGGTTTTACGTTACTATTGTTAGTGAACTTTTGATAGAGTAATAAATAATTGACAACTGCAAAACTTTTAGACCGTCTGTTATAAGTTTGATATTGATCATAGCATTCTCTCCCACTGCTTTATTTCCCTTTACAACGGAGTCGAGGACACACTTCTCTTACACTTTGGACTATGATGAAATAAAACAAAATGATTCACTAAATTGGATGGGCTTCTTATATTATGTGTGAGGTAACAGTTGATCGAGACAGTTTGACGCAATTTTCATTATAGGTCATCAGAAAACAACTACTGTATTTCTAATACGTGGGTATGGTTGCGTACATCCGACCCTTCTGTACACCGCCATAAGCGGGAGACTGTAAAGCAATGGGGTAATGTTGTTGTAATCTCCCCCACTACTTAATTTGTGGGATAAACATATTTATAGAAACATTGTGTAATTATTAAATTTATTGTTTTGTCTATGATTATTATATTGCTTTTATTAGTAGTTTACAAGGATAATTTTAAAATAAACGTAGTGTAATAAGTTAGAACATCTTATAAGAAGAGAATTAGATTAAAGAAATAGAAAGGATAGAATATATACTACCCCATTGCATTTCAAAACCTTGTAACTTTTGTGATGCATTGAAATCACTTCTTTTGCAAGCTTTTCTTTCCCCTTTATGTAACCTATCTACAATATTATGATGATAGGTGATTATTTTTCTATGTTTTAAGTTTGAATTTTATAATTGAGGCTGACTGTTACTCCCTATTACTTCTCTGCTTGTTTCTTTAGCATAATGCTTCCTGACAGGCCATTATTTACATATCTGCATACATGTTAAAATTACAAATGTAAATAAGTAGAACAAAATTCAAATACAGCATCAATAATACAGTCATGTAAACATTAAATTCGAATTTGATATTTTTATGTACCTTGTAAATTTGGATTTGACCAAATTTGAATTCATATTAGTAGATTGAGCATCAATACATCATCATATTGCCCTTCTCTTTGTACGATATTGGTGTTGACTTCTAACATATTAATAGGTTTTACTTATTTACCTTTGAAATGTGGATATGACGAAGTTTGAATTCAACGTCAATAGTGTCGCCATATTGACCTTGAGTTCAAATTTCATATTAGTAGGTTTTACACATGTGAGATCCTTTCATCGCCTTCACTGATCATCCGATCAACCACACATCTTTTTGCGAACCACTTTTTCTCTCGAACTCACAATCTTCCTTATTAAACAGGTATCGTCGGAACATCATTCACCATCCTCTCTTACAGTATGGGAATCCGATCTCGGTTCTACGTGTTCACAATCCTAATTTTGATCCGTAGATATAAGAATAATTGTCACTATATGACACTGTTATTAGAAAAAGGGAAAAAAGGAGGTTTCAATTGAATTCAATTTAATAATTTATAGCTCGTCTTGTTTAGTTTAACTAAGTTACAATTGCTTTGACTTACTTTAACAAATGAAACACCACATGACACTTGAAACGGAGAGCATGCAAGCAAAATGGAAAAATTACACTCAAGACAAATATATATATATACATACACTGTATGTATGTATGTGTGTATGTTTCAAGTGTACCCATTCATATGTTTTGCATGAAATTATTATAACAAAACGAATTCAATCACTCCATACTAATATGATGTATGTATGTGTGTATGTTTCAAGTGTACCCATTCATATGTTTTGCATGAAATTATTATAACAAAACGAATTCAATCACTCCATACTAATATGGTTGATTTTGTTGATACATTACTATATAAGAAAATGACTGGTTTTATAACATACACGGTATATCAAAAATGTATTTAGCTTGATTAACAAACTATTGGTCAATGTGCCTTTTGAAGGCTTTATAATTTCTCTTGCCATAGGAGAAGAATAGTATTTTAATGGTCATGAACCTTCAGGAAAAAAAGTACATTAGCACAAGGAAGTAACTAAAACTGGTAGAAATCAATGTCATCCGAGGTGCACTGGACGACCTGCACAGAGTATTAGTTGAGCTGAAGGAAAGGAAGTAACTCAAGTCAACCTACCGAGTTAATGTAAGATAGGAGTAGCGAAGCCGATCAAACATGAAGCTGAACTGAGATGAAGTGACAAAGGACTACTGTCGGGCTCAAGTGACAAAAGCAGAACAAAGATGCTGAGTTGAGATGACGAAGTGAAGCATCAATCAAGCAGCAGAGCAGAAACATAGCTGCAACACTTAGTTATGTAAATACTTTAGGAACTATATTATACATATGGCCGAGCTGAACTCGTAACTAGCCGTTACTATTGTAAACGTGAGGAATCACTGTAGATAAACGATAATCACTATGCAAGTGGTAAAATAGTTTTGTTAGGCAGAAAAACACTCCTATAAAAGAAAAACAACTCTGTAAATTTGTTCTTAACTTGAATGAATGCAAATTGTTTCAATCTAAATAAAACTAAGTTCTTAAACTAAATTTCAAATCTAGTTGGTTCAGTTTAATCAAATTCGACGCAATAGCACGATTGCCGAATTCAACTCAATGCTGCTCGTTTACAGCTAAAATTCAGCCGTAAATCTTTTGAAGAATGACAAGTTTATGCTTATATATATATATATATATATATATATATATATATATATATATATATATATATATATTTGAAGCACATTTGATTTTCATGAAACAAAATAATTGTTTAGGATGAAGCAGAAATTCATGATTAGAAGTAGAACGCCAGTAAAAGTAATTTTTGGTGGTGAGGAGTTGGGAGTTAAAGAGTTAATTGTCAATTGTCTAGTAAATGCACAGGTTGAACAAGACAGAAAATATACGGCTTGGTTTACTAAGAGAATTGTAGCGCCCCGACCCGGACAACAGAATTCGAACCGTTGCACCCGTCGTAGCTTACTGAGAAGACTACAAGACGTCTCATCTCTCGAATACACATCATCACTGACGTAAGAGAAATAAGTGCGGAAACATGTATCTAACGAATCTCAACCATCAAATTCATACATCAAATGATAATAATATCTCAAAGGGTGGTCACAGTAATAACAAACTAAATCATCAAGTGCATGTAAGATCTGAAATAAATAACAACTGTCTCAACTATCTCCCAGAATGTCTCTATGTATCCCATTCAGCCCACTCGTCATCGTCTTCTATGAATATCATATCGTAGCTAGGCTCATCTGCAATGACAGAGGTAGTACCCTTAGCGAAAATGCTAGCAAGTAACCCGCTTATAAGACATACGGGATCAACACATGGCAAGACATGAGTAATAAGTAATTCAAGGGGTAATGGGGCACATGTCTTGTATACTTTCAAAAGCATAGATTTAACAGTACAAGAACACAAAACAGTAATCCATAACCACTAACAATTAACAATCATTCAAGTCACATACCAATTACCCAACTGACTCACATGATGCATGACAAAATATGCACTACACTACACAATCACAAATGCATGAGCAATTTCTTTTCAAAACGGTGCAATGCATGTCACAATGTCCGGTCTCGTAACTTTATACCCTGTAACGCACACCGGCTTATATTTCCATCCCGGTTAACGTTACAGACAACTTTATACACTGTAATGCACCTCGGCTTATATTTCCATCCCGATTAACATTACAGACAACTTTATACCCTGTAACGCACCCCGGCTTATATTTCTATCCCGGTTAACGTTACCGACACTTTGTGCCCTGTAATGCACCCCGGCTTATATTTCCATCCTGGTTAACATTACAGGTCACCTTCGCAAATCTGTGCCGAAACACAGCTCTTTCAAAACAATGTGCAAATGCAAGTGCCATGATGCAAGACTCCTCGTTTCAATCACATTCTTGTTCATATAGATTCAATTCACATTCAGATCAATCAATCATAAAAGGTACCTCTCACTTACTCATCAATGCTTATGCTTCCAGCTAGGTCGTCAACACTTAACCTTGATTCTAAAATTCACAAACCAATGTGAGAACACCTACCATCCTTCATTGGACTCTACAAAACTCGTACGTTCATTTCCTAACCCTCCTAAGTCATCCCCGTTGAAATCCGATTCGAATACCCTTCAATTTCTCCAAACTTGATTCACCTTCTTAAGTCATGTTCCCAAGACCTAGACTAACTTCAATCAGGTCCTAAGAAGCCTCTAAGGTCCCCCAAAGAGTCCCTTAGCTTCCCTCTTTCTTCCCTTAATTTTCCCCAAAACTGATGGACATCATACCTTCACATCGATCGATCGATGTCCATCAGAGGACATCGATCTCTCAACCCTCTTCCACATCGATCGATCGATGTCCATCAGAGGACATAGATCTCTCAACTCCCTCTACATCGATCGATCGATGTCCGTTAGAGGACATCGATCTCTCAACCTTCTTCCACCTCGATCGATCGATGTCCATCAGAGGACATCGATCTCTCAACTCCTCTCCACATCGATCGATCGAAGTACTTCATCCCCTCAATTCGATCGATCGATGTCCATGATTTCAGGACAGAAACTTTGCGGTTTCTGCAGAAACTGCAAAACCCTAACTCCAATGGATCCCAAACTTCATTCCAATCAATCCAAACCTAATCCCTGCTACCATCTCATGCTTAAACCACAGATTGCAAGCTATACAAATAACAAACAAAGATTCAAGCCTATAACTCAATTATCCAACCTTATCAATCCAAAGATTACACCTTTCACCCTCAAACCCCACCTAACAATGAAATCACAGCAAGAAGGGATTCAAGGGGTAGGGATTTGCACGATTTCACGGAGCCAACAATAACAAAACGATTTCCAACATATAACGGCCAAATCATCGACACCAAAAACACATAAATCATATACAAGTAATCACGCAACGAAACTACCGCATGCTGATCCATTTTTGATATCAAAACTAGGCCATTTTCTTTCACAAATCGTAAGAACTTATAAGTAGATTACTTGCCTTTGATTACTCGAAGACGGATTGGAGTACGAATGGAGAACGGGTTGAAAATCTTGAAGCTTTCTTCCTTAGGATTGCTAAAGGGGAAGGAATCGCCTAGGAGGAGAGGAGGTGAACGTCGGTTTCTTTCTGTGAATGAGAGAAACTGACGTTCAGTCAGTTTTTATATGGAATGGGAAAAATTTGGAGTTTCTAAATTATATCCTATTTTCTCATTTATTTTAAAGGATAATTTCTACTACTTAATTCAAAATTAAATCCTAATTAATTCCAATATTTAAACTCTTAATTAATTCACATTAATCCTATTATTTAATTCATAATTTATTACTGTTGACCGTCATTAATCTCATTTAATTCCTTCTTTGTCTTTTAATTTTCCTACGGAGGGTGCGTGTCATAACAAGAATCGAGTACTCTTTTTCATCAGTTAAAATGATAAATTTTTGTCAAAGTTATGCGGTTCGACTCTTGAAAAAAAGAAAGGAAAAACGTTTACTTTAACTTTTATTTTCCACAAATTAAATTAAATATCTTTAAGGTAATTGAAAGAGTTATGTTACGTTGATCTGTGTAGCACACGGTACATCGTTAAACCTTTCCACATATAATTGTCAAACGTCAAACGAGTCAGTCTCAATTATTTCCTCAGATATATCTATAGTTAAATGATAATAGATTGGTCTATCTGTCGTTCAAAATTATGACTCAACTGTTAGAATATATATATATATATATATATATATATATATATATATATTATAAGTTTAAAATAAATAATTTGTGTTACGTCTTGTCTTCGATCAGCTTCCAAAAACATGATCGCTAATGTCGTAATAGTACACATACTAAAGATATTCAGTCTCGTAGATTGTATGAAACGCCTTAACGCTTTTCATCTCACTATATCACGAATCCCCAACTTAAACATCATACCAAAACCACATCATACATGAATACTAACAACAATAAAACATTTAACTATGTCAATCTTAAACATGTTCAGCATAATAATCACCTGAAAATCGATAGACATTACAAAGATGGACTCTTAACTGCTCTGTAAAGAAAAATAAATATCTAATTATCCTTATCATATTCACCTTTCTTTCTCCACTCATTAATCTTTTACATTCTTGTCATTTAAACAGTAAAAGCTAAAAACATCATACGCTTGGATATCATTTTTGAATTCCTATTCAAAAGATAACGAATACAAATGGTGCATATTAAACACATGTGGAGATACGACGAACACAAATGTGCATATTAAAGACGAATGGAGATATGATTTTGTGTTGCATAACTTTTGATACGTCTAGCTTCTTTGGTCTTTCACTCGTAAATTTCTGTTGTTTTTCTTGAAGTTTTCTATGAGATATAACCACAATATTCTTTCGACATAAGTAAAGGTGAATGAATGGTTGGGAGTTCACGTTTTCATCATCTTTGTTAAAATCAAGTCCACCACGAAGACATTCATAAACTGCATGCATTCCATCATAGCGAAAATATTCTTCCATGGCACACCTAGAATATGGGGTCAAAAATTACAGATGAGCAGGATCTGAAGCGGTGACTGTTACAACAATGGAATATTCCAAAGCATTCGCTTCTTAAAAATTTGAACTAATTGTGCCACACTTGAGCCTCAAAAGACGAATTGAAATTTTTCTAATAAAGGATCGGAGTGTTTTTTTTCTTAGATATGGAAAATACGACCTTCGGGTTTTATCAACTTGCAAATTACGGATCTTTTTCTTTTTACCACAAAAAAGAATCATAAACATAATCATAATCATGCATATTAATCACAACTGCAACAAGAGTTGTATGGTAAATTATTGTTGAAACTTATCCACCCTAATGGTGATGACTACTTTAAGATTTCTTGTAGAAAAAAAAAATCTTCAACTTGGCTTTACGTGAATTTTTTTGAACAAAGGAAAACCTTGTCTCTTAAGTAACCAAAATATCCAAACATAAAAATATTTCATGCCCAAACTATCCTTCTCTTCACACCATACGGCTCTTAGATGAGAAATTAATCAAATCAACGAGCCTATTTGTTGTTGGATTCCATTTCGTGAAAGAATGAGCTTAAAATCAGTCATCTTTTATTGGAAAGGCAAAAAATGTAGCATTGAAATTGGAATGACGAAAATGTTTCAAAGAGAAATTTTCTCATTTCTTGTAGGGTATATTCTGACTCCGAGAGTTCTTACCATTCAAATTTTAAAGAGTTTTGTGGATATGATATAAATTAGATTACTCGGTGGTCTTTTAGGTGGGATATTTTTATTTGGTGTCGTGTCAAGTTCAAATCCACTTTGGTATAATAAGCTGACGGCAAGATTCTAACACCATACTACTCTTGCCAATAGTCGAACCGACAACCTCTTATATTGCAATCTACTACTCGAATACCGACTGAGTTATACTATACGGAGGAAAGTTTCTCATTTCTTGCATGCATGTACATATGGTGAATGAGAAAGTCGGGTTTCCTTTGTCAAACCAAGAGATAAACGGCTGGTATGCTTAAAAACTTATGTTCCTAGATCATCATCATCCGTACCCAGTATATTCCAACGACAGCAAAAGCTATCGCTAGGATCTGGGGAAGGTAAGTAAATAAATATAGATGTGTGTATGTCTGGGTATATGACGCTTTTGCTTGACTTTTTTTGTTGAATTTTTTTTTTTTAAAAGAAGTAATTGTCTAAGGTTGCGTTTAGACAGGTAATATTAGGTAAGAGAATGACTATAACAGCTGCTCTCGTCTTGTTTACGTTCCACGAGATACGAAAGAAATGTTGTAATATGATATAGTGCCTAATGTTTCGTCTTTTACTATTTCTAAACGTAAATTAATCCCTTTGTATGTCAATAAATATTTATTAAATGAGGTATTGCAACAATAGTTATGAGTGGACAATGCAATGCAAGATGCGGTACGAGAAAAAATGGACACATTCCCATTTTAATAAATGTTATATCGTCATCATCAACATATACCCAGTATATCTGAACGATAGTCAAAGTTATCGCTAAGGTCTGGGGAGACTGAGAAGCAGACAAACAATATCTTCATCCCAAAGGATAGAGAGTTTTCTTCCAGTGAGACCCCGGCTCTATATGCATATGCATAGATAACACAATAATAGAGTTATGGTGTGCTAGTGTGTTAGTGAAAGAATTTAGTAATTACAAATAGAAAGCTTCCGATATTATATGCACAAATAATGAAAGACAATAGCAAAAAAAATATCCAAAATCAACCTAAATTGTAGAGAATATCTAAGCCCCTCAATATACTCTAAGGCGTCTCTATATCCTGCCTAAACCTCGTTAACCTTAATCATCTGTCTCCATGAACTCTTATCCTGGACCATGTCCTAAGACAGGTGCAAATCTAATAGGCTGTGTCTAATCTGCTAATTTTAAGAAATGTTATATAAATATATATAAAACTTGCTAATTTAAGAAAAGATGGGGTTCATCCCTTCTGAACGAGAGGGTTGAGTGTTGACGGTAAAATTTGCTATTTTTTTCTTCAAATTAACAGGTTATGCACCAATCTCCTTTTTCCGACTTTGTGGTGTCACAATTAAAGGTAAATATTTATGACATTGGAATTTCTTTTAATATTTTGGGAAACATGGCGCAGGGTTTCTAAGAAGGGGCATTTGAGATTTTCTTTATGGTTGTATATTTGCAAAACTTACTTTATATAAAATAACGTATTATTGTGATTAAAAAAATAACATATTGAATAATATATTATTTTCAATAATTAAAACTTATTTTATCAAATTTATTAAATCAGATGATTCAAACGAATCACGGTCAAACATGATTTGAGAAGTTTGATTCTACCATATACTCGATATGTTTGTTATTATTGTTGAAACCTACAAGTGAATAGATACTAAAAAGGATACTATCAACACCCAAAACTAAAAACCGTACTATAAAATATGTTAAAAGATCATAAACTACAACAATTAATCGTTCAATTTACGGGACGATTATCAAAATAAGTTACAAGCCTATTAATGGACTTTCCCAACAAAATCAAAAGTGTGCTGCGATTTCAGGTATGACATTTAAAAAACTGCAATTCAGCTGTCTGAAGATAATGAATAAAAAAACTTCCTCAAGACAAGTGTACGACGTAGTGTTCCAACGGAAAGACATGACTTTCTAAGAATGCAATTCCAAATTACAGAAAATTTTCAAAAATATATTTAATTGCAGAAAGTTCGAGAAGGACCATGATTTTGTTTTGACAAACTTATTGTGTCAGCCCATTAACCAACTTCGTTTTGGGGTGGGGTGGGGGATGAGTAGAAACCCAAAAATATAACTACATTAGTCTTTTGGAACCTATTAAAACTTAACCATAAACGTATATACAAGTCAAGCTTATAGTAAGACTTACAGTTTCAAATGGTCATGCCATGATATATATTCATGAGATACCATCATATGCCAGATGCAACCTTAACTACTCGGATTTTCTTTTCCTTTGCCTTTTTTCCCCTCTTTCACATTATGGGGTAAAAAAGGGAATTGGAGGAGAGGGGGGGGGGGTGTTCAACAGGTGGGATCTACTGCCCAGAAATATGGTGCCCTCACCGCTACATAACATAAACAACGAACTGTTCATGAGTTTTTTCATAAATAAAAGATATTTTCTTCGTCTTTAACATATAAATTTATTTTTATTTTTCAAACAATGTAAATTATATTATATTGAAAAAAGCAAAATAGACTTACATAGACAACCCCTTGTTTATGTTATGTGACAACAGAGGCACAAACTTTTTTGGGGCAACAGATCCGATCTAGGGTTCAAGCCGGCGGCGGATTAGAGAGAAACTCCCAAAGGCGTATTTTTCACCTGAAGCTCGCCCGATACAACCAATCAGAGACCACTCCACCTTTTCCTATCAGAGAGAGAGAGGGGGGGGGGGGGGGAATAGTGAAACAATTATATAAGCCACAGAGCATGGTTAAGATTTATGGACTTCAAAATTGATTTGATATTCCGACAATATTCCTAAAACCAACCGGTACTACATTCCCATAATTACTGACTAATATTTACACATGTTATGTTAACAAAACGAGCCGAGCCGAATAAGATTTTTAAATTTGAATTCATTTAGCTAAACAAACTGTTTGATTCGGCTTGTTTAGCTAAACGAATTTTAAAATTGGTTCGAGTTTGGCTCGATAACACTATAACTGTTTAAACGATTCGAACAGTTCACGAATAGTTCGACTTGTTTTAGTAAACGAACTCAAACATCTGTTTGAATTTGGCTCATTTACAGACAATTGCCGAACGAATACGAACCAAACACGAACCAAACTCGAACCGTTTGCGAACTGTTCGGTTTGTTTGAATCGAACTAGCAGTAATTACAGCAGAACAGCTAAAAAATGAAGTGCCTCAATGACAACAACACACCTCTCCAGCATCTTCAAGATTTTGGTGCCTAAATGACCACTTCAAAAGAGGAACCCACGGCTCAAAAAATACCTCACAACATACATCTGTAACCACACCTGCCCCTGCTCTTTTACCGACAACTTGCATCCGAATCTCATCTGAACTTGTTTCCTCTTGGGGTTAAGTCTTTAGGAACTCACATTTCACCCTGTATTGTCACATACAGCAGAGACCAGGCGCGGCTCGAAATTATATCATCATGTTAAATTTAACTCGAACTCGCAGCAGCTCGTGTCAAAAAGTCATCAACTGCGAGACTTGCATCTCCATGCGCAACAGCATCTTCAGGTTCTGGCATAAATAGACTTGACATGGATAACTGCAAAACCACATATTCAATCAGTTGAAACAATTAAAAGAAATTGCAAATGAGCGCTTGGCCCCCTGAAACAAATAGCATACTCTTATATCAAGCTACTTGAGAAAATTAGGACGTGGATGATGTCTTACTCAGTCTCAGCACCAAAATAAAAAATGACATTATTGGCACTCCCATATCATCTATCCACCATTGATTTTGAATCATATTTTATCGTTGTGCTATGGATCCAAGGAAAAAGATAAAGTGAAGAGCTGACTAGTACAACAATCAACAGCAATCATACCCAGTATATTCCATCGACAGCAAAAGCTATCGCTAGGGTATGGGGAAGAGCGACTAGTAATGAATGTAAATATAATTTCCCAAACTATAAGTTGAAATATTCCAAGCACGTAACCAACTTTTCTAGCTAAGATGCAAAAGGCTAAAGCAGTTTATTAAGCTATAAAATATGAGGTCTATAACAAGGGGTCTGATTCAAACTTCATGTGTGTTCAGATTGGCAGATAGCAAGCGAAACCATTATCCATAATACTCATGCAATAAGTAGATATCCGTTACTTGAGAAAGAAAAAAACTGTTTGTCCATCAACTTTCCAAGCTCTTCCCTGTTTTTAGTTATGACAGGATCTATACAGGTCCTACTGCAGCATTTCTAGTGCAAGTTGAGAGTAGAAGTTCCGCAGCCGAACCATAAATCTACAAGGGATCTGTGTTGAACATAACATACCTTTGTGTCAAAAACCATCTCCCCATTATTGTCTATCGTGAGACATGCACCATGGGCCTTCAACCACTCTATACATTCTTCGGCCCCATCCATCTCTTTCTCGTTACTTGATTCGGTCGAATCTAAAGCATTGTTAAAGCCTAAAACATGACTAACATATGATACAGGAACAGTGGGACGATATGATCGAGACATACATCTCACAGCTGCATATCGCATCTTTTCCACATAAAGATCTGCAGTACACAAAGCAAAGTACTATGTCTTAGGTTGTTTAACGTGTGAGGCCAGATGGCCTATCAGAAAGATAATCACTCACCCATAAGACATGTGCTAAGATTAGGAGCAGCTTTGTATAGTCTGAAAAACAAAACATAATTCCCAGAAGTAACTGCTGCACGAACTGCAAGTGCATGTTTCACCATATTGTTTTTCCTATCTTCTGCTGATAATCTGGAAAACCGAGGCTGTCAACGAATTCAGTAATAACACTCATACACAGAGAGAGGGGGGGGGGGGATATGAATCACAAATAAAACAGGTAGCAAGTGTATCATGAATCACGATTGTATACGCTTTACAATCCCCTGGTTTAGACCCAGTATGGAACAGAGATTATTTGGTAGTTTGTTGTAAGCAAACGAATAGCAAGATACATCAAGCTAAATTTAAAGTGAGAACAGTTCAAAGACCAATACTATTACCAATTTCTTACTTCCAATCATTGTACTCAACAGTTCAGGCAGAAAGCTCCTACTTGATACTGTTGATATGTAGCTCAACAAGTCTCACAAGTCCACCAAAAAAAGAAACGTGACAACATGAGATGATTCATTTCTTCAGCAATCTTATAAGAAATATATATTCAGCAACAGATATAGAGTTGTAAAGGTTAATGGCTACTGTACTTCTCTGACAAAAATTACATAGAACTTACAGAACAGGAATCAGATATGCACAAAGTAACAGGAATTCTAATGGGCCACTACATGATTATGTACTTACTAAAGAATTATCTCCAAATTACCACCAAGTTAGAGTACTAGTAATAGTAAACTCAAATAAGACAACAGTATACCAAACTTCCATTGACATGCAAAAGGAAAAAAGATCGAAACAAGTGAAAATTGAAGAAAAAACAGATATGCCTAGTAGAGATTATTCGGCTTCCTGTGAAGGCCTAAATGAATAACCGCTAGCAAAAAGGAAAGACAAAATGTGGAAAATAGCCGCTTTTCTGCCAATTACATGCATGTCATGGCCAGCTACAAGCGAAATAATTAGCCTTTCTTAGAGAAGTAACTTAGGGTTGCCTCAGGAAACAACCTTGACATAGCAGCAAGAAGATCCCTGTTATTATGCGAGTGCAAGATCACACAGAGCAGGTTATACGCAGCAAATTCCATGTGGCATCCTTCAATTCTTTCTGCATAAAGAGTTTGCAACTGGGATTGACACTACAAAAGAAGAGGAAAAATCAGCAGAAATGCCAACGTTTTGGATAGAAAATTATACACAAGCATCAATCTGAACAACCAACACTACATGAACAAAAAACAATTAAACCTGCATACTATGAGTATGCAAGAAGAAACATAAGCGTCAACTACAAGAGTATACTATAGACCTAGAGACAACAAACAATATGACACATGCGTACCGTAATGATGCTGAAAAAGGGAAGAAAAATACTCACTCATCTTCTAAAAGCGCAAATAAAAAGGTCTGAATACTGTTTTACCAAATTGTACTTATTGTTTGTATGAACTAAGCTAAGTATAGAGGGCCCAGCGAGAATCAAAGGATCTACTCAATTACAAGTAAAACAACTCACACTAAAGGAAGAGAAATTAGGGATCACATAAGATTGTTTGTGTCCACCTGGAGGAGTTTAGTTAGACATAGAGTAAATCAGGAAATTGCTTTGAACTGCAATCTAGATTGGAAAAACTTAAGATAGATGTGCATAGGAACAGTGTCAGTGACTAGTTGGGACGTTCTGGAATAGAAAGATGTATATTGGGGGCTTTTTGTCTTACCTCCAAATTTAGTAAATTCTCTTCTATCGGACATCAAATGAAACTGATCTTACTAACATAAAAAAGAGGGGCAACAGAAGGAACTACGACATTGAACTTGCTTCCAATCTCAATAGAGAAAACTAGCTCTATACAACTGATGAAATTCCAAGTCAATTTCTGGAAGAAAAAAAAACGTTAACCATGAGAAATGCCATCCCACCATGAATGGCAAACAGCTCTGAATCCAAGCTTTTGGTACTAAAACTTCCTAACAAGCACTCAAGAACTGGAAAAAACATAATTTGTTCCAAACCAAAATGTAAATATAACACCGAACTCAAAACAGGAACTGACCTGATTATACTCAGACAAGTCCCCGACTTCAATTGCCAAACGGGC
Organism: Eustoma russellianum; assembly: GCA_036186865.1. Lineage (NCBI taxonomy): Eukaryota > Viridiplantae > Streptophyta > Magnoliopsida > Gentianales > Gentianaceae > Eustoma > Eustoma russellianum. The sequence goes on from AP025056.1 coordinate 7,394,698, forward strand.
ATGAGTTTCATAGACCTGGAAATAAAGTTAGTATAATCGCCAAACATAGTCACAAAAGCTCTTTCAGTAAAACTCTTATTTGTACTAATTAAATCGAGCCAATTTTTCAATTTTACAAATCGTCATAAAATTGCAAGGACAAAATACATGCTCTTACAAGAATAAATAAGTCTAAACAGAAGAAAAAGTACCTTCACAGTTAGCTCGTTTCTTATATGTTGCACGGTCAAATCTTGCCTAATACTTTTTAATTGATCACATTTGTAAAGGTAGTTCTTTTCAGAATTTCGTACCATCACGAGCGCTTTTTCCAACACCTCTTCTGGTCTCACCTGCAAGGCATTACTTAAAGTTAAGATCAGATATTATGGGATAAAACCTAAACTCGTAACTTATTAAAATACTTAGCAACGGAGCACAAAATTTACCGTAGCAGGATCAGGAGCTGAAGTCAGGCGCAGATACCGTTTTTCAATATCCTGGCAAGTGCCTTTAACAATAAGAGCATCCCAATCAATATCTTCAACAGCCACAGTAGCTTTGTCCTCAAAGCTTTTGCTAAGCACCAATGTGCTAGCCCGTCTATCATAAAAATTGCCAGCCTTAGACTTTTTGGGTTTGAAATGCTTATTTTGTGCTTGATTGCCATGTGCCCTGTCAAAACGTTTGGAACGATATTCACGTCTCTTTCTTTCCTCGGGAGAATCTGCAAGCACCACGGCAGCAGCGTAATATGATGTTAAACTTTGCTCCTTTTCGCTATCACTGGACATGTCACCATGATCTCCAGCGCCAAGACCATCACTCATCCGCCGTCTCTTATTAGGTCTCAGAACACTTTTATTTGGACTCTTTTCGTCAGTTAGAAACACTTTGGCACTACTCAAAATATCCGCCTTGCTTTCCGCCTTTACCCTGGTGAACTGCAATATCCAACAAGTGGGACTGTCACAACAATTATCAAAAATCAGCCCACATAAAGCCACCACGTAACCAGACAAGTATTGTTAGATTCATCATGATCAAACATTCAAATGGACTATAAAGTCAAGAATTTCTTTTCCCCTTTCTCTTCTCCCTTCTTCTTCTTTTTTTTTTCCCCTGGGTTTCCTTCAATGAAGTCAAGGATACACTCTTCTTTGACTTTCAAATATGATGAAATAAAACAAAATGACTCACTAAATTGTATGTGCTTCTTTTATTGTGAAGTATTAGCCGATCGACATAACTTGATGCAATTTTCATTATGGGTCCAAAAACAACCTCTGTGTGCTTCCAACATGGGTAACGTTGTGTACACCCAACACCCTCTTATCCCACCGTAGACGGGAGCCTCTAAAACAATGGGATAAAATGGTTGTATCCTTTTGCTGGCAGCGTGGGACAGGGGAGTATGCAGAAATGGGTCTTCATGTCTGTTTTAACAGCAAGGGCTATGTGTCGAGTTGACTTTCTACACTAGATGATTGAATGCATTGAGAATTTTAACAGGACTGTATCCAAGTCCTCAAGAGTCTGATAACTTCTTATTTTTGCATGTCAACGGAAAAAAAAAAAAAAAGAATCTGCTAGGTTTTGTAAATAGTTTCAAGCAAATCTTAGCAAGCTTGACACTGTACTTCGGTTTTGTAGAATTAAAAAAAAAAAGATTCAGATAAAAATACTTAAAAGTAGAATGCGTAAATTTCAAAACAGATGCCAAGTTCAAATACATTCTTCAGATTTGCAATCAGCTATCTGCAAGACTCGATATCACCAAACAGCCATACAAATCAAAGGAATACGTAGAAGCACAATCACACCCCGAGTGTCCCCTGATTTACCCATACACGAAATGTCACTGAAAACCCCATCTGTAGAACCTGTGCAATCTGGATCTAACCGGTAATACATGTTAACAGGTAAATTTAAATTTTAAGTGCCACTTTACCCTTCAAAATAACCAAATTAATTCATACAGTAAGGGCATATGTGTCAACTAAAATATCTTTTAAATGATTAAAAAAAAGTCTTTTGTTAGGGTTCCTATTTTCTCTCTCCCCTCTCTCCACCGCATGTCGCCATCCACTGAGACTCCCCCTCAAGTTCCAAATCAGATCAGCAGCCTTAACCAAAGCATCTTCTGAAAACGCAACATCCATATTTAGGAACATATTTCTTAGCATAAAGCTCAACTATTTTCTTAGCATAAAGCTCAACTATGACTGAGAGACAGTGAGGGGGGTCAACGAGGAAATGAAAATCATATGCAGATTTCCTGCACTCTCAGTTTTTCCCTCATTGGTCTAAATGAACATCACCAGTAGTCCCCTGATTTATCCATAGTCAAAATGTCATTGAAAACCCCAGCCGTAGACCCAGTGCAATTTGGATTTAACTGGTAAGTCATGTAAACAGGCAAAAATAAATTTTAACTGTCACTTTACCCTTCAAAATAACGAAATAAATCCATTCATTAAGGACATATTTGTCAACTGAAATATCTTTTAAATGATATAAAAGAAGTGTCTTTTGTTTGACTTCCTCTTTTCTCTTTCCCCCTCTCCACTGCATGTCCCCACCCACTCGACTCCACCTCAAGTTCCAATTCAGATCAGCAGCCTTAACCAAACCATCTTCTGAACACGAAACACTTCTAGATCAGACACGCAACACCCATACTTAAGAATACATTTCCTAGCATAAAGCTCAACTCCGAACTGAGAGACAGTGAGGGGGTCAACAAGGAAATGAAAATCATATGCAGATTTCTTGCATTCTCAGTTATTTCCTCATTGGTCTAAATGAACATTACCATCAACAAGACTCATGCCTTTTTTCTTACTAGATAGAGTCGGTCACATAGATTCCTTGTCTTCAATGTGCTTCAGATGACATAGATGCCTTTTTTCTTACTAGTGACTTATCTAAGTATCTAGGGTGTATAAAAGTGTGTTTCTACTATGTATGTTGGTATAAGCTATGTATACAGAGTATATGTACATGTGTATATACAATGTATTCTGCTAAGTATATGAACAGTTTACTGTATGTATTTCTATACATTGTTGTGTATTCATCTGTTTGAAAAGCACATAGCACAAGCCCAGTAGAATAGGTTTTGAAACGTGTTGGATGATTGGTTAAACTATTTCTGGGCCTTAACTATATGCATGAAATAGGAAATACCATGCGCATGCATGCTTATATCTCTTGATGTTTCTCTAAGAAAGGGTGGTGACCATATGAAATACACAGAAGATAGCCTTCTACACACTGAAAGTACAAAACAGGTACCTGCTTGCTCCAACCTCCAAACTTCAGTGCGTCTTGAACCAAGGATTTTTCAGGTTTCTCCTCTGGCATTGGCTCCCACCTGCTTTTAACTCGCCTACTTGGACTTCTTTTAGTCTTTTGCAATGAAAAGGCAGGAATTGACATTTGCATGCCCCTGAAAAATGATAAATACACTCATAACCACCTTCATTTTCAAAAGCGTCTTTAATAGTCAAATGCCAATAAGCAAGGAGATGAGGAATATTAATCAAAAATATGAACGGGTAACACATAGGAAAGTGTTGGGATTGGTTCCATTTTTTTATTTTTAAGCTGGGATGGGGCTTGAAAAAAGTGTGTAATTATTTTAAAAGAACAATTAATGGTTTAGCCATGAAGAAACAAAATTAGGTAGTACTGGCAGTACTGTCAGCATTATAAGTTACAGTACACTGAAGACAATCAAATGGTATAACATTGGACAATACATAGAAAGATGAAAGAATAATATTCATTCATTCTAGTTAAATGTATATAATTTTGTCCTTTATATAGGCAGTTTACAGAGTCTCAAGTGACTAGAGATTTCTAAAAGCTAGAAGCTCCACTGGCCAATGGCTAGTTACAGTTTAACGGCTACAATGTTGTGGCCCATTCAGTCACTGATTTGGTGACATTTTAGAGTGCATAACTGTGTATATTACTTTTTTATGTATATACATATGTGTGTGAACAGCATATGTATAATGTGTGTAACAACAATATGTTTATATAGTGTATTTCTACACTACCCTTCAAGATTGGTGTATATATACTATACAGCCAAGCTTGACAACAAGAGTTTGAAAAACTTGTGTTGAAACTGACTTAGTGAATATGTCTGTAACTTGAATCCTGGAAGACACATGTTCAATTCTGATGGCATGTGCCTCAATCTTTTCCCTTATGAAATGTTTGTCAATCTCCACGTGTTCAGATTTATCATGTTGAACCGGATTCTCTGCAGTTGTGTGTATGTGGTTTCTGTATGTACATATTTGTGTGAATGGTATATGCATAATAAGTATAAGTACAGTATGTTTCTATAGTGTGTTTCTACACAATAATCACACTGCATATACAAATTTTGCCCATTTAGCCCTTAAGGGACATCTGATCGCCAGGATTTTCAAATTCCACTAATCCGATCTCTGCTAAAAGAATAATCAAATGCTTGGATATGCATAGTTGATATGTGAAAATTCACCAGGCAAGTAACACTAAATTTGACCATTAAATTCGATGGCAGCAAGCTTTTTAATCCTTCACAGTCTCTTTGCATAATGTCTTATCCTCTAGAGGCTCCTCTCAGTGCATCAAAACAAAGCGGGAGAGAGAAATTAGATACAGGATAAAAAGGTACTGGTACCACAAAATATATTCAAACCCATAACCCTCAAAATGGAAATCAGGGAGGAAATCGAAGTGCTGTTTTGACAGGAGAATCTTCAGTATCTTCTATGTTTGTTCCTTTTATGTGCATGCAACTTAACATGGGGTGGGGTGGGGGGAGACAAATTTTGTGCAAGCACTCTGTCAGAAACTTACTCCTTATCTGCATTTGGCAGAGGGAAAAGAGGCTCCGTGTCCCAGTCTTTCGCATGAAGTGTACCATCAGCAGTTGATTCTGTGATGATCTAATGATAAACATGTGGCATCATCAACCCACAATCAACTCAGAATCAAAAAAGGTTGAAATGAAGATCTCAGCAAATTCACATCCAAAAATGTTTTGAGTTGTGTGTGCGTAAAGCGAGTTACAAAAAGGGAAAATCATGGAAGGCCACCAGATTAAAGAAATCGATCTCCACTGGAGATATTTACTGCAGCAGCACAGGGAGAATTCAGTCTTTTCCCTTGAACTATATTTTCGCATCAGTAAACAGAAAGCAGAGTAAAAGAAACTAAAAATTTTTTTTATAAAAAAAAAAACTGATTGAATAGCCAACAGTTCCAAAGTAGAAGATTTCAGGAATACGCCAAGACGTTTTTAAGGTTACAAGGACACTACTCAAAGAAATCCATTACGACAACCTAAGCCAACTTGTTCTCTTCTCAGAGAATTTCCTCTAGGCAAATTAAAACGAGTTGTTTAAAATTAAGCACCCTGCATGTCAATGCAGAGGCAAGGATGCCTCCATGTTTTGTTGAATAGATACAAACTACAGCGGTTAAAACCTAGGACAGTCAGAAACCGAAAAAGATGTAGCAATCTCACATACCTCCTTCATGACAGCTTGAGCAGCTGCAATCTGGGCATCATCTTTGCAACGAGCCAAACATCTTTCCACATAACCACACAGGGACTTGGGAAACATACCAGGCTACCAATAAAACTAAAACACATAAATTTCATAGGCAAACACCTACTTGACAGTAAAACTTCATAACAAAATGTCATTACACGTTTACAGCTAAAAGCTTTCCCGTAAAAATAAGCAACCAAGAATTTTTTTTTTTTCCCAAGAATACAGTTCAATAGGAGATCAAGATACATTTAAGCATAAAAAGCTCAGAAGCCAAAACTAAGAACCAACTTCTAGAGATCCAATAAAGAACCCAGGAAGTAATTAGACGAAAATAAGAAATGGAGAGCATGTACATACAGAGGATTATCTTTTTCCCTGGAGCATAAAATAAAATTATCTTCATGGATCCGTTATTGAAAATTTTATTTCAGCAAGAGTGTGTGCTCACTTGAAGATGTTAAATTGCAATATACATGTTTTTTAGGGAGCTAAACCACATTTACAAAATGATATTGATTTCTTTTCCTTTTAATAAAGCTACGTATAAAAACATATTGAAAAAGATATGATTAGTTATGGGTGAGACAACACCACCAATTCCTTCTAACTTCTGCATGAATAATTAACTGAACCAACAGAAAAGTGAACCATACCTATTTCAAAATGCAAAACATGTATTATAGGTCAACCGAATCTAGACGTTGATAAGCATGATAACACACAGCAGGAAGAGGGAAAAGACAAGAAGAACCAGACATCCACCTTTAGAATTGAATCAGCATCGGCCTCACTAGATGAGACTTTGTCATTGGGCTTTGGCAGTGACACGCTGACATATGCCGGTTTGGCAGTGGCATTATTTGCAGAACTGTCCTTATCAGTTTTTGAGACACTCAAGGCCAAGTTTGAAGCAATTCTCGGATTAGTAGGAATCTGCAATTTGCATACCCGATGTGGATGAAAAGATTGAACAGTTTCCAAGGATGGTTGATAAGTTTGAGCAACCTGCTGAGAAGACGGACAGGGCGCAGTATATCCTTGGGAGAATGCAGGTTTTTGCTGATTTTGAAAATTTTCGTACGTGGAGTTATATTGTAAAGGTGTATGTACACGCGGCTGAATGGAAGAAGTCTGATTATGGGAAACTGAAGCCGCAGTTTTCCAACAACCATCATGAACACTACTGACTATTCCTGGCTGAAAAGGCAACCATACAAGATATAAGCAAAAAGTGCATATCCAAAAAGAGTTCATCTCCAACAGATGCACATGAAAGAATTAAGATCTCCTTAACATCAGATCAACTGAAAATTATTAAAAGAATAGCAAAACAATATAGCATAGCATCCCTTAAAGTTATAGGAATAGTTTTAGCTTTGATGTAGATATTCATAGGTACTATACAGCTGCAGAAAACAAATATTAGACACTAAAATTTAGTCTTGCTGCTAAAAAATAACCAGCAACACGAAGCAGTATCGAATAGGACACAACCAACCTCATGAAAGCACATTTTTATGTCCCCCATGCAAGGAACAACAAAGTAAAGAACCTTCGGCAAACATAAGCAGAATACCACCATACATGCATGCAAATTTAATAAATTATTGCAATAGTGTAAGGAAAAGCACAACCTGGCTCGAAGGCAACTCAGATAAATTGGATTCTGGCCTCCAGGAAGCATAAGAGGCAGATGGCAGATTGTATATTGTTGTATATCCACTCGTAGGGGCAGGGACAGGACAACTCTGACCAGATGCACCAGGAACATAAAGATTTTCTGTACCTGGGGCACAGGTAACTTCTGTTTGAGTTTGACTGTAATAATCAGCCCACTGCTTATAATGTTCTCTATATTGTGAACTTGCAGCAGAGCTGGTTGAATTATATGCTGAAGTAGACTCAGAAGGGTAGTTTGGATACTGATGAGAAGTATATGTTGCATACTGCCCTTCAGGACAATAATTGGTTTGATTACTGACAGTGCCACTCTCGTAACCTCCAGAAGTCTGGTAATGAGCATGATTGTGGTAAGTGCTAGAATAATTGGCATTCCCAGCATAAGACCCTGTATTCTGAAATGAAGAAAGAGGCTGATAAGGAGCACCTGAGTTTTGGTGTGCTCCCGCAGGTGGTGGGTATGATTGACTAGTTTGCTGCTGATAGCCATTATAGTAACCTGCATAACCAGCATTTCCATATCCATTAGGATCAGTACTCGAGTAAGCTGCATATACACTGTAATCTTGTAAAGCACGCGCAGATCCTGAACTGGATGTGGAAGCAACAGGCGCTGCAGCACTTAATCCATCTTCGCCACTCTTCAACGTCAAATTGACTTCTTGTCCGTGAGGGTAAGTTCCATTCTCACTGGGATACCTACTTGACCAACAGGCAGACCATGATGTTGCCACAGGGCCAGCAGGTGCATAATATGGAGATGTATGATTCTGACTAGGATCAATAGCTTGATACTTCTGGAAGGTGAAAAAATGTATTAGCTACCAAGAGAAAATAAAATAACATTCTTCTACCATTTCAGGTGAACATGAAAAAGCACGATGCACATCAGTTATCACAAATTTGAAAGACAGCGCTACTAAATCCTCAAAACTTTAGAGAAGTCCAATTAATGCATGTCAAATCCCACAAAACAATTAAATGCTTATTGTGGAAGCTTCAAACAAGCCATCTCCGTAGACAAATACTTCATGACCAAGGAAGGAAAAATATCACCACGATGTGGTTACATCTGTGATAAACATCAGAGATCCTACATAAGAATATTATGCATCACACAACAGAACAATAGCAGTTGATATACATGCAGCGATCCCTGATTTATGATCATCGTCTCTAGGCCGCTTCTGCCATACGTGGAGATCCATCAGTTAAAAGAGGGTAATTGTTTTTTCGATAAGCTAAGTAACATATTTTTTCAAGTCAAAAACAGTTATTAAATGAAAGGAAAAAGATAGCTTATATGTTACCATCTCATTTAAAAACTTAAGATGTTAGAGAGAATGGTAATTTTTATACTTAATGGCCCCATCGCTATGGATATTCCAAACATGCACAAAAAAAGCTTTAAAATTTCAATCAATCAATCAAACCCAGTATATCCCAACGGCAGCAAAGCTTTAAAATTTCACATGGAGATAAAAGAAAAATAGGAGAATTATCTATAAATAGACGAAAACCATGAGCATATATAAAGCAATATGAAATTGCAGCTCTCATATTGGTAATCTTATGAAAACCACATTAACTTGTTCAAAACTTTGTATGCTAGGACTACTCGAATTAGACCTTCTTTGCATAAAAACCGATACTTATCCCATGTAGGTAAACAATTACAAATGAAGAATGACATTGGAATCATTGACAAAATTATTATAAGTTAACAACAGTTAAGACATGCATTTTGATTGAGTTACCTTTAGAGTAGCTTGAGCTGGAGTCCTATTTTCCCTGAACTCTACTCAGCCTACTCAATGTCAAACTCAGCGCACAGCCCAACCCCGTATAATATAAAATTAGACAAATAAGCCAGTGAAAAATCGTTCCTTCATAATATTACACTAATTTAAGAGACCTTTTTTTTTGGCTTATTTTTTTTAGAGCTTACATTGATGAAAAACAAATGAGATAGTTCGAGAAACACTTAGGTCTGATCATATCCTAGTGTAAAACAGTTTCTACCGAATAAAAACAATATGTTGCTGTTAATGTAACAAGCTGAAAGGGAGAATATTAGGAAAGATGTGTATTTCTTTGTATCTCTTTTGGAAAGAGAGCTTAAATGCAGTTCAGCTTAAATTCTTCAAATTAAAGTCCAAGCCTGACAAAAGCTCTTGTTTAAAACATATATCAAGCTCGGGTAGCAGCTAAACTGAAATCCATAATGAGCTTAACATGCTCAACTCGTATTCAGATCAACTACAGTCCTTTGAAGCCCAAAATAGACGAGCTGGACAAATGATTAAAATGGCCTTTTATCAAGTCAAATATCAAAAGTAACCCAAAAAACTTGGACTGCATAACTTGCAAAAAGACAAAATGATCTACTTGCAGCGCCCCCTCCCTCTTGGAGCATCCTACGTTCGTACCAAGGATAATTAACCAGCTAATGGTGCAAACAGATGAAATCTGATTCACTCTCGTATAAAATTTCCACACTCCGGCTTCCTGCGGACTTTCAAATCTCGAGGGAAAAGCACCAAACAGGAAACAAGCAAGCAAAGAAGGTAGTGGTGCAGCACTAAAGTTTAGAGATGTAGCCAAATAGGATAAATCATATGATACTAGAAGTACAGAACATGAACAATCCCATATTTAAAAGCTTCAAGACATTTAATCATTTATACCCTCGCACAATTAAGTACATCCTGCTGGACACCCCAACTCAGGGGCATATTCCCAGCCTAAGAGCCCTTAGCTTTCGGAAATTGAAGACGAAAAAACAGAACCACCTAAAGAATGCAGTTACTAACTTCAGGGACGTCTCAACCAAGCAGCATCCCACATAAATAAATTTATTAAAGAAAACCATAATAATATTAGAAAGGTAAAACATGGAAATTCTAATACGGTCCGTCAGCTTACTTACCTCCGGAGGATTAGGGTCTGGCGTCTGTAGAGTATCAATAGAGGGACCTTGATTCATCTTCGTCAAATTATCATGCTGAATTACAACAAAACAAAGTGAAAATTTATTAATGTTAGCTAATATTAGCACAAGGCATCCCTGTAGAAAATTGAAATTGAAAAACCCTAGATTTTCTGACCTTCAGATGATAAAAATCTTTCAAGTGCAGACCTTCAGCAGCTCGTTTGTGTCACGCTAAAAAAATAAACAATAAAGAAAAAGAAGAAGAAATATAGGCACAGTATCAACGATTAACAAAAGTCAGAAGATCTGAAAAAGTTGAGATATATTTATCCGGCGAACTGCACCGACAAAGCCAATCAGGAACGAAGTTGAAGAAGGAGAGGAATGTGAAATTTGGAAGAGGAGATCAATTACGACGTCGTCGAGCGGCGATACACGAACGGAATTGACGTACAAAATGTAATTTTTCACTTGATTATTGCCAGTATCGACAGTTGTATAGAGCGTGTGTGTATACATCCACACATATAAGGTGTAGAAATTTTTTAGGAACCGGACCAGTTCAAGGAGTCACACTGGTTCAAATCAAAAATAACTGATCGGTAAAACTGTAGTTGGTTTAAAAATAATTGAAAATCAATTTGATTTAAACAGCTTAGTGTTGATTAAAAAGATCACGGGTTTTGGAACAACTGGTAAGGTTGTTTTATGACCTAAAAGTTACGAATGCGAGCGGTAGAAACATTTTCTTGCATAAAAGTATACGGTAATACTACATATATTAGATCACAAAGTTATCCGAACCTATTATATAAAAATGTATGATAAAATTAAGTATATCACATTAAGAAGCCATCAGCTCTTCTCTTGATCTCCCGATAACGAGGGAGTATAATGTAGTTGGAATGCCTTTTTTTAGTTCGGTTTAACAAAAGAACTAAAATCAGACTACAGTCATCGGCTTCGCGTCACTCCTCTTCTCCAGAGTCACTCCGCCTTCAGTCCTTGTCCGTCGTTCTAGTCCCGTCGTCCGTCTCTTGGCGGGGTCACTGTTCAGAAGACCAATCGGTTACCACAGTCTTCCCTCCTGAATATTGCACAAGCTGTCCAATAGTCCGTCTTGTGAGTTTTTGATTTTACCGGAGAACGTGGTGTGGGTGGTGCAGCTCTCTGATATTCACTTCAGCCTTCACAATCCTGGGAGAGCTCTCGATTCAAGTCTATTTTGGGCCCCTTCCTCTCCTTCATCAATCCTTCTCTCGTCTTCGTCACTGGTGATCTCACTGGTAAGAACTTTCATTTTTGCCCTCACAATTCCCTATCAACTCTTAATTTTTGCTGCTTATTCTATCAATTTAAAAATCAGTAGATATTTATCTTTTGAGTTGGTACATTCTGGTTTGTAATTAATGCTGCAAGTAGTTCATATATTTGGTGAACTTACTATCTCTGAAGTTTTGGATTATGTTGTTTAATTTATGTGTGGAAAAAGGATCTTCAGGAATGATGTAATTCTCAATACTGAGAGTTTAGATAAACGAGAACGGAAAAGATAAAAATGGCAGCACGGTGGATTCAGGCCTAAACTGATCTTTCATTTAACTTTCTTGTTTGCCGTGCCTTCTCTCTTTCTTCCTTTTTCTTTTTCCTTTTTTTTTATTTTTTTTTGGGGGGGGGGAGTCGGGGTGTTTATAATCAGTCTCTTTTTTATTAGTACAACGTACGGCAATAGTTGTTTGAAGCGGTCAAAGTCACCTCCTCTGGGCAGAAGCCAAAGCAAATAGTTTTTTCCTTTTGAAAGATTAAAACAAAGTGCATTCCATAAAGCAACATGAAACAGGTTGAGAAGTGATCAACTGAGAATATCATATTGCAACTAATACAAAGGAAAATGCATCTGATCTTTGAACCGCATTTCTTTGTTCATTATTTGAGAGCATTCAAACAAGCAGATAGTTGTGTTAGTTAATAGACTGATACAATGATTATTTTTCGGGTACAGTACATTTTTTGTTTCTATTGTACATCTCCGCTTTATTTGTGGCATTTCGTTGCGTATATGTGGCTGTGTTTGGGGGCTGTTTCTGCATAATTCAGGCCACATATCACCATCCGTTTCTCATACAAGCTGAATTCCTATGTCGTTCTTTGTTGAATTTTTATTAATCAGACGGTCGTGTTACTAATTGCTTTTGGCTTTTTATTAATTAAAAGGGTTGATGCAGGTTTTGATTTTTATTAGTCAAAAGGGATTTTTTTCTTCTTGAATGTGGTAGTCAAAGCATATAGGTGTCTGAATATTTGAGTCTGTTTGATTATGTTGTATGAATAATTGTGTGTTTGATTTAGGATGTAATTTTCAAAGACAACACACATACTTGGACCCACATATCATTCTAATTCCAAGTATGTAGTTACCGATCTCATAACAGTCCAATCCGTTATCCAACCTTATGTCATTTCAAAATGTAGTTACCCTCTGTCCTGCTAAAACACAAATACTAATAGAGGTAGTGAACAAAGAAGCCAATAACCGACTAAGAAGTCAGGGTTGTGACCATTTCACCATTGTTGAATGTTCTAATCCCATTAGGGTGAGTAAAAAAAACTAATCCTATTAAGACAACTTGTAATTATTGTGGAAAGAACTATGCAGGTGACCCTAGTAAGAATGAAACAATCAATTTCTCCAATCGTCTAAGCAACCAGTGTATTAAGGTTCATTGGAAAAAAAAAAGAATCGACAAAGCAAATTGACAGATTATATTATTTCACTTGATTCTTGTAAAAACAACAAGACAAAGCCATCGGATGTAAATGATATAAAGGAGAAGTTGGCAAGAATGGTTATAATTGATGAGTTGTCTTTTAACATAGTGGAGGGAAGGAGGGACCTTACAAAAAAACATAGTGGAGGGAAAGATTTAAAGAATATTCAAATGCCTTGGAACCAGAGTTTAAAGTTCCTTCTCGGGTCACTGTTGCTGGAGGTTGTATAAGGTTATATAATAGGGAGAAGAAGAAGCTTAAAAAGGCATTAAAAGGATGCAGAGTATGTTTGACTATAGATAATTGGACTTTTTTACATACTTTGGAGTATATGGTTTTGACTGCTCATTGTGTTGATGATGATTGGGTCTTGCAGAAACCAATCTTGAATTTTTGTACAATAGAGAGTCATTAAGGGCGTTATGAGTCATCTGAAAACAAACTTTATGTGTTTCCAACACATGGTAAGTTTACGTACATCCGATCCGGTCTCTAAGGAATGGGAAAATGTGGTTGTTGTTGTTGTTGTTGTAGAGAATCATTAAGGGGTTTTGATTGCTTGTAAGTTGGAGGATATGGTTGGAGCATTGATAAGATATTGACTTCAAAAGTTGATAATACTTTCTCGAATGACTTGTGTGTTCAAGAGGATTTTGAGTTTAAAGATGTCTTGCTAGATAATAGATTTTTTTCATATGAGTATCATGCTCATATATCGAACTTGGTTGTTAAATATAGTTTGAAAGAACACTTTGGTTCAATTGTAAGAGTAAGAAATGTATGTAAATATGTTAAATCTCTGTTGCTAGGTTGAGAATATTCAAACAATATGTTGAAAAAGAAAAGATTGAATTATTCCATTTAGTCATACTAAATGTTGAAACTAGATAGAACTCATCATACATGATGTTGAAAAAGAAAAGGTTGTTTTTTATTTAAAAGCTATCTTGTCTCTTCCTTGAATATTCATGTGGCCGTCTGCTGAAGTTTTCGTGAGCCCACTTTGCAGTTGCCATGCCTTCGGCATGTAATCCTATGCATAAAAAGTATTTGGTAGTGTGTCAGGCTTTAGGCTCTTGCTCCATAGACCAGATCTCCTCACTGTACTTTCTCTCACCGCGTTGTTCACTGCGCGACACGTGGTAGCAGGAGAGAATAGTCTAGCCTCATCATTCTCCCCTGCTACCACGTGTCGCGCGGTGAACAACGCTGTGAGAGAAAGTGCGGTGAGGAGATCCAAACCCATTGCTCCACGAGTGTAGTTTACTTTGAGCTATTTTCCTTCTTTTTCTTAGAATGTGTTTGGTTTGAGGTTTCCGATTAAAGATATGGGTTTGGAAGAATTCGAACTCATAAAAGTTGTTTGTTTGGAGAAATAGGGGATACGAGTTTCGGTTTGATATCCAAGTATTTGGTAATGGATATTGTTTTTTGATATATTAGTCCCTTGTCTATCAATATGGGGGGGATGAAAGGGAATGAGGTGTATGGCCGGTCAACGCCGCCAGCCACCGTCCGCCGGCCGGTCAAATTTTTCTGGCCGTTTTTCTGGCCACCCACATTCGATGCTCATTTCAATTCCGATACGTTCCAAACACCATTAATGTCTATCATACTCATTCTCACTTTAATACCAAGCAACTATCACTTTTAGTCTCAAACTCGCATACTCCAAACACATACTTGTCTTAGTGGTAAAAGGTTATATCCTGATCATGAGAGCATTTTCATAGTCTATTGTTTCTAGATTCACCTAATATTGTCATCAGTGAGGGATAGAAGGGAACATTAGTTCCATACTAATTTTGCTAATGTTTTGCTGGAGGAGCTGTGAAATTTCGGTGTTTGCATTTGTGAACTTAGACTGTGCTTCTGTCTTGACATCGGAAACTTGAGGATTTAACTGCACAGTGATGCCGTTTTACTACAAGAAAATATATTTAGTTGCCTAATACATAATGTATTTATTTGGCTACTTAGTTTGGGGTTTATTTTTCCCTGCTTTTCTCTTCCAATTTTCATTGTTTCTGGCAGCCAAAATATCCATGTTGAATGTCTGGTAGTTTCCTCTTTATGTGGCGTGATTAATTTTCCTTTCCAAAATTTTCTTTTTTTATTTTGTGTGATATTTTGAAAATATTCTTCTTATGTGAATTACATATTGATGTTACAGATGTCTAAAATTTTTATTGTAAGAATGTTAAACAGTCAGAGTTGACCGGCCTAGTTTCGTTTTGGTTTGAAGAATTTTAAGACTATTAAAATAGTCCGGTTTGTTTTATACTTAAAAACTAACCGGCCGGACCATATACACATATATATACCTATATATATATATATATATATATATATATATATATATATATATATATATATTAAACAATAGATCGAATTTGACTTACAACTGATCAAAGTAATAACACCATGTACACACGCATCTATATGTTAATAATAGATCAAAGTTATTGCTTAAAAAAATAGATCAAAGTAATAACAGCGTGAGCCAATCCTTTGATCTTTTTACTCGGCATTCACACTGCCTCATCAAATCCTCTTCTTTCCACCATGTTCTCACGTCGTCGTGAATTTGCTGCTTATGACTTTGTCATCATGGATTTGAATTACGGAAACAGTCTCTTGCACAAAGTATAGGTAAGGCTACATACATTTCGCGATCTAATCCCTTTTCGAACTCTACGTAAACACAATGACCTATTGTACCGGAAACATCCTTTTATACACATGTCGCCGGAAACAGTTGAGGTATATAACTTTGCAGTTCAAGAAAAGAAAATAGAGAAGTATCTGGAGAATCATGGCGGAAGCCGTCTAGAGAAGTGGGGTGTTGTCCTTTAATCCCCTTCAAATTCACTATTTGGAAGGCTCTGGAAAAGCCTTAAGACCTCCCGAGGATGAAGATGTTCTCGTCGGTATGTTCCTTCTAAAAATTATTTTTTCATCTCTCTTCCACTTTCCTACTTTCTGTTGTTTTACCTTTATCTTTCCATTTCTATTTCTAATGGAGTCAGAGACATACTTTTCTTTGATTTTGGAATATGATGAAATAAAACAAAATGACTCATTAAATTGGTTGCGCTTCTTATATTGTGAAGCATCAGTTGATCGACACGCAATTTTCATTTTATGTCATCGGGAAACAACATCCATGTGCTTCTAACACATAAGTATGGTTACGTACATCTGTCTCACTCCATACCCCGTCATAGACGGGAAGCGTTAAGACAATGGGGTAATGTTATTGTTGTTGTTTTACCTTTATGGTTGCTGCAGTCCTCTCTTGCGAATTTTCTTCTTTCTAAAGAGGTTGATAAGTTAACGGCATCAGACCATACAAAGCCGGTTTGTTTACAGTTTACATCAGCTATTCGGTCGCATTATGTTTTTGCGCATACAATCAGTTTCTAAATGTTTTGCTTTGTAAGATTAAGAGCAAGAGACTAAAGAAGTACGACCGCGCAAGCCTACTCAGTCGCATTATGTTTTTGCGCGTACAATTATTTTCTAAATTTTTTGCTTTGTGAGATTAAGAGCAAGAGACTAAGGAAGTACGACCGCACAAGAAGGAAGCTACAACCAACTACAACACACACTAATAAGTGATGTTATCCCTATTGTTGTAATTATTATTGTAGGCATATTATTATTGTAATTATTAATGTTAGCACGTTATCATTGTTGATTTTTATTGTTGTAATTATTATTGTAGGCATATTATTGTTGTAATTATTAATGTTAGCACGTTATCATTGTTGATTTTTATTGTTGTAATTATTATTGTAGGCATATTATTATTGTAATTATTAATGTTAGCACGTTATCATTGTTGATTTTTATTGTAAATAATATTGTTATCATGCTATAATTGTAATTGTTATTATGTTATTAGTGTTATGCTACTATGTTATTATTGTGATTACGGTTTTCTTATTGTTGTCATTTAATTTATGTTAACTTAATTAAAGTGCATGTAGTTAATTTGATCATTTAGTATATCAATTGACAATGCAAAATTTGTTACGTTTTTGTTTATTTTTTATGGTTTAATTTTATTATGTTAAAACGATATGTTTTTAATATATAATCACGTTATGTGCATGCAAATATAGGTATACTTATAGTGTCACAAGCTACTGGTAGTGGTTCAGGTAGGGCTGTTCAACGAACCGAACAGTTCATGAACTATTCGAGTTCGGTTCGTATACGTTCGTTAATAGTCGATAAACAAGCCGAATTCGAACAATTATTCGGGTTCATTAACTAAAACGAGCCGAAATATTCATGAACTATTCGTCTCGTTTAAATAGTTAAAGGGTGATCGAGCCGAACTCGAACCAATTTTAAAATTCGTTTACCGAGCCGAACAGTTTGTTTAGCTAAACAAATCTGAATTCAAAAACCTAGTATTAGACTTTGCTAGGTTAGTTAACACCCCTAGGTTCAGGACAGAGGGATGAGTTGAGACATTATATTCCTGATTTATTAACTCTTCCGGAGAGCATAAAACACTTACTTAGGAGTGGCGATAGTTATAAGACATCAGATCATACATGTAGGTTTGACGATATTTATAAGACATCAGATCATATACGTAGGTTAAACATGTATAATGAGATAGAGAGATTTCATGTAGGTGCATACCGTATATTGAGGCATAGGATTATGGGGTGTTTTGACGTGCAAGTAGAATTAAGATTGATCATGATTTGATGACTGCGTTTATGGAGAAGTGGAGAAAGGAGAGGTACATATTTCATCTACATGTAGGTGAAGTGAGGTTGCGCTATAGGATGCGGATCGATGGTGTGGCTCTCATAGGAATGGAGCATAGATACAATATGTCAGGGTAGTAGGATATGTGTACGATGTTGTTGCGGTGGACACCTAGCGCTAATGCTATTACAGGAAGTAATGTACATCGTAAGAGTCTCGTAGAATGAATTAAGAAAACCCCCTTCCTAGACGATACATCTGACATGGAAGTTGAGAAGAGAACACGAGCATTGATGTTCTTCCATGTCATTACCTTACTCTGTGATTGCTCTAGTAGCCGTGCTCAATTGGTGTATTTGACTGTCCTTTAAGACTTTGAATTAGCATACAGATATTCTTGCAGAGCACAGTGCTTGCATGTTTGTACCGCCAACCTGTGTGATGTTGTTCTCAGTGGCCTAAAGCATAAGTATGCAAGCATGATACACCTTCTGCAGTTTTAGATATAGAAGAGATTTTCCATACTGTGTCCTGCCATTCTAACGATAGGACGTATACGGCCGCATCCTCTGGTTTTTACTCCCGGTACTCCTCGTGAGGGCTCAGTGTTGTGGCGTGCCCGGGTGCCGCTTATACCATAGGAGATCGTTAAGCTCCATGTGCGTGATAAGGTGTTGTGACAGTTTAGTCGAGTGCAAGGAGTGCCAAGTCTTGTCGACACATGTATCGCAACTCATCATAGTGAGAGACAGGTACCGAGTGTTGATTTTCGGGTCTGGATGCAGTAGTATGTAGAATAATGGTGCTGACTATAGATGAGAAAATGAGGAAGTAAATATTAAGATGGTATTGGTATGTGTAAAGACGTCTTGTAGATGCATCTGTTAGACGGTGTGAGACGATGAATGAGTTAAACGTGAGAGAAAGAGACCAAAGAAGATATGAAGAAAGACAATAAAGATATGACTTATATGATAATTAAGGAGCATATGATATATAATAATGCACAGTGAAAACAATTGATTCATGTACACGATGCCATAGAGTATAAAATTTAAGTGAAATTTTTTTGGTAATTAAACCAAAATTACGGTTGAATGATACGATATTTTTAAAAGAGTTATTCTAAAGACACATATTATGCATTAGGTATTAGAAGATTACACAAGGATAGTAGAATTTAGGCTACATCTCAACAAAAAAAAAAAAAAAAAACACAAAAAGTAATCCATACAACCGACCTCACATAATGTAAAAATAGCTTGAATGTTATAACCTTGTAATCTGCCGTCTGTAGTCCATTAAGTGAGATCAACGCCACTTGATTAAAATTATACCAAATTTAAATGACAAACATACTGCTTTCAACAAAAATGACAAGACATACTTTGTAGTAAGATGTGATAAAAGAATCCTGTTCTCCTGCGCTTATGACCAATGTGAACCTGCATATGCTTTTGCAATTCACCCGTTGAGATGTCATCGCTCTACAGAAAAAGATTAATAGGCATCTGACAAACTCAGAACAATTGATTACAAATGACACCTCTAGACTACGATGGTTGATCCCCAGTTCCAATTCACGTGCCAATTCATGAGTCAAGTTCAAAGCCAGGAACCAAATAACCCGTTTGCATAGCACTAAGGAATTATAGCATAGACAAGTTCAGAAGCACGATCCAGATAATCTGTATGCTAGACATGGATCAATTACGTCATAAACTGTTTCAAGAACATGCTAATATGCAACAGTCATGATTCAGCATCCAGGAAACCAGGAACACAGAAAGATGCAGCCATTATAGGCATTTTCACCTTCATCTCCCTGGTGGTTTATTTTCTTGTACAAGTGATCCCTTTTAACACAAGTTCCATTCCCAGCTCATCATTAATCTTCTGCTTCATGGATCCATCTATTTTTTCAACAAGAATGAAATGAAATAGCTTATTGATCTCCTGCCCACTAAAAATGGCATATACCATCTATTTGCGGGGGGGGGGGGGGGGGTGTTGGGGAGCCGTTAAACATTGTTGTCAAGAATTGCAGCAAGGTATATCCCCAAATCTTCCAATTTGTAATAGAGATTTTCTTCAACAAGAATATGGGCATGTAGATCAGTCACCCCTCTTGATCCCGGGTACCTACAAGAGCAGATAACTCAATACTCCAGTGACAATTCTGATGCCTATCTCAGGGAATGAATCGTTCATCCCCAAATCAAGAACTGCAGGATAGTAGCCTCAGTCAACTGCATAGAACTGTCATCACATCAAACTATCAAAGTGCTGAAAAAGATTTAACTTGTTATGGCATTTTATTTGTTTGATGAGTTCCCCACAAGAATCCCAAATGTCACATAGATCCTTGGCAGTTCTAGTTATCAGATAAGAACTTTCATTTTTCTTAATCATGTTCAACCAATAACAACATGAACAGCTATAAGCCTATCATAACTCTTCCTGTTTGTCAGTTCCGTAAGTCCAGTTTAAACTTGTAGTTCATATTAGAAACATCATACTCCAGTACCGACCAGCACCAGAATCTCTCTTTGGCCAGGCAATGATCCAACGTCAGATAACCAAGACAAACTGATTATATACCGAAACCTGCATGCTATTTCAGGGACCAAATGACCTTTAATCATAAAGAACTAAGCATCCTGATTTCAAGAAAAAAAACAAAAGCGAAAGGTTTTCTGCAACTGCAGATCCTCAAACTCTACCAGATACCTATTTCTCCTCAATAGTTCGGTCGTCTAGGAGCAGCAGCAGGTCGGTTCTTAATCCGCCCATCAAACTCCCTCTCTCCCATGTTTCTACCTGCATACTCTGTATCACCATCATGGTAAAATCTGAAAGACCTAGCACCATCATTTCCATGGAAACGCACATTGTTGCTGTCACCACTGTAAGATGACCTAAAAGAACGAGTAAACCCTCTTCTCTCACCATACTTCCTTCCCTCTTCGCCACTTCCCTCACCATTGAATTCATGGAACCCATCAGAATGAGGACGGCCATAAAACTCATCACCTTCCCTAAATCGAGGTTCCAGGACATCAAATCTCCTAGGGCTTCTACCAAACACACGATCAGATGGACTTCTTCTAGAGTAAAAAGATCTAGGGCGACCATGCTCACTTCCAGACTCTACATTCATCCTGTCATTACTCAGCCTGCACACGAATGGAGAACCACGCCTTCTACCAACAACTGGTTCAGGAAAACAAGGACGATCAGGCGGAGACCTCATTCTATCTGCTCCGTACAAAGCTTCTGACCTGCGCTGAGCTATTTTTGGAGGTCCTTTAAATCGGTCAGGACTTCTCCTGCGAGGTGACCATTTCCCAGGGGAGCGAGCTCGAGATCCAACAGGAGATTTTGATCGAACTCGTGGGAAAAACTTACGCTGAACTCTGGACAAGTCCCTTGTCCCTCGGACAAATTGGCTGTTTGTCCCTTCATAGCCTGAATTTGGACGACTATAGGAAGATTCAATAACATCATCATGTAAACCACCTGCAAATTTCTCGTCATGAAGTCCAACAGAGTCAGCTCCATGCACACCACTATCATGTCGACCTGGACTTTCATTTCTCTGACCTTTATAAAGCATTTGCACATTCATAGTTGAAGGACCATCTCGGCCTCCGGGAGATAACCTCCTTGGGAAAGAACGATGAAATGAAGGCAAATCTTTCATGGGCTTTCTTTCTCTACTAGTAGTCGGATTACTGCCACTTGGTGCATTACTATACTTATGAGGTTCAACTTCCATATCGTTATAGGCAGCAGACCGTTTCTGTCGGTTGACACGACATGGATCAGTGAAATTCTTCCCATGAAAGTCACGTTCTACATCCCATTCACCCTGCGAATTGTCCACGCGACCTGAAAACCTTCCTCTTCCCCTCATATAGCTCATGCTTGAGTTCCTGAAAGGTTGTTCTTGAATCCTGTGCCGTATGAATCCACCGCGACCATCCATCCCAATTTCTTCTCTGTTTGAAAAAAAAAAGTAGAAGTATAAATACAAAATACAAAATACAAAATATTAACATAACACATGCATACATAGGAAACATCGGATCATTGAACTAGAATGAGCAGCTTTCAACAAACAAAAATATTTTGGTGCGCCAAGTTCAGAGTACCTTTCCCTCCCACTTTTGGATGGGAAAGAACTACCCTGGAAAGGCTTTCTCTCAAAGGCAGAGGTCGCAGATGAGCGAGGTAAATTAATAATACGACTTTTGTTGCCTCCGCTGGTGGACTCTTTACAAACACCATCCTGCTTAACAATCACGTCTACTTTGGAAAGAGATAAATCAACCATGTCACCTGCACCAGCTGAATGAGCATTCTCATCTGTAGCCTCAACCATAGTTTCCACAATACTATCAGGTGAACTAGTCAGTTGATCGCATGCTCTACCTTTTCCCGAACCATCTAGAACGAATTCCCCTCCAGATTGATCCAGGGGTTTTCTTTGACATGGAGCAACTAACAGCTTGTCATTGGATGCAACTAGAGCACTTGCATCAGTCGATAATTTCCGTGAAGTACTGTGTTTCTTGGTAGACTGTCCATCAATTTCAGTTGAAACTGTGTCGACATGCTCTTGAATATCATCAACAGTTCTATTATCCTGGTTCATGGATTTGTCATCTTTCCTGTTACTTCTGATGTTAGCATCAATGGAAACAGAAGGATTAGCATCAGAAATGACACGCTTGACACTCTTTCTTCCCACTATCTCAGCATTACCATCTCCCACTGCCAAATGCACTAGAGCTTCTCGAACCTCTCCATCTTCTAAATCATCATCTTCTCTTGCTAAAATGCATCCGGTGTCCAACAGGACAGAAACGTGCTGATTCCCATCAGATTCACAATCAGAATCATAACACTCATATTCCATTGTTTCAGCAGGAATGTTTATTTTTTCGTCCTCACTTGCAGATCCTTCGCCATTCGCACGTAGATCAGGATAAGTTTTGCCTACTTTCGACTGGCTGCTTCCCAAATTATTTGAAACTTTGGCGTCAGTCTTCACAGCAACTATCTCATGAGCAGACACTTCAGCTTCTCCGCACTTATGTAGAGGTTCATGAACTAATGCAGCAGATTGAACTGGGTTAACACGACTTGCCTGAGTTTCATTAGCATAAAAACAATATTCAGATTGTTTTGATATTACAACACTTGTAAAGAGCTCAGAAGAAGTAGCCACCCTTGACGGGGCAGAATTATGATGAGACAGGGGCATTGGCAATCCAGAAGAAGATCCACAATTTTCAAGGCTCTTTACTTTCAGAAATCCATGTAATGCAACATCATCTACCCCTGTCGATCCATGACCAACATCCATAACCAGTTCCTCTTTAAGCGTCTTTTGCTCAGACAATTTTTCCGGGATGCCAACTGCAAAACTTGCTGATCCTGCGTCAGCCCTCTCAATATGTTCTCTTTTGACAGAAGAAGTAACAAGTCCTCGTGGACAACTAGTAGATGTAACATTAGTCATTTTGGAATTGTCTTCAACATGTTCTGAGTTGACTACTCCGCAAGAAGGGGAGTCCATGTTTGCTGTAGATGTTGCAGCATTTGGTAGACTTGACTCTGAAAGAGCCTTCCTGCAGGCTAATTCAGCAGATAAACCTAAATCTACTTCTTTCTCCTGGGAAGCCACGCCGAGAGTAAGACGAAGTGAATCCTCCGACCCATGGTTACCCCTTACTGATGCAATAAGACAATCAGGTCTGGATACGTCTTCGTCTGTACCCATCAGCTGCTTCCCTTTATTATTGGAAGTACGCTCTGGATCAGTAGAGTTGAAAAGTTGCAGAATCTCATTTGGGTTACTTGTTGAACATGGTGCCATATTAGAAACGAGAGCGGTAGCATCACCAGCAGAACCATCCCAAGAATCCATTATAGTATTCAAATCCCAGCTCAATCTATTTGTAGACAAATCATTGCTATCATTACCCAAGTCAGTATCAGTAGTCTTGTGTCCCATCACAGACATTTTATCAGTAGTCTTATGTTCCATCACAGGCATTTCTTCAATGAGCGACAAAGATAGCAGCGAACTATCCGACTTACAATGGTCTGGAGAACTACCCTCACTCTTTTGTACCATACCCTGCATAAAAGGTTATTTTAGTCGTAATAACAACTCACTACTGCAGACCCCATACAAAGCTTTAGCATACAGTCCACCTGCTCATAGAGAATCTTCCCCTCAGCCAAAGGAGAACCTACATTGTTCAACAGAACTTCTTTGCTTGCATCTTTTTCAGTTGACAAATGCTTAATGTTGCCCTTCAAATTACACAGAGGGCCGACTTCTGGAGGTTGAAATCCACCCAAAGGATTCAAATTTTACATGTCAATTTCAGAAGAGCATCAAGCAAAAAGTATCTTTAATTTTAAAAGGGATTCTCTCTCTTACCTGACATACCTGATGAATTCTCTAAGGCGTCACCACTCAGCTTTTTGTCCGAGTCAGGAACATGTTTTATCTTAAAATTCAACGCAGCTCCTCTGTCAACCAATTCTGAACCAGATCCTTCGCAGTTGATACCTTCTGATCCATCTTCTCCTTCTTTCTTCACAAGCGGCATAGATTCTTCCATGCTCTTTATATCTGTGCAAGATTGTTCAGAAATCTTGAGATCTGATACTGATTCTTCTTTCTTCAAATGTGAACGGGATTCCTCTATCTTCTTTACATCGCTGGTTTCCGTGCAACGCAAAGATTGAGATTCTTGTCGGGGAGGCGATGGAGGTGGAACCAACAAGAGCCTCCTCTTCTTAAGAGGAATACCTGGAGAAATATTAAGCAAGGACCAAGATAGGACCTCAGGCTGCAAAGCAGTAGTTTTTCATCAGTAATGGAATCACCAAAAAAAAACCTTTTTAAACCTCAATTAACAAAAATTGCAACTTAGTCAAAGACCTCTTCATTTCTTGTAACAGGCATGATGGCAAAAGATGATCAATTCTTCTATCTACCAGATAATTTTCTGCACAACCAAGATCTCGATAACATCAGAAGCAGTTCAATAAGTCTCCACACCTAAACTATAATATGTGGTGGTTCATGGCTGCAATACAACCAATTTCTGCAAAGGAGAAGAACAAAATGCATCATCAGCTAAAAAGGTCCAACCGAAAGTTAAGCGTCAATAATAGAGCTGCTATCCCATTCAAAAACCAAATTAAACAAAGCAATGGCCCCAAACTTCCAATCCAATCCAGACAAATCCTGCTTTTGATTTCCAGCAACTATCTCGGGTGACAGAAACTGACGGTGGATCGTAAAAGAAATTTTGATTCATCATAAAATTTAGGGCTTCAACATCTTCTACACTCTCCAGATAATTCATTCTACGAAAAACCTACAATAATGCGTAAAGGCTACGCTATCAATTATTATACTAAATAACTTCTTAACTAATAAAGGTCAAATCTCTGTCGCAATCCACCAACCAAATAAGTTATTCCCTTTCTTCCCTTCAACTATATTCGATTCAGCGAACAAACACCAATTATACTCGAAGAACTCTCAACCAATCATACCCGTCCTTCTCAATTTGACGAAATCCTTAAACTTCCTCGTCAATACCAACAAAAATTCCCAGTTCATCAATCAAATTGAAGTAGTGACCCAGATGTTGAATAAGTCATTTGTAAAAGTTTTTGTTATATAAAACATGAAAACTGGAGGAAGAAAAATTGTACCTACGGCAGAGGAAAGTATTTCCTTCTTGAAAAAGCAAGTTTTTTGCTATGAATGAAAGAAGGAAATGGAGGGAGGGGGGGGGGGGGGGGAGAGAGAGCGAATAATAATGGAGGAAGGGCACTTAATTAGGTGGGATTTTTGTTGGGATGAAGCCTGAGGGGGCTGTGGTTTCCCAGTTATTTACTTCTCTTTTTTATCGTTGACTGTTAGATTGTGAATCATTAATTGGGGTTCTGATATTTGTGAATTTATTGCTTCAATTATTCGAATTTTTTTACTTTACAGTTAGTTTGCTTCCGGCACAGCTGCTAACTCTCATTTAGAGCGTTTGAACGAACCGAACCGTTCTCGAACTGTTCTAGTTTGGTTCGTGTTTGGTTCGTATTTGTTCGGTAATTATTTGTTAATGAGTTGAATTGAACAGGTATTCGGGTTTGTTTATTTAAATGAACCGAACTGTTTGCGAACTGTTCGCCTTGTTTAAACAGTTATATGGTTATCGAGCCTAACTCGAACCAATTTTGAAGTTCGTTTTGCTAAACGAACCGGGTTAAACAATTCGTTTATCTAAGCAAATTCGAATTCAAAAAACTATTATTCGACTCGGCTCGGTTCGTTAAACCCCCAACACTGCTGTTATGATTTTATTTATTATTTTATTGTTTTCCTCCTGCACGGTTGCACCGTGTATTATTTAGGTAAATAACCTACAAATTCCAGGATGCAAAAAGATTGTACTTCTACACCAACCTCGAGAGCCCTACTCTTAAATTTGAAAAGGACTCGCAACCAACCTGTTTCTGTCCCCTATATATATATATATATATATATATATATATATATATATATATATATATATATATATATATATAAAGACGTTATTCAGAATGGCGTCTTAGGTATCTAAAACGTCATTCAGAATAACATCTCAGGAGAAAAGTGGTTTTGACAAAATTAGTTTTGTCAAACCACTTTTACAATAATCATATCCATTAATGATGATTTTACCTAATCGCGATGATAACGCATGAAAAAATTATTTTAAATTTCGTTTACCAATTTTCACTAAGTAAATATTAGCTTCAATTCGCTCTACCAATTTTCTTTGTATTACTAATTTTTTCATTAAATGATATAAAGTTCGATTGATGTTGTAAAAAATATAACTTTCGGAACTGTGTTGTAAGAAATAGTATAAATAACGTAAAAATTATATTAAACAACATGATTGACAACGAGATGGACATAATATACAAAAAAATAAGAAAATCGTTACAATAATCTAAACAAACAAAACCACTTTTGAAATTAATTACATATAGTATACACGAGTACAAAAATATACAATGATCACGAACAATCTAACGCTCGACAATATGACCACCCGTACCGCATGGCGGCTTATGCTTAACATGTTCTCCACTTCTGGTTAAGGTTAGGTAGGGATAGAGTTAGAGTTAAGGTTAGAGTTTAAGGTTATGATTAAGGTTAGTCATACAATTGACGAGAGACCATATAAAGCATAACAATTTCTATACGATAATAGAAGAGAGAGAAACGAATAAGGCGTCTGAAATGAGGGAGAAATATGTGCCCTTTCTTATGCACTTAGTGTTGAGAAATATGTTTGGATAATTTTCAAAGTCATGATTTTAAGTGATGAATACTTAAAAATGTCACATATGGTGTTATAAATGAAAGAGTTGAATAAGTGAAGAAAAATGACACGATGTCTAGGGTTGTTAGAAATATTTTTCTAAAATGTGATAAAATAGTTGTTTTTATTTTACATGATTTATATATGTTTATCATGTTGTGATTATGTGATTTTTATGATGATAATATCTTGTGACTAATATGCCCTCGAAGTTTCTACAACTTACCAAAAAGGCAGAAGTGGTATTTTGAGTTTTGTAGGTACTCGACATGGTGAATATGATTCAAGAAGATATTATCATCTTATTTATTATCAAGAAGGTGTTATTATATTTAATCTGACCATCGGGGTCATTTCTGGAGTTTTATCTCACTGGGGGCATTTTGGTCATTTTACCCCCGAAGACAGTTTCGGTATTTTTACTCAAGGAATCTCTTGAGTATCTTATTATATTCATTCTGGAGTTCATTTAGTATATTCTTGAAGATTATTTGGTGCTTTTCTATTTATTCTCTCATTTGATGGTTTTATCGACGGTAGCGGGATATGTGACGGTATTCGATGTCACGTTCTATTTTCTCTTGAAGACTCTTATATATATGTTATTGGAGGTTCTTAATCATCATCTTTCAGAGATTACAAGTGTCCTTGGTGCAAGATTCATCACAATATGTCAAGGAGAAATGGGAATTTTGATATTATATGTTGACATAATCTTGTCAACTATTATTTGTTGATTTCTCCTCAAAATCTGAGTTGGTATACATATAAACAGCCTCCAAAACGTGATTATACAGGTGGAGATGATGTTTTTCTCATTTTATGAGTTGGAGACAAGAAGACAAACCAAAAGCAAGCTAGTTGGCAAAAGTTGCCAACTTGAAATTTCAAATTTGAATGTAATGGAGACAAGATTGTTGGAGATGATTATGGAGGTGCTTTAATTCAAAATTCTCAGCCATCACATGGTCTAAAAGTTGGAGAGAATATGCCATCTATTCACACTATAAATAGAAGGCAAGGTGAAGAAGAGAAGACACACACTTGAAAGCAAAAATTGAAGATTGTTGTCTTGCTATTCTCTTTTCATATTTTCGTTCATACTTTGTGTAGCTAAGGTGTTCCATTTCTAGTTGTTGTCCAGCTACACTATACACACCTTCTTGTGTCTTATTTGTAAGATTGATTAGCCAAATCTATAAGGCTACATCAATAGGTGATAGAGGTGTTGCAACCAGAGTTGCATAAAGATGTTCATCCAAGTCTTGAATAGGGTTGGTGTTTAACCCCAAGGATCAAGATTGGTTCTTGCTGTAATTTGGTTCATAACATAGTGAAATCCAATGAAAGGTGTTCCTTGGGACTGGAGTAGGTCACATTGACCGAACCAGGATAAATTCTTGGTGTTCTTGTCTTCTTTACATTTTTTCTGTTTTCTGCCCTTTTTCACTACAGATTTCACACAACGTTTCACGTTTTGAAAAAAATAGGTAAACACTTTCAAAATTCGTGATTTTTGGTGAAGTTATACTTCAGACTGTTAGTTTTTATTTGCAATAAGAATCACTTGATTTGAGCAAGGGAAAGTTAGTCTCTCAGTCATTGCAAGATAACTGCTCAAATCTGGCTGCAATCTGACCAGTTTTGAGAAAAACTTGAATTCTGTATTTATCCATAATTGTTTGAGGTCAGGGCCTTTTGGAAACATTAACTAGACTTTCTAAGGAGGTTTTTGATATAAAAATTAATCTTTTTGTTCAAGTATTCAAAGAGAAATACATTTTGCAAAATCAGCAACATTCTGTCCAATTCTGTCCTGTTTGACCATCTGAATCTTTTTATTTGTTTGAAGGGTCAAACGATCTTATTTGTACTAATTTTTGGACAGAGTCTTGCTAACACAATTGAAGTTCAATTCTGGAAAGTTTCACGATTTTTGGAGTTGTGTACATTTATTTGTGAATTTTTCAAAACGGGTTCTGAATCTGAGGTGGTCTCAGATTCTGTTTTCAAAGGGGATTTTAACAAAGGGTTGTAGTGTAATTTCCGCTAACTACTATCACCCCCCTCTAGTGGTGTTTATTGCAGGTGCACGGTCCCAATATTTGGTATCAGAGCCAGACCAACACCACTCAAAAGAAGCAAGATTCAACACCATACAAGGCCAAGAAACAACGATTCATTATATACTACTTTGTCTCAAATCCAAGGTGGCATACTATGGCTATTGTTTCTCACAAAGGTGAAATGGAAGGTTATGTCTACCCAACGCCCTCCTCTTTTTGGACGGTAATAATTTTGTTCATTGAAAACTTAGGATGAGGCTATTCTTAATGGCTATAGACATTGATTTATGGTCTATAGTTGAAGATGGGCAGTACATTCCAACGAAAATTGAAAAAGTTAATGAAGTTACACAAGAAGTATAGAAATATAAAAGTGAATGGTCAACTGAAGATAAAAAGAAAATGTCTATGAATGCCAAAGCAATGCAATTACTTTTGAATGGACTTAGTGTTTCTGAAGCAGGTTATGTATCGAATTGTACTAGTGCTCATGATATGTGGAAGTCTTTAGTGTTAAAACATGAAGGAACAATTGGTGTAAAAGAGTCGAAGATAAACATGCTTATGACTGAACTTGAATCTTTCAAAATGTTGCCAAACGAATCCATAACATCTATGGATTTGAGAATTACTAACATCTTCAATGCACTTGAAGCTTTAGGTAAATCTTTTACAAACAATGAGAAGGTTCAAAAGGTGTTGCGAAGTCTTCCTGCTGAATGGGATCCAAAGGTGACGGCAATCGAATAAACAAAGTCAATTACTAAGATGGATGAATTAATAGGATCACTCAAAGTATACGAGGTAAAATTGAATCAACGAAAATCTGAATTATCAAAGATGTCAAGTAAGTCTGTTGCTTTCAAATCATCTGAGTCATCTCATAGAAACAATGATGGAAGTAATAGTGATAGTGAATTAGATGATGATTTAATATTATAGCTAGAAAACTTAGAAAGTTTTTCAAACGGCCTAATCGAAATAGACAACAGTCTTCTTCATCCTCTTCTCAACCAAAGAAAAATAATTTTAATAATACAAGTGGAATAATAGAGAATTAAAATGCTATGAATGTGGTCAAAAAGGACATATTTCTTACGATTGTCCGAAAAAAGAAAAATAATAATAACAATAATAAGCAAGTCAAAGACAAGGAGCCTCAATGGTCCAAAACAAAGGAGCCAAATGTAA
This sequence comes from Eustoma russellianum, assembly GCA_036186865.1. Lineage (NCBI taxonomy): Eukaryota > Viridiplantae > Streptophyta > Magnoliopsida > Gentianales > Gentianaceae > Eustoma > Eustoma russellianum. The sequence continues at coordinate 7,425,017 of AP025056.1, forward strand.
GAAAAGGCAAACGAGCAATGAAGGCGAGCACATGGAGCGACTCATCTGACTCAGAATCAGAAAATGAAGAAGCTCAAGTCTGCTTCGTATCCAGCGAGGTAATATCTTCTTCTGATATAGATTTCTGATAACGAAATGTCATTTGATGAAATATATGAAGAATTCTTAAAGATGCATGCTCACTGTAAAAGGCTATCTAAAGAGAAAAAGAAACTAACTGAAGAAAATGATAAGTTGAAGACGTCCAACTTGGAATTTTCTGATCAGTTAGAATCTTTTAAACAAGAGTCTACTAATACTCTTGATTCTCTTAAGATTAAAATTGAGTCACATAGGAAAAATGAAAATACATTGAAAACTGAAAATAATATATTAAAAACTAAGTTAGTTAATTGTGAAAAGGAAATAGCACAACTTACTACATCTAAAATAGATTTAGAAAAAATGTTGGAACAGTTTAAGTCTGGAACCAATATGTTAGATACTTTAATTTCGTCACAAAAATATGGAAATGATAAAAAAGGGGTTAGGCTATATAGAAGAAAATGACAAGTTAGACAAAAAGACTAATTTTATATCATCTAAGTCTAAATTGCCATATAGTACAACTAAGTCAAATGTACATATTTTGCCTACTCCTTCCTCTACTCATTCTAAGGTTAAAAATACAACATGCACCTCCAAAAGCATCAAGGCAAAACTTTTCATCTAGATCACATAAAAATTATGCATATATGTATAAAAATGTATCTAAGCAAAATCAAATGCATCCAACTTATTATAATACATATAAACCTAAATATAGGCAACATACATATCCTCCTTATAAGACTTATAGGAATTCACATACATCATATGATTATACATACATGGCGCCATTCAAGAAACAAAATCATATGCCTCATACTCATTATCATAGTTGGCCAAAATATGATGCATATAAACCAAGATATAACATGTATGACAATGTAACATCTTTTAAATGGAATCGTCAAATACATGTTAATCCTCTTTATTCAACTTATGAAAAAGCCGAATATGTACCCAAAAGGTACATCCAAGTTTGGATACCCAAAGGGTATATAAACAAGGATGGAACCTCTAACATTCAAGGACCCAAGTAAAGGGTACCTAAAACTTTGTCTCCATTGTAGGAAAATTGTAAAGAGTACAAGAAGGAGGCAAAGTCAAAGAATCTAAAAACCAAGTGGTTTTTAGATAGCGGGTGTTCAAGGCACATGACGGGCAACCCCAAACTATTCACCGAACTGGAACAAATCGATAATGGAGGAAAGGTGACATTCGGTGACAACAACCAAGGCAAGGTTATTGGAAAAGGAACAATTGGGGACCCTAACACATTTCAAATACGAAATGTGTTGTTAGTAAGCAATCTTTCTTACAATTTATTAAGTATTTCGCAACTTATAGATTCTGGTTATCATGTCTTTTCTTCCTAATTGTTGTGATATAATAAATGAAAAAGGAGAAATTGTAAAAAGGAAATAGGGATGGTAACATTTACACACTATCACTAAATAACATATTAAATGCTAGGATTAAGTGTTTAGTATCACATGACTTAGATGTGAACTTATGGCATAGACGACTAGGCCATATAGGAGTTTCAACCATAGAAAGATTATCTAAGAAGAATCTAATTAGAGGAATGCCTAAGTTAGACTTACATAATTTTCAATTATGTGAAACATGTATTAAAGGAAAACATATAAAAGAGACAATGAAATCAAAACATGAAGTGAGTACTATCATGTACTAGAACTGCTTCACTTAGACTTATTTGGTCCAAGTAGGACAAGAAGTCTAGGTGGACACTACTAGTGTGTGTCATAGTAGATGAGTACTCACGATACCATGAACATTGTTCTTAACCACAAAGACGATGCTCCATTGGTAATCAAATCTTATTAAGCACTGAAAATCTTTATGAAGAAAAATGTTAAAAGAATTAGAAGTGATAGAGGGTGGAGAATTTAAAAACAAAGATATAAGTAAGTTTTGTGAATTACATGGAATAAAACATGAATTCTCACCACCAAGAACACCACAACCAATGGAGTTGTTGAAACGTAAAATAGAACACTACAAGAATAGCTAGAACTATGTTGTGTGAAAACAAAGTACCTAGATATTTGTGGGCTGAAGCTGTTAGTTGTGGCATGTTATATAATAAATAGGCTTTCTATTAGAAAGAAATTAAATAAAACACCATATGAGTTATTGAATAATAGACAACCTAAGGTAGATTATCTTAGAGTATTTGGGTGTAAATGTTTTGTACTTAATACCAAAGATAATCTAGATAAATTTGAACAAAAGTCTATTGAATGCATATTTGTTGGATATTCAACTAACTCAAAGGCATATAGGTGTTATAATCATGCATCTAGAAAAATAATTGAATCTATACATGTGAAATTCAATGAAATGCATATTTTGATGTAAGTGATAAAAAGAAACAAGAGAATAATGTTGAAAATATGTTTGATGATGATGATATATTACTTGAGCCTGTTCATGATCATCTAGAACCAACTTCCCCTGAACAAGATGTGCATGAACCTTTAGGTGAAATAAATCAGAAAATTTACAATTAGGAAGATAACTATCTAACTACAGAGAGGTTCCAATTGTATGAAATGTTCACACGAATGAAACATTTGAACTAAGAAGAAGGGTGAACCTAGTCAACTTAGGAATTGGGTGGCTTATAGAAGATAACTAAACACCCTAAGAGCTAATCATTGGTGATCCAAGTGTTGGGGTTGAAACACGTAGAACTAAGTCAAGCTGAAGGGCATATCTTAATATCACACTTAGAACCTAAAAATATTAAGGAAGCCTTAGGCGATTTATCATGGATAGATGCCATGCATGAGGAGTTAAACCAATTTATCCGAAATAATGTATGGGACTTAGTGCCTAAACCTGAAAATAAATCTATAATAGGAACAAAATGGATATTTAGAAACAAAATGGATGAACAAGGAAACATCACAAGAAATAAAGCTAGACTAGTCGCACAAGGTTATAATCAACAAGAAGGTATAGATTATGAAGAAACCTTTGCACCCGTTGCACGACTAGAAGCAATTAGATTGTTACTTGCGATTGCAAGTCTAAGCAATATTAAGCTCTTCCAAATGGATGTCAAGAGTGCATTCTTGAATGGATACATTCAAGAAGAGGTGTTTGTCAAACAACCCCCTGGATTCGAAGATCCAAAGAATCCTAACCATGTTTACAAGCTTAAGAAAGCTCTATATGGTTTGAAACAAGCTCCAAGAGCTTGGTATGATAGATTTGCGAACTTTCTTATTGCAAATAATTATCAAAGGGGAACAATAGACAACACATTATTTCTAAGACGAAAAGATAATGATTTGTTAATAGTTCAAATCTATGTAGATGATATAATCTTTGGTTCAACAAACCCTACCTTAGTAAAAGACTTCGAAGAATGTATGAAGTCAGAATTTGAAATGTCAATGTAAAGGAGAGTTGAATTATTTCTTAGGACTTCAAATCAAACAAACCCCTCAAGGAATTCACATTAGCCAACTTAAGTATGTCAATGATATGATTAAGAAGTTTGGCTTTGAAGAATTAAAACCAACACCTACCCCCATGAGTGTTAGCACCAAACTAGACAAGGATGAAAATGGTAAAACTTTTGATGACACACTCTATAGGTCTATGATTGGATCACTATTATACTTAACTGCATCAAGACCTGATATCATGTTTAGTGTGTGTATGTGTGCTAGGTTTCAATCTTGTCCTAAGGTATCACATTACAATTTAAAAAGATCTTTAGATATCTTAAGCATACACCTCACTTAGGACTGTGGTATGATAGAAACGCTAAGTTGGAATTACACGCATATAGTGATGCTGATTATGGTGGTTGCAAATTAGATAGAAAATCCACTAGCGGTACTTGTCAATTCATAGGAACCAACTTGATTTCTTGGTTTTCTAAAAAGCAAGCTAGTGTAGCTCTTTCTACCACTGAAGCCGAGTATATCGCTTTGAGTTTATGTACTACCCAAATACTTTGGCTTAAACAGCAACTTAGTGATTTTGGCATTAAAATGAATAAGATTCCAATTTTCTGCGATAGCACAAGTGCAATCAATCTTTCACGGAATCCGGTGCTTCATTCTAAGGCCAAACACATTGAGGTGCGATATCACTTTCTTCGTGATCATGTTCAAAATGAGGATATAGTGATAAACCACATAAGAACTGATCATCAAATCGCTGACATCTTCACCAAACCCCTTAATCAAGCCACTTTTGAAAACTTACGAGCCAAATTAGGAATGATGACTTACGATACCATTGTATAGTTCTATCTTTTGCATGATTTGCAAAATAAAGGGGAGATAGAATAAGAACATGATTTTAGTTGGTAAGTCATGTTTTAGTTGGTAAGTCATGATGAATCATATGCTAAGTTTTTATTGGTATAAATTTTGGAGCATAGGTTAAGGGGAGAGTATGAGTTGCGGGGGAGCGGCATACTATTTAAAAGTTGAAAACATAGTTGAAAACATTTGGTTAAACTTTTGGTTATAAGTTGTGACATTAAAATCATGTTAGGTTATTTTGAAAATCATCCAAAAGGGGGAGAATGTTGAGAAATATGTTTGGATAATTTTCAAAGTCATGATTTTAAGTGATGAATACTTAAAAATGTCACATATGGTGTTATAAATGAAAGAGTTGAATAAGTGAAGAAAAATGACACGATGTCTAGGGTTGTTAGAAATATTTTTCTAAAATGTGATAAAATAGTTGTTTTTATTTTTACATGATTTATATATGTTTATCATGTTGTGATTATTTGATTTTTATGATGATAATATCTTGTGACTAATATGCCCTCGAAGTTTCTAAACTTACCAAAAAGGGCAAAAGTGGTATTTTGAGTTTTGTAGGTAATCGACATGGTGAATATGATTCAAGAAGATATTATCATCTTATTTATTATCAAGAAGGTGTTATTATATTTAATTCTGACCATCGGGGTCATTTCTGGAGTTTTATCTCACTAGGGGCATTTTGGTCATTTTACCCCCGAAGACAGTTTCGGTATTTTTACTCAAGGAATCTCTTGAGTATCTTATTATATTCATTCTGGAGTTCATTAGTATATTCTTGAAGATTATTTGGTGTTTTCTATTTTATTCTCTCATTTGATGTTTTATCGACGGTAGCGGGATATGTGACGGTATTCGATGTCACGTTCTATTTCTCTTGAAGACTCTTATATATATGTTATTGGAGGTTCTTAATCATCATCTTTCAGAGATTACAAGGTGTCCTTGGTGCAAGATTCATCACAATATGTCAAGGAGAAATGGGAATTTTGATATTATATGTTGACATAACCTTGTCAACTATTTTTGTTGATTTCTCCTCAAAAATCTGAGTTGGTATACATATACACAGCCTCCAAAACGTGATTATACAGGTGGAGATGATGTTTTTCTCATTTTATGAGTTGGAGACAAGAAGACAAACCAAAAGCAAGCTTGAAATTTCAAATTTGAATGTAATGGAGACAAGATTGTTGGAGATGATTATGGAGGTGCTTTAATTCAAAATTCTCAGCCATCACATGGTCTAAAAGTTGGAGAGAATATGCCATATTCACACTATAAATAGAGGCAAGGTGAAGAAGAGAAGACACACACTTGAAAGCAAAAATTGAAGATTGTTGTCTTGCTATTCTCTTTCATATTTTCGTTCATACTTTGTGTAGCTAAGGTGTTCCATTTCTAGTGTTGTCCAGCTACACTATACACACCTTCTTGTGTCTTATTTGTAAGATTGATTAGCCAAATCTATAAGGCTACATCAATAGGTGATAGAGGTGTTGCAACCAAGAGTTGCATAAAGAGTGTTCATCCAAGTCTTGAATAGGGTTGGTGTTTAACCCAAGGATCAAGTTGGTTCTTGCTGTAATTTGGTTCATACCATAGTGAAATCCAAGGAAAGGTGTTCCTTGGGACTGGAGTAGGTCATATTGACCGAACCAGGATAAATTCTTGGTGTTCTTGTCTTCTTTACATTTTTCTGTTTTCTGCCCTTTTTCACTACAGATTTCACACAACGTTTCACGTTTTGAAAAAAATAGGTAAACACTTTCAAAATTCGTGATTTTTGGTGAAGTTATACTTCAGACTGTTAGTTTTCATTTGCAACAAGAATCACTTGATTTGAGCAAGGGAAAGTTAGTCTCAGTCATTGCAAGATAACTGCTCCAATCTGGCTGCAACCTGACCAGTTTTGAGAAAACTTGAATTCTGTATTTATCCATAATTGTTTGAAGTCAGGGCCTTTTGGAAACATTAACTAGACTTTCTAAGGAGTGTTTTGATATAAAGATTAATCTTTTTGGTCAAGTATTCAAAGAGAAATACATTTTGCAAAATCAGCAACATTCTGTCCAATTCTGTCCTGTTTGACCATCTGAATCTTTTTATTTGTTTGAAGGGTCAAACGATCTTATTTGTATCTGATTTTTGGACAGAGTCTTGCTAACACATTGAAGTTCAATTCTGGAAAGTTTCACGATTTTGGAGTTGTGTACATTTATTTATGAATTTTTCAAAAACGGGTTCTGAATCTGAGGTGGTCTCAGATTCCGTTTTCAAAGGGGATTTTAACAAAGGGTTGTAGTGTAATTTCCGCTAACCACTATTCACCCCCCTCTAGTGGTGTTATTGCAGGTGCACGGTCCAACACTTAGGTGCCATTCAGAATGACGCTTTGGATGAGTGGTTTTGCACCCATAAAGCGATTTTGCCTTGGGTGCCTCTAAGACGCTATTTTGAATGGTGCTTTAGAACCTATTTTTTGAAATTTTTTTTCAAAAGGGACCATATTTATGAGATTTCTTATTAAAACTACAATTTTTTCAAACTTTCTCTCTTTATACACACACATACATATAGAGTATGTATGTGTGTGCATATTGCTTTTTTACTTGGATTGCATTGCATTGCCTTTGTCTTTCTTCATTGCTAATATATGCTTTGTTTTTTGCTTTTTGTTTTTGTTCTTTCTTTTTTTGGAAAAATGCAAATTATCATATAACCCAATAAGCTCTTGTAATACCAAGAGCAAATCAAAATGCAACCTATACAGTGAGAACTGTAGGCAATTATAATTTTGTAAATGCCTAAGTCAAGCATAAAACTTAGAAATGTAAATTAGTTTAAATATGACGAGAAGTTCTAAGTCAATGTGGTAATGTGGTTGTTGTTGCTGCCACCTTGCAACATTTATGATCAGTTTAGTTCCAAATTTCGTTCAGATATGGTATCATGGTAGCTCTTGAGAGTTGAGAGTCTAACTAAGATACATCACACAGCTTTAAGCTTCTCTTCCTACTTTTCCATCTATGGATTATAAAGTTGGATCGCTTTTGGTCAATTTTGGTTTCTGTCAAACTCATGTGCCTTATCCTTGGTAGTGAAGTAGTGCACTGAAAGTTCGTCGAAACCCGAGGTCCATGCTACCACTACACTCGGTAGCGATAAAAAATTACATTTTCTGTGTACTAGCCTCCCGCGTTTGCGTAGGATCTAGGAATGAACCAGATCGTTTTGCGTTCTTATGTACGCAGCTTTAGTCTACAACTTTATGTAAGGCTGTTTCTGATAAAAAAAGGGCACCAGTGCACTAGGCTCCCGCGAAGTGAGGGATCAGATCGCTGTACGCAGCTTTAGCCTATACCTTTATGTAAGAGGATGTTTCTGCTGTTCGAACCCGTGACCTCAAAGTCACAAAGTAGCACATTATCAGTTGTTACAAGGCCTACTCTTATATGTAAATATGTAAAATTGCTTTTGTTAGTGGTGATCAAATGCCTACCAGTGTGATCCGATCCCTTCAACAACCTATAAATTCTTGGCCGGTTCCAATTTTACACATTTGTTGATTTATTTTTTTTCCTTTGGTTAAACAATGTTGATTTTAGTTCGTGCCAACTTAGCCTCTCTCCTGATTATACTAAAACTCAAGAAACTTTTACTCTTTTCCTGAGATGATGAAGATTGAATACCCATCCAGCCACTGTTTCAGGAGATTGGTGATGGTTTTCCATCCTCTGAACCTGAAGTGCAGTTGCTCTCTTCTTGGGAATTTTTAGCTGTTTCAGTTTTGTCCAGAGATGATGGGTATGCTCTTTTAGTTCATGGTGGCTGGGAGCTTGTGGATTATATTGTTCCTTATGATTGAGCTTCAATTGCGGGAGCCTAATGCACCGAGAACGCCTTTTATGATTGAGCTTCAAAATTAATACTTCAAGGACTTTGAGGAATGGACGTGGATGGGGGATTATAAATTAGGATTTTAGACATCTCTTTGTTCACTCATTCTTTCGATCATTATAGTGATGGGACTAAAGTTGCAGAAGCTGAGGTTTAAGGAGGGGAGATATGCATAAATCTACAATTAATGTATGTTCCTTTTATAGGATCCTATGCTAACAACAGTTACCTAAAACAAAGACACGTTATGGCAGATCAACAAATGCACCTGAAACAAATCCCATGCTAACAACAACTACTACATTAACAACATTACTCCATTGTCTTAGAGGCTCCCGCCTATGGCGGGGTATGGGGGTCGGATGTATGCAACCATACCCATGTGTTAGAAACACACAGAGGTTGTTTTCCGATGATCCATAATGAAAATTGCGTTAAACTGTGTCGATCTACTGCTACTCTACCATATAAGAAGACAATTCTAACAACAAATACACAAATCTACGTTTAGCATTCTTCTTTTGAAGAGTCTAAGTTCAAAGCACAGGTCTTACATGAGTCTTTTCTGATCATGGTGTCTGATTGACGTCATTGCTAACTGATGTTTGTGACTTGATATCACTGAAAGGGCTTACACATTTTTAAGGACATCAAGTGTTTTCTCTAAAATTTTATTGATATGTCATAATTTCAGCTTGTAATGTGGGTTTTAAAAGCACTTAATGCCTTTGAGTTAATGCAAATCTATATTGTGTACTCGAAAAAAAATTGCAATTGTACCTTATGGATTATGTTCCAAGAATTAATTTCCATATGCATGTTTTAGTTACAAAAGTTATCATGCACATTCGTCACCTGGACCTCCACCATGTTTAACTGTCAGAGACTATACTTTTGATGTTTTCAGGATCGACTTGGCTGGCAATATTCAGCTGAACACTTTTCTGCTGTTATTTGGCTTGTTTTCCTGTTAAAGTTGTTGAAGGTGATGTGTGGAAGAATTTTCTAAAATTAACATTTTTTGCTTATTCCATCCAATGTTTAACAATTTTTGTTATGGAACTAGGGCGGTAAACGAGCCGAACGAGCCGAATATTACGTTGTTCAAGCTCTGTTCATTTAACTTAGCGAACGAGCCGAGCTTGTTCGTTTATTTAAACGAACATATTTACTTGTTCAAGCTTGATTCGTTTAACTCACGAACAACATTAACGAGCCGAACACCTTAAACGAACGGTGCCACTTACCGAGCTCGAAAAAAAAGGTGTTCAAGCTCTGTTCATTAATCTTTTATCCGAGCCGAGCTCGAGCTCGAACAAACGAGCCAATCAACCGAACGGCTTGGTTCATTTACAGACATATATGAAACTACCAAACTAATAAGATTAAGTCAAGTACAGGTGAAATCTTGACCAATTATGGGCGAGTTGTGTTGCCCGTGTGCTTGTTAATTGAAGTGGTAAAAGGAGACAATAAGGGGGTTGGGGTGGTGTAGTTGTTGGGAACTGACATCTACAACAACATTACATCATTGCCTTAGAAGTTCTCGCCTATGGCAGGGTATAGGGGATCAGATGTATGCAACCATACTCGTGTATTAGAAACACTCAGAGGTTGTTTCTCAATGACCCATATAATGAAAATTGCATTAAGCTCTGTCGATCAACTGCTACTTCACAATATAAGAAGCGTAACCAATTTAGTTAATCTGATTTATTCTAAAATACTTGAAACTAACCTAAGATGATTGACAGTTAAATGAGAAACATCTTGAATTATAGATATAATCAAGAAGTGTTTGAACTTGTAGGCAGGTGGGATATTGGCTCAAAGTGGTGCTGCCAACTATAACCTCTTGTTTGTGTTCCATTTTCCTCCCGTCTGTCTTCTGGGCCTTCCTTCACTTATTTCTCTTGAAGCCTTTTATTCCAACTGAAGTCCAGAAACCAAGTGTTAATAAAGACTTAAGTGTTTTAGTCAATGTTGTTGGGCTCCGCCATTGACTTAGGTCATTTAACTCAACCTGTTCAGGTCTACTCCTATTTAGCCTAGGAGGTAAACCATTTTAACAGACTTCAATCAGCTCAGCTCTACTCCTACTCAGCCTAAGAGGTAAACCATTTTAACAGACCTCAATCAGCTCAGCTCGGTCGGAGGGTTAGTCGCCAGATCAGCGTGCCACGGAAGTTCATTTCAGCTCAGCAGAGCACCGTGGATCAATTCAAACCATCCTACTCTCACTTCGTCTCTTTGCCTGAGCTGCTCAAAGTGCACCTGAGTTCGACCTTGCCTGCCAAAGGAGACATATGCCGGCGAGACATAATTGTAATAACTACAAAATATGTCATTAAATGAATCTGGTGTTAATGTAAGAACAATTATTTAAAAATGTAAAGCGTGAGAGTTTCAAAACTATGGTGCCGCTTTCCTGAGTTTCAATCTCTCCTGCATAAGTCCTGTACGTCCTTTCAGGATTTCATCATGCATTCACAACATCAATTGGCAAGTGAACAGTTTCTCCTCCTTGGGTGCATTTTATGGAATATATGGAAGGCTAGGAATCGGAGTACATTTGAAGGAGCAGCCATTAATTTGAGGTCACTTGAATCCTCTATCCGAGATGATTATCACATGCACAGTTTTGTACAAGTTCGGGCTGTAAGGGAACGTCCATCCAGTGAAGAGGTTATGGTGTATGGAAGCGCATGCACTCGGGTGTATGTTGATGCAGCGTTACGAGAGTCTAATGCAACTGTGGCGACCCTCATTTTAGGAGCTGAAGGCCGGGTCATTCATGCTGCTTCTAAACCTTTGGGCGCTGTCTTGTCAGTCGAAGTAGCTGATGAAATTCTAGCTATGAAATTTGGATTAGAAGAGGCCAGCAAGTTAGGGCTTACGGAAGTGATGCTACTCTCAGACTCATTGATGGTTATTCATCGCATAAGTTCGGTGGAGGAAGATATATCCACAGTGGGTATTCTCAAAGAAAGTATTCTGCACCTCCAGGCCTCTTTTACCTCGTGTTCCTTTATGCATGTCAGGCGCCATTATAACGGTGGAGCACATTTATTAGGTCAATTAGGTGCTAGTTTGCCTTTTTACTATTGTTGGGGCTCTACGCCTCCTTCATCTGTACTCTCTGCTGCCATGTCAGCTTTTGTCGATATATA
>AP025056.1:7444069-7454430 GCA_036186865.1 Eustoma russellianum
ACATTGTCATTGTCGTGGAGGCTCCTGTTTATGACGGGTAAGGAGATTGTTTTTTCTTAACGGCACTGGACTCAATTATTGTTAGAGGCTGCTAGATAATATATCATGGCTTCTATTCATGACATTGTCATTGTCGTGGAGACTCCTGTTTATGACGGGTAAAGAGATTGCTATTTCTTAACGGCACTGGACTCAATTATTGTTAGAGGCTGCTAGCTAATACATGCCCTATATTATGGCTTCTATTTATGTCATTGTCATTGTTGTGGAGGTTCCTGTTTATGACGGATAAGGAGATTGCTATTTCTTAACTGCACCGGACTCAATTGTTAGAGACTGCTAGCTAATATATGACCTCAAATAGGGCACTAATTCGAGCGTTATCGTTTTCAAGTGTTACATTGAATTTGCAGATCCAGTCCATTCAAATTTTTATAACTATACTAATTATTCACTGGTATGTGGAAATGTAGAAATGTCAGCTAATATAAAAAGGCTTGGGAAGGAAGCATGGAAGTATGCTTTACTTTCCATATAAACACTAGTAAGATATGAATCAAGATGTCTATGTCATCTTATTTTCGATTATATAATTTCAGTTGTACTACTGGAGATTTAAGACACAAGTAATCGTATCTATTATGTGTTATTTGTTTAACATCACAGATGTTAGTTTATAATTGTTCATAGATGTTCTTATATAAATTTTGAATCATGTGAAGTATTGTTGGAAAAACACAGAAAAGTGTTTCAAGTTTATATAAGAACATACAAGAAGGATGATTGAAGAATGATGTAAAACTTGGATTATATAGGTAGACGCAACCTTGAGTTCTTTGAATTCTGAAGTGTGAAATGTTCGGTGATGAACTTTGAGTTCAGTCTGATTCTGAAATTTCTGTCCATTGATCGAACGCTTCACCGAAAGATATGACATTGTCTACTTCATACAAGTTCGTGATTTGGTGCGACAACGGTCATGCACTAAGTCTCAGGTTTTCATAAGCGTTCTATTAATTTATACAAACTCTTACCTTCATAAACTTGCAACAAGCATTAAATGCAACAGCACCACAGGGAGGGATAAGTCTAAGAGTGTTGATTAAAACTCTTATACTTTTTTTTATCACATTGAATCTCGTTCATATGATCTTTACTAATAATAGGTTAGGTGCACATTATAGAGAGCTCGCGTTAAGCAGAACAAGTCCATCCTATTTGGTGTTTTATGGACTAACTTCTTGCTCAGTCCTTTAGTTAAATGGTTATGCAAGTTAAACTCGGATCTTACAAAGTCTAACTTAGCTACCCCTGAACTAATCAACTCGTGGACAATATTGTGTCTCAAAAGAATATGTCGGTTCTTTCTGTTATAGATATTATTCTTCGCTCACGTGATTGCTGCCAACAAATCACAATGTATATACACAAAAGGTATATGTTTAGACCACGAAAGAATATTAGCAAGTAAATTTATTAAGCATTCAGCTTCTGCACTATCAAGTTTTAAATCAATAAATTTTGATTCCATAGTAGACTTTGTTTTACAAGTTTGTTTATAATAATTTCATAAAATAGCATCACCATCCAATGTAAAAACATAACTATTGGTTGAGTGTATTTCATCATTATCGGTCACCCAATTAACATCACAATATCCTTCCAACACTGCTGGAAATCTACTAAACAAAAGTCCTAAATTCATTGTACCTTTGTGATATCTCAATAACCTACTTAACGCAAACAAATATCATTTACGTGAATTATGAGTATATCTAGCAAGTCTGTTTATAGCATATGTGATATTAAGTCAAGTGCAATTCATTAAGTACATTATATTATCAATTATCCTAGCATGTTCATATTAAGATACACTACCCTTCCTATTCTTTTTTTCAAATAAAAAGTATGATCATAAGGATATTTAAAGGCTTAACAACAAATTGATTAAACTTTTTCAAAATTTTATCAGCATAATGAGCTTAAAAGCATGTATCCTCCATATTTCTCAACCAATTTAAGTTCAAGTATTAAATCATATTTTCTTATATCTTTCACATAAAAAACAAATGGCAAATTTGATTTAGTACTATTAATTACATCCATATTAGTTCCAAATGTCAACATACAAACACGTATATATAAAATTAATATTTACACAACGGTCACTTTCATTTACAACATAACAATTACTGATCATAAGATTATCAAACTTTTCATGACATTACTTAGGTAATTATTTAAGGCCATACAAGGAGTTGTTATGCCTACATACTTTATGTTCTTGTCGTTGAAATATCATATTTTCCAGCTAATGTATGTAAATTTCTCATCTAAATCTCCGTTTAAGAAAGCCGCCTTAACATCAATCTGGTGTATCACAAGTTTATAAATAGAAGCTAAAGCTACTAACATCGTAATGATCGTTATTCTAGTAATTGGCGAATATGTATTAAAGAAACCTATTCCTTCTAGTTGTATATATCTTTTGGTAACTAGTCGTGATTGTTCTTATTAATTGTACAATTTATATTTAGTTTCTTCATAAAGACTCATTTACAACCAACAGGTTTGCATCATCTAGGCAAGTCTACAAATTTTCAAGTGTGATTATTAAGAATAAACTCATGTTCACTATTTATGGCTTTCTTCCCAAACTTGTCATATATGGATTTCATAGCATATTTATCGGTTTTATGATCTTCTTCCATTATTAAGATGGTAGTAAAATGTTCACTAAATGACTTTTTGATTTGTTGTCTCTTACATCTTATAAGAAAGTTGGTATTCTTGTCAACTAATGACTTACTTGACTCGTTTTTTTCTTCTTCAAAACTATAATTGTATATATGTTGTTTTATAGAATCAACGTACTAAAAAATTTAGTATCCATTGATTCAATAATATAACTGTTAACGATTATCATGAATCTATATGCATCACTAGTTTGAGCATATCCAACAAATACACAATTGTTTGTCTTGGACCCAATTTTACTCCTATAAATTCTAGATTCCTACATTTGCTAAATATCCCCATACTTATAGGAGAATTAAGTTAGGAGCATAGCATTTTCATAATTCATACGGAGTTTTACTTATCATTTTGTGATGTATTATGTTTAATACATGGCAAAACCGAAAGAGTTGATTCTCCCCATATAGTTAGGTAATCTAAAACTTATTAACATGACATTCATCATCCTTTTAAGTGTTCTATTTTTTTTTCTTCCAGCAACATTGTTAGATTGAAGAGTATAAGGATGTGTAACTTCATGCTTACGTCATTTCCTTCACAAAATTTTTGCAATGAATTTGAACTCTATTTGTCTCTTATATCGGTTATCAATCTCCTAATTTTGTTGTATAGTTAGTTCTCCATTTCATTCTTATATTTGACAAACATATTTTCAACCTTATTTTTATGACTTAACAAGTATACTTTTGTATATATTGGAAAATCATCGATAAAGGTTATGCAATGTCTTTTACAATCGTTACTTATGCGATTTTTGAAATCTCATGAATAACTATGAACAAGATTTAACTTTTTTGAAACTCTTTCAGTTGTCTTAAAAGGCTTCTTATGGTGTTCTGCTTCATCACAATATTGACACTTGTCAAACCTATCATCAATAGTGATAGAGATTACATTCATATTTTTTAGTCTCTTTATAGCATCCACATTAACATGACATAATCTAGCAATGCCACAAATCAATATAGTCAACAAAATGCACGGAACTATATGCATTGTTATTACCAACACATGTAGCATCAAGTACAAATAACCTATCGGAGCAAAATCCCTTTCCGATAACCTTCTAATTATTAGAAAGTAAGTTTATCGGAATCACAAGACAAGCTTAATATTAGTCTTGTCCAGAAGTGCTTCAAAAATCAAATTCTTATGTATATTAGGAACATAAAGCACATTGCTCAACTCCAACCTTTTGCTCGAAGCTAACATGAGTAGCACTTTGCCTTCCCCAATCATTTGTGTTATTCATGCATCCCTAAGAAAACTTGTTCTCCATAATAGATCTTTGTTGGTAGCAACATGCTTGGTTGCTCCGGTGTCTACCATCAATTCTGTCGCAATACTAACAAGGTTCACCGTAGAAAAGATGATTGATGTGATGATTTCCTCGTTCTCAACATTATCCTCCAGAAGATTGGTTTAATTACCTGTTTGTCTTTTATGGTGGTTGTAAAAAGTTGACTTATGTTCGGATTTTCCACACAACCAACAAACGGTCCCGTGAAAGGAAGATTGAGAAAGGAAAGATGTGGTAGTTGGATTGTCGGGTTTGTAGGTGGTTTTGAAGGAATAAGGCATATGACTTTTTGGTTGCAGAGAGGGTTTTGAATAAAGAACACATATTTTTTTTTGGTGAGAGAGACGACCGTGAGGGGCAGGGTGGCGGGTTGCCGGAGGGGAGGGGATGGCCGGCAGAAGGGTTTGAGATGGATGCAATACAAGGATAGTAGTTTATTTTTCTAATTAAAATATAAGGGTAATATAATTATTTCACTGTTTTCTGTTAGTTTGGATTGAAAAATAGCCATTGATCTTTAAGTCTAAAATGAGTTATTAAACATTAAAAGTAAAACTCGTAACATCAAGAGATAAATGTAATTTTTTTTTTATAAAAATAGTGTTTTCTTAAAACATAGTATTGCACACACAGACACTTTCTCCTTTTTTTAAAGAAAAGCAGACACTTTCTCCCTTTTTAAAGAAAAGCCTTACTAGCATTTAAAATGGAAAAGAACTCGAGACCTAATAACATCAAAAACTACTGTTAGAGTCTGAAAAAAATGAACAAACAATAACTTACAACATCAAAAGCTATCGTTAGATTGTGGTCGTGCATAGAGGGCGATCAGTTATTTCAAAAGTGAAACCCAAATACATTTGGAGGTATCAGGTGGCTCTTCATTATCACAAATTTTAAAATGGTCAATGAGCAAGTATAATTAGTTGATACATGACCAATGACATGTCTAGAATATTTACGAGCCCTTTATTTTGGCCAATCACTCACTTGATTGTATTTAGATAAAATTTATTTGTCATTATTTTATTAGACCACTAGTTTCACGTGACTACAATAACATTAATGCTTCATTATAGGAATCTGACAAGACCGGGGTCGAACCAGATGAGCTGATGATTCGCTGCATTTAAATGTTACAAGCTTAGACCCGGTTTGGACCGCTGATTCAACAAGAGTCGAACCGGCTATTCGTAGTTAACCGGCGTGGTTTAAATTCTCCTAAAATTATCAAAATTTCCCACTTTCAGTCTCTTCATATCCCGCCTCGAACTCCGTCAGCTTTCAGCCATCGACTCTCCTTTACAACCCTAAATTGAATCTCACCGGCGGCTCAAGCATCCCTCTCTGTGTGTTGAGGCAGCTGTTTTTTTTCCAGTCAAGGAAACAGGGAGGCTCAGGCGGGAGCGCGAGATTAGTGCGGCAGGTGATCTTTCGTTGAATTCAACTTTTTTATACGTAGCTTATTAGCTTCTTTGCGCTGATTATCGACTGAAGTTTGAAGCAAGATCAGAACTTTTTTGCTTGGGTGATTTGGGTTTCACTTGTTCGTCATCATAGCTTGGGAGGAACTTACCAGTGTATGACGAGGAGTATATATCTTTATGTATGGTAACTACTGGCACCAAAGAGGTCCGTTTGTATACGCAAACAAGTTCAGAAAAAAAGAAACGGCTGTTGGCAGGTGAAATCATCGGCGGAATTGCAGAGGGGCAACAATCCTTTCAATAGAATTGCATCCTTCCTCGAGTTCGACCGACAGTGGGAAGATGGAAAACGAATCAAGATTTTTTTTTTGTAAATGAAAAAGAATCAATTTATGTTTGCATTCAACTTCTTGGATCTTTTTAGTTGTATCTTTTCATGAGTTTTGGACTTTGGAGCATCCGCCCTCCCACTCCCCTTTTCATTTTGTACATAATTCAACTTTTTCTTGAAATATATACGCTTTATTTTACGATATGTATGACTAATCGGTGTAATCATTATACTATTTTTGGTAATGTCCGGTCAGGGTTTAATAGTTATAACCTTTACTAAAGTTACTTCTGCCTACAGAAATCGAAGGTGGCCTTTCACTCTCGCCTTATAACGACGCAATCTAGTCAATCTTACGTTGGACATTCTTCCGCAGAATGCTAAGCCTAAACAACAATTTCACCGCCGCAAGCGTTGCTATTGGCTCCTTCACATATTCGACAAAAAGTCCTCTCAGAATCACATCTACTCAATCTGGGTGCTTTCAGATTCGCCCAACTTCTTCACCTTCTTCCTGGATGCTAAGGAAAAAGCAGCCAATTTCTGTTGTTGTTTCTTGTTCTGGTGCTTCCATGGATTCTCCAGACGCTTCTACTAGGTATTCTTTAGTACCTATTTTATTCATTGTTTCCTTCTATTTCTGCAATGAAACATGGAAATTTATATGTTACCATGGCATCTTTTTGTATTATCTGTTTTAGTTTTGAAGTCCCAGTTGCCGTTGAGTTGCGGGAGGAATGATATATGTCTTCCTTTATATTGTTGTTTACTTTTGTGAGATGCGTGGAGAAGTATGTAGAAGTACTTGGATTATATCTAGTAATCATATATTCCTGTGGAATCTTTTGGATGGAGGTGGCAGTTTACCATTATTATGAGTTATAAATATAGTCTCTATTTGAGAGGAATGCTGTATATTTATGGTGCTTCTCTTCAGGGATAAATTAGTACCAGTTCATGGACCGTCAGAAATGGTTGTCGGTGTTCTGGGAGGAGGGCAGTTGGGTCGCATGCTCTGTGAGGCAGCATCCCAGTTGGCAATTAAGGTCATTGTTTTAGACCCAACGGAGAACTGTCCAGCAAGTGCATTAGCTTACGATCACATGGTTGGAAACTATGATGATAGTGCCACAGTCGAAGAGTTTGCAAAAAGGTTGACATGAATTCTTGTATGATTTTTACTGTTTGCAGTGTTGCACCGTTTCTTTGGATTGGCTTTTTTTTGTATGATTTTGGAAAATTTAAACTTTAGCGAAGTAACTTATTATCTGTAGTTAGGTGTGGAGTGCTGACAGTTGAAATTGAGCATGTTGATGCCACCACATTAGAGAAGCTTGAACAACAAGGAGTTGATTGCCAGCCCAAAGCCTCCACTATTAAAATCATTCAGGTACATTGCTAGTTGGGTTCCAACATTTTTTCTTTGCCCACTTCCTTGGGACGTGCATGCTTTTCATTGGACTCCTATTCTTTGTCCAGGAATATAGCATATGTAAGTTTGAGGAAATTTTCATTAACTATTCCTACATATCGCTTTTTCAGAAATTAGACTGATATTTTACAACTTTTGTTCAATGTCTCAAATTGAGTTACATTGCTCTAAATGGTTCTCCTGATGTTAACTTTTTGGCTTAATCTAGGAACATCATTTTGTTCCTTGTATCAATTTGAACCTTTTGAAATATGACTGTGTCGAGCTTTCTCTTGGGGCAAACTTTGGCCTTGCAGTGGAAACGCTTCTTTGAGGCATACAATAGTCAGGAAGCAATACAGACATTTAACATAAAGCTCAAACTTAATTTTCTCCAGTAGTGGGTGTTTGAATACTTTGTGCTCTCAGTTCTTAGCAGATGTGATAAATACATTCTTTTTCATCCTTCTGTTGCTTTTTCTCTAGGAGCCTCTATGCCGAGGAGTTAAAATGTATTTATGTTGGTTCTTATCATCTTCACTCAAACTTAAAGTGACGTTACTTTTATTTTGAGATGGAATAATTGATTAAATTTGCGCGAGATTGGTATAGATAGTTACGTAAAAACGGATTTCTACAAATAGGAAAGAAGCATACTTGAGATTCAGTTGAGATTCCTGTTTTATTTGGCACTGAAGTTTAGATGGATCTTATTCCTTTTAAGGCATTTTTTTGGCTTCTTGGTTCTTGCTTCTGCAGTTCTTTAATTGAAAATAATCTGAGATGGAATATCTGATATTTAATGCCTTAATTCATATATGTAGCGCAAAGTACATGTAATGTTTTTAATTCATTTGATGCCAGCAATATACAAATAAATTATGATACACACACACATACATAAATGATCATCTTGATTTTAAGGTTGGTTGACTTTATCTAGCTGACGTGAGGGGAATTATGTTCCATTTTGCAGGATAAATATCTCCAGAAGGTCCATTTTTCTAGTCATGCTATTCCACTTCCCAAATTTATGCAGGTAATCCCTCTTATTAGAAATTCCTAGATGAGAGTTCAATTGAAAGAGTTGAGAAGAATTGAATTGTATTCAGATTAATCTTGAGTTTCAAAATGGATCTTCTTATATAGAGGACTTGTACAATAGCCTCTAACGGCTAGAAGTTCAACATCTATAGTCCTGCAATAGCCTGATTTCATTCTAACGGCTATAGTGTGAACAAATCACTGAAATAGTAATGTATACAAGTTTGTAAGTATATATTCTATGTCAGACATATATGTATATACAATGTACATGTATTTGTGTGCGTTTACATGTGCAATTATTGTTTATTTCTACACCCCCCTGAAGGTTGACATATATGTTTATACAACCAATCTTGGCCATTAAATTCTGGAAAACCCTTGTAGAGACTGTTTTGGTTAATATGTCTGCTATTTGATTATTTGAGGAGACATGTTCTATATTGACGACATGTGCTTCAATCTTCTCCTTTATTAAGTGTTTATATATTTCAACATGCTTTGATTTATTTTGCTGAATTGAATTTTCTGCCATATTAATTACATCGATATTATCACAGCATACTCTCATTGAGAGGGAAACTTGCTATCCCAATTCTTACAGAACTATTTTCAACCGCAATCCTTCACATAAGCCAAGTGACATTGTTCTGAGTTCTGCCTCCGCACTGCTTCTAGCCACCACTAGTTTTTTCTTGCTTCTCCAAGTGACCAAGTTTTAGCTGCGTCGACATCAACAACATTACCTCATTGTCTTAGAGGCCTTCGTTTATGGCGGGGTAAGGGGTCGGATGTATGCAACCTTACCGTATGTTGAAAATATACAAAGGTTGTTTTCAGATGACCTATAATTAAAATTGCGCCCAATATTATGTCGATCGACTGTTACTTCATAATACAAGAGAGACATACAATTTAATGAGTCATTTTGTTATATTCCATCATATTCCAAAATAAAAATTTTTCACTTGTGTCAGAAATTGTCAAAAAGTGAAAAAATGTCACTTATGTTACAGAGAATTTAGTGGAGTAAAAGTATAAAATTATCACTTATGTCAGGTGTCATTGATCCAATCAGCCTAGGCATGATCATACTGTTTTCTGATTTCCAGACCCTGAACATCTCCAAAGAGATAATCCTTCTTGTCTCTGTCATTGACGAACATCTCAATTGTCTTGGACCACGACAAGTAATTATTTCCTGTAATTTTATGATTTGTGATCATAGTACGAGCTCCATCAAATGAGGAAAAAGATGAGGCATCAAACCCTGCTCTTGAAGGTTGTTCAAGAGTGGGAGTTGCCTCGGTTTCATTTATTTCAGCAGGAAATGTAATGATACTCTAAAAACATGAGATTGTTATGAAGGTGACTCTAATACCATATATAGAATGTGTTGAGAAGAACTGAGTTATATACATTTTAATATTGAGTTACAAAATGGATCTTCTTGTATAAAGGACTTGTACAATAGCCTCTGACGGCTACAATTCCAGTGGCTATAATCTTGCAACAGTCTGATTCTATACTAATGACTATGATGTGAACAAATCTACGAAATAGTGATGTATACATGTATGTACGTGTTCTATATGTCTATGTATCTATATACAATGTATACGTATTTATTTGCATTTACATGTGTATTTTATTGTTTATTTCTACAAGTTGCATGGAGGAACTTTTTTTTTGGTTATCTTATTCTGTTTTGTTTCAAAAAATGATGCATTTGTTACAAAATCACAGGTTGATGACCTTGACTCTGCCAAGAAGGCTGGCCAGCTTTTTGGTTACCCACTTATGATAAAGAGCAGAAGACTGGCTTATGATGGTCGTGGTAATGCTGTTGCTCAAAAGGAAGAGGAACTAGACTCTGCTGTAAATGGTGAGATAATGCATCTTCGGTGCAGATTTTTTTGAAAAGTTCGTATGCTCTTCCTTGCTAAGTCGTTTTCTGCTGAAGTATTCACTGAAATTTTGGTTACTTTTATTGAATTAATTTATGAATATACATTTCCTAGATCATCTCATTTATCGTCTTCTTGCTTGTGTTAATTTTTGCCAACTACTTTTTTTTTTTTTTTTTTTTTT